>CM057142.1:44490848-45090848 GCA_029964075.1 Patiria pectinifera | reverse complement strand
CTCGAAAAAAGTAAAGAACCATCCAATCGTCGACTTGAGAGGGCGCCATTCAGAAAGTGTGGTTGGCGTATAATTTTACTCGCGCGAAGATCTTGCAGTGCAGGAAGATATTGAAGATTAAGTCTAGCAAGTGAATTTTGGAAAGATTGCGGGTTTAGAAATATAATGAAAACTAAGGTAAGCATACGGCTTGTTGGTGCATAAAGCCGCTTTTGTCAAATCTATGTCTACTGTGTCGGCATGGTCATGCAGTCTCTGCCTAGCGCCTCGCGCATTAAATCATAAATGTAACTTTAACTTCCGGGAAAGAATATTGACTTGTGTTGTGTTGTATTTCCTGACGTGACGCGTGACGCCAGTTTTTTCATCATATGGTCGGCCTAGTATCATCTTAATGAGCTGATGATGATGGTCAGTCATTTGAAAAATGTTGAAAAGACATGAATGATCTGGTACTGAGAAACAGTTCCAATTTTGTTAGGAAATACTTTGAAATGTTCTTGACTCTCCTTAGAGTTAGACTTAGACAATAGTTAACGTTAGAGTAGACTTTGTCATTTTTGTACATCTGGATACTGAAATGTGCCCAGACGTCACAAAATCACATTCACGTTCGCTTTCGAGCAAAGTATAAACCAGCCTTTATAATTTATTGCATACAGGCGGTACAAGGCCTAGTCTACTCGGCCTAGTCTCGTCCGCCACCCAGGCTAGGCTAAGTAAGGTGGACTCCCTTACTGCACTACATTACAGAGGGTACCTTGTACCTTTGTACCTTGTACCTTGTAGATCAAACTCCCGAACGGTCCACTAGGCATGCTAGGGATTAAACTGGAAGTTGACAAGAGTGGATTAATGTCTAGCGGGGGCTGTGATGTTTTTGTTGGTTTTGGATGGAGCTTTTGAAGGCGGAAAAAAATTCTGTACCGGATCACCACTTTTTTTCAATTAATTTTTAAGCACCAAAAGTTGCATCCTTTAAGGTTATTCCCTCCACTTTCCCTCCTCTACTCTCACCCTCTCCTTTTCTTTTTTCTATTTATTTATCAGTCACTTACTTCATCGAGATTCGAACTTCGGACTCTTGCTTGATACACGAGACTTTTAACCGCTAGGCCGTGCACGATCACTGTTGCAATGATCAATCTTTGGATGTATTTGAAGTATCCATTGAAATAAACTAAATATTCATGAGAAAATAAATATTCATAATAACGCATTGCACTATCATTGGCTGGCTCATGCATTGTCATGGTTGTCAATGTCATGCGTATAACATACCGCTGTCTTCCAGACTTCAATCAGTTTGGGATTCCAATTGAGGTCAATGAGCATCTTGGTCACACTGGATTTGGCTCTAAAGTTGCCACACACAAACCTGGCTGCTCTTCGTTGGACTTTTTGAAGAATGTCCCTGTTTTTCTTGGTTCCTGGGTTCCAAGCGGCAGAGGCATACGCCAAATGTGGTTGGACGATGGTTTGGTAAAGGTTTTCTTTAACATAACAGTCTTTGAGCACTGGTAAAAATTTCTTTGCACAAAATTTAGCATCTTGGTAACTTTGGTTGCTGCATAATGAGACTATTTGTCTCATTTCAAATTATTTTGAGAAACAACACCAAGGCATTTGTCCTCAGAGACTTCCTGCAGGGTTTCACCTAGGGCACTTCTAGAATTAGGGGTACCGGAGGGGGTCTTAAGTTGCACTGTTTTACTTTTACAGTACAATTAATGCCGGTGAGGAACGGCAGTCATAATGCAATGAGGAGGGCGTCCAACCTTGGCTAGGCTAAGTGCAAACTGTTCCTATAAGCCTAGGCCTACTTAAATTTAGTCATGCATGTGGCGATCATGTATCTACGGGCCTGGTTCCTATAAGGGAACAAAATCCACTTTTAAATTATTTTGGCCTACCAAACTAGTTGGGGACATTATGACCATACAGGTATGTCATAGATAAAGGGCAGGGTTTTGAATTTTTGAGGGAAATTTGTGGGTAAAATGATGATGACAATGACACTACCCCAAGAAATTGTTTAAAAATTACGAAAAAGGTGTCATTATATTGAGAGAAGTCTGCTCTAGGTTGAAGGTTATTTTTGAGTAATAAAAAACATTCTTGATTCCAATTTTATCGAAACTAAACAGGGGCCCTACACTACACGATCGCCCACGTAGCGGCAAAGCCCAATCTACATGTATGGTCAGTCACTGGACTAATTAAGCGGACTTTAGTGATTGACCGACTAGGGCTAGTCATTGTAGAAATTGGGGAACCCCACTCAGCTCTAACTTAAATACTTTTGGAAATTCGAAAATTAGAATATCGATTACTATTGAGCATAGAACTAGAGCTGGGGTTCCCCAAGCTATACGCATGGTTACTACTAGCGTTATACTTCTTACTAGGCATGCTAGGTAGCGCCATTCTATAAATACTGAAATTTGTCGATATTGTGAGTCACTCAGTGATGCATGCCAAATTTTTTGAAAAATTGTGTTCCCTGAATCTGAATCTAGACTGTTAATTGTTCACTAAGGAAGCTACTTGAGCAGGAATAAAAAAATAAAACTCGGCCACCTCTACTTATTCACTTCTTATCCAGCAGTCATTTCAGACCAGATTTTTACACCTTGTATCTTCCTGTACTGTGCAGAAACCTCCTTTTATATTTGGAGTATACTGGATTCCTGTTTAACTCAACAAACCTTGCTGACATTTATGATCTTTTTCTTTAGCATCATTTGCAAATATTGGAAAATAAGGAACAGTTTGGAATCTTCAGCTGGAAGAAAAATAAAATAGAATTGGGAACCAAAGGAAGTGTAAGAAGTTCCTGCTACATGTAGTTTTTGAAGATTGACGGGTGACTTTTTTTTTCATACAGAAAATGGGCTGGGTAATATTCGATCCTTCAACTACTGATCTTGACACGTTTCTCAGGGAAAAGGCCCCTTCCAGACTTTACAGGTAAAAAGAATTATAGAGGGACTAATATTTAGTCTGAAAATTTGGTTTTCTGATTGCTAAGTTGACTATTAAGACTGATAATCTTGAAACTAAATCACAAGATGCACAAGTGCGCAAACAATAGACTGATTGCAGGAAATAACACAGCATATTGGTTGCACAGCATTTGTGCAGTATTGCACAAGTAAATGTAAAGTGATTCCAAACAAACAACTGATTTCCAGTATACAAATATTGAATGCTTCGAGTGGTGTAGTAAAACTAGCCTCCCGAGGTGATCCATGGACATTCTATTTCTTCTGAGGAGAAGCCGAGGGAAAATAGAATGGTCCATGGATCACCGAGGGAGGCTAGTTTTACTTTACCATGAGATAAAGCATTCAATATTTGTTTTATAACACTTCACCCACAGATTCTGCTTGATTTTAATATTTTAAATTATCTAAATCTGAACACAGTTGAAATAAACTTCAATTTCAATACAAAATTGGTGGAAAATGTTTTTTTCGCTTCCAAACTACCCCTTCACGAAATGTTTGAACCCAAGTCTGCGGCGCGCTCTCTTTGGAACAATACGCGCTATGCGCAACGCACACCAGCATCCATATGCACACAAATACCACGCCGTGGAAATAGTACTTTGGTTGCTAATGGTATAGTACTTTGGTTGCTACGGGTATAGCACTTTTGACCATGCACAGAAAGATAGCAAAATTAGAAAGTAACATGTGACTCGCTCTCAGCCAATCAAGACACAGAATCTGTGGGTGAGGTGTTGTAATCTCTACTATGCATTATCCACAGATCTTTTTGTCATGGTTCTATCTTTTTTGAAAAATTGAACGTCTTGTGCACATTTTCTAATCTAGTCTCTTGTTGCAAGATAAATCACTCGATATTCTGAATGGTGTATAATATTTGGGGGGTTCTTTTTGCAAATTGTTGGCATTTAGTACTTTCCTTTTTTTTTCATTTTTCTTTTCTTTTTTGGATACTATGCAATTATGCAAAATGAATTTTTTTTCTCCCACCCCATCCACAACAATATTCATAGGTTGCAGGCAAATTATCAATAATATGAAATAAACGAATATACATTTAAAACATTTTTTTTCACTTAAAGGGAGGACGGTGTTGCGTGGATATCTGTCAGACGCTCAACGAGCAATTTGCAGCGTGAGGAAGAAACTGGCCGTGATGAAGACCTGATCAAAGAAGGATTGGAGTTTGGAAAGGAGGAGGAATTTGAGGAAGAAGAATTTGAGGAAGAGGAATTTGAGGAAGAGGAATTTGAGGAAGAGGAAGAGGAATTTGAAGAGGAAGACAGTTGGAATTCTCCAGACTTAAAAACTGCATGGGAGGAACTGTTTGCTAGGTACACAAGTAGACCCACTCATGAGGCAATTTGCAGCTTTGCCAAGGAACAAAGGTAGGGACATGGATTTTTAAAAATAACAAATTCAAACATTTCATTAAGTTCGTATCCGTTCTTAGTGATTCCCGTTTGTTATTTCGTTGGCTTGCAGCATTGCTATTATGTTGCTAGGCATGATAACTTTGGGCATGATCCCTGGCTACATGTTTATGGCTTCTGACTAGCGCCCCTTGAACAAAACACCGACAAAATGAGGAACCGCCAACATAGGGCTCATGGATAGCTCAGTTGGCAGAACATCGGAATGGCAATCCAGACATTGCAGGTTCAAAACCCACCAGCTCCAGTCAATTTCTTTGATCGACTTTGTTCAAAGTTATAATAATGCACCTAGTCAGTCTCCCTGTGTGGTATATTTGAAAATTTGTAATAAAACTCTGCATCCTCTCTGATGAGTGATCCCCGTTTGCTATTTCCCAGGTTAGCAGCATTGATAAGGCCAAAAAATGTAATAGTTCTACTTCCGGGTACCCTACCTACCCTATTTTGACAGCCCCTACCCTAATTTTTTTGGGGGCCCAGAAAATGAAGAAAAAAACCGGAAAACTATCAAGCACTACAGGTCTTTTACCCTTGACTACACGCAGACACCTCCATATGAGCGTACACAAAAAAAATTTTAAAAAAATGTCCCTATCAAACTACCCTACTTTCAAATGTCTTGTAATCGGAAGCAGAACTAATTTTTTTTTGGCCTAATGTTGCAAGTGTATAGTATCTTGAAATTGGGCTATCCGGAGGTCGCAAGGTCAACCCTGTTTCAGTCAATTTGTTTGAGTCAACTTATTTAAAAATTAATTACAATGCACCCCAATCATACATGTCATTGCTACAGCTTGACCTTCAAAGCATTGTGAAGACAATGTCAATTTGCAGTGTATCATTGTGTAGTTCATAATAAGCAGGATTGTTTTTGTAACACATTTTATGCCCTGACTGCAAAGGAGGATTTGGATGAACCGATGTTTTTTTTTTTTTCCTTTTTAAATTTGATGCTGTTTGTTATAAATATTTTCTTGGCTTAAAGGGAAAATACTACATTTGCAAACATCAAAAAATAAACTTACCAAATCATTTTGAAATACCTTGCTGGACTGTTAGTGAATGACAGTGTAAAGCATCCTGTAAAATCATGGCACCTGGTATACTGTCATTTTCAAGAAAAGTGGTATTTTTCCAACGCTGATCGGCCGATCAGCGTTGGAAAAAACTGGCTTTTTTTCTTCAAATACTGGCCCCAATTGAACATCGCACTTGTTTGCAATCGATTACAAACCTATGAACGGGTACGACCCAGCTAGTCTGGTTCCCTGACCTTACAATTCCCCAATGCATGTAAACTGCTCCGTTTCTTCTTATATGGAGTCAGGGAACCAGACTACAGGAAAATGATTGTTTTTCTTGGTTTTTATAGCATTTTCGAACCCAAAACCTCAAAAAAGTCAGTGTAACTATATTTGCTATATATTTCCAACCCCCCAATTCCATCCATTTCTGAAAATTACAGTAAAAGCAAATGATGTATATTCCCTTTAATTTCAAGTGATGGAAAGAAGAAAACAAGATGTTGTCACTTGTCAGTCTATAATTCATAAAGCCATGTTGGGCAATTCACAATGTAACCAAAGTATGTTCTTCAAATTCAGATGTGTGGTCGGTAAATGGTTTCTGCATGCAGCAACAGGCAGTCAAGTCGATGGTCTATGGAGTGTCATAGCCAGAGCCGTAGTGGAAGGCAAACTGGGCTCAGCGGCCAAAGTCAGCCCTCGGAGAGAAGACGGCGCATACATGTATCATGTAATTTGCGTCTACAGTGACGACTTTACGGACATCGAAGCAGTGCGTGGTGTGGAGAAGGGTATCCGTAGTCTGGGGTTCTTCAAAGATATGATGTATAAGCCCGACCTGTTCACCAAATTGAAGATTAACGACAAGAATCACTACAGAGTGAAACCAACCATATACAGCAGTAAGCTGGATCGCAGCACAGAGCAGCTAGTTTTCAAGTTTACCCAGCCGTGAGTTTTCGTCTTGGCTACCTGTACATCGTACTGCCTTCGGGCATTCCATGCGTTTTGATTGACCTTATGATTTTGAATCATACTGACAATACATCAATTTCTTTTAAATTCATGTTGTGTTCTTGTATGATTTAGCAGACATCAGTATTTTGTAGGGAAAAAACCCAGCATTGCCACTATTTTAATAGAAATCATTTACATGTACTTAATAGAAATACTCCTTTTAGACTATACCGATCGACTTTTATGTGGCTAGTATTAAATAACCTGCGAACTTAAAACCTGATCATTTCTAATTGAACAAAACTGTAATGAAGAATTCTTGGCATCCTGATGAGAAATAAGGACAAAAAGCCAACATATAACATGAAAGAAGTATCACAGCCTACACTCATTGCGTGCGAAATGTTTCTGGCTATGTCAATAGAGGGCGCTGTATTTCTATAAATGTTTCTTATGGTAACATATTTGTTCAGCAAACAATGCTCTTTAAGTTCCATGGGTTCCATTTTTTCCCTGTTTAACATGGCTTTTATTATCAGTGTTGTAGTACTTGTACTCGGTACTCGTACTCGAGTACTACTCAAGTACTTTTTTTGGAGTACTCGTACTCGGACTTGAATGTCAAAGTACTCGTACTCAAAATGACGATACTCGTACTCGGGCAGCAAACTACTCGTACTCGACATGTCAAAATTGTACCCGAACATCAAAGTACTCGTACTCGAATAGCAGTACTCGGGGAAAAGTATGTTATAGCTTCACTTACCATGGCCTTATTTTATCGATACTTTCAGTTTGAAATGGTTGATTGGCTTGTGGAGAAATCGAGATTTCCTGATTTTCCTCTGTGCAAGTCCGGACAAACACATTTAACAGCTAGCCGTGAGTGGGTCTGTATATCGGTCTGACTGGGCCTGGGCCAATTACGCACAATGAACCATTTGCCGTATGGCCGTATTCGGAAATGCGAGTACTCTTACTCGTTAGTACTCGTACTCGTACTGTACAAGTACTCGTACTCGGCAACCCAAGTACTCGGAGGTACTCCGTACTAAAAAAAAAACTACTCGACTACAACACTGATTATTATTAAGCAATAAATTAGAAATGCTCCATAAAAGTGAATTTAAGAACTAAATGGGTTACACGGGGGTCTAAAATCCGATGAATCTACTAACTTTAACTAACCATTTAACTATCTTTAAACAAAAATATTGGCAAAGGTGTACACCGTTTATTATTGTTGCACTTCTTAAATTGCATTTTCCAATATAATGGATCCAATTGTGTGATGACGAATTTTTGTTTCTTTTTCTTATTTTTTAACTTTACAGCAGGTCAACAGAAGCCAACCTTCAGAGTAAAATGACACAGTTCATGAAGAAGATTTCTAAACCCCCTCCACACAAGCATAAGGCTCCTCCCACAGAAAGGCCATTCCTTTCATTTTTACGGGCGCCGCGTAATTCTGGAAAGCGTACCCGCCGGAGTAAACCTCTAAAATCGTAAGAATGTTCCCAGTGGAAATATCTCTGTTTAAAGTTTAAAAAAAAAAACCCACTAAACTACCAGATTATTATTGCTTGACTGTAAGTGAATAAGCATCCTTTGAAAAATCGTGGCACTGGGTGTGTTGTCATTTTCAAGAAAAGTGAAATTTTGGTATCAATTTCCAATGATGGTCAGCCGACTGTCGTTGGAAAAAACCTGACTTTTTTTTCAAATACTGCCCCTAATTTAATTAATTTAATTAGTCCACATTTTGTTTGCAATTGGTTATCCATAAACGGGTGCAAGCCAGCTAGTCTGGTTCACTGACCTGACAACTCCCTGACAAAAATGATAAATTGAGAATATAATGAAAAAGTTAAGGAATTTTGGGGGAAAATTTGCTTTAACCCCCCCCCCCGAAAAAAAATCCTGGCGATTTCAACCACTCAATCAACCACAATAACCATCTCTGCCCTCACTGGTACCCATTTACTCCTGGGTGGAGAGAAGCAATGGGTGACAAAGTGCCTAGCCCAAGGGCACACACACAAAATATCTTTAGAAATGAAGAAGAAAAAACAATCAAATTCTTCATGACTCTGTAAATAATTCAGAAGGAATTGTCCAAAACAATTATTCCAGTTTGAAAAAAATTGCAATTGTAATCTATTTGTACTTAAGTCACAAAAAGCCTGTTTGGTACGATTGGGTACTCATTGTATTCCGGTCAGTACAAACTTATGTATTTGTTTATGTCTAATCAATGCCTTCTTTAAATGTCTCAGTGTCTGCAGCATTTGCTTTATTCAAGCAATTCACCCTTATCTCGAAAAGACAGCCAGTGGCAATAGTGCAGGAACCGCTGTTCTATTTTATGCAACAGATGCAGTCAGCAGCAAATAGGCTCAAGTAGTCCAGACGTCCTAGAGCAAATTGAATTCTGGATGCCGATGCTTTGGCTTAAACCTTTCTCAAAATTAAAACTTTGCCTTCCTTTGAGGCATAGAAACCTTTGAAAATGGGCAAGAATCAAAAGCCAGGACTTGAAGGTTTGCTGGGTGGAAAAGTCAGTGGATGTGGGGATTAATCTCTTCTGTGGCTGTGTGTGGTTCTGAAAATAATCTGTTCGTTTAAACATACATTTCGCACAGGAGACTAAAGACGGACAGATCATACTGAAACGTTGAGCTACCAAACCAATTCGTTTCAGAACCAGACAAAGTCGCAGAAGGGATTTGACTACGTGGTGCTACCTAAAACCCCACATATATTAAATGCAAGGACGTACAAAATTGCAGGACATTGTATGAAATGCCTGGATGTTGTGTGAAATGCCAAGACGTATGAAATGCCAGGACGTTGTGTGAAATGCCAGAACGTTGCATGAAATGCCAGGACGTTGTGTGAAATGCCAGGATGTTGTAGGAAATGCCAGGATGTTGTATGAAATGCCAGGACGTTGTATGAAATGCCAGGACGTTGTATGAAATGCCAGGACGTTGTATGAAATGCCAGGACGTTGTATGAAATGCCAGGACGTTGTATGAAATGCCAGGACGTTGTATGAAATGCCAGGACGTTGTATGAAATGCCAGGACGTTGTAAGAAATGCCAGGGCATTGTATGAAATGCCAGGATGTTGTATGAAATGCCAGGACGTTGTATGAAATGCCAGGACGTTGTATGAAATGCCAGGACGTTGTATGAGAGATCAAGAAGATATGACATGCTTTTAATCATTTCTTTTAGTGAATCACCGATGGAGGATAAATCTCAAGCGAAACTGACATCGTTCTTCAAAGGTGTCCCCAGCTCTTCCCCAAGCAAGAGAAAACATCTGACGGAGAGCCAGAATCTTGAAGGAGAGCCCACAGAGAAACTACCGATGCGGTAAAATATACATCGGTTTCCTAATTCCACTAAACACAATATTGGAATGAATATTCCTTATGAAATTTTGTGCATAGTGCATGGATTGATTGGTCATAAAAATTAGTTACATAATGATGTATATTTATACTATATTTATCATTTTATTTGTAAATAAATAAATACTATTTATAATATACAATTTCTATAATATGCTTTTTCCTTATATTTCAGTAAAAATAGTGTCACTTTTTCAGCATATTTTTATTTTTAAGGGGAAAAAAATGGGCAAATCATAGTAACTGAATCATTGCACTGTACAGGGTGAGTAAAAAAAAACCACGAAACCCAAATGTCGGGACTATTGTTTCAGTGAAGTTCTGCATGTAGCACTTTCAAAATCTAGGATATGAAAGCCCAATTCATAAGCTTTCTTTTAGTTCAAGAATCATTCAAATCACTCATATATTTTTTAAGTTAAACACAACCACCTTTTTAAAATTCTGTCCACGAATCACAAAAATGTGTCCGTTTTTTCAGCAAAACAAAAACAATTCACATAGGGATGTGTGTGAATTGTTTTCGTGTGAAATCATTTCTCCCACAGGATGGATGACATCCATGGATCAAGTGAAACGGCTTTGGATCCGGATGTACCCCCTCTCCCTGCCTTGAACCCTCCATAGGTCTTCCGTGAAGTATCTTGCTTCAGTGTAACGAGAATTTAAGAGGAGCATGGCTGGTTATTTTTCTAAGCTTTGCATCGAAAAAGGCAATAATTTAAGCAGCACTGCTTTCCAAACCGTTTCTGAAATTTGACAATGATAAATTGCAAAAGAGGAACTGCAACGCGGAACAATTAAGAAGAATTAATTTGTTCATTTGTAGCGGGCATGAGAAAGATAGTCTCATGCATACGTATAATTAATTTGTTTACGCTACTTAAAATATGGCAGTAAAGGCAAATGCTAGTTTTTATTCATACCACCCAAACCGTTTTTCTTCTGTAAGTGCAAACGAAGGAAGACGTGCATGGAAACTTTTTTGTTGACAAAATTTATCATAGTGTTGTAGTGTTATTTTCGAAAGGGAAAAAACACCCCATGGTTTGTTGATGATATTTACTCTTGCCATTATGACGTTGTAAATTAGGTGGTATGAATACGAAATGGCATTTGCCTTAACTACCATTTTTTAAGCTTTTGCTTGCATCTGTATGAACTCTATACTGTGAAGTATATGCTAAAGACTGAAAGTATTGATGTTTTGTTTTTTAAACTCTCGCTAGACTATTCTATGAATAAAAAGTGTGAATGCTTCAGAATTGAAGTAATTACTGGTCATCTTTCTAGGCCGGTAGGCCTACTTTGAATAGGGACAGCTAATACTTCTCTGCAAAATGGCTGCATTTATGAAATGTTATTAGCGCAAGATAAGATTGTTGGTAATGTAAATGATGACTATATATACAACTGGAAGTAAAGAAATATTAACGTTATTTCCAACAACATTTAGCCAAATTTAAACACATATTTCGCAAGTAGAAGAAAGGAGAATTTAGCGCATAAAACATCTGGGAGGCGTTACCTTGTTACTTGATGCAAAACGATGTAGAGACCTTTTTTTATTCAGAATATCCAACTTGTTCCATCATAATTTTTTTTTAAATCTTCATTCTATTTAGTTATTTTTGTTATAAAATAGTTTTTAATCCAATGGTGTTATCGACTGAAATACTTTTTTTTCCCTAAATTTTATGCAGCTGCGATGCTTTCAAATGGACAGGCTGTCGTGATTTATTTAGTGCTTATGGGAAGATGTGTTGTTTGTCAGCTGGAGTATCATAAAGCGCAAAATGAATTGCCTGAATAATTTGTATGTTTTTTTGCAAGAGAAAGTATAACAATGAGAAATAACTTTGTTGAAATAATATATTTGTGAGATCAATTCAAATAATATCAAAATTAAATCGTATATTTTTTTAATAAACTGGATATTAATGACATACTTAGTTTGCAGAAAAGATCGATATCAGACCGACAGTGCTTGCCAAAAGGTTGCCGTGTATTATTTTTTTTTTTAAATGCAACATATTTTACACTTTTATTTTGCCAAATTTCTTGTCAATTATTTTCTGTCCACTTCTTTTATTAGTACTTATATTTTTTGTTTCGTTTTATTTTCATGTAATTTTAATGCGAGGGCTCCATTGGAAAGCAGCATTTTAATACTGAAATGGACTACTTTTGGTAAAAGAGTACAATATTATTAAATAAAATATAAAAAGTGCACAGTGCTTGTCGGAAAACTGTTCATTTGGTTTAAGCGGGTTATGTGGAATAAGCTAGAATAAAGTTTATGGACATGGTTGAAAGGGAATGTACAACATTTGCTTTTGCTGCAATTTTCAGAAATAAATGGATTTGGAGGATTAGTATGTTATAGCAAATATTGTTAAACTGACTTGTTTCAGGATTTGGGCTTGTAGATGCTGGAAAAACCAAGAAAACCAATCATGTTCTTTTAGTCTGGTTTCCTGACCCCACTTAAGATGAAACAGAGCAATTTATAAACTTTGCGGAATTGTGAAGTCAGAAAATCTGTCTAGCAGGCTTGAACCCCTTTACAGGTGTGTAATCAATTGCAAAGAAAACGCGGAATTACTAATTATGAAGAATTAGGAGCACTTTTTGAAAAAAGCCAGTTTTCTCCAACGCTGGTCGGCCGACCAGCGTTGGAAAAATCCCATTTTTCTTGAAAATGGCAGCACACCAGGAGCCACGATTTTACAGAATGTTTTAGACTCATTCCATAACAATCCAGTAAGGTATTTCGTGATAATTCGATCATTTCGTTTTGTGATGTTTGCAAATGTATCTTCCCTTTAAGGGGCAAGTAAAAACAAATAGTAAATTCTGCGAGGATCAAGAGGGGGGTTTGGGGGGGGGGGGAAACACACAGCTGTCCAAAAAAATGTGATTTCATAGAAATTCATAAAAAATGATAAGGTATTTCGTGATAATTCGATCATTTCGTTTTGTGATGTTTGCAAATGTTGTATCTTCCCTTTAAGGGGCAAGTAAAAACAAATAGTAAATCCTGCGAGGATCAAGAGGGGGGTTTGGGGGGGGGGGGAAACACACAGCTGTCAAAAAAAATGTGATTTCATAGAAATTCATAAAAAATGATGCGAACCCATTCCGTGACTTTTTATTATTAAAAAGAGCCACTTCAATTTCATACAAAACTTCGGTTCGGAAAACTTCGAAAAAAAAACGACTGGAAGAGCCACACATTGCCAATGGCCAAAAATCAGGAGCACCCACTGTGAACCGTTGGCTGGTATAATATTCATCCTATAATTTTTCAGACATTTTCGAATGAACATTTTCACTAAATGATTTCTGATCGCAAATGAGCCGCCGAATCGCCTTCAAAAAGAACAAAACTGATCATCTTGCCCACTAGACAATCATAGTCGTAATTAATCAAACAATGGTACAATACAAACCTTTAATGTGTACATTTAATAACTGGAGCGGATCCATTAAAAAAGAATAGATTTAACTTCACCCTTTCTCAAGGGCGGATCCAGAACACAATTTTTGGGGGGACCAAAAAAAGTTTGGGACCCCCAAGAAAGTGGGTCAAAAAAATTACGGCGTGGGGTTCGGGGCCCGCTTAAGGGGGCTTTTTTTTTTTAGATTCTAGATGCCTGTGGTGCAATGTTTTTTTTTTTGAAAAGATGGTGGTTTACTCATACTGCTCCTTTTGCGATGTCGATAAAAAACAAAAAAATCTCGTTTGGGGGGGGGGCATGGCCCCCTTTGGCCCCCCCCCCTGGATCCGCCCTTGCCCATTCTTTAATGGAAAAGAAGAACATGTATTTTCAAAAAGGGCGTTTAAAAAATTACACAAATTGACAAGTAATTCAAATTGGTACCGAAACGGAGGGTCTCAGAGCTGGTTTTTTAGTTTAGAGGATTAAAAAAAAGACAATGTCCTCCATGTCACACAATGGCTTAGCACCGAGCGCTCCAGTTTCAATTCCAATTTAAAAATTGGTCTATTAAATTATTAATAGGCGATAAATAAGTAACGTTCAATTCGATAGCGCACAGGTCATTCAACTTGTTTGCTTTTAATATTTGGTACAAAGCTTATATTCCACACCAAGCTGAAGGCGACACATTGACTAATGTGCCAAATTCCAAAGACATAATAGAAAGGGGACAGTCTATTTTCCTGTCACCTCTCATTCTCTCATCCCAGCTCGCTGAGGACAGCAAACATTGCTGTGTGACTCTCGTGAAGAATTATTGCCGCTATTCATTCCACTTCGCAAAATGTTTAATGAGCTTGAACTTTCATCTTTTCTCGGAGACTTGGCGTTGAAGCCGAAGCCATAGGATAACTTGTATGCCGTTGACATTTTACGCGGAGACCGCCCCGAGCACCGCAGCTGACAGCCAGCACACACCGGAGAAAATCTCGCTGTGCCAAGCCGCACTCGATTAATGAATAACTGCGTTATCGGTGTTTCGTAACACGATTGGTTTAGACTTATGCACCGCTGGGATACCATAACTCGAAATTAGTGCCGGGCAAAAGATAGCAACAGTAATTCGCGTGATTAATAATCATCTAGAGTGCAATATCGCTCTGAAACAATTCGTTATAAGTGACTCATTGTTTATAAAGCATATTAATTCATTCAATTATTTTGTATATTGTCAAAGTTCAATACAAAGAAGAGTAAATAGCAGAAGAGAGGGTACAGTTTGTAATTCATTGTGAGTACACTTTCTTGATTCGTTAAACTTAATCCATTAGTTTTGATAAAACGTTGCTGTGTCGGACGATGCCAATTATTAAAAGTAAGTAGGTGCCAGTTGAGAGGTACGTGTCGTTCACCTCGTCAGCGAGAACGTAGCATTTCTCATAAATACCTGCAGTATAATTTAAAGGCACAGTTTAACCTGGTTTTAACGATCCTTAATTATCATATGGCCTATATTAGCTACATTTTTTTAGGAGGGGGAAAGGGTTCCCTGTGATGTAATTTTTGGTTTGAACTTCTCTTGGGGACATGATTTTCTGACTTTTAGGAAAGTCCGACAAATATTTTTTTTTAAAGGGTAGGGTGTTTAACCGTTCAGTATGCAGTATATGCATTTGCCTTGTCAAAACTTCAAAATGGAAATTTTACCTCTTCAGACCTATATTCTGGTTTGCTCACAGTTTTGTAAATTAACAAGTACATTTTAAAATGAAATTTGTCCAACTTGAATTCACATACGTTCAAGTTAGTGGTGCTAAAACGGACGTTTTGGCTACTTCAAAAAGTATGCATCGATCCTTTCATCAACTTCAATCTCATCAACTTTCAATCAACTTGAATAAGTGTCAAAGCATGAATTGAATTGAAGCTGATTTGGGCGTACAATGAAATGAGATTGAGACATAGGAATTTTCTTCAAAGCAACACCATGAAGTAGGCCCACGGCCATGGGCGTCAATCCTGGGGGACAGGGAGACATGTCCCCCCCCCCACACTTTTTGAAGGGTGGGGGACACGATATCAAATGTCCCCCCCCAGATTTTTGAACTCGTGCCTCATTTACAGGGCCCTAGTACGTACTACAATGTATATTTTGCTCAGAAAATAGTGGTTAAAGTGGTCAGAAATTGCCTCAGATCACACCACATGAGCATCTAGAATTCGAATTGTTTTCGGGGCCCTTAAGCGGGCCCCGAACCCCACGCTGTAAGGGCTTCGCACTTCGCGCTCGCATTATTTCTGATCAAGGTATGCCCCCCCCCCCCCACTTTTGAGAAGCGATTGACGCCCCTGCCCACGGCTGAAGTGTTTCTAATTAACATTTACGAGGGCGAGCCTTACTCTCTTTTTTTCCAAAGAGTGAACATTTAATCTCTAACCCAGTGAAAATTCACTCCCATCGACTGAAACAAGGGACCACACGTTTTAGAGGGAAATTGATTCAATCGAAAAGATGGAATTTTTCACTCGAGCTTCGACTGAAGTGATTCGTTTTGCCGAGTATTCCAATCCAAAATTAGAGTGATTTTCACTCTCAAATCGTCAACACTCTAAATAAAAATAATAAGTTCAAACTGTTGCGTAGAATTTTACTCTTTGTGGCGATAAAAAGGAAACGTGGTCGTTTGCGGGGTCAAACACTACGCAACAGGGGTTGTGTTGAATGTGGTCAATTCTGTGTAAAAAAGTTTACCCAACGAAGTCAAAAAATTTACCCACTTTTTTGTGTCAAAATTGTACCCAACAAATGATTGCCCTTTGAATTGACCCCGCATATGATGATACTCAACACTGTTGTGTCCTACAGTATTATCAGTAATTTCGCACTTTCCCCAAAAGTTGTCATTTTAATCAAAACATATTCATTTTCGCAGCATAATCGAGTACATAATACATGAACATAAAGCAGTTATATTTTTGTAACATTTTTTTCATTCATTCGTTTATTTTCATTTACAACAATCAAATTAAAAGAGTTGCATTTGTGTCAATAATTATTCGTTGAATTTTACATTCATTTTGTAATCATTAATTAAATTAAAATCAGTTGAAATGGACTAAGTGGTGTTGATATTTCCATGTCACTAAAAAAAAACATAAGTTGAACACTTAAAAACGAGAAAAAGATTTTACATTTTGGTTAAGTAGTCAGATTTGAAATAAACACACTACAGAAATGCTACTGTTTGATAATTTGAAATGCGAAGGATTTATGTGTTATTTTGTACATTGTCCGGGTAATTTGGGTTGTACGTGTCCCCCCCCCCCATGTAATTTGGGTTTTACATCCCCCTCCACCTCCACCCCTAATAAATCCGATCAAAAATAAATTAATGCAAATAAACTACTAGCGTTATGTTTTATGTTAATACCTCCTTAAACAATATGGCAAATTGTTAAGTAAGCAAGTGGCAAAAAGGAAGCATGAACATTATGTGAAACTTATACCTTGACTTGAACTTACTTTTTTTTGTATCTTGACAATGGAGAAAAATTAGTTTCAACTCGGTAAGACTTTACTTCTTCAATTAACATATTTTGTTTCATGTGATAATTATAAATTACAATGGTCACAATGGCATTTGATGCCCCTCCAACAAAACGTGCAAATTCTACAAAAACAAATTAACACCTGCGTGTTTCGTACAAAAGCTGTTTAGTGTAATTGACTGAAACCTTGTGTGCAACACAACTTTGATATTTTTTGTTAATTTGAACTTGACTTATCTTACAATCGTGTGCCTATCTTCACAAGAGGGGATAAACTTTGAACTCTATAAAACATTGTAAATAGAATAAAATGGAGTATTCTTCCACAGCAACAGGAACTGATAAATGTGCTATTTATAATTTTGAATTGATTCATGAATTTAACCTTTTTCCCAATCTTTGGAATCAAATTTTTTATGGTCCATCATCTAGCGGTCAAGTGGAATGCTGCGGTGTCAATGTCATTTCTGTGAACGGAAAATAAAAGGGAATTTTTATGTTGCTATACATGCAAAACGTTAGTCACAAAAATCCTCCCCAGTTTATACATGCAACATTGCCAACCAAGGAGGGAAGGGGTGGGGCCTCTGTCTACGTTTCACCATTACCCGTTCTCCTTACCCCGACCCAAACCTGGATGCTCTGCTGACAGGCAGGCCAAGGGCCTGGAGTTTGATCACTTTGACGTTATTCACAACATGACATTGCAGTCACCACTGACCCTATTTTGTCACACATGCTTTAAATACAGAATATTGCCCGCGTTTTCACTATTGACGTCTTGTATTAATCATTACATTGTGAAAAGTAAATAATTACCTTTAAACCGAGGAATCAGGGATTTCGAATTCCACTCTCGCAGCACGTTGGTAACTCCACCATCCGCCATCTTGACGATTACTGTCGTTTTCGAGAACGTTCTCTAGGCAACATTGGGCAATATTTACCCATTTGAGAGCGTATCTGCTTATATGATACATTTTGTTGTATGTCGCCAGGTCCACTTGACCTATAGTACCGAGGCAAATGTGCTTTCTTGCGCTTACGTTACTTACAATTTGAACATGTTCGGTTATACCTTCTGAAGGGTATACTGCATGGCCAAATTGTCACTTAACCCATAATTGGGTTGGAAAGTACTCAACTTTCACCCAACACATTTACTCAGCAAAATTTGACCCTTCTTTTGTGTACTCCCCTGCATTACTCTTTGGAAATTAGAGAGTACGGCTGCATTTCAATTTCTAGTTCAGTTAATAATTTATGCTATAACTAATTCAATGCACGGGTGCAAATCAACGCACGCCATATGCATAAAAATGGTCCCCCGAAAAAAAATCCTGAAAGGTTGGCAGATCTTGGTACAGTTTCTCTACCCGTGTCGTCTGCGGACACTCGGTGAAAATCACCGCGGCAGAGCGCAGACTTGGAACAGCGTTGGCGCTAGGGTTATACCCAGGTAACCCTTGAGGCTGAGAGGCGGTGAGCCCTCGGGCTTCTTGAAGGTAAACTGGTGAAGGAGGTAGGTGAAGAAAATGAAGAGTTCCATCTTGGCCAGTTGCTCTCCCAAGCAGATGCGACGACCTGAAAACGAGGCCCACACAATGACAACACTCAAATCATTTCAGTCTGAAATTGTCTTTTGGACACACTGATACAAAATTCGATTTTTCTTTTCATTTTTATTTGTGGTAAAAGTTATGACTTGGTGTTTTATCAAGGGAAAACAAAAAGTGTCTCTTTATGTTTTTCGATTAAGGTTCTGATGAATACTGGAGTGCTACGTGGATATGGTCATAAAGGGTTTATAAAGTAAGCTTATAAGGCACTCCAGACAGACTTCATCCCTTTGTGGTCATAATTATAGTTGAGCAATTATAATCATGTGCCACAAATCGAGCCTCGCACAATTTTGGTGAAGGGACATGACAGAAAACTGCGGGATTGTAGACTCGTGAGTCATCCTTTTCCTGTTTAGCTCGTCTTTTTATAATGTCATTTCAGTTTCTGCAATAGGGAAACTGCCACCGACGCTAGAATGAACAATTCAGCTTCACGTCCAAGTCTCCAAGAAACAGCAGATCCTTGGGGGATATTAACTTGTTCTTAAGATGTACACTTCTGGCATAACTTACCCGTACTGAAGGGAATCAACTCTTCGGGTTTTGTCACCTCCCCGTCGTCGTTAAGAAATCTCTCCGGGTTGAAAGCCAATGGATCTGGGAACACCTCAGAGTCGATGTTGAGAGCCCAGTGGTTAGCCACCACCAGGCTTCCTTTTGGCACGGTATACCCTGCCAGGGTCGTGTCCTCAGCAGCCTTGTGTGGCAGGCCCAGGGGAACGACGTTACCCCTCCTCTCCAGTTCTAGAATGACGGCCTCGGTGTACGGCAGGTTGCGTCTATCGGCAATTTGCGGCAGCCGCTTCCGTCCTACCACGGTATCGAGCTCTCGCTGGACGCGGCTCTGAATCTCGGGGTGTAGCATCATGAACAACAGGCCCCATCGGAGAGTGTTGGCTGTGGTCTCAGTGCCGGCCACGAATAGATCCGAGACGACAAGGACGAGGTTCATGACGCTGAGATGAGTCGGAATGTTTCGCTCTTCTTTGTTCCTCATCTCCCTGAGGTAGACGTCCATCAGATCCCGGGGCTCCTCCGAGTAGCAGTCGCTCTGGTGTTTCTTCACGATGTCCGTGACGAAGTCCATGACAAACTTCATAGTGGCGGTCAATTCCTTGATGTTGGGTAGGAAGCCCAGCCTGTTGACGAAGGGGAGGAGCTGCATAGCCGCCCCGGCCCCGATCAGCTCCATGCTCCGGTCCATAGAGGCCAGCACACGCTGAAACGCCGGATCGTCGTAGTCATAGCGCCTGCCAAGAACCACCGAGGATATCACGTTGGACACGGCGTTACCGAAGAGATGGACAGGGTTGAAGGCCTGTCCCTGCAGGCCCTTCATCTCGGACACAAGATGGCCGGCCTCTGTGGCTATCTGATCCTCAAAACGTGCCTGTCCAACACCAAAGTTCCTAAAGACATTCAAGATGAGTTTGCGTTGTTCTCTCCACGTATCCCCAGATGCTGTAGCTACGCCTGTGTACGGAAAAAAAACACGCAAAGAGCAATCAACTTGTCGAACTAGCAATAATCACCGACAAGAGAAAGTGTTACTGTATCTGCGATACAAACACTCGACACCAAATCAATAAATGGGTAATACGTGCACTCATTTTCTATCCACAATTCGGAATAATAATTCTTAAAGAGCATTATGCAATAATAATGGAATCCTTCAGGTTAACTATACTGATAGCTAATTTTCGCCTTGTATAGCCATTTCTAAGAGTGTACCAGGACTAAATAAGACTAAATAAGGCTAAATAAATGCGAGTTTCCACATGTATGTTTAGGAGCAACCCCCCCCCCCCTCGTAATGCTACCGCAAAGAGAAGCTTCAGTGATTCTCCTGCTTCATGCTTGGAAACACAGACAAGTTATTGCCTCCCGGCCGCCAAGGATGTTATGTTTTCATCGGATTTTGTTATTTATTGGTTGGTTAGTTTGTCTGTTAACAAGGGTGGTCCTTGGCACAAGTACAAATCAATTAGATTTTGGAAGTGATCCGGATCTGGGTCTGGATCCAGGATTATTTTTGAAGGATTCTTCACCATTATGAGAGTATTTCTTTTAGGTGTATACTGACAATATGGCGGGGAATTTTGCGCTCTTTCAGAGCTTTCTAGTTCTATCTCTGCTTTCACTGTGGTCAGTTTATCTGTTTTTATTGTTTCTTCGTTGATTGAGAGCGAAACATCGCCAAAATAGTTGAAATGAGTTATTTTGCACAAAGTTTCTAATTGGGTGTTAAACTTGGACAAAATGTAAATTGTGAGAAACTATGAATAGGCCCTACTTTAACAAATTTTACTAAAACAAGATAAAAGGCATGGGTATATTTGCGCAAAACATATTTCAGTGAGAAATTCGTTTCATTGTCTCATATCGCAAACAAGTTGTCATTTGAGACACCGTTTTACACCTCCACTCCCCATTTGCTTTAAGATCACCGATGCAAAGTCCTTTAAAACACTAGAAATCACACATATTAATAATATATAGGAACTGACGCAAACTCAAAATAGACGTGATGTAAACACATCTGGTTTCAACATTTTGTACGATTCTCTGACCTGGAACGAAGGTTTTCATCTTGGCAAGACAGTTTGGCGAGAATAACACAGCAATATCGTGGATGATATATAGATTTGCTTTACATCCCAGTAGAGGCCTACGATGCGCGCCAGCCTTTGGGAATTAGGAGGTGAATTCGATAACCAGTTCTTGTACAAATCCCAGGTATTAAGAGCCAAAAGAAATAGCATGAATCATATCAATATCTGAAACAAAATGTTCAGATTTGATTCATGATTATCACAAAGGAACAAAGATCTGCCCTCAATGTGACGTCAGATGAACTTGGGTCTGTGGGAGTCCAGATGCAATTGTATAAGATCAAAGTGTAGTATAGCCTTTCTGAATTCGGGTCTGGACCATAGGGCCAAATCTGGATCCAAATTCGGCACTTCGTAATATGTTGAGCCGATTTCCCACAGTTTTAATACCACAGTTTTAGATCCGTGTGGACTTTAATGCCCACTTTTCTTCGCCATCCTATGGGACTGAGACAACACTGCTTGTGATGCTAATGAAATGAATCTTAAGTGAAATCGCCTTGGGGAGCACGTGACTTCCTTCAGTTCTCATTAAGAACAATGCCAGCATCGGCCAAGAAATCGTGAATGACCATCACGTATCTGGTATGGTTCTATGTACAATCGCGCCTCGAGCTATGATTTGCATTCTAGATCTGCTGCATTATCGTATCATATCGGCTAGCTAGCTGGAAATAGGGGCCCTTAAGACAAACGAGGTCATTTCTATACTCATTCTAATGAATAATTCTGGGGAGGTGAAGGAAACAGTGACAACGACCTCTGTTATACTCAGAGGGATGAAGCAACTGCTCCCTATCTCGCGTGCATACGAAGTTTTCCATTATGTGATTCCTATGTCCTGCATTTATGTATATAGGCCTATCACGAACCATATTTTGTAAACTATAAATGGACGTCACATGATATTTTACAGACAAGTCATTTCCACTTCGATGGTTATACCTTGATATGCGTTTAGCGGCCATTTCAGAGGACAAGCTTTTGTACCGATGGGGTAGGCACATAGATCATTCAGCTACATTCATTGTTACTGAATTGTGTGAGTGCAGGCCATAGGCCTGAAATTGCCTACACCGGCCAAATCACGATTTCAAATCCCCAGTATTAGAGCATTTCGAGGGGCCATGCGCCTGACGGTTTGTAAAACAAAAAAAGGAGATGGAAGCCGTGAAGAGGAGTGTGCGAGCTCGTACTTCCGTGAAATTCAGATGAAATTGGGCCCTAAAATAGCTCTTGTTTGCAATCACGTACGAGTGCTGGTACCATTTTTTAAGATGGCGATGGGCTTCAGGACTACTTTTAGGGGTGCTCCTCTTTGGATGAAATTGTCTCCCAAAATTCATCAGTTAACCCCCAAAAACAGAAAATGAAAGATGATGAAAAAACTTTAACTTTATGTGTGTCTCACATGCCTTAGAGAGTTGTGAGTATTTTATATATATTTTTTTGAAAGTAGGCGTAATTTTCACTGAGGTCTATGGCAGTTTATTTACTGGTCACCCATATAACAAAGAACACCTACGATGGCCGCTATTTCAAATGTCAATTCTTAGTGCATTTAAACTTAAATAGAACTGGGATGTTTTCACATTTTCTAGGTCACTTCATTTTTGTGAGAAATTTACTTTAAAACTTCACTTCAGTTTGTTTTATCACTCATCTGGAATCCTGGCGCCCCTGGCGGCCACAATCGCGTTGCCAAGTTATGCATTCTTGACCCCAAAAAAGAAGGTGTTCTCATTTTCAAGCATTATTGTGAACGAATCGCTCCTTTAATACAAGTGAACGGGCCGTATAGCTGTAAAAGTGAACCCCGTAGAATGGCAGCCCGCCATAATTTCGCAGTAACTTTGCGTTTCGAATTCCTCTGTCATTTTGCCTTCCCGTTTGGTAACGTCCCCAGTGCCCCTAATTAATGAAGACAAAGATGTGTACCAAGGTGGACAGCCTGTCATTACAAGGGTGACCGATTCGTTTATTAGAAAAATAGAACCTAAACGCTTTTCCAGACGTCATGTGCGTATACACCGGCATGGTCACTTGTTTCAATACTACGCGTTGATTGAAGGATACCAGTAATATTTGATCAGCTGCAGCTGCAATTACGGTATTACTTTTGCCATTGAGTTTTCCTTTACCGTTCGATCAAAATGTGTCAGAATACCGATTGCAATACAGCGTTTGTAATGCGCAGGCCTACCTCAAATTGCACATGATACCCACTTTACTCAGTTTGTCTACAGCTATATACATGGAGACCGTGTAAAGTACACTCACCGAACTTTCACGGTTCACGTTCGATTTTCAATGCGATAAATTCCAAAGGCAAATCAGTCTATGCAGCGATAAATATACAATGCAACCCCAGTTGGTAAATCGATTATTTAAGCTGCAATCTGAACAAATCTCCCAAAAAGGAGACTTTTAAACGCACTTCAGCTGAGTGGTATTTGAGTGCGTGATAAGATAGCACAATGGGTGCGTCATAGCCCATATCTCTTTGACAAAGGTTGAAACGAATGCACGGGTTGTCAAAAGTATCTTGACACTGGTTTGGATTTGGAAAATTGAAAATAAAAAAAACCACAACCACAAAAATGTCATGCCATACACGAGTTAGCTTCATGGATCCAGAGGCTATATATGCGAATCTTGACGAGAAATGGTATAGTGACAACTTCAAGGCTATACTCATCACTATAAAAAACAAAGGAACGAAAATTAAGTACATGCACAAGATAACCAATGTAAGCATGCAATGTGCGAGTGTTTACACTTGTTTATGGTAAATATAATATTTCAGCAGACTCTTATCATACGGCGAGACCTGGCGATCCCCTAGTGTAACGATCTCGCATCGCCCCGGACTTCTCCGCTTTCCAACACGTGTGTACCATTAACCTTGTAAATAGTACACAGTAGTTTGTTCCACCTGACCTTGCGGGTCACCCAGTGAACTTTTTACTTTTTTTGTATACAATGTATCGCATATGGGGGAAAAATAAATCATTTGGGATATATCCCAGTCGGTTTACAATAACTCGGCATGCCGCCTGTTCATAGCACACAATCACTAGCTACCATAGTAGTTTTTGTAGCGAGAACCCAGCACAAAGCGCTAAGGACGACCAAACAATGCCGCATTTTTCCGGCTGTTTCTTTTTTTTCTCTCTCTCTCCCCAGCCCCTGAAGCACGAGGCACACTCCGACAGGACAGCCGCAGCGCCACCTGTTACACACGCCACCTGTCCTTAGCAGTTTTTCTAATCGGATAAAGCCCCTTTTCAGGGTAAAATTATTGCACAATAAAATCATTTTCAAAACCCACACACAGGTTATAGTTGTTCTGGCACCTACTATAAAAATAGGTCCTCTGTGTTCGGTCGGGGTTTTTGTTATCGTCTGCTTTGTGCGTGTGCGGCACGCGTACAAAGCTTTTTCAGGGTGTGTAACAAAAACTGAGGGAATAATAACACATTGTGTACACTCCATTTCTCCCTTTGAAACTCTCAAATGGAAGAAGTGTGCTCTATATTCTTAAGAATGCTTAAAAGGTTTTTTTTTGGGGGGGGGGGAGGGGTTGGGGTTAAAAATCGAATGTTAATTTTTGTTTAAAACAATAGGTGATCGAAAAATGTGAGAGTGATAATGTTACCAACCTTCTGCACCGTTAAACAGGTTTCGTAAAATGTGCAATTCTGGTCGATCACTCAAGAAAGGATTGTTGAAGGCCTCTCGTATCGCCTTATAGCCGTGCACTACCACCATCCTCTGGCCTAAGATATTCAGACTGAAGACCGGCCCGTACTGCTTGGCCATCCGCATGAAGACTTCATAGGGCTCCTCCGCGTTGGACGCAAAAGCCAGGGACGGCAGGTTCCCGATGAGAGGCCAACCCCAGGGGCCTGGGGGTAGGGTGCCGCTAACGGAAGAACGCCGACGGCGCACGATCCACGATACTAAGAGGAAGACCACTAGACAGATGAGGACTGTCCTGGAATCCAGGACATCTAGAAGACTTGCTGCCATCCCTATACGCATCACATCACCTCAGTTAGGCACCGTGCAAATCTGGCAGTACTTGACAGTAAGTCTGTAGCGTGCAGATACAGTGCCGAGCTGCTCATCCACTGTGACAGTCAGTACGAGCTTTTAGTTTCACCCTGCCGCGCACCGGACCCTCTCAATACGTGAGTGTACAGTAGATAGCGCGGCTCCGCGCAGTGTAATAGCTATATCGGGCCAGTGCGCTTGAACAACTTGTACTGAAACAGCTCGCGCACCAGACCATCAACAGCCAAATTATGTTTTCCCCGGTTTTTATCGAGAGTTATATTTGCATGATCACTGGCGTCGCCGACTCGATTTGGGTAAATAAATATAATGTTTTGACAATTTCGAGCCTGCGGGGGACCGGAGCGGGGCCGGTTCCGGAGATGAATAGCGAAGATCATCATTATCATCCGATCACGTGTGGTCCGAATTATTCACGGGCATTTTCAGTTTCATTCAGGTCCGCATGCTCCGCGTGTTTGCTTAATTTCTACCCCATCAAAGGAGAAAAAAACCCACAAAACAAACATTATTGTCCAGCAGATCTCTTACATGCTTTACCGTGTAAATTTGAGCTATACGCTGCTGTAAAGGGACAAAAAAATGAATTGAATGAGGATTATTGACATGAAAACAGCAGAGCAAAGTTTGGCGGGTACGTCAGTTATTTGCATACTGTTTGAGTGCAAACGCTCGGTAAATGGTTCTTTACAAAACAGCATGGGAAAATTTTGTTTGCGTGTCAAAAACTTAGGATGGAAAAGAAAAGAAAAAGGAAAGCCATGGTGCATTGACGATCGACCGATGGCTGAGTGTTTTCCCACACGAAAACAGTCAATTTGGTGCGGAATGCACAAGAAACATCGGATTATTTTCTGTTCATTCATTTGACATTTCCCTGGTCGAATGAAGTGAGTGTTCCTAATTTTGCTAAGTTAGATAAGTCCTCTTTCCTGAAGTTTATGATGATAAATGCTCTGTCTTTGAAGTAATAGTAACATTTTCGTTCCGTCTCCAAAATTTCTGGAGATTTCCCATGAGTGTTAACTCATTTTTTACCAAGGCAAAACTGTTGGTGCGGAGACGCCCTTCTAAGTTCTAGAAAGCACGTTGAAAGGTTCCTATTTATATATATCCTAAATGATAAATACCCAAGTATTTCACCGCAGACGACTTAGTGTTGACGACCTTTCATAGCAAGGTTGGTTTTGTTTCCCTTTCTGACTGGGCGCTTCACTCAGACTTCGTCCGGCGGATCCGAGGGGGTTTGGTTACCAGAGCACGGACATGGCTTTTCTCTATCTATCTTGACAACTGGGCCCACCACATTGCAAGGTTACCGTTGTGTATTTGTGTAAATCAGCCGAACATTCCAGCTGACGAATAGTGGGCCTATGCAGGGTCATCTGGTCCTTGGGGTATTTGCCATCATTTTGCGGTCCGAGTTTTATTTATTTATCAAATATTAATGCATTGTGTTAGTCGGTCGTACCCACCATACGTAGCCATGTGGTGACGGCTAGTTTCTCTTAGCTCCAATAGGCAGATTTCCCCGCTCATCACAGAGGCGCGCTATGCGTGCGGCACATGGAAAGCGTTGTCATGTTGTGTTAAGTAGTCATCTACGGAGGATCAGGACTGCCCAAAATGCATCGTTTTTCAATTTCCTTCACAATTTTTTTTTTATCAAGAGTAGTCGACACAAGCGTCCACAGTTAAGGTGTCGGGCACGACGTCGTCGACAACCATGAGTGACTTTCGCAGCAGCAGTTTGTAATTTGCTGCTGTAATCGACAGTGTCATGTTTGTCGACGACGTCGACTGTAGGTACCGTACGATTGATGATTTTACAGGATGCAATTTGCGTTGGGGAGATGCAAATTACTATGTTTTGCCCTTGCACCAACGTATTTTATAAACACTGTAAATAGTCGGTGATGTCCGAGTGCTTGCGAGAAAAAAAGTGACAAGCTTTCTAGGATGGGACTCGAACTCACGACCTCCTGCTTATATACTAGTGCGCGGACATCTAACCACTCGGCCAACAGGGGTGCACCTTCACCTTTAAATAGGCCTAAACCATAGAGCTAAATAAAGAACCGCTCTATGGCCTGAATCCATCCGCCGAGCTCATGAATAAAAGTTATACCCTCAAAATATGCTATATTTAGAGAGTTCTTAGAGCCATACAATTGGGAAATCGAAGAGATATGGCAATGAACCTCGGGTCCGGACCTGGGGCTTCCAATTCTGAGCATTTTGGATGCTATTGGGCTCGAAAGACGGATGCGCTATATTGCCATGTTGTGGAGGGATCGTTTTTCAAGATGGCTACTTCCGCTTTGGTAAAATACAGGTCGTCTTCTTTGGGTGAGAATTTCTCGAAAAGTCAATGGTTCACCCACCAAAAATTGAAAAGAAAATGAAATATGACATGTTGATCATCATTTTTTTTCTGTTCAGCTTAAATACCTGTGAGAGTTCTGAGCAATTCAAAAAGAATTTTGAAGTATGGGCATTTAGCACTGGTGTCTATGAGAATTTTAACACAGGGGTGCATCCGTAGCGCTTGCAGGGTCGCTTGGTTGGTTCAATTCTCATTATAGTAGCGTGTACCGAAACCAAACTACACGTAAATTATTAAATCTTAAAGGATGGAATTCTGCGTCGGGAGATGTAAATTTAATATTGAGTTTTGCCCTTCTCTGCCGTAGGCCTATTTTAGAAACACTGTACATTATAATGCCTATTTGAGATATGCAGACACGATAGGAGGGCGCTGTTTGATTCCGATAAACTCTTTGTATTTACCAAAGACCTATAGGTATTTACCCAAGTGACCAAATAGCGCCCTCCTATTGTGCCCAGCATGTACTCAGTGTTGTCGACACAAAGCCTGGTACCCCTAGGCTTTGTGTCGGCAAAATCGTCCTGTTCGCTCGTACCCCCCGCCCTGCAAACAGGACGCTGGGATACGCTGATGAGCTTCACAGAATCTGGTGAAGGAAGTGGTCTATGACCTATGTATAAAGCATCTGGCTGCAGCTGTTTAAGACCGCAGTTAGACAGTGCGCGCAAATGCTATCCGAAAACTTTCCCATGGAAATGCGCACATTCCATACCGGATGTGATATCTGTTTCATTGCAGACCATGCGGACAAAATTTTGAGCGTCGCATAATGCAATCCGACCGTTCGTTATTCGAAATGGAGCCTGAGCAAGTGACGGGAACTGTACATTTACAACACAGATAAGTTTTACAGAATTTCCTACGTTATTCGCTTTTCAACGAAAACAAAATCTAACCTGGAATTAAAGAGTAATGAATCAGTCTTAACGGCGCGGTTTCAAACCTTGCAGAGTCACGACCGTGATTACGCGCAGGTGTACAGGTCACGCAAAATCCAACCAAGCAGAACGCGAATTCATCAGAGTATCCTAGCGTCCTGTTCGCTAGGGTGGGGGGTACGAGCGAAAATCGTCCTGTTGGTAACTTGAAATCATGTCTGTCGGCAATTACGTCGCAACGAAGAGCGCCACATATAATACATTGCCGGATAATGTCATCATCGCCTGCTTTGGACAGCGCCTCCGATCCAATGGTCGGATGGTGTCTCCCCACTGTACGGTGCCCCCCCCCCCACCCCGCACCCCCTTGGAAGTTAAGACGACCGGCTGACCAGTGTCATTATGACTCCTGTGAGATCTCCTCTCTTTGACCTTATATGGAATATCACACGCGGCTGTTACTGTCCCAATTATGTTCACTTAGGCATGCGCAATACAGCCAAGGAGTCTGTATTTCACAGAGTTGCTGACTCGAGTCATGTGACTTGGACTCGAGTCGGACTCGAGTCGCTATTTTTGTGACTTGTGTCTTGACTTGTAAATACCAGCTTTGACTTGTGACTTGACTTGGACTTGCAAACAATGACTTGTGACTTGACTTGGGATTGCAAAAAATGACTTGTTACCAACCCAAGTCAGACGCTAAATCCAGTAAAATGAATAGTTCCCACTAGTTTCAAAAGTTTTCAATAAGACTGTCACAACAAACTACACAGTTTTCAACGACCAAGTCTCTTGCTTGAACAAACTTTGAAGTATACATGAAAATTGAACAATAAAGTGTTAGTATACTACATGTAATCGAGTGATTGAAGTCTTTTTTTTCATGTCATCTCAACATTTATTTCTACAATGTAAACTAAATTTATTAAAGTATACAAAGGGCTAATATCCGACAGATTATGTGATAAACTATAGCAACACATTGAAAAAGGGGAATTAAGGAGGCATGTTCAAAATAACTCGTAAGTTGACGCCAGGTTCTTTTAGCTTATTACAGCTGGACAAAATAATGTGCAACTTGACGTGTTCTTGGACAAAGATACTTGTGACTTGACTTGTGTTTAGACCAAATGACTTGTTACTTGACTTGTGACTGGACCTAATGACTTGTGACTTGACTTGTGACTGGACCTAATGACTTGTGACTTGACTTGGACTTGCAAACAATGACTTGTGACTTGACTCGGACTTGCAAAAAATGACTTTCTGCCACCTCTGGTATTTCACTCAGTCCAAATTTCATACCACATGCAGCAGAAACAAACTTGAAATTCCTGGCTGCAGCAGTTTAAGGAGCGTACACATTCGCGTGTGCAGAGCCACACTAAGAACGTCTTAATCTGCGCTTGCAAATATGACCCCGCGCACCAACCAATTTTACTTGGAGTCGACTTTAGAAATTGTGGCGTCATTTCGATCAGAAATGTGGACTAAGCAGTTGATTGGCCAATTTGGCTGCCATTTGTTTGTGTAATACAACCATTGATCGCCATTAGTAAGACAACGGGTTAGGGAATACCCGAAAGAAGGCGCCCGCTGAATGGTCAGAATCTGGAGGTCAAGACGCTGCACTTGTTTTGCATAATTAATCTGCGCAAATATCATAGACGCTTGTGCGGATTCCATATGCACTGGAGGGTCTAACGGCGCACTCCCTCATTTTTTATTGGGGAGGGGGGGGGGGTTAAAAATTCGTGAAAAGGGTACTCGCACATTCGTGCTGAAATGTACACAAGTTTGTTTTTTCTCTGGACACTTGGCCTCCGTAAAATCGAAAAGTGGTGGTTGGGGGGGGGGGTACCATTATTTCTCAGTGGGGTGCTATTCCAACCGGACGATAATACACATTATACAACACCTGAATAAATCCCCGTCATCTGATTGGTGGATCGTTGATCACATGCCATTGAATTATTCGTCCCAAAGCACGGCGCGGCCGCGCCACAGAAATAGAAGTTCTATTGGATATTGCACGGTGACAACTTCCATTGCACGGGTTCATTACTGCCGGTGGTGGCGCTGTAACACGAATCAGTTCACAGACTGGCAAATTGGCGGACGGTGTCATATGAAAATCGTACTCGTATGAAAATCGGACTCTTTTTCCCTTTTATTGGTCGAACCCTCTCACGTGACCGGTCCTTCTCCTAATTATCTATGCATGAGCATGCGCAATACCACCAATGAGTCCGTATTTCATAAAACCCAAATTCACGCTACACCGGTATGCGAGAATCCCGTTTGTTCTCTTAACAGAAATATCGGAACTCTAGGTAATGCTGATGCTGCCAACACACAGAAGCAAATAAGATATGCTGCCAAACGATTGGAAGAATTTGAATATGCTAGTTTCTGAACTTGTCCAGAACAGTTCAAGGGCGGATGCATAGCCTAACACAATTTTTTTTGGGTGGGGAAAAAAAATGTTGGTCCCCAAAAAGTGGGTCCCAAAAATCACGGCGAGGGGCTTGGGGCCCGCTTAACCTCGAATTTTGTTTGGATTCTAGATGCTCTGTGGTGCAATCTGAGGCAATTTCTGACCACTTTAACCAATTTTTTGCCTGCCTTCATTGCGACGTCACTTAATTTTTTTTAATTTTTAAAAATATGGGTGTTTTTTTAGGGAGACCATGGCCCCCGTTGCCCCCCCCCTGGATCCGCCCTTGGAACAGTTTTTAAAATGCAATTGGATATGGAAGTTCTGAACTTAGTTGTGGAGTAGTTTTAAACCGAGATGAATTGAATATGCTGGGTAGTTCTCAACTTGTCGAACAGTTTTGGATAAATCGGATATGGAAGTGAACCACCAATTAGCACTTTTGCCATCTGAAAAAGTAGAACTTTGATGTTAGTACCAGTTCACAAGTCAACCAATCAGATGACAAGGATTTATTCAGGTGTGATATAAAACAAATAATGAATGTTTCACCGTTCGTGCAATGGTAAGAATAATTTCATTCGGTGACGGATGAAATGTTCCATTCCATTCGGCTTCGCCGGCCTACATGTGGAATGGAACATTCCATATCTGTCACCGAATGAAATTATTCTTACCATTGCACTCACAAACAAAAACGGTCGTACTTTGGCGCTTTTCAGGGTGACACTATTGCCAACAGTCGCGCGAAATGATGATCCCAAAAAAAAGGGTATACGACGCCGCTGTTGGGCAAACTGAAAAGGCACTTGTTTTACCCCCAAAAAACCACTTATATGCTGGGTATGCCACTGCACTGGTGGGGTGGGGTGAAGGGGTGAAGGGAGGGGTGGGGAATTAAGATGTGGATGGAATTAGTGTTTCACGAATGTGTAACTCAACTCTCAACCAATTAAGCCTGAGACACAATCAAGAAATTCGTCAGACCTACATCTATTGTGTTTCCCAGTGCTAGTGATACAAGGCGCCTACGACTTCCATGAGGTTTGCAGTTTCGTGAGCACTGCGCCCTCTATATGCCTCACCGTACAGTTAACCTGGGTTTTATGTTTAAGCAAAAAGGCAAGACCATGGCTTTTTACCAGAAATGACAAACGGTAAAGAATTTTTTTTTATGAGTAACCAAAAAGTTAACTGCCCGTGTAACTAGTGATTTTCTTGGCTTAATTTCTCGACACTTTCCATTTGTTGACAGTATTTAATTTAGAGAGGTTCGTTCATCAGGCAGGGTCAATTACATCACTGGTACCCGGCGAGCGGAACAATCAGCGGCGGTGCCAGTACGTACGTACGTACGCAGCGAGGATTGTCCACGTGACGTCACTCGGGGTCTGGATCGTCAACAAGGAAGCACGAAGTGGAGATTTTTGCGATCATTTCGGTAGATCGTATTCGTAGCCCACAAATTCAAGAATTCATGTGGAAATTGTATCAGAGTTTCTGGGTATAGCTGGTGCCAAAGGTAACCTCGTATATTTGGAGGCGGTTTAGGCTGGGGCTGTTGCTGTTCTATCAGTAAATTATCTGTTTGTGGCGAGTCTCGAACTAGCAAAAACGAAAGTCCGGGTGGTCTGTTCTTCCGCAGCGCCAGCGTTGACTCGGTTGGTGCACCGTGTGAGGTCTCCTTTTATCGGCCGAGCGCCCGGAACTGTGTGCACCCAAAAAAGACGTGGGATAGAAGAATTGGGTAAGCTTACGTTGGCGATTGTGTTGTTACGGGCCCTGTTCCTGTTAGAAAACAAACATCCACTTTTAAAGTCAACTCGTGCAGCGGATTGGTCAACTCGTCAGCGAGACAACTGCGTGCGAGCCAACTCGTCTGGCGTGCCAACTCGTCGCGAGCCAACTCGCAGACCAACTCGTACGCGAACCAACTCGTACGCGGGCCGTTTTATGAGTGGTTTCGAGGATTGGGTTGGCATGGTTGGGAAGAATTTGGGAATAGTGTGACGGGTAGTCCGTAGTTCAATGTGTGACCGTTGTGTGTGATTGGGAGTGAACCCGTGAATGATGATAATAAAGTAACTGATTTTTGTAGTTAGACGAGTGTTGTATCGTTTTGTGCATACCTGTAGCCTTGTCACGTCAAATTTAATTCCATATATTAATGCAACGATGTACGAGTTGCATTTTTCGTGTTTTTTTAATCAATGTACCTGTCAGTCAATTAATTGTCACCATTGTCAAACCATGGAGGAATATTCCTCCATGGTCAAACTGACCCAATTGCAACGCTCTGGACTACCATGGATCTCTTCTCGCGGTTCGGTGTCCTAAAAGAACCGGCGGGTTTAGAAGATCAAAAGAGATCAGACTTGTCAACTGCCTGTCACTCAACTTTCATTGTGGTTCACAACCATTGATCAATTAAAAAGCAGACACGCGGGGACATCCGTAGGCATTTACGGTGAAATTATATAAACTTCTGATTCTAACAAAAAATAAAAATCAACTCCCCATTTTTTCTTTTTTTACAAAATATTATTTGGATATATAATAATTAGGACTAAAAAGCTATCTGACCCAAGCAAAAAACTGGCGGACACTGTCCGTACAACTGTATAAGCATGTGTGATGCTATATTCCTTCTTTTTTTTTTTTATAGTAGCTCCTTTTTATACAATAGACCTCGCAAATATCGGTGTTTTCTTGTCATTTTACTTGTCTAACCAACCAGCAATTGTACCGCGGCATACACAGGTTACAGCGATTCAATCATGCATTCTTTATACAGTGCGCGGTGCGGCGGGAACCAATCATACTGGTTATCGCGAAGACAACTTCCCAATCAATCAAGCGAACTTGTAAAAAAAAAAAAAACCCGCAGAATTCTTCTCTAAAAAATCGCGAATGAAAGTAGCACTGGCGGATTCAAAAATCAACTACATTTAATTTGAAAATCTCAACCTTTCAGAAAAGGTAAAATTATGCCGACCTATCGTACCGAACCTAATTTCATCTGTCCATGTGAGCTAAACCAATCGTCTAAACTCACGCGTACGAGTTGGTCCGCGTACGAGTTGGTCCGCGTACGAGTTGGTCCGCGTACGAGTCGGTCCGCGTACGAGTCGGTTCGCGTACGAATTGACCCGCGTACGAGTTGGTCGCGTACGAGTTGGTTCGCGTACGAGTTGACCTGTATTCGTTGTTACGGGCCCTGTTGCTGTTAGAAAACAAACATCCACTTTCAAATTTATACACGTAAACACAGCATCATCATGGTCATCATGGTCATGTGGCCTTGTTAGACATTGGAACGATTTGCGTATGGACATCACTTTTTCAATTTTTGAAGCATCAAAAAGTTGCAGGAAAAAATGTTCCAACCTGACGCCATTTTTTTCTTCTTCATATATCATCTCAATGAAGGTCAGTCATTGCAAAAATGATGATAACACATGAATCTGGGACTGAGAAACATTTCCAATTTTGTTACGAAATAATTATTTTTTCTTCACTCCATAGACTTTGTCATTTGTACACAACTGCTGAAGTGTCGTCAGGTTGCAACATTTTTTCCAAGTTACTTTCCTACGTCGTTATTTTCTCGACATTCCTGCCTCGACTATCAGCTTCATCATTCTTGTCTCTTTTTAATCAGTTATTTACTTAGCGAACATGCATGGGATTCTCAAACTCTCATTATTAAACACACGGTGACACACACCAACCTTACCCGCTCAACCATGAGCGCTTGTTGGTGTTGAGGGTCTATTTGATGTGGTAGCCATAAATATTAAATAAATTAAATGTTCATGAGAAAATAAATATTCATGATAAGGTATCGCAGTGTTATTGGCTAGTTATAGTGTGTTGTCATGCGCATGGCAGACTTAAGAACACACTTTGGGAACATACATCGTTCAGACAGCCAATCATGTTGGCAGTCTGGATATGTTGGAAGTCACATTAAGATGTTTTCAGTTTGCCCAAGCCTAATGGTTTTAATTCAATTATAAGACAAGGTGAGGTGAAATTTTATCAATTTGGCGGCGAATACATGTAAGTGATGCCCATAGATGGAATTCATCACGTGATGTTAAAAACCAACAGGTAGGCCCTATGTCATACATGGAGCCTAGTAGAAGGCAGGGTTTTGAATATTTTGGGGTAAATTTGGGGTATAACAAATAATGAAGACGACAAAATGCAACATGAAAATAAAGATGGCAATCCCCGCGACGCGCAGTGAACGGGCAAAATCGTGCTGATTCGCCTGGCACCAACCGTAAAACAGCAACGCATAAGAAAAATCGCATTTTCTACCACAAGAAACTGTTCAAAAGTACAAAGTACAAAGAAACCCAACACTTGGTGGATTAGTTTTGCAGTTTTTTTCCTCTGACTGTTTCTTGTTTCACTGTTTGATTGCTTTCTTGTATAACTCCTTGCAGGACAGTGACCCAGGATGCTTGCCTCCAATCTCCCACATATTGGAGATGCCGAGGACTCTACTTGTACCGTGGTCAAAGAAGGATGGGTCAGCAAGAGAGGTAAGAACACATAGAACTTCATTTATTTTGAGCGTATGAGGGCTGAGCGTATGAGGGCGCTCTAACGACGCTATTTTCGGGGTACAAACACTAGAAATATGAAGCAGTTTGGTAACTGTTTAAATCTTAAAAATATTTACGTTGTGAAAATGTAGTTTTTGAGCTGTAGCAGTATGACCTTGGATTTTGGACTGTTTGTACCCCAGATGGCATTTGTTATAGCGCCCTCAAGGCCGATTCATACTCCATGCGAAAGTAATTTTTAGCAAAGCAAATTTCATGACGTAAAGAACGCGCAATGTTCATTGTGATGTTCATCAGTACCGTAACGAATTCGCTTTGCACTGAAATTTGCATTAATTATGCACAGGCCTGTGCTTGACAAGATAAATTGCATGGAGAGGCTCAGCTGTGCAGATTGCACCATCTATTGAAAATGACAAAGTTGCTCCCTGGGGAATGTTTGGGTTTTAAACGACCAAAAAAAGCCACTTGCCTTCGCAAGATAAAACTTATGACCTCAAGTAATATCTAAAAAAAAGTAGGAAATGCATGCTTGTAAGTGTAAGGATGCCAACTAGTGAATTTCCTGGCCCTCGACAATGCACAATTCCAACTCACTTGGGTCAGCTCGGTCTCATATGTTTGAAATTCATACCAGAATTATTCCAGGTCGAAAGTTTTTAGAGTGTTGTGCGTTGGGTACTTCAGTAGTGGGCTCCGTGCACAAGTACCCCCTCAGCGGTAAGAAAGGGAGAGTTGGGGGAGACCACTCGGAGTGACATTTGAATGCGATGCTGTCGGCGCCTGATGCTCACGCGAAGACGCTGTGGCTTTTTGCACATTCATAAATATGCGCATGAACAAGTCCTCAACGTACACAAGGTGTGTCCTATCCACTGGGATCTAAAAAAAAAAGCGCTTTCTCTTGTTCATACACAGAGCACAGAGTGAGGTGGTTTAACAAAATTTAAAAACCTCATCAAACCACTTGCCTCGTTTTGTCTGACATCCGCTTCTCATTTCATCAACTCAAGCACGTCTGCTCCCCAGGATATTATGGATTCTTGTTATATCACAGAAGACAGCAGAACCATTAGTTCAGAGATACTCTCTAATCCATTGTGTCATTTCACAAAGTACCTGTCTGTTGTGACTATTTGACACAATTTTCAAACTTGTTTATGTCTGGATAATAAATGGAACAGAAACAGCTGGGATTACAAAAAAACGTATCATTGGCATTGTGCAAGTGAATAAACAATTAAACACGTATCGAAATTGATTTGGGCACTAAAAATGTAAGTAATTAAACCAATCGGTTCTTAACAACTACATTGAATGGCTAATCACATACTGTGGGATATGTTGAAATGTGGGATCTGAAGCTGTACCGGTACAGTATAACCTTACTTTGGATAACCAAGATATATGAGATTAAAATGGTAAACAATCCTTACCTTACCGGTACATCTCTTATTGTAGTGGACAGGTATGAACCAGTTTCTGTGATTGTCCGTCTTTTGGTCTTTGGCTTGCTTTCAGGAGAGTACATCAAGAACTGGAGGCCGCGGTACTTTCGGCTCATGTCCAACGGCAACTTTCTGGGCTACAAAGATAAACCCACAACTCGTGCTGACTTGGACCAGAAAGTCTTAAACAACTTCTCAGTGGCAGGTGGGTTGTGGCTTAGGTTTGTAAAAAAAAATGGGGAAAAAAACTAGGTTTGTGTCCTAAATTTACATCCAGAGGGACTTCTAGATTTTTTTGCTCTTCAGTTGCCAGTTTGAAATATTCCAGGTAGCTTCAACATCAACTAGCTCAGAGAAGCGTACAATGCCAACACAAAATGTATTGTGATTTGCCAAATGAATTGATATTGTTGGACATGTTTGAGTTTGTCATTTGGTTTGATATATAATGGATGTTGGAATGTATGTATTAGGAATACCATTTTCGTGTATGTCTGCGACAGTGTTGTAGTCGAGTACTTTTTTCCGAGTACCGAGTACTGCCGAGTACTAGGTTGCCGAGTACGAGTACGAGTACCTCCGAGTACAAGAACAGGTCTCCGAGTACGAGTACTTGTACCTCCGAGTACGAGTACGAGTATTTGTACTTCCGAGTACGAGTACGAGTACTCGCATTTCCGAATACGGCCATAAGGCAATTGGTTTATTGTGCGTAATTGGCCCAGGCCCAGTCAGACCGATATACAGACCCACTCACGGCCAGCTGTTAAATGTTTTTGTCTGGACTTGCTCAGAGGAAAATCAGGAAATCTCAATTTCTCCACAAGCCAATCAACCATTTCAAACTGAAAGTATCGATAAAATAAGGCCACAGTAAGTGAAGCTATAACATTCCCCCCCCCCCCCCACCCGATTACTGCTATTCGTGTACGAGTACTTTAATGATCGAGTACAATTTCGACATGTCGAGTACGAGTGCTTTGCTGTCCGAGTACGTGTACCGTCATTTTGAGTACGAGTACTTTGACGTACGAGTACGAGTACTCCAAAAAAAGTACTCGAGTAGTACTCGAGTACAAGTACCGAGTACGAGTACTACAACACTGGTCTGCGATCGCCCATAAATATGCACACTGGGTACAGTATGTTACATTCATGTCCAAGCGCTGCATTCGTACATACATTTCACGTGTACATTTTTGTACATTTGTAAATTGAGCACACTTGGCACCTAGACTTGACCAGTCTGCTCTACAAAATGACCAACAAAAAGCAGCCAACTTGAGTGACGATGCACATATGGACTCCTTGCATAAGTAAATGCTGATTTTTCAAATATAAGTTATGCCATAAGTTTGGGGTCCACTTATTTTCTTGTCCCTGTTACATCTGACATCTATGATTTTACAAAATGCACTCCTTAATTGCGGTTTTCCACCAAGAGTGATTATGAATAGCAAACTATCTACATGTACCCCCCAAGAATAAATCTTTTGAAGTTATTCTTCCTGATACTTGAATGGCACATTGCAAAGTACCACGATAACAGGGAATGGACAAATCTCACACTTTCGACCCTAAATTTAACCCTAACCCCTGGAGTACTTTTATTAGAAAGTATTCTGAATCCGCCAAAATCCACCAATTTTGTTAAATGCAAAAAACTGTTGGTGTCCTGAGTCCATCAGAATCCACCAGTGAGTCCATCAGAATCCACCAGTGTAGTACATGTACCTCGTACACACCAAACATATATCCAAGGAGTTAAACTGTTTAGATCCTGAATCCATCAAAGTCTCCCAACTGCTCAATAAGCCATTTGCGAGTAACCTATACCCTTTGGGATTTACATTTCAATAACATCTGGTACACTGACTTGCTCAGAATGCTTGGCACATTTTAACTTTGAATTCTCCAGACTAAAGACACTGTTGCTAATCACATGATTCGGGGCAAGCTCTTGCATATATTACGTAAGAGGCGGCTCAGCATCAACATTACATCATCCATCGTCAATGGGTGAGAATGGCAACAACAGACCACAGACCAGAGCTGGGGGTTGGTTGCTTAGCGTAAGGCTTGCTCACGTGATGTAGTAACAAGTAACAGTCTTTTGATACAGAGAAAAATGTTAAAAAGCAGCAATGGATGATTAAGTCAGCTTTTAGATTTTTTTAACTCGCAAATGGCTTATTATGGAGGTATCCTGAATCTATCAAAATCCTGCAGTACTGCTAGGCTTACTGTCCTGAATCCATCAAAATCCCCCAACTTTTTCAGTATGGAGGTATCCTGAATCTGCCAAAATCCTCCAAAACAGGGGTGTGGATTTTGATGGATTCAGGTACCGGTACGTTAGGGTTAAAGAATGACCTTTATTGCAGTTTGATTGGTCTGTGCCATCTAGGGGATGAGTTCTACTGAGTACGTGAAAAAAGTGACAGATGCACCGTGTGTAAATGTGACGTGAAGCAACTTTTAAACTTTCTTTTTATGCGAGAACCTAAGGCCGTTTCACGATGTCATCTTGCCTACCCATGTTAAAATCAACACAGGTCCAGCATTTGGAGCGGACCTTGGTACAATCAAACATGGGTTTGCAAGGCATACTGTTCACACTCGCACCAGTCCGTACATGGGTCAGCTGTATGTACATGTACATTTAGGATTTTCTACCTTGGGTAGAGCCTCTAAATCCTGGTTTCTGTCAAGTGTTGGACCCATGTAGAAGCTGTGTTGGATTCTTGTTAGAGTGAAAGGAGTTCCCGAAATCTCCAAGTTGGGCCTTGGTCTAAACCATAGAGCTATATTAAATTACTAGAGCGCTAACTCGAATGTACAAAGTAATGCCTGATGGGCGCATCCATGTTTGTGCACAATCCTATGGAAAACTCGAAATTTTGTACGGCTATTTACATATCTGCGTTTGTATTCCATACCGGTGCGTCATCGAAGCCGATACGCCCAAAACCGAAACGCAAGATCAGCAAATGAGCGTTTCATTTTGCTCTACGCAAACAGCGCAACGTGTGCGCGTCCCTCCACTGCAGATGCTTTTCGCTGTGACGTTTTTTGAACCGTCATGCCGCACTTAAGTTGTTTGCGTAAGTACTTGCGCGTTGCATTTAGAGTACACTTTTAAAATTCAATCCATCTGTTTTGATTGTGTTCTACAAACACGCACATGAATTCAAAATGTCTGCGCCCAGAGCAGATTCAAAGCGTCTCCGCGCGCAAGAATAAAGAGTTAGCGCTCTAGTAATTTAATATAGCTCTATGGTCTAAACACAGAGATATTGGATAGCGTTAAAGAGGTTGTGGAATACTAGAAGACATTTCCGTCATTTTTTGGGTATATGTAGCCTAAGGTGTGATGAAATAAAAACGACTATTGTTTCTGTCATGAAATGAGTACAGAGGGTACTTTTGAGAGCTATTTTTCAGGTCCTGTTTCGACCCGAACGTGCAATTTGTGTAAAAGTCGTCGTTGCGGGCAGCAAACAAAACACAGTAAATTGGACGTAATAAACAGGACTCGTTTATGCTACTCTGCATCGAGAGTCCTGTTTATTACGTCACGATTTACTGTGTTTTGTTTGCTGCCCGCAACGACGACTTTTACACAAATTGCAAGTTCGGGTCGAAACAGGCATGACAGGACTTGAAAAACAGCTCTCAAAAGTACCTTTTGTACTCATTTTATGACAGAAACAATAGTCGTTTTTATTTCATCACACCTTAGGCTACATATACCCGAAAAATGACGGAAATGTCTTCGAGCATTCCACAACCTCTTTAAAGGCCCTTACATGTGCATGGTGGTTGTGCAATACTGGACAGTTTAAACACACCAAGCACGAAGTGAGACTTGAGCCAAGTCTACATTTGCACATCATGATGGCGGCAGAGTCTCGTCTTGTCTGTGCCTGCACAAACATTGTCTTTTAAGTTAAGTTGTTATTTCCATATAGCCAACTGTGCACTATTTCATAAACATGTTTTTGAGTACCAAATTTAATTTTTTGAAAGTCTGTTTATGTACCCTGTAATGTGGATGAATTAAGGTAAGATTTAAAGGTATACATTCGTCTAGAAATGGTGAAAGGTACCTACATGTAGTTGCCTAGTTGATTGTTCACTAACCATATTTCAGATGTCTGGTCTCAAGAAATCCCTATTTGTTTACATCAGATGCGGTAGCTATGGTACCGTATTTCTTCATTACCTGTGTTTACAATGTATGTTGTTTGGATTAAAAACCATCAAATTAAAACAACAGTGTACAATGTACATGTTCATGTATCAACATCATACAGTACTAGCGCAGTATACATACATGCTTGTAATACCGGTACATGTATATGTACATGTACATAATAAGGTGCTGGAATTATGTACCTGCAGTGTGTGTAGTAAAGACTGCTGACATGCCGAGTGTAAACAAACAGGTTTTTCAATATTTTCTCTGTAAATGTAAGACATCATGTGGATTTTCTGTGACTTAGACCTTTAAAATATGGCCAGTATTCATACGTAATACTACACGGGCCTACATTGTGTATTTGCCGATCTCTGGATGACAGTGTACTTTTAATGCTGGTCGTGCAAAATACAAAACCCAGATATGTGTAATATTGACATAAGTTGTCCTTTGCACTCGATGTGAACTTGAATATGGCACCTCAAACAGTGTACATGTACATGTAGCTACTGATACTGTAAAGTGTGCTGTCTGTGTTTAGCATATTGCGGTTACAACATTAGATCCATCTGAACTTTTCTTGCAACAAGTACATGCAATTAAGTACAGTTTTAGAGTTGCCAAATTGTGGACCATTGTGTGCAATAACATGAGGAATGATGCATAGGATTCTACACATGAAGCCAACTTGAGCTTTGACATAGTGTGTGAAAATTGAAATATACACAGAGTAACCTTTTTTTTAGGGGGGGGGGGAGAGACTAGTGTAACCAATTCATAACAGGCTCGAAGGTAATGTACACGTATGCGTGTTTATCATCCGAAAATTGGCACAGACTTTTCAGTCTATCCAGTCCCCCAGCCTTGTTGACTGTGTGTAGTGTAACCCCTTGACATTTGCTGGCACAGGCAATAATGCCTTCATGTTTAGATGGTACATACATGTAGCCAGAATGAATTCATTTTTTTCCTCTTTATTTTTTCCTCCCATAAATAGTCTCAGTGGGATCCTGTTTGGGTTGAATGGCTTGACATTTCATGGGCATCCTGATCCCTTATTTGCCAAGCTACATTTGTAAATAGTAATGAAGCCATCGCTAGTAAACATCGGTGTCGCGAGAGTGTATCTATTTTTTATGCCTAAAAAAAGAAAATGTACTTTTGGATGCAGAACAATAACACACTTTTAAAGGGAATTTTCTGTGTCTACTCTTGAGGAGGGTGAGGTTTGGGGGTGGGGGAGGGGGGGGGTGGGCAGGCAGAGGAAACAGGTAGGAGATGTGGCTGGGCGTGGTTATGAGATGACATTAAGGGGGAGGTGCATATTAACGAAACGTCGTACCGAGCCCAATTAAAAAAAAACACCAATAAATTTTGAACCTTAACTGATAACTGTGGAATGACTTGAAAAAAAATTTGACAGAAAAAGTTCCCTTTTCTTAAATTATTTTTCTTTTTCCTTTTTTTCTTTAAGGAGGGGATCGAGTAAAAAATTCTTAGATATACCGGGTAGCTAGGCCTATTTTGCATGTAAATCATGTGTTTTCTGATGAGAGTGCCAGGAAGTGCAAAAACGCCCCCCCCCCAAAAAAAAAAGAATGGACAAATAGTGCTGTCCTGCTGCAGTCCAAATTTGATTTTGCTTTTATAAAGAAAAAACAATCGAATTGAAATATGTTTTGGGCTTGATGATCCCGACCCAAAACCTGAGTCATCGCATGGCACTCGAAGCTATAGTCTGGATACATTAGAATGTGTGATATGTGCAACACAGACAGAACCAGCGTAGTAAACAAGTTAAGCAAAGTTCACCATTCACCCTGGTTGTGTATATTACAGTGCTGGCCTGTAGAGTAGGGAGCCTGTGTATATTGGGTCAGCTCTGGACTGAAGATAAATCATTCGTGTAGGGACTGTTTGCAACATGCCAGTTGTTATATTGGGGATATTTGGAGGCCTGCTGCTGCTGTACATGTAGGCCTACCTCGTGTTCTTCAGACTTTGTGCTTTGCTGTGAAACTGTTACAGCTTTGTCTGAGAAATATTCCCAAACTTACCGGTACATGTCAAATTCTGATGTTGACAATTAAGTGTCCCTTTTTATACTCTTTTATTTTCTAATTAACCCTGACCCCCTTGGCCCTTTTGGCTGGGAACCTTCCTCAATCCTGCAAAATCCTCTAAATGTCACATGTAAAATTGGATTCAGCCTCAATCCTCGAAAATCATCCGTTGTTTCTTTAATATGTTCAGGGGTTAAACCATTGCCTCAATCCTTCAAAATCCTCCAACAATCACAGTTAATGGGTTGAGGTAGTGCCGATGACATTCAGAAGCAGTTTGGATCATATCGAGCATTGTACAGGGCTCAATTATGCTAACAACTCAGGGTACAGCCTACGTACTCAACACAATGCCTTTTTGCCATTCAGCCTCAATCGTCCAAAATATTCCAAAACCACCTGGAGAATTTTGGAAGATTGAGGAGGGTGAGGGTTTTAATTAATAACATTCTCTAGTTCAGACCAATTTATTTGTTTTACATGGAAGGTACATAGACCAGCCACAAGTACATGTACATGTATGTAGTTTGTATGGAGCTTGATATTAATTGAAAGTCCAAGTACAAAGTACGTGCCAAAATCTTGTGTTGGTTCAAAGCACAACGAAATTCATAAAGGTGCCACCACCGAAATCTCCTGATTGCTTATTTCTTCAGTATTTGTATAAAGTTGGGAAGGAGCAGTGCCCTAAGGTGGTACCGGTACGTACATGCACATGTTGACAGTGTTTAGCCCCGGGTTTGCAAACCCAACCTTGCTTCAGTGGATGTTGAACATTTCAAGTATGGCTCTGGTTTGCCCTGGACGCTGCCTTGCCGCTAGCAATCCCAGAGATGTCTCTCCCAAGTGTTGTGGAAAGCCCTGAAGAGGTTGGAAAGTATAAATTAATAAGTCAATAGCAGGAGAAATTTCTTATTGGGATTTATACATAAACATGGAAATAAGTACATAAAGTGCAGGACAGGGATGAGATTTGTCACGATTTTGTCATGATATCAGGATTTCACGATTTTTAAAGAATCCCTTTTGAAATCAGGAATTCTTTAGGTTTTACAGTAAAGGTGTTTAAGATAGTTTACATACATCAAAAGAAATCGGTATTTTAAGGTTTGCCTTTAACAGGCTAAAACAAGTACCAATTGGTACAACCCACGGCGGCCGGGTAGCAGCGAGGCTGGGTAATGTGTGAAGATGGCTATACGGCACCGCCCATGCACCCGCTACCCAGGCCGTACTGGTACCTCGAGAGTACAGAAAATGAAACGGAATGGCCCCGGTGAAATGAACATGGACTTTTCATGAATGTTCATGAACTGTTCGTGATCGTTCATTGCTTAAAGTACATGAACGACCATCAAAGTTATTCAAAATATTCATGAACAGTTCATGAATGTCCTTGAACAACAAATGAGACAATCGATGTTCAAGAATTATCATGGACAACAATGTTTCATGAACACTTCATGAAACTAGTTCATCCAAATTTGTCAATTGAAATGATGGACATATTTCATGAACAATTCACGAATAAAGGAAACAAAGTTCATGAACAATCCATGAAGACAACAAATTTCGTGAACAATTCATAAGTAAAGGACACAGGTCATGAACAATCCATGAAGAAAGGATGTATTGTGTGAACAATTCATGAGTAAAGGAAACAGGTCATGAACAATTCATGAATAAAGGGCACATTTCATGAATAATCCTCCATAAGTTCATCAAAAGCAGTGTTCTTTAAAAGAATTTTCGTGCAATGTTGATGAGTGAGCAAAATGAACCGTAAATCCCCAAAAACAAATAAAAAAAAAAAAAAAAAAGGAGGGGGAGCGTGTTAAAATTTTGTACCATTACCTTCAACACAAAGCAATAAATAACAAAATAAACAAATGTTCAAGTACAATTGGGCAATTCCACGATTACTCACGTTACATTTTTGATGTACATGTACTTTTGAGTTTCCTTGGGCTGTAATGACCTTACTGGAAAGGTTTAATGACTGTTATCCCCATGGTAGATAGAGTAGACCTAGACCTACCTAAGCACCAAAGATGACATCCAGAAAAATGTGTTATGTATGATAAACAAGACGCACAAAATCGGTTACTCACGTTACGAAAATGTTGGAAGGAAAAAAGGAGGGGGCCCTTCAGAAGTCCTTCCTTTTTTTTTCAAAAAGGCAGGACGCTAAACATGTTTGTATTTTTTTATTTGGCCTCAGGTCATGTAGGGGGGAAACAAATTCCCATTTTTTAGTGTGAAAGGTAATAATTGGTGGTTTTGGGTTTTTTCCCCACTCATTTTTCGCACAAAACAAATTACGGTAGGGGCTGTCAGAATAGGGTAGGTAGGGAAACCGGAAGCAGAACTATTTTTTGGGGGCCTTAGATCCCTATTCCTTTTATTTAAATTTCATCTGAAATGCCTAATTTCATTAAACAGGTGTGAGCGCCTGCGTAGATGTGATATAGTCCACCATATTTTAAGGAGTCTTGATCGGCAAAGGAAGTGGCACTTTGTGTTACACATTTTTAGACAAATACACCAGAAGGGAATATCCGCCTTAAAAATTCCAAATTTTGTTGTAATATGAATTCCCGATAAAGTGAACGTGCAAAGGCTGCATGCCAAGTTTGAGGCCGAAAGATTTTCTTGAAAAAAAACCCACCAAAATCTGTAACTTTTTGCTCACGGTCAAGGCAGCATGGGCAGTATGAGTATGGCCCCTAGCACAGAGTCTACTCTACCGTGTGGCCATATTAACATGAATAGGAAAGAATGTAGTATCCAGACGCCACATTAGCAGCTGTGTACAAAGTCTATAGAAAATCAAGAAAATGATATTAAGTATTTCCTAACAAAAATGGAAAAGTTTCTCAGTCCCAGATTCATGCCCTTTTAATTTCAAGTTTTTTCAACGTTTGTGCAATGACTGACCAGCTTTAGTGAGATGATGTGAACTAGTATTATGTTGAAGAAAAAAGTGGCGTCAGGTTGCAACATTCTTTCCAAAAGAGATTGCTTTGGGCTGCACACGTCATTTTGACAAAAAATTAGCTATTTGCAAAAGTCATTTCTTAAAATGGAACAGGTAAAAAAAAAGGGGGGAGGCGTCCTAAAATAAACTGCACCATTATTATCTGATGAAACATGCACAATGTATCCTGGAGTCACCATAATTGACGCAGATAACGCTTGCAACGCACGCACCTTGTCCGACGTAAATTGAATGCGAGTGCGTCAAAACATATCCTCGTCATTTTTTTTAGGGGGTCTGACGATACAAATCATACATCATTTCATACTCATAGTTTTAACTTTCATACGTGCTGCCCGATTAAATAAAATTTGGTTGAAATTAGTTGAAATATATCACCTATCAACAATTTTCATGGCAGTCACGATTCGTTTGGGTCACTGAAACCACTTTTGGCTGTGACAATTTTAACATTTAAGGCACCGCGCGCACGCAACATGTATGTGCAAACATGGCGGCAAAGACGAAAGGCATCTCTGTCACAGTGCTACACAGCTACAATGCTTGTGCTACTTTTGCAAATGGTCATGACGTGCGCGCACATTGACAACTTTCCTTAACATTGCTTAATCCTGATCAAGGTACAGTAAAGATTATAATTCTAAAACATCCACCATTTCATCAAACAATATTCACATATTTACTTGAATGTCATAAGAAGTTACAAACGCATCAAAGTCATAAAAAGAGCGACAGGAACTACGCCTTACTTTGCTTTCACTCAGTTCAGCAACCGTCACGATACGTTCGTGTGCTAATTTAAAACGTGTAGTTCATGACAAACTTCGTCAGGCTCTGTGCATTAATAATACCTGGAGACTTTTTTTGACATCACCTACACGTACTAATGAATATAAGAAGGATTGCGCCATTATGATTTTGTGGGGGTTTTAAAGATTAAAATCGCAATTAAAGTAAAAATAATTATGATTTTGTTCCATAAAAAAGTAGTTTCATCTATTTAAATTTCCTTTTATTTATGAAATAGGCCCACATGTACTATTTCTTTATTCCAGGCTTAAAAAAACTTAGCAACATTACTGTTCAGAATTGACTTACCACGCAACACACCCATTTAAAAAATCATTTTCAGTCCTCCAAATAGAAAGCGCGATGTATAAAGTTTTCTGCGCGGGAACTTGACAGAATGACCGTTTGAGCCGATTTTCGGCTAAATTTGACAGATTTTTTTGTTTAAAAATGAGTTTGACAGAAAATTTGATAGAATGGATTTTTTGGGTAGATTTCTGGCAGAATTCTGAAAAAAAGGTTATTTTTAAAGTGTTTACACTGTATTTCGAGTAATTCTGGGGAATTTGGCAGATTTTTGATAAATCTGACAGGTTTTTGAGGTGCATTTAGCAGAATTTTGCCATGACCTTACGGTCACCTTGGAACTTGATACCACATGTCACAAGGCGCAGCAATGTACGATGTTGGCCACAGGCAACCAGGCACTTTCTTTCGTTTTTATGCAAAGTTTTACTGTCTTTACGCGCCAAAATTAAAGAAATATTTACTAAAAATGAAATATTTTTGTATGAAGCATGCAATCATTAATAACTATGTTAGGCTAGAAATTTATTTGGGGGAAAATTTCATGGTGAATTTGCCCTTGTCTAGCCGGTCAAGTGAGATCCCAGTCAACTGGTCAATTTCCTTGGATCCACCTACCTCAACTGGGATCCCACCGCGGATCCCACCTGGAATTGGGATCCCACCGGGATCCCACTTCCATCCCGCTTTCATCCCACCGGGATGATGATATCCCAGTGGGATAGACCTACCAAAAATTTAAGGTTTTTGAAAATTTAATGTCCATGAATGTTCATCAAATGTTCCCCAATCAAGAATGTTTAGCAAAATTCATGGACTGTATCACAGTCTTTGGATTCTCTAACCGGCGGGATCTATCCCGCCGGTTAAAGAATCCAAAGACTGTGATACAGTCCATGAATTTTGCTAAACATTCTTGATTGGGGAACATTTGATGAACATTCATGGACATTAAATTTTCAAAAACCTTAAATTTTTGGTCATGAATGTTCATCAAATGTTCACCAATCAAGATTTCAGTTCAGTTCAGGTCAGTTCAGTTCAGCGAAGTTCATGAACTGCACAAGAGGTTCGTGAACATTCATGAATGTTCATCAAGGTAGCTGAAAGACTGTTCATGAACAAAGTTCATGAACTTCGATGATGAACCATTGAAGGACAACTGATGAACGTTCATGATCAGAACATGAACGTTCATCAAAGTCCATGAGTTCATGAACTTCATTTCGCCGGGGGGGGTGTGGTCTAATATGCAAAAAGTATGCAAATTAGACGCATGCGCAACAGTGTTTGCAAAACTGGTCTTCGAATGCAAAGCTGTAATACTTGCAAAACTGTAACACTTGAGTTGTATGAATACAATATATGGCCGAGTAAAGTGTCCACCAACCAACCAACATTAAGCAGCTCCAGCCCACGGCGTGTTTCACACCGCCGTGGGAATAACACAGACCCTATGGTTGTATGCTGCTCTGGGGTCCTTGGCGAACTTAAAACGCTCTGCTGATTATTTCGTAAAATTCATGGATTAAAAAAAAAAAATCACTTACATGTACATGTAATATCACCCCTGATAAGAGCAACTCAAATTGCAAGGTATAAAACTCATGTCCATGACATCAAAAAACTTTTTGCCCGCTCTTTTATTAGTTTTAAAAATGCATTTCAACCTTTTTACACGTACTGGTATGTATTTTACCAAAACGTGTGGCTGATTTTGCAGGATGTGCTGTGTCAAGGTCTTGGGCCAGACCCAGGTCTTGGGCCAGGTCTTGCGCTTTGAAACATGGTGGAAAGCGCATTATAAATGTTGTAAGTTATAGTTATAGTTATAGACCTTGTGTTGTTTATGCTCAGCCGTGCATAAATTTAGGCCTACTTTAGACTTGAAATCCTCCGCACTGCTCCAGGATGTCTCTGGCTCTGTCTCAACATATTGACGGATATATTGATGGAGGATTGTGCAGGATTGAGGCAGTGGTCACCCCTCCAGGGACCACATTCAAGAAATAGTGGAGGATTTTGCAGGATTGAGGCTGAATGCAATTTTTACACGGAGGCAGCTGGAGGATTTTGCAGGATTGAGGTTGCATCCTAGCAAAAATACGGTACCTAGGGAGTTAGGGTTAAAAGAAACGTATCTTTATACGACAATACCTCTGCTTTTCAGATTCCTTTTTCATGTAGATTTTGTTGTTGAACTTCAAAAAGGAAACAGAATGTTCATTTCACAGAAAATTCAGTTACAGGGAATTCAGTTTTGTGTATATACACAACGTACGTACACTACCGGTACATTAGTTACTTGTTTATTTCTCTGAGTGTGGTTGCACTATCATGATTTGGTAACAAACACATCACACACAACACCCCCACTCCTTGCTTTCGGTTTGTTTTTCTCAGCATAGCTGCCATGTTTCCCGAATGATTCAGGAAGATTTAAGAGGGCACCGGTTGCTTTATTTATGGTGCTGTTGGTTTTATGCCGGGGACCGTGGAAAATTGATGAGGGCTCTCACACCATGCGGCACTGAATATGAAAGTGATAGTCCAAGCCTGTTCTTGTCAACAACATCCACTATGTATATATAGTGAGCTTGTTTGCGTCCCAAGGAAAACGCTTCATTGTTTCTAACTCACATGTTTTTATAGAAACTACATGTAGTACAGCATTTTTTAGGTTAAAAGCTTTCATATTTGGATGAGGCATTAATCAACACTCATACAGGTACATGAATGTATTTTGAATGTGTGGAGACAACAGTTTAGACTGTTCCAAGAGGTAATCGTCTTGTTTTTCTGAATCTGAAAATATGTTCTGCGAAAAAATAATTTGTCCGAAACAAACACAGCCTGGGGATTGGTAATAATTTCTGTCCATTTTAACAATGTACAGATGTAGCACTATGAGAACAAAGTGGCCCTGCATCCTTTTTATTCATTGCGAATGTACGTTTTATAATTTTGTACGTACATGTGTACCTTACACATGTGTACCTTACACATGTGTACCTTACACATGTGTACCTTACACATGTGTACCTTACACATGTGTACCTTACACATGTGTACCTTACACATGTGTACCTTACACATGTGTACCTTACACATGTGTACTTTACACATGTGTACCTTACACATGTGTACCTTACACATGTGTACCGTACACAAGGTCTGATTCAGTTGTAGTTTCTTGTTTTGTGTTATACGATATTGACATAATTTTGTCTTCACATGTCACGGAGCCCTTCCAAAACACATGAAGCAGCTTGTGTTCGTACACGAACACATCTCTAGTTTATTGTGAGTTCATCATAATACAGTTTCTGTACATGTATGCACTGTACGCATGTACACAAGGCATGCAAGGTGTGTCGTCTTCTCAGTTTTTAATTAACCGTAATCTGACTGTTATGCTTACCGAGATTTCTCTTGACGTAGTTGAATTTTGTGTAGAGTCTGGTGATCAAGATGTTCACTTCTGTTTTCACCATAAACAAACGCCCTATATGCCTCGGCAAACCTTTAATCAATTTTTCTGGGAGAATATTTGTTGCAAACCTGATGGGGCAAAACATGATGGCTAGACCTGTTGTTGCTCAGTATTATGCAGTAGCAATAACACTGGAGTCCTCTGTGGTCTAGTTACATGTTTTCATGTCTAGCCTCAAGAAAATGTGAAAATGATATCAAATCAAAGGAAACATATAGCGTGAGCAGTCAACACATTGATAGGGGACATTATACAGAGATAGGCCTGTGCATACATCGACTCCAATTTACCAAAACGTGAGTTGTCGAGAACACTTGGTCATGTGCCAATTTCTGTGTTATGGTCATAATATCTGACATGTACATGTTCCTGAAACAGTTGTCAACAACAGCTGAAAAATGAGGAACTAGAGGCTTGAATGTTTTTCGAAGTTGCTAGGAGATGCAATTTGCATGCATGGTTGTCACAGGTTACATATAACTTTCTTTTTGGATGACCGGGATGATCCCCGATCACCCTTTGTTTCTGTATGATTCTTCTTTAGAAATTCTGTATGATTTGTGTATGATTTCTTCGATATTGTTTCCTTTGATTTGATATCATTTTCACGTTTTCTCGAGGCTAGACATGAATGCATGTAACTAGACCACTGAGGACTCCAGATCATCACGGATCATCGGGGATCTTCCCGATCTTTGTTGGTGGTTTTTACGTGTTTTTATATAATACCCGGTAGTTGTCTGCGACTTTTCTTCTAAGCCATACACAGTTTGAACCTCAAACTTTGAACAAACATCGACCCTGATCCTGAGGTGTGCATATATGCTGTGAAGTCATGATGATGTCCTCAGGTATCAAATTACAAGCAATCTTACAATGTAGTTAAAAAATGTCTACTAAATGGTTCAAGAGATGAAGATGAAACCTTGTACGAACATGTACTCATGTCTGAAGATGTGAAATCGTTTGTGACTTCAATGTGACGTTATCCGATATCAAAGTACCATGCGATTTAAGGCCAAATATTTAAGGCCAAAACTTGACCAAATATTTTAAAATGTAGCTTTTGAATTGAATTGACTACCGTGTCATTTTTGTGATGTGATAAATACATAGATACTGCCTTGGGCAACGTTTTTGTTCCCGGGCACAAAATCGTTTGACCTTAGTACTAAATAATAGCAACAATTGTAGCGCAAATAATGATATCAAAATTTTTTGATTTATACATAATGCTGTGACGTCATCAAAGTGCAGGGTAATTAAATGTCAATCAATGCATGCAAATAAACATTCATGTACCGGTAATCTTACTTTCACGGAAAATATTTACTGCCTTTGATCACATGATAAAGGCATAAAATGAAAAGTTAATCAGAGTTTTGTCAGTTTCGAATTTCGCTTTTCTCACTGACTTATTTACTGAAATCGTTGCTTCATTATGAAGCAGCGTACAACAAAATTGTGTCGTTTCCGATCACCCTGCATTTGTCACAAAAAACAGAAGCCAAACCTGTAGATTTTTATTGTTTCTAAAAAAATTAATTTCCTAAAACTTTTTATTTCTTGATGTTCTGCCACAGACTGTGAATGCCAAGTGCTAGCCTCAGAAAAGAAAGACAAGAATATATTTTATGTACGATGCCTGCAATGGACCACCATCGTGGATCGGACGTTTCAAGTAGACTCCGCTACGGACAGGTGAGTGTTAGCGTATGATTATGGGGATAGCATTGCATTCGCAAACACATTCTCTCCAATGTCTGCAATGTGTGCTCAAACCTCATTGAATCCTCTCAAATCCTCTTCTTTGCGAGAAACCACTAACACAATAGGTCTCTCTCAAATGACGTCCGTAGTATTCATTGCCAATCATTTTGTATCAAAGTCATTCCATTACATGCAAGATCACTTGTGTTATTCTGTGGTACTAGGCGCTCCATAGATAAGGTCACTGGAGAGGTCAAATAAAGCATGCTTGCATGCACCACAATCGCACAGTTGTCTATCTCGATCAGTCCAACAAAACCTTCAAATTATACACTTGAAATATCACAACGTCACTTCCTACATATTGCCATGTGCATCGGCATTCTGGGCGTCAATTCATAAGTTTTCTTTTAGTACAAGAATCATGCAAATCACTCATGTACTTTTCAAGTTACGGAGTTTTAAACACAACCACCGTTTTAAGGTTCTGTCCACGGATCACAAAAAGTGCAGTGTTCTTTCAGCAAATCGAAAACGAATCACATTAGGATGTTTGTGAATTGTTTTCGTTTTGCTGAAAGAACACACACCTTTTTGTGATCCGTGGACAGAGCTTTAAAATGGTGGTTGTGTTTAAATTTCCGTAACTTGAAAAGTACATGAGTGATTTGAATGATTCTTGTACAAAAAGAAAGCTTATGAATTGGGCTTTCATATCCTAGAGTTTGAAAGTGCTGCATGCAGAACTTCAATAAAACAATGGTCCCGACATTTGGGTTTCGTTTTTTTTTTACTCACCCTGTATAGATTGATTGCACTCAGCAACCATCGTTGAGGTGTGATTTGTTATGTTAATTCATTATCAATTAACACACAAGAGGTCTACTCATGGGTATCCCTTTTGAACAAAAGTACACACCTCAAAGATATAATAATATAATAATACATGTAATTTGGGAGGCTAATCATCCTTACTGGCAGCTGGGATGCTGAATTGCGAAGGACGCGGCTACAACGTGGTCGGGCCGCTGGCACGTAAAGGCGCCTATGGCTGCCGGTCACATCGAGTCATCGACCCACATGTCTGACCACGGAGCACAGCCTGAGATCGAAAGTGTTTAGTTTTTCCAGAGGGAGGAAAACCAGAGGGCCCGGAGAAAAACCCTCATGGCACAGGAGAGAACCAACGCACAACTCTACTCACATGTGATCCGCGGCCAGGATTTGAACCGTGGTCACCTTGGTGAGAGGCGAGCGCTTTACGCACAAGCCACCCATGCCACCCAAGATGGCTGCAGTGCAGACGATCTATGAACTGTAGAAATGTTGTGAGGTCCGTATCAAAGCACTTTGACAAACACACCATTTGCAGTACAGAATTGTCTACATTAGAAGCATATGTGTAATATACACTTGACCTTCATTGTGTGTTCCAAATAGGACACCACATGTAAGACTTGTGTGACATGTACATGTACATGTATACAGCTAAACCTGTGGAGAACGTCTTTTTGCAACAGTGTACAGACCACTCATATTTGCCGGACATCCATTCAGCCTTTTCACTTGTTTAAAGGCATAGGATCATTTGCATTTATCCCAAAAGTAACCTACCAAATTATCATCAAAAACCTTACTTGGATTGAACACCCTGTGAAATTATTCCATCTGGCTTGCTGTCATTAATAGAAGAAATCTAGCGATGTAGGTGATTTCCAAATGATCAGTCACTTTATACTCATTTTTTTGAGAGAAAGAGTGCTATGAAATTGGGTTTCGTGATTAGAAAGTTGTGCATGGTTTTTCACAGTCTATGATATGCTTACAGATTATTCAAAACAACACTGCGTCTTGACCTTGAGATTCTGACCATTCAGTGGGCGCCTTCTATATCGGGTCCTTGGTAACCCGTTGTTGCATGACAACAACATGGGAGCCAATTGACCAATCAACAGCTTTGGCCGAATTTCTGCTCTAAATGGCGTCACAGCTTCTAAAGACGGCTCTTATTGGCTGGCGTGCCAGGGTCGCATACATTTTATATGCACAGATATTCATAGTGTGGCTCAGACTATTTTTTTTTTTCACTGTTTTTTTCAAAAAGTGTAATATCCGCTGAGTTGAAACTTCAACAGGTTTCGTTTTGAACATTCTTCGTTGGTTTTGAGTGGTGTTATTTTTGGGAATGAACCAAATGCATGAAAAGCAAATGATCCTGCCTTTAACTGAGAGTTATCTTTGTCTTCTGTACCGGTATATTAAAATATGTACATCACATCTGCAAAACAAGTGTTGACGGATTTGATGAGAGGCACTTCCTATAACCCTTCAAATAAAGATGCAATGCAACAATGGCCTTTACCTCAGGTGCCATTCCTCCTTCAGGTTTTATTTGAGTGGATGTCTCAGCTTTCATCAAATTTATGAGAAATACATGCATACGCAGTGGTTCCTTATCTATGAACAAAATATGTAGATAGCTGCATTCCTTGTATACAACAACATGTCCTTGATGAACATCCTCATAACATGTATGTTACATGTACGTGCTTCCTGGGCGTTCATGTGCCTTGCGCGCAAAGAGAGGCGTCCGGCTGTGCCACTTGTTGCCCGCATTGCGGGCGATTTCGTGCTGTGAGATGGCTGCACCACTTGTTGCCTGCGCTTTTCGGGCAATGCGATCAACTAATGAACACTCCCCAACAAGTACACACAAACAAAAACTGTAGCAGCCTGATTTGCATTCTGTGAGCAGCTGGTTAACATGCACACACTTGAATTAAATTTTAAACATGCATCAGTCATTCATTGCAACACAAATATTTGTAAAATTTGCAGTTCATTTATTCCTTTTCGTATTTTTTAAAACTGCATACATACATGTACACATACACGTGTATTAAAATTCAAAAAAATATTGTACAGTACGTGTACATGCAGTTTGTTACTTTAACATACCTTACACAACCTCTGATTATGTGGAGGAAAAATCACCCTGTGGAAATGCACGTTAAAATGTAAAGTATCCTGCACATCCTCATTTCTCTGAAAAGGTTGTGGTTATGGTACACACATAAATGTGCTTGTTCACGGCATGTATGCGTAAAAATGATGAGAAGGAGACACATGCACACCAAAATCATGTTTTTCCTATCGATTAAAACACCATCAACATGAATGCACCTTTCTTATTTTTTGGTTAGCTCTGGCATGATTATAATAATTGCAGCCAGGTTTGCGACAAACAAGAGCCCAGCTACCAGTCAGTCAGTGACTCATAATATGATGTTGAGCCACTTGGCTGTGCATCATACACATGAATGTACATACAGCCAGAGGATGGTACAGTCACTCGCTATACCCCTCCCTCAAACGAGGGAGCTACATGTACGAGTAGTAAACAACATGGCCAGACGGAAATATAATATTGTTTCTGCAATCAGGTGGTGATATCCGGCACTTTTGACACTTTATTGCATCCTAGTGCATGGTCGTCCCGGATCAGCAATGGTGTTGTAAACGGACACTGCAGTGTTAACAATCATAAGGCAGTACAGTGGGGAATTGATACATGTACATTTCACAATCATTTTACCTTTGGATTAAAGGGAATGTACATGTACATCATTGGCTTTTGCTGTAATGTTCAGAAATGAACTATTTGAGGGGATAGTATAATAGATCAAATATTGTTACACTGACATGTTTGAAGTTTTGTGTTCAAATATGCTCGAAAAACCAAGAAAAACAAAAATGTTCAAGTAGTCTGGTTCCTTGACTCCTCTAAAGATAAAATGGATCAATTTATAGATGCCGGAAAATTGTAAGGTACATGTAAGGGCACCAGTCTAGCTGGCCTGCACCCGTTCATGAACATGGAACCAATAGCAAACAAAATTTGGACTGAAAAAAATGTAAATTTGGAGCAGTAATTGAAAAATAGTTAGGTTTTTCCAACGGTGGTCGGCCGACCACCGTTGGAAATGTATACAAAAATACCATTTTCTTGAAAATGACTTGATACCAGTTGTAATAATTTTACAGGATGTTTCAGACTGTCACTTACCAACATCCTAGTAAGGTATTTCGTAAAAACTTGGTAGTTTTATTTTTCGATGTTTGCAAATGTTGTATATTCCCTTTAAAGGGCTCATGCAACATAATTTTTTCAATGCAATCCTTGAAAATGCACCTTTGTGTCCTATTTAATCTTATTTTTAATTCTCGTCTTGCCATTTTCAAGAGTGTTTTGGTGCCTTTTTGGTTTTTATGCTAAATGCAAATATCCATATTCCTGAGCAAAAGTGTGATGGCATTTCAGGCAGAAACCTCAATGTTACTGCTACTTCAGCACCAAACGTTTGCCAGAAAATTGGATTAAACATTGCACATTTTCTTTTCTTTGGTGATTTGTTGTTTTGTCAGTACATGACAGTAAGCCAATGAGCATACTTTTCTCACAAATGTTTCTTTGAACACCTTTTTGGGTTCACAATTTGAACAGAAAACCCCCGAACTGAGCAGCATCTTCCTGAAATGACATCACAGTAGCAGCGCCCTCAGTTGTCCGAAAAAGCATGGACAATTTTAAATGTTTAAAGAAGTGCGCTTTTCAATAAAATTAACCAAAAAGGAATGTAAAATAGTTTTCATACGTTTAAGAGGAGTAGAAATTTGCACAAAATGTGTTCCTAAGAAAAATTCATCTCGCGGTCCCTGTAACTCAACAAGCTGCATCCCTTGATATGTAGGTGAACTCATTGCACAGTGCAGAACTTCACAATCGTGTAAAACTACCGGTAGTTGTAGGATTGTGAGGGAATTGGGGAAGTTAGGACTTGGCGATCCAATCTGGGTATACAGTCTTTCCCCTGTGTCTAACAAACGTTTGACAGCCAAGTAAATACTAACATACTCTACATGTTCATGTATTTTGGTGAAGTTAGGGGGAGGGTGGAGGCCCGGGGCCCAGTCCTCCCTGCTGTAACCGATTTAGCCTCCTTCCCCCTTGCATTGACAAACAGCGCCTCCTAGTGTCAGATGATGTAGGTTCATCTGCATTGAAAAGCATCCCTAGGTGTCAGGAATCAGGATGTTACTTTGCCAACCCCCCCCCCCCCACATCCCCCCTCTCCCTTGCTCTTTGAAATCAAACGGCTAAATTTTCTAGCCCTCCTGATATCTGATTTCTTGATCATAATACATGTACATATATGTACATGTACATGTACGTGCATGCAGGTACATGTACACGTATGTACATGTACAATGTACAAATGTACATGTATGTACGTGTACAAACAAATGCACAGTGCACACTGTACATATGCCAAGGTCTGCTGCACTATGACTATGAGTTCTCTGTACTCTGGCCGTAGTGTACTTGGCAGCACCAGCCGATAACAATTATTACAATAAAAAAAAACCATCTCAGTTCCTTCTGCTTCATTGTGTTTTCCACATTTATATAACCCTTTGAAAATAGGGAAAAAAACTCAAGTTATTAATTGAAGAGTTTGCTTGGGTCATGGCCATTCTGATGTTCTGTCATGGAGGGATGATCGTTAGGAAGTGGTAGTGGGTGCAAGATACATGTACATGCTCATAGTGGGGGGGGGGTGTAATGATCTGTTTGTAAAAGGTTTCCTAGGGTTTTTCAATACATGCATGTATGTACATGTACATATACCAGTACATGTATGTACATGGGTGTATCGCTACATGTACAGGGGCAATTCCATGAAAAAAGTGGACATGGCTGAAAAGCGGAAAATTTAATGAAATCTTCAGAAACTACAAACATCACGACCTCAAATGTGGTATCCAATTTAAAGGAAACAACACACACTTTCATTTGAGTGATGTGCCAATGAGATGGGATATGTTAACTGTTTTTTTTTGTAAACAGAAACCTGTTTTCGGCTAAAATAATGGATTTCACTAGGTAGTCCTTTTGGCAACTTGTTTTTAACCCTAACCCTCCTCAATCCTCCAAAATCCTCCGTGTGGTTTCGGAGGATTTTGGAGGATTGAGCCTGAATGGTATTTTTTTTTAGATAAGGATTTTGGAGGATTGAGGCTGAATGGTATTTTTCAGAAAAGGATTTTGGAGGATTGAGGCTGAATGGTATTTTGAGGCAGGACTGTCTGACGATTTTGAAGGATTGAGGGGCTGGGTACCCTTCATTTGAACATAAGGTGCAACATTTTTGGATGAGGAGGATTTTGGAGGATTGAGGATAAATGCATTTTGAGGCAGGACTGTCTGAAAATTTGGAAGAATTTAGGTGCTATTGTAGGATTTTGGAGGATTGAGGATAGTTCCTAGCAAAAAAGGCCTAGGGGGTTAGGGTTAAATCCAAAATTCAAGTATATTACCGGTATTGTGAGTTTTTGGTTTTCAGGCAGAGGTTCATGAATATTTTGTGGCAAAAGAGATTTTATTTTTAGTTTGTAAATAAGTTTCTTTCGCATTATCTTGTACCAAAGAGGGGTGGACAAACTGTAACGTGAGTTGCCGTAACGTGAGTTACCAAAATATATCCCTCTAGAGATTTCATGATTGCCTTTTTTTTAAATAATTTTTATGATAGCATGAATACACTAATTTTGTTAGGGCACTAAAAAGATTTTTGCAACAGTTCACAGTATGAGGAAACTTTCAAATGCAACGTACTTAAAATTTTCCGCATCCATTTTGTGTAACGTGAGTTACCGATAAAAAAGTTATTGCCACACCGACAGAGCTTTATTTTGTTTGCCTCTTTTTTGTAGTTTCGACACTCACTTTCAAGGAATCTTCTGGGAGAAAAATCCACCCTAAATACTTTGACTTTATAGAATAACAGACGGAAGACCCCTTCTAAATGTAACGTGACTTGGACTTGCCCCATGACTAACTATAATGTTCATGTACACGTACATGTATGCATGTACATGTAGCATGTCATACTTCACACTGCATATAAATGGGTTAAATTTACCGAATAAGACAGAAATTCTAATTTGTCGGCAACAAAATCTCCAAATTTTAATCTTGGAACTTTAACCCTAACCGCCCTGAATCCTCCAAAATCCTTTTTGCAAATTGGAGGAATTTGCAGGATTGAGGTTACATGGCAAAAGTGCGTTGCTGATTTCGGACATGTCGGAGTACGCACTGTGTCAAGGTCTTGGGCAAGACCTTGTGTTGTTTATGCTCAGCCGTGCATAAATTTAGTCCTTGATTATACTTGACATCCTCCGCACTGCTCCAGGATGTCACTGCCTCTGCCTCAGCCTATTGACAGTCATAGCCGGAGGATTTTGCAGGATTCAGGCAGTGGTCACCCCTCCATGGACCATATTCAAGAAATAGCGGAGGAATTTGCAGGATTGAGGTTACATGTATATGCTATTTTTCCGTGAGGCCAATTGGAGGATCTTGCAGGATTGAGGCTACTTCCTAGCAAAAAGGCCCAGGGAGTTAGGGTTAAATCAGATCAGAAGAAAGTAGTAGTGCATCTTTATGATTGTGTGGTGTAGATTGCAACGACAATATCAAAACAACAAACAAGAACCCAGTGAATTTTTCCGCCTTTTTTCTTTTACTGTAAAGTTTATTCACATTAAAATGAAAAAGAAACCATCCATGTAATTGACTATTTCAAATTTGTACGCAGCTCTACAGAGTACATTTAACTTGTTATTTCAGGTGAATACCGGTAATTACATTGATTTCCTCATTAAAGGGAATGTACAACATTTGCTTTTGCTGCAATTTTCAGAAATAAATGGATTTGCAAAAAATAAATGTTATAGCAAATGTTGTTAAACTGACTTGTTTCACGTTTTGGGCTTGAAGATGCTGGAAAAAACCAAGACAACCAATCATGTTCTTGTAGTCTGGTTCCCTGACCTTAATTAAGATGAAACAGAGCGATTTGTAGACTTTGGGGAATTAGGTCAGAGAATCAGTCTGGCAGGCCTGTACCTCTTCACAGGTGAGTAATAAAGTGCAAAGAAAATGCGGAATAACTAAATATGAAAAAGTAGGAGCAGTTTTGAAAATAAGCCAGTTTTTTCCAAAAAAAATATACCATTTTTCTTGCAAATGTCAGCACACCAGGAGCCACAATTTTACAGGATGCTTTAGACTGTCATTCCCTAACAATCCAGTAAGGTATTTCGTGATAATTTGATCATTTCGTTTTTTGATGTTTGTAAATGTTGTATCTTCCCTTTAAGGGCCTGTGTTTTTACGGATGTTACATACATGTGCAGCATGCACAGGGCAAGGACGGTTGCAGATTCATGGAAGTGGCTCAATATCACAACATTAACCCTAACGCCAAAGAGTTCATAAGTACCACATACTACACAGTAGGGCATACTACAAAAATTATGTACGTGTATGCATACTACACAGTACCGGGTACTACAAAAATTATGTACTTATGCTACCGTAGTACCAAATACTAAAAAACACTATGAGTGCTGTACCCACCTATGGGCATACTGCAGTTTACTACTAGTAGTACAGACTAGTCGACTCTCGTTAGTACAAACTCCGTTAATACAAAATTCTTGTTATAACAAAATAAAGCCTTGGTCCCGATTGTGCATTTATATGAACAATGAATGGGACTGAAAATTCTGATATAACAAACAATTTGGCTAGTTTCGAACGAGTCCGTTATAACAAGACTCGACTGTATTATGTAGCTGTAGGTAAGGTTAGGGTTAATTAATTGAAGGAAATCCCTTAAAATGCATCCTTGTCTCCCAACTTTGTTGTCAATCTTTTTGGTGCCTTTTGGGTTAATTATGCTAATGCAAATGTTCATATTCATGACCAAGACTGTGATGTCATTTATTGTTACAGCGCTATTAGCATAAAAATTGCCAGAGGTTTGGTTTTTTTCATGTACCTAGTACATGTAAATGTCATTTTAGTGATACGTGTACATTGTTGTTTTAGTACAAGACAATAAACTCAGTGATTAAACTTCGCAAACCAAAGTTTTCAGTGAACAAATTTTGGGGTTCACAATTTGAACGGAAAACCCCTCATCTGAAGTGTGTGTGCCTTAAAATGACTTCACAGCAACAGCGCCCGCAGTTGTCGGGAAAAACACGGAACATTTGAAATGTTATTTTTGTGATGTGCACAAAAAAACGAAAACATTTTAACGGGAATGTACAACATTTGCTTTTGCTGCAATTTTCAGAAATAAATGGATTTGGAGGATTAGTATGTTATAGAAAATATTGTTAAACTGACTTGTTTCACGTTTTGGGCTTGTAGATGCTGGAAAAACCAAGAAAACCTATCATGTTCTTGTAGTCTGGTTCCCTGACCCCACTTAAGATGAAATGGAGCAATTAATACACTTTGGGGAATTGTAAGGTTAGAGAATCAGTCTAGCAGGCTTGTACCCCTTCAGAGGTGTGTAATCATTTGCAAAGAAAATCAGAATAACTAAATATGAAAAATTAGGAACAGTTTTAAAAAAAAGGCCAGTTTTATCCAACGCTGGTCGGCTGACCAGCGTTGGAAAAATACACCAGGAGCCACGATTTTAAAGGATGTTTTAGACTATCAGTCCCTAACAATTCAGTGGGGTATTTCGTGATAATTTGATCATTTCGTTTTTTGATGTTTGCAAATGTTGTATTTTCCCTTTAACCAAAAAGGCATACACATTCATGGTTATCAGAGAAATGTATTTGCACAAAATACATTTCATGTCATGGACACTGAGGAGGCATGTTGTATAATGGATGTTAATATGTGCGGCATAGGACAAGGACATTTTTAGATCCTCAGAATCGGCTGGCCATGATCATAACATTAAGTGCCTGTTGTTGATCTACCCAGCTACATCCCGGTTCAGTCCGATCTGGCTGCGACAAATCAAACGTGGCGAGATTATTGTTTGTTTTTCTGGTTGTATGTGTATAATTTTTTCTCTCATGTTTTTCATGAACTGTCTGTATGGACATGATGGAGCCTAGGAGTGGGATGCCCAGAGGGTAAAGCTTATACAACGTGTGCTAAACTGATCAATAGATATCTGCAGGGATTTATATACACACACAAAATTAGTGCCTAGTCTGCATTCGGGACTGCGCAAATTAAATGGAAGTGAAACGCTAGACAGCAAATCCATATTGCCAGGGCTTGGAGGTTGCAGTATCGGTTGTCATGTTTTTCATACAGTCACAAACGTTTCACAATACATGTACCCACCATGCAAAAAATGAACAAATAATTGAAAAAAAAAACTAACCAGAGATTTCATTTCACAGTCTCTTGAGTGCTCGGTCTGACACAAACTACTTGTAACTCTAACAATGTTTTACATTGTCATCCATTTATGAGTAGCTTAGGTACAGTGTACAGTACATGTAAAGGGAGCTCTGTCGAGCAGTTTCAATTTTCAGCTGTGGCCACAGTTTTTCCCGTTGCTTGTAAACACTTGAGTCAATGAAATTGTGGAAATGAAAATAATTACACCTAGGAAATGTATCCAATTGGTTTAATATTAAAAAAATTGCCAGTTGTTTTTTCAGAAGTTTTTTTTTTCAAGAGTCAATTTAAATTTTAATATCAGCCATATTGTCATCTGTAAAGATTGTTTTTCTGCAGCCCAGGTGCCAGGCAACACAACCCGAGTCAATGTAAGCCGGGGACGTGCAATGCACTGTTTTAATCTTTGCACGCGGGGACAAAGTATCAGGCAAAATTGATTAGCCAGGCATGCTATGGCAAAAGGAAATCCCAGCTTCCTGTGGGCTTGAAAAAAACAAGTCTCGTCCGCGGGATGTAAACAAGTGGAGGGCTTTTTTTTTTTAACTGGTGCCTGGGAATAGGGAAAGGTTCAGGGGTCAGCGGCGGGTGAATGTTGTGTTGTTGTCATATCTATCGGATGGGAGGGCGTGTTGAGGCATTGGATTTTTCCCCTTTGATGTACACGTACCGGTATAAATGCAGTGGCTGCATAGTAATTGATGATTTACTACATGTATGTGTGTGGTGTGTTATACATGTATGGTTTCACTTCATCAGTTCTTATCAGTTCTACATGTACATGTACATGTATAACAAATACATATACATGTACATCAGTCTACAGTACATTTTTGTTTGCTGTTAATGTGTTTTTAGGGAAGATACATGGACATACATGTAACTATAATGGGAATCTGATTTGTTTCCTTTTCATACAGAGCAATACTTGAATGATCATGAACATGTTCTGTAAAGCCTTTATTTTGTGAAATTTGCCTAAAGATCACATTGTTTACATTGGTATGTAAATGTTGCAAAACTAAGTGTGATCCATTCATGTTTTGGGTGTTACGCGTTTGTTTTTACCAGAAAATAAGCAAGTTTTAAAAACAGAAGTGTACACAGTCCTGTTAAAAAGATGAAAAATAAAAATTTAATGAATGAACAATTTGTACTTTTGATATTGCCAGGAAAAAAAGAGGCGGGGAGGGGGAGGGGTTGGATGGGGAGACTTTTTCGCAATTAGAAAAAACAGCACTGCATCTTTGTGATTGTGTGGTGTAGATTACAACGACAACAGCAAAACAACAAACAACAATAACCCAGTGAATTTTTTCTGCCTTTTTCATTTACTGTAAAGTTTATTCCAATGAAAATGAAAAAGAAACCATCCATGTATTGACTATTTCGAATATGTACGCAGCTCTACAGAGTACATAACTTGTTATTTCAGGTGAATACCGGTAAATTATATGAATTCCTCATTAAGGGCCTGTGTTTTCATGGATGTTACATGTTTTCATGTGCAGCATGCACAGGGCAAGGACGGTTTCAGATTCATTGAAGTGGCTAGATTGATTTATAAATCAAAATTTATAAATGCAATTATTTAATCGTTATCTTTTCTCTCATGGTACTGTGTGATACATCCAATAGGCTTGTGATTCAATTTTTGTTGGTAATTGGTTGTTTATTTTTGTTTTATTTATTTATTAATTTTTTGGGGGGGGTTGTTGTTCAGGTTCAGGTTTCAGGTTGTTTATTTTCCACAGTATCAAAACAAAAATTTACATAATCAGTTAGAAAAAATCAAATACAAATCATTTTACTATAATCAGGCATGCAACTTTTCCTCGGATCAGCTGATTTCCTCTTTTTTCACTTCCAATGTGTGCCATTGAAAATAGAAAAACACTGTACAAAATCTTGGAAAGATTTGAATTTCCTCTTTTTTTGTGACTTCCCAGTTGCATGCCTGTATAATTGTTCAGTAACTAATGAGGTTATTTTGTGCTGTTTTGATGATCAGGGACGAGTGGATGGCAGCAATACGAGATGTAGTAGAGAGAGTAAGCAAAACAAACGAGGAGAAGACGGCCGAGCAGAATGCACGCATCACAGACTCCAAGTCTATGCCCAAAAGGCACACGAAGGTTGGTACTCAAAACGTGCTTCAAACCATACATGACCACTAACAAACAAGACCAGGGGGCGAATTTTTTTTCTCCCAAAACGACATCCACATATATGTGTACACTATGGCGTTTTGGACTTAACTTTTATAAAAACATGAGAAGAAAATAAAAAATTAGAAAAAAAAGTGAATTTGAACGTTATGAAATTTGGACTTTATTTCCCTTTTAAAAAAAAATCCTCCAAAGCCTCAGGTTAGAAAAGGAAAAAAAATTGGATGCAAAACCGGGATACGAACCCGCAACATCGCGGTGCAAAATCCTACTCTCTCTCGACTGAGCTGTTGCACTACTCGCCAAAAACTGGGCAAACAAATAATTATATACCTGCGTGCGAATCGTAAAAGTATCGTAGAGGGCGCTAAACAACCATGTATGCGGATGTTGTTTGGGAGAAAAAAATTCGCGACCAGGGGTGGGTTCCACTAATACGAACACCGCAAACGTTTGCCAATATTTGCGCAAGTGGCACCGACTGTTCATCACGAGCATCAGCAAACGTGAGCAACAAGGCGGACGGTCTCCCGGAGTCCTTAGCTACGCTTGCCAAAATGGACGACTCACACTATGAGCGTAATGATCCTGTCTGAGCTGAATTTGTTTTCCATTTTGAACTTCATATATTTATCTTAGAATAAGTTACTCAACAATCTTTATCAACTGTTTCCTTTTGCTCATTTTGTATCTATGATATTATTGTCAGGATGAAGAATTTAAGAAGAAAAAAATTGGAAGAAATTTCACTTCTAGTCACATTTAATTTTTTCAAGGATTCAAAAGCTGCTCCCCAAACACTTGTAGATTGGCATACAGAGCGCCGCCGTTTTAGGCCACAGATTTTAGAACAAATCCCAAATATTATGAGATTCGGAGGCTAAACAATGATCAGCTATCACTGCAGTTGTTTCACCAGACATAAATATACCGGTACCTAGGCATGGTGCACCCATATGAAAAAAAAAAATTGAGGGTTCTTTCCACACTGAAACAAATGGTACCTGTGTAGCGTGAATATCCGACTCCATGAAATGTAGACTCATTGGTAGTATTGCGCATGCGAGAGTACGATAATATGCTATTTTTAGGATCATAATGTAAGAGTGACCTGTCACGTGCGAGGGATTAACCAATAAAAGAGAAAAAGGGGTCCAATTTTCATAGGAGTCGGATTTTCATATGACACTGGTACACCATTTAAAAGTACATGTGCCATACACCATGGTGCCATGCTAAAAATAAGCACTGCCATGTTAATAATACCCAATCTTTTATTTAATTTTCTTCAAGTTTCACTTGTTCAAAGGGTTCTAATACCTTAACTCTAACCCCCTAGAGTGATTTACTAGGAACCTTCCTCACTTTTGCAAAATCCAACACCATAACCCAACACTCAAACTGTTGGACTCTGATTATGGTGATATGCTTGACCCCATGTAAAGCATAGTCAGTTTACTACATGTAGAGCAGTACTCACTCCAACAGAATCAAACAAAACATGCAGTTGGATTTTGAAGGGTTGGGGTGGTTAGGTTTAAAATTCTCTACCACCAAATGTGAAGTCTACTTACGGGTTTGTATTTTTGTTTTTCATTTTTATTTTTTAAGTTGAACAAAGAAATTAAATGGAGTGGGGTTTAAACCTGCCACTTTCAGATTGCTGTTCCGGTGCTCTACCAACTGAGCTGACCAGCTCGATGTTGGCTGTTTCCAATTATTTCAGTGTCTTTGTTCAAGGTTCACTAGTCTGATGCCGAAACCTGTGCATTAGCCAAAGTCATGATGCTAGCAACATTAGCAATGCTGCTATTAATATAACAAGTATTTATATAGCTCTTTTGAATGGGTATCAAAGCAAACTCTCCTAAAACCTTCTCAACTCCCTAGGGACCATACACGTCCGGTAGGCAGCCATTTTGCTGCTCTTGGCCGTAATCAACCTCTCACAGTAGCCAACACTGCCCTCACAGGTACCCATCAACTCCTAGGTGGAGAGAAGCAATGAGTGACAAAGTGCCTTGCCTAAGGGCACACACACCATAACCCCGGGCAGGACTCGAACCCACAACTTGCAGAATTACCCGCAGACCACAAATTCAATGCTCCAGACAACTAGGTCACGCCACTCCATTATTTACAGGTTAAATTTTCCCCAATTTAACCTGGGAAATAGCAAATGGGGATCACTCAGAGAGAATTTACAGCTTTGTAATGTTTTTCTTTTGACTTGCAGACTCTTCAAGACTTTGAGTTCCTGAAGATGTTAGGCAAAGGCACATTTGGAAAAGTCCTACTCGTCAGAGAGAAGACTGGAGGGGAACTGTACGCCATCAAGATCTTAAAAAAGGCGGTGATCGTTGCAAAGGTGGGAATCTTGTGTAAATTGAGAATTTTTCTAAATTTGTATGTCTGCTCTGCGGAAAACAATTCCGTTCAGTAGATTTCCCTCTTCTGATAACTAATGAAAGAAAGTTACTGCGGTTTACAAAAATTATATTTTATGCTATGCATAAAGATTGACAAATACTGACACTGTTAGACTGAGGAGCATGATGCTTTTCATTTTAAAACAATAATCGTTAACTTTATTGAAAGATTTTTGTAGGATGTGTTATTGAAACATCATAATATGACAAAAAGACTCCAAAAAGTAATTTTTTTCAGGGTGCGACACCTAAAAAGCTCAGTTACAGAAACTTTAACAAGCAGATTATGTGGCTCGTGAAATATTAGCGAAATGTGCAGGGGTCTCTGCAATCGGTAATGCTCTTCCAAACCAGGCAGGATTTGGCTTCATGTTGACTTGACAGCAGAAAGTCGCAGGAATTCTTTTGGTAGACAGAGATCCCTCAAAGAGAGCAGAGGCTACATAGGTTCATGTACGTAGGTGACTCATCACGAACTGGGCACTTGGGTGCATCCCCTTCCCCCACAGTCAGAGAACAGGGATCCCTTTTCCCCTTTCCAATTAGCCGATACGTCAGTCATCCTTTCCTGTTTTTCCCACTTTTCAAATTTTTTGTGTTCTTCCCTTTTGCTGTTTCCTGCGATGCTTTCCTGTAGGACGAAGTTGCCCACACACTGACGGAGAGCCACGTCCTACAGAGGACCTGTCATCCGTTCCTGACGGTAAGCACTCTGGGGATTTCGTCACCGGTGCCTGGATAAATGAAACGTGGCCTTGAACTTGGATATCAGGTCATTGCTCAAGCGACCTTGACATTGCTAAGGGGACATGTACTTGCTACATAAGCTTCCATCGTCTTCTCAGATTTAAATTAACCATGCAAATTAATTTAAGGAAATTATCAATCTTCCAGATTTTTTTTCTTTTTCACTACCATTTTCATGAAGCAGTGGCGGGAGATTATTGTAATTGAACCTCCTGGGAGGCCTGCTAAAACTGTCTTTCAGGTACAACATCTCCAATCGTTTACGAATTCTGGATGCTTCACCCTCAGGCACATGATACTACATCGAGAGACGGATACTTGACAAAATAATGTCACTTCGTTCTTCTCAAATGTCCAATACAAATCTGTTCTATCCTTATTCAATTCAGTTCACTTCCAGAAAGTCTTAGTTCATTTTTTGTGGCATTATATTTAGAATTACACGTTTTTGTTTTGAAAAAAAAGCAAAAGAAAGACTTGCCAAAAAGTAAAAAGCACAGTAAGGGGGCCGGGGAAAGAGTGATCACAAAAAGTGATCACAAAAACTGCTGAAAGTAGGTTAACCCTAACCCCCTATGCCCTTTTAGCTGGGAACCATCCTCAATCTGGCAGAATCCTCCAATTGCCAGCATGTAAAGATTGGATTCAGCCTCAATCCTCCAAAATCATTCGATTTCTTGAATGATTTCAGTGGAGGGGTGACCATTGCCACATTCAATCCTTCAAAATCCTCCAACAATCACTGTTAATGGGTTGAGGCAGTGCCAATGACATTCAGAAGCAGTGCGGATGATTTCGAACATAATGCAGGGCTCAATTATGCATGACTGAAACAATGCAGGGTACAGCCTACGGACTCCACGCAAATGTATCCTTCAAAATCAACTGACATTTTCTTGCCATTCAACCTCAATCCTCCAAATCCTCCAAAACTGCCTGGAGGATTTTGTAGGATTGAGGAAGGTTCGAGTTAAGGTGTAGTTTTTAAATAGAATGATTAGAAATGTTCCCAAACCATGGTAAAAAACACACGATTGTAATACAGGCCTTCATTTTTAAGGAGCGCGAGCGCGATTGCGCTCCTTCGCGCTCCTTAACACGGTTTCTGGCGCGCGAATAATAGCGCTCCTGGGTAAATTTGTAAGCTTATTAATTGTCGACTCCAGTTTTTGTCTACATAAAGCCAACAGTAAAATCTTGTCAATCCAAATTTTAAATACTTGATTTCTTAACTTGTCATCCCGATGTTTGAACGATTTTGTTGCAAAAAAAATCAACAAAAGTAAGTCGAATACTGCCTACGTAAAATCCACCCATAATCATCGCAAGGATTTTGTAAACATCGCAGTTACTCGAGCCATCATCATGTACATGGACACATTAGCCATTTTCTTTTCATCAACGACATGTAGCACCTTCCATTATGATCAAGGGTACTGGCAGGATCGTCATTCAGACGTGCACCGCCATTAAGTGAATAAAATGAAATAATAATTTCAATTTCGGTTGAGATCAGTTTATAAATTAGTTTATAAATATTTATAATGTAAAACTAAATATATAAACGTCCGATGAAGTGAAAACACAAAACAATTATGAAATGGATGGGCTGAGCAATTAAAACCACCTACTTTGTAATACCAACACCCCTATTTTTCGATAAAATGGACGCGGCCCAAGCACACGTGTTGAGTGTGGTGTGCCGGGCGATCGCGACGGTTTCCCGTCCCGATCATATCCTACGCATAACACGTAGGCCTACATAGTATGTACTTGTGCGCGATCTAATACTGTGCAGCCAGACAATTAACAGTGGGTAGGCCTATGTGAAATTACACCGTTTTTGTGGAAGTTGTGATATTCCAAAGGAAGCCAGAGTTTTTGAACGACATTTTGAATGATCTCCGGTACATCTACAAGAAACTAGCGTTCATTTTTGACAAGTTTGGGTTGGAAATACCTTACGAAAGGTTGAGCTCATTTGTCCCACAACAATAGAGTGCAGAGCGATTTTCCGTGTGCCGACTTCTGGGCTATGCCCGCAAGCGCGGCCGGTCAACTGGCCACCCGTGCACGGTGACATTGTTTGTGCGTAATACCATTCGACATTTTGTAATGGCGTTTAATACTTGTACATTTCTGTGACCTTACTTTCGATCCTTTTATTTTTTGTGCCCAAAACCAAATATTCATATAATTATTTTCCTTTTCTATTTTACTAATTTTGAGGATTTATGTGACAAAAAAAGTATTTCTTTGACAGATGTATGATGACAAGACTTAAATTAATTGGATTTTTTTTTGGGGGGGGGGCTCTATTCATCAATTTGGATATAAATTTAGAACCCCTCAAAAACACGGTTACACCACATGATACATATGCAAATTTAAACAAAAACAGGTTTTTAGTAAAGTTAGTAAACCAAAACAAACTATTTGATAAAAAAAATCAATAAATAAAAACTGAAATAAACAGTAAATAAGACAAAAAAATAAAAATAAAATAAAGTGAATATAATAAAAACAAAGTAAAATAGAACAACAAAAAAACACTAAAGAACCACAAGTCAACTCCAATTTGTTTTTCATTTTTATTTCCAATTCCACATCAGGATGATTCACAAACAAGTAAAACTTAAACCTATTAAATTGACATGAATTAAGCACTCAATTTGTAGTGAACAGTTGCATCTGTTTCTCAGTTCTGATGCAAGTGTGTGTGCATGATATGAAAGGCTTCAGGAAGTGATTTGGATTCATTTTTTACTTTGAGCACAAAACATGCAAATCGAGCTCCTCAGACTTCCCAGGAGAGCAATTTTGGGTGCTCAAATTGAGCTCCTCGGATTTCCAAGGAGAGCGATTAACTGAGCTCCACGAATTTCTAAAAATGAAGGCCTGTAATAGCACCAAAGAAAAAAATACTAGTAGAAATCAAAGCTTTTTTTCTTAATTTACAACAAACAAAAAAGTAACACCAAGCTGACATGTCTTTTTTATTTAATGTCTCGTCCAGTAAGGGTCCCTAAGGGTAACTCTTCCTGATCTCAATCAGCTTAATCAACAGATAGGAAGTCTGATTCACGGGTCGTTTCCAAACGCCGCCTTCTCAAAGAACGTCCATCTTCTCTCAAATGCTTCCCTTGGAAAGCCTGGCCTGCCGCTGTCAATTGCAAAAATGACGCAAGAACCGACCTAGAAACAGAAAGGAAGAGATAGGAATTTCACTGAGTTTCCAAGTCTGAGGCAAATTGCATTACACTGGACCGATTAGTTTGTTTGTTGTTTTGCTGAAAGCGTTGTGCAACATGCACGGTTTCTACTCGTTAAATTCAAATTAATGCAGGAGATGAAGCCATACTATTCTACTCGATGCACTGTAATTAACAAACAGTGTGCTGACACCAGACAGCATAATCAAATCCCCTTAGGTGACTGACCAGCAAACACATAAGCCGTAATGACATGCACGTTGGCATGGTGGACAACTCCTGTATGTTAAACTAAAAAAATATCAGAAATACAGAAAGGGTAGTATTAATATTTGTTATGTGTGGGTTTTTTCACCGGGCAAAACTATGTACATAAGTAAAGTGCATGGTTCATAAATGATTTATGCTTTTTTCTTTTATTTGTTTGAAAACACGTAGACATGTGCCAAAAGTCAACTGCATATCACAATTTGGTGATTTTTTTTATATAGTTTTTTGCCTTGACCACAATTGGGCGAACTAATTTTTTTATCAGTATAAAATTGCTTAGAACTGGCTTGCAGATGTTTTACTGCTTGCAAAGTAAATATGAACTAACTAAATTTGGTAAACTGGGGTGGTATTTGAAAAAAATCAGTTTTTTTTCTAACGATGGTCAGCCGTCACATCGTTGGAAATCAATACAAAAAAATCCACTTTTCTTGGAAATGACAGCACACCAGATGCCATGATTTCATAGGATGCTTGAGACTAGTACAATGTATTCACTTACAATCAAGTAAGGTATTTCGAAATAATTTGGTAGTTTTGTCTTTTGATGTTTGCAAATGTTGTATATTGCCTTTAAATACATTTCTCTTTCTGTTGCAGTCACTGAAGTATTCATTCCAAACGACTGACAGGCTGTGTTTTGTCATGGAGTATGTCAACGGTGGGGAGCTCTTCTTCCACCTGTCGCGAGAGCGAGTCTTCTCGGAGGACCGGACGCGCTTCTACGGTGCAGAGATCATCTCGGCTTTAACCTATCTACATGAATGTAACGTAATTTACCGGGACCTTAAGGTGAATACTTCAAATGAAATTATTATTATTATTATTATTAATCATTTCTGGTTATGAAACCAAGGATTCCTCAAAAGCGCCTAGGCACTGTAGCTCGCAAGCCTGAGAAGCCTGTGGAGAAAAGACAATGAGAACAAATTACAGTTTTAGAGGTGGGAGGAAAACCCCAGAATATTCAAGGGAAAACCCACGGAATCAGGCAGGGACTGAAAACCCAATCCACATGTGGCCCAGGTGGGATTTGAACCCGGGTCACAGCGGTGGAAGGTGAGGAAAGTACCGCTACGCCAACCTGACTCTGATTTGTTTTACTCCTAAAGTTTTGGAGTCTCTTCACTTTTTGCATATATCTGCGGATTTCATTGTGAAAGTAGCTGACAGTTAATATTTGCAAACACGAGTAAAGGCATTTTTAGGCCATTCTGTAGAAATTAGGGATGCTAGTTTTCTGACCGTAGCAGGAATTCTGGCTTTTTCATGTTTTAGAAGGGAAAAAAAAACACTTCCATGCCTTTGCTGGCTGGAAAAACAAATCGTTGTGTTTTGAGTAAACTTAAGTTTTCGGCATGGATGCACCACGTTCACTTGCATGCAGCCAATGATTTATTCATGGTTAAAAAACATTTTCCATTGCAGTCAAAGGCTGAAATAGAGAAAACAATACATTTGTACGGTTTACATAAAAAGTAGAATGGACTTAATATAAAACGTCCAAAAATTAGCACACAGCGTTAGACAAAAAAAAAAAGAAGATAGATAGATGCTAAGTGTACTGGGATCATTGTGCATGTGCTGGTGTTTCAATTTCATAAACCTCGAATCTCTTGAATCTTTTGCAGTTGGAGAACCTTTTGTTGGATCAGTTTGGCCACATTAAGATCACAGACTTTGGGTTGTGCAAAGAGGACCTGTCGTATGGCAACACGACCAGCACATTCTGTGGAACGCCGGAATATTTGGCTCCCGAGGTAAATATCCTTAAAGTGAAGTGAATACAAAATATTAATGCCATTAGTCACTGTACCGCCCAAAACTGCCTGCCTGTTTCTCCCTGTACTGCCCTGAAACTGCCCGAGCACTCATTGCTTTATGAAGTCACATTGAATATACACAATGTAATACAATGTAATACAATGTGATACAATGTAATACAGTTGCTAATGGGTTAACAAAACAGAACTGTCTGCATTTCGCCATTATTGGAAATGAAATTCACCGCAGTTAGCATGTGTAAGAGTTTTTGTGAATTAGCAGAATGTGAAGTGACATATTCATGTTCATGCTGAGTAAGAAGTGGCTTGTCAACTGCATGTCAAGTTCTGCTATAAAACCTCTCGATTCATTTCAAAATCCTCCAAAATACCGGGGGAGTGTTGGCCAATGGTTAGGGTTTGTGACTCATGATCAGAGGGTCAGGGATCCAGCTGCTGCCATATGTTGTGTCCTTGGGCAAGCCACTTTATCCCCACTTGCCTCTCTCCACCCAGGAGTATACATGGGTACTGGCATTAGCTGGGGAGTAACCTGCGATGGACTAGCATCCCATCATTGGGGAATAGAAATATTCTCAGTGGTTTTATGCTACTAAAACCGGAGATAAACGCCGGCCTGATGGGCCACATTGGCTCATGACAGACTTTACTTTACTAGTCCAGTTCTGCTCTAAAACCTCTTGATTCTGTCAAAATCCTCCAAAATACCGGGGGAGTGTTGCCCAGTGGTTAGTGTTCATGACTCATGATCAGAGGGTCAGAGGTTTTGAATCCAGCTACTGGCCTATGTTGTGTCCTTGGGCAAGCCACTTCACCCCTACTTGCCTCCCTCCACCCAGGAGTGTAAATGGGTACCGGCATTAGCTGGGGAGTAACCTGCGATGGACTGGCATCCCATTCAGGGGGATAGACATATTCTCAGTCGTTTCATGCCACTGAAACCCGATATAAACGCCGGCCTGATGGGCCACATTGGCTCGTGTCAGACTTGACTTTTCTTACATCCAAAATAACATATGTTGATGCCTAAATCGCGTTACTGTGTACTTCTAAAATTCTTCCAATTCCTGTAGTACACATCATTGGTTTGTACTACAGTGTCCTTCAGAATCAATTAACAGGTGCCTAATCTACTCTATAATAGCAGATTCCCTTCAAATTGTACAACGTATGAAATAAAAGTGCATTATTGCATCCAGTTAGGTTTTGCCCTTCACCAACGTTGAAACACTGTATACTCAGTGTGTTACCTCCTGAGTGAAAGTTGGAAAAAAATCACTTGGGTGGGCCTCGAACCCACAACCTCCTGCTTTCTAGTGCAGATGTCTTACCACTCGACCACTGAGCTAACGGGATCGGTTGGCTGGTTCGAATCTGATGTACATAGCAGCGGGTGAAGGGCAAAACCTAATTGGATTTATATCACCCCGATGCTAATTCCATCTTATAATGCATTATTGCAGATGAATTTTTGTTGTTGTATTCTTTCACCAACTTAGAATACACTAATACGGAACAAAATTTAACAATGACCCAAGTGGTTACATTTAGCTATTACTCCAGTGTTGTATTCTCCAAGAGCATTTCATTAGCTTGTCCATTTTGATTCAAAAATGTATTGTTGCATCATGCAATTTTTATTGTGTGTACCTTATTGTTCCCTCCCGTTTTTGTTGAATGAGTTTTTGTTTCTCTGCGCCTTGAGCATCTATTTAAGGTGGATCTGGCGCATTATAAATGTATTATATGATTATTATTAATATTATTATTGGTGTTTTTTTTTGCCCACAGGTTTTAGAAGACAGTGACTATGGCCGTGCGGTGGACTGGTGGGGCACCGGTGTGGTCATGTACGAGATGATGTGTGGCCGGTTACCATTCTACAGCCGGGACCACGAGGTTCTATTCGAGCTGATCCTGGTGGAAGAGGTCAAGTTCCCCGCCAGGTTATCAGAGAGCGCCAGGTCATTACTCACCGGCCTCTTGGCCAAAGACCCGACGAAGCGGTACGTAGACTGAGTAAGGGCCCGTCTCAATTCATATCTGAGACGAGTTCCAGACAAGTTGCTGGTAGAATCATTTTCTTTGTCTGGAAGAAGCTCTGCATTTGCCCCATTTTCTGGGAAAACTATTATTAGCAACTGCTTGACTCATCAATACTGATAACTTCATTGCGGGAAGATTGCAGGAACGTTGCAACTTATTCCCAATATCATGTCCGGAACTTGTCCGGAACTGGTCCAGGAAACAAATTGAGATAGGCCCCAACAAGCATTGGTGCGAGCAGAGAAACTTGGAAACAGAATACAGATCAGGACCAGTTTCAGGGATCTGCTAAACTTGCGCAAAATATTGCTTAAGCCCCAGTCACACGTTAAGGGTTTGGAGCTACGGATCTCCACGGTTTGAAATTCGTGTTAAACCATGGGAGTACCGTATTCATCCTTGGTACATGTGGTTATCCATCATCGTCCTTGTGTATTCGTGGAGGGGCTTTGGAAGTTTTAAACTGTTCAAAACTTCCGTGGTGAAACGTCATGAAAATCAATCCGTAGTGCAACCGTTGGACATCCGTAGGACAAACGTAACTGATTCGTAGTGTTATTCGTGGCTACTCGTACATATTCTTGGAGATTCGTAGCTCATTCGTGGTAGAAATCTCTACGAATTCGCAATGAATGTCCTACGGATATGCCCGGATGTGCAAGGGTTTTGCTAAGGTTGTACTCTGAATATCCAAGCTATATTCGTCGGAGAACCTTGGTCATCAGTGGCCCAATCGCAGACAACCGTGGCATTAACGGCATTATTTTTAGTAATACTGTCAATATTCTTCACCAATACGTCCATATTCTTGACAACCCGTGGTGTATTCGTAGAGAAACCGTAGGACAGTTGTGGCTATCCGTCCTAAAACTGTAGTGCATTCTTTGAAAATTGATTTCTCCACAAATCTCGACGGTTCATCGTGATGGATGGATTCTTGGTAAACCGTGGATATTCGTAGTTCCTAACCGTAAATGTGTGACTGGGGCTTTAGCAAAACTTGTGCAATCAGCATAAGTCAGCAGTGAACTATTTTATGATAATATTGACATTTCTGGCGGGCAGGTTGTCTTTGCTAAGCTAATGTGTTCTGCGCTTAGCAAATTTTGGTGATAAGCAGCACTGTAAAATGACATGGTCACAATGTAAACTTTTGATTTGATAGGCAGCATGCAGCAAGGTTTTTGTCACCACCTGACTTAATTTGGGCTTGATGTGCACTCTATAATTTCAACTTGAGGTCACTGTGGTGACCCCGGGATTCATTCAAATCAAAACATCCAAATGAAAGGACCACTTCTTCTGTTTTGAACGGTATTTACAATTTATTTACAATATATACAACATCCGGAAAATTAAACATACATGAGAAATTTACTGAAGTTTGGTTACAAGATTCCCTTTGAAAGGAAAATACCCCCCAAAAAAACAAAACAAGAACGGCTTTTGACAGTTTTAATGCTGTAGTGTATGTATTTGATTTCGGCAGTATTTAAACATTACAAATGACTTACTTTTTAAGATATTTCAGTATTCACTGTAGTGTCCACACACTCAAAAATGGTGAACTTCTGTGGACAGCCATTTAAATTCTGATGCCAGCTTTCGCGTTTATATGTCAGGTTGACCTGTGATTTAGGGGTGAACCTAATTCAAATATCGAATGGGATGTGTTGCGCGTCTCCATTCTCACAATCAAACACCGTGGTACAAAAAAAAAATGTAAAAATGTGTCTTTGATGAAAACACCAGTTTTGATACATTCGTCGACTTGTTTGTTGCTTGCAGGCTTGGAGGAGGTCAGGAGGATGCCAAGGAGATCATGGAGCACCCGTTCTTTGCTTGTATAAACTGGGAGGATCTTTTTAACAAGAAGGTACACCTGCAGATATCCCATTGATTTGCATACAAAGTTAGCAATGAGTTATTGCAGAAACAATAGGCTTGGGCAACTGTAAACCACCATTCAGAAGTAAACCACCATTCATATGGAGAAATTTCACTGGTACTTTTTTGAAAATTGATTCTGAACAGAATTGTGACAGTTGGACAAAATCGTAATCAGAAAAGTTTGAGGTCACCCACGTCTAATAATGTTCAATTTATGACGAATCCTTGGAAGGAGTGACGGAATACAAAAACTGCAAAAAGACAGTAACATGCCCTATTTTTGGTTTTAATTTTTGTTTTATTTATTACAGTGGTTTTTTTAATCATTTGTGTTTTAATGACTGAATTTAATTGCCAATGAAAACCTAGTGTGTTTGTGAGCTGTCATTTACAATCATGCAAACAGTTTTAGATTCACAATGTTTAACATTATCGTTGAAAATAATCTCCTGGTATTTACGACGTTAAAAACGTCTGCGCAGAGTTAAAAATTGCTTCCCTTTAATTTCACAAATCATGTATATTTCTTGAATAGAAGACTCCCAGTGTATAATGGGTCAATCTATAAATTTGGGGTCCACTTTTTTTCCTGTCCTTAGTACATCTGACACCTGTGATTTCATAATTCTGATGCACTCCTTAACCCTAACTACCCCAAGCCCATCAAACTCCAACAGTAGGTTTTGGCTGGTTTAGTACCATACGTTATGAGCATGTTTTTGGACTTTGTTTGACTGGGTACCAATGGCCCAGGAAGACCCTGTTGAATTATGTGAGGCTCAGGGAAGAAAGGCACGAGACTTGTGGAAATGTTGCATTTTGGGTGAATGCACAGGCATTTTTTTGTGGGTGAGCTCAGGGCTGGTCCCTAGCGCAGTCCCTGGTCAACTTTGTGCTGTACATATACTACATGTGTATGCACACTGAACACAGTCTACACTGCATGTAGGCCTACATACAGCGTGTCCCTCTCATAGACCACAGAATAATTACCAAAATCAAGTTTTATACTCCATTAAGTTTACATATTTAGAAAGCCCACTTAATTTTGTAGTTCCTGTGAAAATTTCAAAAGTCTCGCTTCATTGGTTTTGAATACACAGGCTTTTATGTAACAGCAGTGCTTTCCGGCCCATTCCAAGTTTGATAAAAAGAAATGCACGCTACAGACATACCATACCTTATTCCATGCTTCACTTTTATTTCAACAACTGTGTTCTTGTTTTTGTTATTAACTAACTAAAGTCAAGTTCATTTACTTGTTTAAAGAAAACTAATCAAAGTTCAGTTCCACTGGTCGTGTTTGCTTTCACAGGGTGTGTTCCACTTATGGTTTGTCCTTCAATGTCCAGCTTGTAAACTTGGAATGGGCTGAAAAGCACTGCTGTTACATAATAGACTGTGTATTCAAAACCAATGAAGCGAGACCAATGAAATTTTCACAGAAGTTACAAAATTATATGGGCTTTCTAAATCTGAGCACTAAATTGAGAGTAATACTTGATTTTGGAATTAATTTAGCAGTCTATCAGAGGGACATTTTTTGGGGGACACGCTGTACAGTGCAATGATGCCTTTCATGACTTTCTGTTGCCAACACATTGTTTCATTTTGTTAGGTTTGGTACTATCACTGGCCAGTGACTCGACAATGCATAGACCCATCCATTCCAAATCAATCAACATCATACCAAATCAATCAACATTCAAGAGTTTTGACCTGTTGGAGTCTTGTAGGTTTAGTACTGTTGTCAGTACAAGGTTGAAGTTTAGCAGGTTCTGTCTAGTAAATACTGAACCGGTGTGTAGCAGTTGAAGGTCGTTAGGTTTAGTACTCGTTTTAGTGCAAGAGCCTAGGGTGTAAGGGTTCATGGAAGAATGATTATATTATAATCATTTATAATCATATATATTTAAAATAGCAAACTACCCACCCAACAAATGGAATATCATTTGATGTCACACTTAATGACACTGGAATGGTACCAGGGACAGGAGAAATATCACCCTTTGGACCCTAAACTTATAAAATGACCCAAATGCTAACATCGTAACAACATTTGATCTCATCTCTATGCATTGAACATAAGCTGACCTTTGTTGGGTACTATTTTCTCCTTCCCAGATTGAGCCACCGTTCAAACCCAGTGTGAAGTCAGACACAGACACCAGATACTTTGACGAAGAGTTTACCGCTGAGCCTGTGGAACTCACGCCCCCGGATGACAACAGTGAGTGATATTTCCTGAACAAATGCATCACCAAATATTCCCATCATGATCTTCCAATGGCTGGTTCAAAATTGGCACAAAAGCATAAGTGCAAACTCAAGTTTGTGACATCATGAAAAATGTTGTTGTACAAATTACTCAAAGAATCTGGTTGGAATTGAAATCTCATTTAATATCTCAACAAGACCGCAGACTTGAATTGTACACCACTTGCGCCATTAGTACTTGAGACAAGTTTCAATCGAATGGGTCAATGATGGTAAAACACCAAGTGTTCCTCTTTTTTTTTAATCTTTGTTCAATTCTACAGTGAAATTAATACCTGAAACTTAATTTTTTTGAGAGCGTAAAAGTAAATCCTTGAAGATTACTTGAAATATTACTAAGGGAATAAATGTTTGCTTAGGGGGTGTAAAACACTATGTTTAAGACTGGTTGGAGTCTGGATGCTGATAATTACCCGATCCAGGCTCCAACCAGTGTTAAACATTCGGTCAAAAAAACAAAAGGTTTTCGGTCCAAAACTTAAAAATGTCCAACAATTTTGTTGAACAATTTTACTTCATGTTTTTCAAAACACCCCTCTACAACTCCTTTTATTAAGACTGGCACGCGCGTCGCATACTGCACGATGATGCGCAGATGCAGCTGTGGCAAGTGCATAGTGAATTTAGGACTATGAAATACTGACTCACTGGTAGAATTGCGCATGCCTATTGGTCGAGAACCCGTCACGTGGCCGGTCTTAAATGGATGATAAAGACATGGCTAGCTGGTCTTAAACACTTTTCCAGTGTCACATGAAATTTGGACTCCTAAAAATCCAGCTTCTCTTTCCGTTTCATTGGTTGAACGTTCACAATCCTCACGTAGGCATGCGCAATACTACCAGTGAGTCAGTATTTTATAGTCCTAAATTCACAACGCAACATGCCAGGTGGATTCTGCGTGACATCGCACAGTACCCGCGATGCGCGTGCCAATCTCCATAAAAGGAGTTGTTATATCTGACTCGTGAGCTGGACACTCCATATTTTAGCTAGAGGGGCGTTTAATAAAACGTGAAGTGAACTTGTTGAACAAAAGTGGGTTTTTTTTACCGAAAAGTTTGGATTTTTTTTTTTACCGAATAGGTATTTCGCTTTCGGCTCGGGTAATTATCAGCACCCAGACTCCAAGCGGTCTTAAACAGAGTGATTAAAATCTCTGAAGCACACATATATTCCCTTATTAAAATGGGAACACATGTTTAACAAATCTTCTCATTATCTAAATGTGTTTTCCTCCCCTGCTATTTCTTTTGTCTTTACATCCCCCTCCCATCCTTTACATACTCCTTTCCCTTCTGTCCATATCTTTTGTCTGCCTTGTCTGTCTGTCTGTGTCATGCCCCCCCCCTCCCTGACCCCTACCCTCCCCACCCTCTACCCTCCCCACCCTCTACCCTTCTGTTCTCTGTAGCAGAGCTGTCAACCGACTCCGGGCTGCCACAGTTTGAAAAATTTTCCTATTCCGGTGACAAAGGAGGTCATCTCTAAAGCAGCGTTGCTGTGGTTCTGCTTCAACAGAAGGAGTGAGAATATATCCCCATGGTGGGGGAGGGACAAGCCAAGAACCCCACCCCCAGGGGAGGACTTCACCGGTAGTAAAACTCATTTTATTAAAAAAAAAAAAAAGTTTTTTTTATCAAAAGCTGCAATATTTATCCTAAGAAAGCTAAACCAGAAATATACTCTTAAGTGTGGTTTTCCTTTTTACTGGCGACCAGATGTTATCTGGTGTTTTTAAAAATTTGTCTTATCCATCTTCTGTGGAACTTTCTGCATCAAAAGTCACATTTTCTTAGGGGCCATGTTCTCTTGGGTAATGAAACAGAATGAAATATAACAAAAGAGTTTGCCTGTATTGAAGTATGACATTTGAGAACAAGACAAGGCAAGCTGGTCTCGGAGCGCATAAAATTCTATTCAATCGATGTAGAATGGCTATTCACTGGAAGTCTTTCTACGCAACTGGCAGTGTTGTACTTGAGTACTTTTTTCAGAGTACCGAGTACTGCCGAGTACTTGGGTTACCGAGTACTTGTACTTCCTAGTACAAGTACAGGTCTCCGAGTACAAGTACTTGTACTTTACTAGTACGAGTACTTCCGAGTGCAGGTACTTCCGAGTACGAGTATTTTTTCTTTCTGAATGCGGCCATATGGCAAATGGTTCATTGTGCATAATTGGCCCACTGGCCCAGTCAGACCGTACAGACCCAATCACAGCTACCGTAGCTGTTAAATGTGTTTGTGCGGACGTACACAGAGGAAAATCTGTAAACTTCTATTTCTCCGCAAGCCAATCAATCATTTGAAACAAAATGTATCGACAAACTAAGGCCGTGGTAAGTCGAGCTATACCATTTTGTTATTTTCGAGTACGATACTTTGATGATCGAGTACGAGTACTGTCATTTTGAGTACGAGTACTTTGACGTACGAGTACCAGTAGGAGTACTCTTAAAAAAAAAAGTGCCGAGTACGAGTACTACAACACCAGCAACTGGTGTACGCAATGGGCTGGATTTAGCCTGTTATGGGATAACCCTGTAGCCCTGCCCAGTTCTCGTCACCAGCTAAGTCACAGTATGAGTAAGCTACATGTAGGGCCGATTTCATGAAACAAGAAGATCCGTCTTAGGAAGGGTAACTCGTCTTAACTCACGACTCGTCCTAGGATCGATTTCACCAAACTTAAGACGCATTCGACACGTCCTAACTTCCTTAGCAACGCGGTTGAACTCGTCTTAACTTAAGATTGATAAAGACGATTGTTGGCCTAGAGTTGTAGTTTTGAGAAAGAAAACCGCTGTAGAAACGATTTGAAAAGATTTCTGATACGTTAATAGCTTATTTACAAAATTTAATTATACACCACCCCTAGTTGACTTTTTCAAATAGAGTAATGAAACGGGGAGCAAGAATGCCTCTATCGTGTCTTGTGTAGAACTACCTTGCCTGTGAAATTGATTGAGTTGAGTATTTGTTTTTCTGGCGAAGCAAAACTTCGTGTTCTATGCAGGTGCTCGGGAAGTTGGTTTTGGGCGTTTCTTTCCAACCACTGTTTCGTCGAGCGGTAAAAACAAACATGAAACAGCCATCAAATTGGTAGTTGTGATGCGTCTTGCTTAAGATGGGTTAAGTGAAATTGGTCTTAAGTCGCGTCTTAGCTAAGATCGATCTTAGAGCGGGAACTCGTCTTAAGTCCTAAAATGAGTCGCAAGATAGGTTGAGTTTCTTGGAATCAGCCCCTAGTCAGGTACAGAGAGGACTAAAGTAGTCTTGCCCCTCTACATAAAGGACCAGCACAAACATTGTGGCATAATTTTTTGGGGTCATTCGGTGATCATTCATTTTGATTTGTATGCGGTAGATGAATGTAATTTGTATAAAATTAGTACACTAAATGTCTATGTACCAACTTTTCATGATTATCTTGTTCGCCAAGAATCTGGTTTTGTTCAATTCGATGACTTTTACTTCGGACTGTAAAATTTTCTACTGGAAAAGTCGTTTACTCTGCTTTGACATGATATTGCTCCCTTTTTCTGTGGATTTTTGCTTTAAAATAGCTCTCCAAACTGCAGACTGTTCCAATAATATACCCAAACACAGCCCGTTCTGCCATTAGTTTTTCTGAAATATACTTTGCTACATTTTAAAATACATAATTTAGAATCACTTAGTTTTTGCCAAGCCTATGCCTTCACCTTATTTGTCACGGAAATGTTACTTTTCTTTTTTTAAGTCTCAAAATCTTCCATGTCTTTTGATCTCATTTTTCAGTGGGTACTGCAAAAAAATATGCAGAACATCATCTTCTGTTTGTAAAATAGTGTTTATCGTCAGGGCATTTGAGCCTAGCAAGCTGTTATGCTGTTTTATTTTTTTGCATGAAATTACTCGGACATGTGTGTGTGCATGCTCAATTTTGGCCATTGCTCTCAAAGTTCGGCTGCTTGATGGCGCTATTCAAAAAAGTATGAGTGGCACCTGAGAAAAAAACCACGAGCTGGGGTCTGGGGCCTTTAACTGAATATGCAAAACAAATGCTGTTTTCTCAAGGAACATAATGTAGATTTACTCCGTCATAGATAATCCCCTCGCCCTGAGAGTTTCCTTTTAACATTTCAAGAAATCTGGACGAATATTTTTAAGCTGTGGCAGGAGCTTCTACACGTCACTTGGTGGTCGGTCGGTCTGTCCCGAAAATTGACCAAAAGTATGGTGCTCCATATATGCCATCGGCGTTTTATTTTTCAGCTCTGGCAGGGATCATTTGTGATCGATTTCATGCAAGACTTATCGAACTTATTGTGCACTTGCACTTGTTTACTTTGTGTGGACTTCTATGGACTCGATTAGCCGAGCAGACCACAGTGACTTGAATAGTTGCACGCCCTAAATCGGTTAAAAACGTCGGTGGATTCCTGTTTACATAAAGGGGGTAATTATAAAATTTGTGCGACTACCTCTCGTTTCGGACGTAGATGCAATATCGGAAGAAAGGTGTGCAAAACCCCTATATCAGAAACATCGGTGTTGAATTTGTCTGTATATTTGCATTCTTGGAAACGTCACTGTGAGAAACTTGCTCAATAGGCAGGCGTGACATCACATTGTCACTTGCTTTGGATTTTGCCAGTGTGAAAGAAACCCATCGGAGTCCCGCAAAGGTTGTTAAATCCAGACGACGAAACTTAATTCAGACAGTGCAAAAGCTGAAACAATTGTTAACCCTAACCCGCAAAGAGTTCATTGGAGTAAGGTACCACATGCTACATAGTACTACAAAAATTGTGTATGCAGTACCCAAATACTAAACAATACTATGAGTGCTGTGCCCACTTATATGCTGAAGTACTGCATTCTACAGTTTACTACTAGTAGTATTTTTGGGTAACCGTATTGTTAGCTTGAGGTGAGGTGAGGTTAGGGATAAACTGGAGCTCATTCAGATGTGTAGCACTGAGGATCATGAAAATGTTTGTACCAGCGGTACAGCAAAACAAGCCCAACTCCAGAATGTAAACACATTTTGACTCAAATACCAACACATACATGTGGCTCTGGAGACGTTGTAGGTGAATTCTTCTGACATATTCAACTTGCTGTCAGGTTTTGCAAGGTCCAACAACTGTGTCAACTGACTGAGCCTCTGTGTAAGATTCTGATCAAAGACTACTTAATATTGAGTGCATGTGCAGGTATAGACCATTATCATGTTGCGGCCATCATGATTTTTTCCCCATTCAAATCAACGTAACCAAAGGGAGGCTTGAAGGAAAAACAGTCTGGTTCCTTTTTGAACAAAAAGCATTATCATTCAGTACTGTTATTGGATACAGGGGACACGACTAAAATGGTGGCAGCATGATTTATTAATGGTTTGTGTACGAATTCTTCCCATAGACTTACAGTTCAAGATTGAGCCATTTTGCTATCTCTTTGTTAACTCCATGGTCACTTTTGGCCAGAGGTAAATACGGAAACACTTCGGAAGGTAAACAAAAGAATCATCAAAGATGTTATTAAAGTCTTCTTTTTTTTCTCCAGTTCATTACTTTTTATTGTCATTTTTTTTTAAGAAACAGTTTTATCGTATCGTTTACTAGTATACTTTTTATTTTTAGATTTTTTTTATTAGGCTATATATATCTTTATTAGTCAACCCCTACATTTAGGTTTCCGGTTTCAGGTTTATTTCCATACTATATGGTAAGTTGAAAACTGTACGTGGGGAAAAACTTTTAACGGGTCTTGAAAAAATAGTATGGGGAGGTCAGACAAGAAGCCAAAGCTTGTACTGGGTCTGCCTACCTACATCTTAACCTTGGTTTGGAAATAAATTTTGCACTGAAAATGTTAACATTTGTTGGAATAGAGAAACCATTAGAAGGATGTTGAAAAGCTTAATTTACGCCCCTTTATTCCTCCTTCCCCCCTTTCAAAAAAAATTAAAAAAATTAAAAAATAAACCCAAACAAATAATCATAATTATGATTTGTGACGATGTACCGATCTGTAAGATGGGTGCACTGAACTAATGCTTGTATGTTGTGTTGTATATTTTTTTTTATCGTTGAAATGCCCAGTCTGTATTGTATACACTTTTTTTTAAAGATCAATATCGTGTATAGTTAATGTAGTTTACGTACATTGCGGTTCAGCGCCTTGAGCTTCAATTTTGACGGATTTGGCGCTATACAAGAATTAGTTGTTATTATTATTATTATCATTTTATTATTGTTATTTAGTTTGATTGGTTGAACCTTATACCATGCACTGCGAGAAGGTTCTCGTCACTCATTAGATATTCTTAATTAGCATTAAAAAGAAAATCCCCACACTACTGGTTTAGCTGTCTTTGTTTTATAAAGCTATTTTCCTCGCAGGTCAAATGTCACTTGTTAATGAACAGTCTGGAGATAGAGCACACAGCTTTGTATATATTATGTTGGGTCGTACATATATGTGTGCTATTGTACATGTGTATTATATTAACTTTGCCAGTAATAACTGAGATAACATACAATAATCTTTGATAAACGCAAAGTCTTTTTTTTGTTTTCAGATTTCTTTTTAGCTTTTTGCAGTAGTAACATTAATAGTTATAAAAAAACAGTAGAAGCCCTCAAGACAAATAAGATATTCAAATCATCAGGTTCTTTTTCTTTTCTTCAAGATTCTTTGCTTTTATTTTTTAGCGGGGTTGTCTTTGTCGTTTTAAATTAAAAGTTTTTACACCTTTTACATTTTTTTTGGAGGGGGATAAAAGCAGGATTTTAAGATTCTCTCTTATGTGTGTTAAATTTGTATAAAAAAAAGTCTGAAATTGTCAGGGCATGTATAATGCCTTAGAATCTTAAAAGTAACCAACACCAAGGAAATCTCTTGCGGTGTCTATAATTGTTAGCATCCAGCAAAAGTAATAGCTGGGTCAAAATGAGATGCTCTAGCAGCTTATTTGCAGAGAAAACCTACCCAACTCTGTCTGTGTGTACTAGTATGTTATGTCACATCACAGATGCGAGCGAAGCAGGTAATCAGACAGCTAACACAGCATTTCATTCATGTCACAACCCCCCTGCATTTTTGATAAGTTGGGGTCGCCAAGTATGTTGCCATGCCTAGTCCAAGTGTCATTGTGATTTCTCGGTGAAGTTCCTCATGTAGCTCAAGCAGGTACAAGCAGGGATGGATTTCAAACAGATCACAGAGAAGTAGATTTTTTTTTCTGGCAATAACGAATTTCTGCAATGTACCTGTTACAGTATCGCATCACTAGAGTGCTTGCCTGAAGAAATCTGGCAAGAATTGTAACCACTTCTCAGTTTTAGATGCATTACTGGGTTAGATTCGGACCAGGTGTAGCGTGAATATCCGACTCCATGAAATGTGGACTCATCGGTAGTACTGCGCACGCGTGAGTACGATACCATGCTATTTTTTTTAGGATCGTTTCGGGAGTGACCTGTCACGTGCGAGGGATTAACCAATAATAGGGAAAAAGGGGTCCGATTTTCATAGGAGTCGGATTTTCATGTGACACCGGGCCACATACTTGGAAACAGAGAAAGTGCTACCGTTCCATTAAATTGCCTCTCGGCTTTGTTTTTTTTCTTTTGGTCTTAGTTTCTTGCACAATCTGGCTTTGTAAAAAAAAGAAGACATTTTGTAAATCATAGTGAATGTTTTTTTAAAAGAAAATACTGAAATCATTGTTACTGTCTTGCATGTAACTGGGTAGTTGCACCAGAGAGATTCCGTGCATGTTCTTTGTTTTATTATTAATATTTTATTTACTAAAACCCTTCAAAGTGTAGACAAATTAATGTGCAGCAACAAAACGCTGCTGTAGCAACTTTCCTTTTGATTTTGAAGCTGTGTAGATTAAGTATGGGTGGTTAATGATACAAAAAAGAGCCATTACAATATGAAATTGTACAGATTGTTTACAACTGACGTTGTGGTGTGTTAATGTGGACTTGTGATATTGTGGACTCCGTACGTATTAGAGAAGAGAATGTGCATGTGCTGGGATAATAACACATAATAAAAAAAAATCCTTTCTTGTGTATACAAAATTATGTACATGTATATGGAGCAGAAAAAGTGTAAATGGATAGGCAGACGATGACGTATTGCAAGTAAAAAGTAGCAAATTTTTAAAGGTACGGTTGTGGGCGAGAGTTGGAAAAAGCCGAATTAAGAAGGGAACATAACTTTAGTCAATATTGGTGTAGGATGGTCATCCTGCTCATTTTTATATGTAAAGATAAGTCTGAAACCACTGTGTTGGGTTTATATAATTATGATCATGTCTAGGACCTGTTAAATGTTCAGAAGGCTACTCGAATTTTTGTGCGTCTTGTTTAAAATAACTGTAAAGTAAAACAATAGAAAGATACGAACTCAAAGCAACCGCGTTTTGTGTTTTGTCTGCTTTATTCCGAATGGGAACTTGGCTTTCAGTGTTGAGTCTTCTCCCAAAGGGGGGGGGGGTTGATACGGCCAAGCAAATGAAGTAACATCGAAAGTAGTAACATCGCTTTAACAATGACACATTCGGATAAATTATGATACTAACTGAAGGGCTCATTGCGGGAAAAAAACTCGGTTCGTAGGCAAGCTTGACTTGTGTGAATTGGTAGAATAGCGCCATTTACAGTTCATGAACGAATTGCATGAAAAGTGATCAAGATTCACGGCCACTTGACGGATGGGGAGAGAGAGGAGTGAAGATGTTAGATTTGTCATCGATGCTACCTCATCCCCTATCCCTCTACGTATTCGTAAAATAAAAGGAAAGAAAAATGTGAACAGCGCCCCAGCGTCAAATGAAATTCATCCCTGCCCTTGAATTTGCGACGGCCGGTGCTCCCCCTCCCCTCCCCTACAGTTTGGTTCTTGATATGCCGGTGCCCTGTCGTTTTACAGAACAAGTAGCATGTATCTCACATTTCTGTCGTCGTTACTCTTGTTTTTCCTCATAGCACCGATCTCACAGGAAATGTTGCAACTGATCTTGGAAGAGAGCAATCGCAACGAGGCCTTATCTACCTACCTTTCTTCTCAATTATTTGTGCTATTTGCTCCTAATTTTCGTGATTCGGGACATTTTTATTGCAACTTGTGGGAAAGTTTTTGTTAATTTTTTTTTAAAGTTGTTTGTCTTATTATATTATTTTTCTTTTTTATATGATCAAAAAATTATGAGATAATTCAGGAGAAGTATTCTTACGTTGTGGAGATACTGGCTGAGATCTCTAGCCGATATCAAATAATCAATCACGATACACCGTATTTTCAAAGCTCAAACAAAACACGGTTTAACACGGTTATTGCACACAAATAAACGTAATCTGTAATACATGCAGGGGCGTGTTACATTCTTATTTCCGTGAAACCACATCTTTGAGTATTCGATCTCGACTACGCCTTGCAAGTCATTCCACATGTTACCCTTAGTGTATCAGCATAATAATTATGATACCTTACCAAATAGGTCCAGTTTGGTAGTTGAAAATACCATCACCCCGATCTAAGTCGTTGGAGATTTGTTTTATCCCAGTGGGCTGATTTTTCCCCGGAAAACCTTGATTTACCATCCACAGGACTATAGAATATAAGGATTATAAGGACCTGCATGATTTATTAAAATTTCAAATGGTAACAACACTTTAGCAACCATGAAGCGCAAGGGACTTGCCAGCATAATTGGGAACACGGCGGGGCAAATGAATTAGTGATTAGCTCTTGTCGGCTCGTTTCCAGCCGGGAAATCAATTAACTATGCCGGACCCTTTCCCGCAGGTAGAGCGTCGAGTTACCACTGAGTGTTCCTCTCACAGACAAGATGCAATTATTCCGCAGAGCTGTGCCGTTTTGATTTAGGCCGAATTCGCCATCACTTTAGACAGCATCTCCGCCCGCGCTGTGGCTGTGCTCCGGCTCCCTGTTCTGATAGATTGTTTTATGTTGTCGCTTGCGGGGTTCCATTAAAGGGAATATACAACATTTGCAAATATCAAAAAAAAACTACCAAATGTTTACAAAATACTTTACTAGGATGTTAGTGAATGACAGTCTTAAGCATCCTGTAAAATTATGGCACCTGGTGTGAAGTCATTTTCAAAAAGTGGTATTTTTGTATCAATTTCCAACGGTGGTCGGCCGACCACCGTTGGAAAGCCTAACTATTTTTCAACTACTGCTTCAAATTTACCATTTTTTCAGTCCAAATTTTGTTTGCTATTGGTTACATATTCATGAACGGGTGCAGGCCAGCTAGACTGGTTCCAGTACCTTACAATTTTCCGGCATCTATACATTGATCCATTTCATCTTTAGTGGTGTCAGGAAACCAAACCAGACTACTTGAACATCTGTTTTTCTTGGTTTTTCCAGTATTTTCGAACACAAAACTTCAAACATGTCGGTGTAACAAAATTTGATCTATACTAACCCCTCAAATATAGTCCATTTTTGAAAATTACAGCAAAAGCCAATGATGTACATTCCGTTTAAAGATGTACCGGGTACTGTCTTTGCTTTTCAACAAAGTCGAGGTTTTTCTTCACGAAAATTCAGCTTGTAGTTGTTAACGCAAATACAACTGATAATGTATAGGTTTTCCCGGCTATTTTAAAACATTTTTCATTCAAATTCACCGACTGTAACATTCAGTCTAGTTTCGTCCTGGGCAAATTTCACAGGCTTTTAACAAAACCAATTTTAGTCATTTGCCATTCAATTTCAAAGTTTGGTCACCCTCTTTAGTCACCGGGTCGAGAATATTCGTCATTACAGATCAAATTCGTCTAAGCTGTTGCCGAATGGCAGCATTCAGAGATCAAATTCGTCTCGTGTAGGCCCCCTAAATCAATTAGACGAATTTTATTTCTGAATACAAAGATTTGGTGTGGACGAGACGAAATCGAATACTCCGGGACGAAAACGTGTGTTCGTTGTTTGAATTTGCTTGAACTGAATTTGAAATTGTCTGACAAGAGACGAAATTAAACATTGGATGTGCATTAAATCGATGGTGATGGACGAATTTGAATATTTGAAACAGTGAATTAGAATGATAAACGTTTTAAAATAGCTGGGGAAACCTAGAGTAACCAACCGTTAATATAGGTTTTCCTGGTTATTTTAAAACATTTTTCGTTCAAGTTCACCGATTCTTATATTCGAATTCGTCCAGCAACATCGATTTAGTGCACTTTTACTGTTTAATTTCGTATTTTTTCAGATAATTTCAAATTCAGTTCAAGCAAATTCAAACAAGTAACACGCGTTTTTGTCCCGGGGTATTCGATTTCGTCTCGTCCACGCCAAACCTTGTTATTCAGAAGTCAAAATTGAATTCGTCTAATTGATTTATATAAGACGAATTCCATCTCTGAATGCTGCCATTCGGCAAAAGCTTAGACGCATTCGATCTGTAATGACGAATATTCTCGACCGGTGTCTAAAGAGGGTGACCAAACTTTAAAATTGAATGGTCACAAATGACTAAATTGGTTTTAGTGAAAGCGTATGATTTTTTGCGTGGAAGAAATTGAATGTAAGAGTTGGTGAATTTGAATGATTTTTTTGTTAAAATAGCCGGGAAAACCTAAACTACCGCTGATGTCACAAAGATCACCAACCGATGTTGTCACAAAGATTGACCGATACTGTATCACTTACCGATAATGTAACAACAATATTGACTGATATTGTAGTACGTTTAACTACACTATCGGTCAATTTTTGTTACATTATCGGTAAGGGCAAAACCTAATTTGATTTACATTACCCCGACGCAAAATTCCACCTTATGAATAGTTTATGCGGTACCCGCTGCTATGTACATCAGATTCGAACCAGCCAACCGATCCCATTAACTCGTTGGTCGAGTGGTAAGACGTCTGCACTAGAAAGCAGGAGGTCGTGGGTTCGAGTCCCACCCGAGTGATTTTTTTCAACTTTCACTCCGGAGGTAACACACTGAGTATACAGCGTTTACACGTCGGTGAAGGGCAAAAAATGTTTTTTGAATGGAGGGCAATAAATGTTTTGTTTGAATGAAAAACCTAATTTGATTTACATCACCCCGACGCAAAATTTCACCTTATGAATACATTATCGGTCCTAACCGAAAGTTTAACAAAAAAAATGACTGATAGTGTAGTAACATTTACTGCGCTCTCGCTTAATTCTTGTTACATTATGGGTTATTATACGATATCGGTCAATTGGTGTGACTTTATTGGTTGGTGATATGTTATCCGTTGCTTACTACATTATCAGTCGTAACAATATGTCGCAAATAATTTAAAATAAGTCAAGTAATTATTGTTCCATAACCAAACATCTACATGTAGATTTTTTTTCTTAAGATAGCTCATTCAAAAGTGAATTGCATTGGTATCCTTGACCATCATTTTAAAATTCTATTTTTCGAGGTCCAACTAGAACATAGCTTGGACAGTACATCTAAATTAGGTTGAACGGCAAGGATCGACGTGAGGCTCATGTCAAACCAATCCAAATGGTCTGTGCCCTTTTAGGGCTGCCATGGTCATTGTGCATCATTGAAAAGGACTATTGACGAGTTCATATGGTCATATATTTTCTTTGCATCGTACAATGATGCAGAAGCGATTCGGAGGTTGAAATGTCTTCGATAAAAAAAATATGTGCTCCTTTCCTGTACAGCCGTGGTATTGCGAAAAATTGCAAAAAAAAAACTACATGTATTACAAAGAAAAGTGGTGAAGCTCTCTGATTAACTTACAAAATAACTTCTCATTTTCATTTTTATGTGGAGGAAGCAAGAACAAAAAAAGGTGATCACTTTGACACTTTAGGATTAAAACGAGGAGGAGGTAATGGGAGGCAATAGAGGCGTCTCATAATTCATGCCATATGCAGCTGCAGCATAGAGCTAGCTGCAGGTAGCAGACCAGTAAATAAACTTCCATTGACCCCAATGGTAAATACTCCCACTTCAAAAATTCGGGAAAAATACTCACAACTCTCCAAGGTGTTCGAGTCACACATCAAATTAAAGCATATTTCATCATCTTTCATTTTCTTTTCAATTTTCGGGGGGTCAACTGATGACTTTTAGGAGAAATTTCCATCTGAAGATGATCACCCCTGAAAATAGTCCTGAAGCCCATCGCCATTTTGAAAAACGATGCCTACACTCCATTGCAAAGTAGAGCGCTTTTAGGGTCCAAATTACATCAAAATTACACAGAACTGCAAGCTCCAAGTCCTGTGCACGGTTTCCACCCATATTTTTTACAAACCCTCAAGTTCATGGCCCACAGCATGCTCAAATACCGAAGATTTTGAGGCCATGCAAATCGTGATTTGGCCGGCGCAGGCAATTTCGGACCGATTTACTGGTCTGCACCCTGCAGACCCAACCTCGTCCCCAGGGCTTACTTTATCAACCTTGTTTTCAATAGTAAGCTGGTAGTGGTGGGCGCGCACTGCTCGACACCAGCTGGGGACCAGTTCCTGCAGACTATAGACGGTATGGCGGTATCCGTGCGGTCTCCGTCTATGCGCCCAGCTATAATGAAAATGCGCAAGGCTTTGTTTTTATTATGTCCTTTGGAACCCGACTTGCTTGATCATGGTGTAAAGCTGTGAAGATTATCGATTTTTGTTTTGCTGGCAAGTCTAGACATGCAATTATAAATTGTAGAATTCATTGGCTATTGCGTCAATGCATTGTTGGTATAACGGATAAGCAATATTCCCCAGTGGATAGCTTTTGCAAATGCCTGGCCTGCAATCTTGATCAGTGTCAACAATTTACAGAGCGGGTTTTAAACCGCCAAACAGTCTTCGTGGAAGAATATCTACGGTAAGCCTAGTGATGTATTCAGGTTTACAGGTCTGGGACGGGACACCACACATGTACTCCAATTTTGTACCTGTTCGATTTCTGAAAATGATAAATATGACGTCATGAATATTATGTGCCCTCTTTTGTTCAGTAATTGATAAGACAAGACGTATAGGAAATATGTAAACATTAACCGCTTCCAGTGGATTATACATCCCTCCCTGAACAGCTTCGCACCTAGGATACGTCAGAAATACTGGCTGACACCAGTATTTTTCTACCAAAAATTAGAAAATGGCAGGGCTTCATTTGACGCTTGAGGGCGCTCTTCATACAATGCATTTTAGAACTTTGGGAGATTCTATTGTGAAAGTTACCCTAAAATCATATTAGAATATCGGTGTCGTATCTCCTTTCCCGTCGGCCTTTTCCCCCTTGTGAGGGGAGCATCACATATGGTTCCCGATATGAAGCCGAATTGTACGTATGGGTGCGCTCTTCAATGCGACATTAATTGCACAACATCTGACACTAGGTGGCGTTGTTCGTGGCAGCATATTTGCCGAAAATTACACAATTTCCGACTATTGGGGGAACCCCCAACGAGATTCATTTGAAGACTCATTTGCCGATTGGACTATGATAAATGCCTATTGGACAAATAATTGTGGGAGGGGGTGTCACACCTCTAGATCCCCCGTTTGCCACGCCCCCGATGTATTACCCTTACATATTAACCAAAGATCGTATAGCGCCGCGTAGCGGCGCTACCTACGGCACTGTATGATCTTTCAATTTTGACTGATAATAGATTGAGCAAGCATCAATCTCATTATGTGAAAACTGCAAAGAAAAGGCTGCTTTATGTTCATGCACCATTCAAAGTATGTATTTTTAAAGGGCGCCTCAGAACGCAGCGGCAGGCGCGGTTCTACGGGGCTAGGGGGCTGTAGCCCCCAATTTTGTCTAGCCCCCAAAAATAAATTTGCATTAGCAAAAAGAAGGATTGTGATGTACATGCGAACGGTCTCCCCCTAAAGAAGAAATAGCCGTGACAAGGGTGCAGTAGTTAATATAGTGTGAATGATTGTAGGATTTTATTGGCGCTCCCCATTGAAAATATGGCATGAGCCCCCCCCCCTATTGATTTTCGGAGGCCTAAGTGTCTGGAAAAATAACCTGTCAACATTTCAGCACGCCTCCCTGAAAAAATTCTGGATCCACCGTGCTAGCCCCCAAATAAAATTGGTTCTAGAACCGCGCCTGCGCAGCGGTTAAACAGAAAACAAAGTTATTTTCCGCAACCACATGTAAAACTACTCCACGATTGGCACACATCATGTCCTTCGAGGTTTATTCATTAGGGTTTAGAATGAGAGGCCAGGAAGAGGGCATGAAGTTCACCGTCATCTCAGCCCTAATACCCCGACCTTAAGCCCGTCTGTTACAACACACCCATGCAGTCCCGGTACTATCCCCCTGGAGTCTGGAAAGCCTCGCCAAGGCCTTCACACTCTCATCATGCAACCACTGCTGAAGTCCTTCAAGACGCTCAGGTTGGAAACCGTCTGGAAAATGCGAATGCAGAAGAAGAAAAAAATTCGTGCCCTCCCTATGCATGGTAGCCATTGCTGAAGCGTGCAAGTTCCACAAGGGGAAAGACTGGTGCAAGTTTATGTGGTTGAGATGGATGGCGACACGATCCCCTACAGTAGTGCTGGACATCACGGCAGTCGGCGTTTTAAAGCCCCTAGCAAAAAGCGCGCAAAGTGTACTCAAAAGCGCCTTGAGGGAATGATGAATATTCCTTGCCTCAACTGAAGAGCGGACGAGAGATGTTTGATGGCGAGGCCTTGCGTGCTTCGGAATCTGATGACCGTGTGGGGCCCGATAAACAAGGGAGAACTAGATCACCAAACATCGGCGACATCTCGATCTGGAAGATGTTGACATCCTGATCTTGGTGACTGTGAGCATCGGCTGCAGGACTTTTGTTTTAACCAGGCCAGGCTGAACAAATACCAGCATAACGGCTGTTTAAACTGAAATGTGCATGTATACATTCCCGTAGTGTAAAATATGAATATATGAATCTTGTCATCTTGAAAAAAAAAATCTCGCATTTTTTTTTTAGTAAGCGGTGCTCAAGAGATATGCAATTGACACATTTGTGGCTGATAATACATAGTAGACATAGTAGACATCATCAACAACATGCTAATAGTGGGGCCGATAGGGGAAATATTGAAGGAATCGTTCCTTTGACGATACAAGCATGGCACACAGTCAGAGTAAAGGGTCATATTTGGCTATTGGGCCATGGCGCAGATTTGTTGTTTGAAAAAAATATAGGTAGAATAACAAACAATTTTCAAAATATTCAAAATGGCTGCCATTGCTTGTTATTCTACCTATATTTTTTTTTTCAAAGGACAAACCTGCGATGGCCCTATAGCCAAATATTCTTCTCATGAAGTACTATGACTGTGCATTGCATACTTGTATCATCAAAGGCACAATCCCATCACCTATCTGCCGGACTAATTATATTGAAAGCAGAAACCTTTCGGAAATAAAACGTCAATTTGAAATTCAAGATTTCCTATCTATTTAAATGCATTTGCCACCTGTACTCATAAAAAGCCTTGACAGACAAAAACGTTGTGCGACAATGTAGCAGATGGCCTGAGTGCAATTATTCTTGACGTCAATGAGAGAAGTTCTGTGTTCATTACAATGGTCTTAGACCTACTTCTTGTTCGAGTAATTTAATTTCTTTTCACGTGACAAGGTTTTGAGTAAGTATCCTTGATAACCGTGAAAATAAAGGGATAAGGATGAGACAACAGAGTGAAGAATCAAGTAAAACATGATGCATTTGGTAAGGCCAAATCAGCCATCGGAAATCACCCAGCACTTATCATATAAAGAACTGGCGTACCAGAGAGTAAGACGACTTCCTCTTCTTCGTTTGTATGACGTGCAGTCTACACGTTTGAAGGGTTCGTGAGATGTTTTTTTTCTTTTGAGGAACACATTTTGTGCAACTTTCTACTCCTCAATGTATGAAAACTATTCGACATCCCTTTTTGGGGGGTTAATTTCATTGAATAGTGCATGCACTATGAATGGAAATTAAAACAAACAAACAAACTTCTTTAAGCATTCCTATGCTCTTCCGGACAAATGAGGGCGCTATTGCCACGATGTCATTTCAGGAAGACACTGTTCACTTCAGGGGTTTTCTGTTCAAATTGTAAGATTTTGAAAACCTTTCCGTGAAGTTTTCTCATTAGCTTACTACCAAAAAATAATTAAAATTTATGACAGCAAACTTCTAAAATTCTGGCACTTTTTGATGCTGGAATAGCTGTAGCTGCTCATGAATATGGAAATTTGCATTAGTATAAAATCCAAAAAGGCACCAAATACCCTTTGAAATGGCAAAACGATAATTGAAAATAAAGGTGCATTTTCAAGGATTGCATCAAAAAATATACATTGCATTGCCCTTTAAAATCCAGTTCTAAAGCCAGATAACTTTACCAGTCATTTTTAGTCGGCCAGCTGGCCACAATTTTTTTTCTACACCAAAGTATAGTCACAGACCATTATAAGCACATCGTCAGTTTTAATAAAGGAATTGTTCTCGAACTTTAATTCCCTGAAAAAATAAAAACGATAAATATAAATAAAATAAATTTGTTAAGGCGGGCTTGGGTTATTGGGGCGGTTAGCGACCCAGTGAACTACACTCAGATCTGTTCTTGATCAGCCATCTATCAGAACAAGCTGACCAACCACTCAGCTTATGAGCTATTAGCAATAAAATCCGCTAGGCCTAAACAATGATTACAGATATGAATGGACGCGACGGAGCATATGCATGTACCGAGTGACTGAACGAAGTCCTAAGTAATTTCCCCATGATAAGCTCCCTTGCATGGATGCTAATTTGTTTCGCATCAAATTCACTTAATGAAAGGGAAAAAAGTAAAAGCTGTTATCTGTCAATGTATAAGCCACATTAATTGCTGCGAGCGTTGGCCTTTGCGATTATCGTCCGTTGCGCAAAGACAAGCCCCCCAAAAGGCCCCATGCACGCGAATTATATCGTGTATTCACAAGCGGTATAAAGATAAACATCGAAGAGCTCTGCAGGTCGATGCTGTTGCACCGAACATGTGCCACATAATTTATGCGTCGGGACTTGGACCAGTTTTGTTCGTTCTGTATTCGGTATTAATAAATGAGACGGAGGAGAATTGAGAGGCCCTCGCTTGAAAATGAAGTACAATGTGACGAGGTGGTCATATCGTTCCCTTGATCTTGAAAAGGTATTGACACCTACCACATCAAGAAAAACGTCTCTCGAGTTTGGTCTCTGACAGGCTTTCGTGAACTTAATAAAGAAATACCAAAAAGTAAGGAGTTGACCACAGCAAGACTGCGGACCACGTTTGATGAAAAGGATAACGTTGCACTAAACGCGCCTGCCTGAAATGAAACGTCTAACTCGATCAGGAATAAAGAAATTCGCGTTTTGCATAAAAAATACCATTAGACACTCTTAGAGATTGTAATATTTAGATACATAAAGATATTTGTTCCCTCTGGATTCTTAACTATATTATTTATTGCATATTCCTCAGCACGACCACTCAATAATGCTGATGTACGGCAGGGCACAGTCACCAACGTTTTCCCCCAGACAGTGCCCGAGCAATTTTCACGCTGCAATTACGAAGCCCATGTAATCTGAAACTACAACAATAACATTACGGGCCCCAAGATGTAATGGCAGATCACATGTGATATCGCCTTCCATAACTTCATTAACCGACTAATGAAGCGGACATGCACGTCCGCATGCCCCGCATGGGACCCGAGGCCCTAAACTCGAGCAAGGATGTGATGTGGGATGTGGGCTCCGCTTGGTAATCACAACTAGGAGGATGCGACAGAGGGAGACGAAGTCTTCTCTCTGCAGCCTGACGAGATAATACGGACGGCGTACGAAAAGAGACATAACAAGGGTCCAACTTGGACAGGGTGGTTGGCGAGGCTGGACTACCATACATGACTTTGTATAGGGCCATTTCCAAAATGGATTTGGCTGCACATCTGTAGTAATGATGTAATGATGCATCGGGTCGAATTGACCAGGCCAAACCGACCCGAAACATTAGAGATATAAACCGAATCCGAACTTGCCGAAACCGATCTGAACTCCGATCAAACCGACCCGACCCGACAAAAAATAAGGTACAACTGGCTTGGACAAAGTAATCACTTGTGCCTACCCTTACACACGTGGCATGAATTCTTTTGCAAAACCATCGTCTCTCGCTCTCATACTCAGTGGGTTGATCGAGAGTAACTCCGCTTATTGAACAAACGCATGGTATCACAACGCGGGTCACGTCTCGTTGGTCCGAAGTCCTATTGGTCCGAAGTCCCGTTGGTCCGACGTCCCATTGGTCCGAAGTCCCGTTGGTCCGACGTCCCATTGGTCCGACGAAACATAATACTGTGTAGTTCCACTGGCTCAGGTTGACTGACCCCAACCCTAACCCTAACCCTATAGCCCTAATCCTAATCCTATGGGCCGTCGGACCAATGGGACTTCGGACCAATGGGACGTCGGACCAATGGTACTTCGTACTATAGAGACGTCCCCACTAGATCGTGAAAACTGTTTGTATCTATGTCACTGTCAGTCCCGATCCGACTGGAGAAATTAATACCGTGGGAACTTGATAGTGCACACGTTGGTCACACCACAATGGGCTGCGGTCACGGTTTTTTTCCGGTTTATTTCGGAATTTTCAAAAGATGGCTAAACCGACCCGACTTGACCCGAACATGTAAATGCAAAACCGAAACCGACCCGACTGAAAAAATGGACAAACCGATCCGACCCGAAGTGGGTCGGTTTCGGTTTCGGGTCGGGTTTGCACATCACTAGTCTGTAGCATGTTCTCACATAGTTGTAAGTGTGCAAGACCTCCACTCATAAAACCCCTGATTCGACCTTGAATCTGGCGGATCAAATTTGAGATTATATTCTCCTTTGTCAAAATGACAATTTTTCGTGTCCAAATGACACGTTCTACGTGTCAAAATGGTCCGAAAACGGTGACTCAATTTTGACCTGGAAAATGCTTAAGGTCAAATCTTACCCTGATTCGGGTCGAATATGACCCGGGAAGTTAGTGTAGACAACATAACTTGAAGGCGACATATTCAAACGCGCCTTATAAGTCGTTTCTATGCGTGCATGATGTAAATCATTATCACCGAAAGCATAAAGTACGAGCTGCACATTGGTAATGTAGTTTTTGGTAATAATCGTTGTCATTTAACGTCACAGTCGTTGTTGAGTTAATCCGTAGGTCTGTTACATTATACGACAATCATTTCTGTGCTAGTATTGTTGTGCTTTAGCCAATGGTTTCATGAAAACTTCTCTGTACAGTTTCATTCACCCCCTCAATCGTCGCTAAAAGGGTTTATACGTTACGTTGCAGACAACGCCTATAGGGCGCATCGAAAGGAAAGTCCAGTTTTACAGGTAGATCTGCAAAGCGTACTTGATACTCAACAGCAGCTCTCGAGACCCATTAGCTAAGCAGACCAGCAAGAAATTCTACATAGGGGTTGGGACTTAGGGCCACGTACATGACTGCATGCTGGCTGCACCTTTTCACTTAAATTGACTGATATCGTATACACCAAGATACCAGTGCGAGACTCATGCGGTGCTGAGGATAGCAACGTCAGCGGTGACATGTCCTTCCCTTGACGTATTTTGCTTAAGGACCAACTTCACTGTAAGAAACTGAGAACATGTGTTCAAAAAGTCAACCGTCATTCTTGCATTTTAATCTTTTTCAATCATGATACTGTCAAACATTAACTTTTAATTTTATTAAACGCGCGAAAGATACAAACTCAAATTGTTGTTTTTTGCGAGTAAAGTAAAGAGCCTTTAAGACTGAGACGTATTCAGAGCATCCTTTAGCTCCATGTTCAGAGTAGTAAGCCTCTTTAGGGTAAGTAAAAAAACCCGAAACCCAAATGTTTGGACCAATGTTTTAGTGAAGTTCTGCATGTAGCACTTTCAAAATCTAAGATATAAAAGCCCAATTCATAAGCTTTCTTTTAGTTTAAGAATCATTCAAATCACTCATGTACTTTTTAAGTTACAGAATTTTAAACACAACCACCGTTTTAAAGTTCTGTCCACGGATCACAAAAACGTTCAGTGTTCTTTCAGCAAAACGAAAACAAAGCACGTAGGGATGTGTGTAAAAATAATTTTTGCTGAAAGAACGCACACCTTTGTTTGTGATCCGTGCACGGCCGTGGACAGAACTTTAAAACGGTGGTTGTGTTTAGCCTAAAACTTGAAAAGAACATGAGTGATTCGAATGACTCTTGTACTTAAAGAAAGCTTATGAATTGGGCTTTCATGTCCTAGATTTTGAATGCTACATGCAGAACTTCAGTAAAACAATTGTCCCGATATTCGGGTTTTCTTTTTTTTTTTACTCATTCTGTATATCCCAGAAGCCATAATTTTGAAATAAGCGCCGACACGCTCCATACATCGGTGGCAATGGAGCACGATCACCAACAACATCCTGCTTTTGACAGGCGACACAGACAGCAAAACCAGAGAGGTTTACGGAAGCAGAGAAGAGATGGAGAATACTTCCCCATCGTGTACAGTTACTGACGGATGATGATCATGATGTGCTTCGCTACTGCTCTCTTACACACAGCGGCCTGTGTGTTATATTGAACATCAGGGCTGAGTTTGTGATATATCACCACTCTCCTTGGTTGCTTTTTTTCATCTCTAGAGACTACCTCTCGTAATCAGCGACCCTGTAACTTTACCGTCCCTTTGGGGTCACATGGCTGGTGGCGACAGTACTCCATGACAGTACAGACCGGCCGATCTTACCCATCTCGTTTGGTAAGGGTGGATCGAACAGGATTATAGAAAGCGCTGCACGGTGCGAAAAAAAAGGTTCGTCTGCCTGCGGAAACCGAAGGTGTTTTGCATAAAGTTCCGCTACTTGCTCGTTGAGAAGCTTGATATACACCTGGCAACAGAGAACAGAAAGAAAACAAAACACTTAGGCTAGGACTTCTTTCGCCCACTTGTTATAAGACGGCGTGAGAGACACACGATTTGCTGATCGGATTGCACAACCACAGAATGAGACGCTTTATATATAAGCGGGACCGAACACTTCGCTTCCATAAAGAAAAAAAAAGTGTGTTCGCAAGGGTTTTACTTAAGGCATAACATAGGAAATGAAAGCATGTTGTTGATTTAAAATTCCTTTATAATTGTATATAGGGTCTACATGGTCTGATCTTGTTTCAAAGTTGCAGTGTTCAATACTGCATGGTAATTATTAATGTGGGCGGTCGTCATCGTTCCAATTTGCAAATGAAGGACTGCCATAATAAAAAAAAATAATAGAATCTGTATTATATTACAGTATAGCCTAACCCCAAAATTAAAACTTCCATGGTCTCGTAACGCGAATTTTCTTGTCTGCCGATCCGTTTCTATCAAAGCTGAAGAAACAGTCTATTTGCATTCTAATTGACGATTCGGACGAATGGTGTGTCTCTCTTTCTATTAACGTGCGGCGCGTTGATTAAAAGCCTATATAGATGCATCAATCTGCCTCAGAAGTCGTGGCCGAGGTTATTTCTTCCTAACAACGGCATGTGTATACACGTATCAAGATGGCATACATCACGGGTAGAAAATGTACACAGTCCTGAAACGAAAGAACATACATCGCGTCTTAGGCTACATTGGCCAGTCTCGCTGGTCCCAATTCATCATCATTAACATGCATGGAGTCTGGGAAGTATATGTCACTGAATAAAAATTCGTACGACTGCTCTGAGCCTGCCTGATCCTAATGAAGGAAAATCGAAAGGAAAGTTATTTTAAAATATTTACGACAGCAACGGTTATTCTTTTATAATGCTTTGGTGTGATGGTCCAACAGTTACCAATGGTAATTCGGGGGGGGGGAATCTACGTTTCCGTAGGCCTAATACATTGTAACTTCCGAATATACGTATCACTTAAATTAATCTGAATTTTGAAATTGATGAATATAAAAACAAAGATGTTCCCCGGATGACAGAGCCAAGTCTGGCGTACAAGAAAACGCCGTCCGAGGCATGCATGTATGCTCAGGCCCGTAGTCCAACCCTGAACTCGACATAATTATGTGCCTTTGTGCTCTTTGTTAGCTGTCCATTTAAAATCTTAATATCTTTCTAAAATAAAATAAAAATTCTCTCATGCTTGGATACCGTGTGTTCTAATATAATTTCTAACTTTGAGTTATAAATTTTTGGGGACATTACGTCCTGGAATGCGCCCAATTGGGCTACAAACGCATTTTAATCGAAATTATGTTAATTGGAAAGAACATTTAAAAGTAGAATATAAACGTCCACACGGGCGTTTTGTGCTATTCTTGCGAGAACCACATGCGAGAACGAATTTCAGGGGTCAAAATGTTGACTCAAAAATCGAGCTGTTGAGTGCTAGTTGTGATTCCTGCCGACAATATCCCACCAGTGCATCGCATTCTGCGGACGTGCGAGAAACAACATTTGTGTATTGGTGCTGTGTATATTATGTGTCACACACAAAACGTTTACCGTACATTTAATGAACACGGCTGCAAATACGTATGCGAATGCCACAAAAATGTCCGCCGCGTCAGAAGTAAACAACCGGGATTGTTCATCTTTTCTCAGGAACAGTGCGACATAAGGTTAGTTTCCTTTCAAAAGACCTTTGAAATAGGATAAGTAAACAATCCAAAAATTAAAATTAAAAAAATATATATAAAGTGGCGCAGAACGCAGCGGTGTTTTCCCGGCAGTTTAAAACCACCTACGAGACGGGCTCCCAACCAATGGGAATTGATAAACTGTCTCAGGTAATGGGGGGTGCTTATAGTGTAGGGTGCTGTGGTCTTACGGTGTTCAACTCGTGTGCCGTGGTACATGGGTTCGAACCGTGACAGGGAACATGGTACTTGTGCGCTTTGGCAAGGCACTTCACTATATACGATTGCATCTCTCCACCCAGGAGTATAGAGATCATATTGCGCGGATCTCGAGCTGTTGCAGGTTCTCATTCCTGATGAACAGGTATTATTGTGATGCGAATTTGATCATATTCGTATGGCATTTGCGCATTATAAAGTATAAATGTTTAAATTATTCATTATAACTATTTATGAATAATTATCAAAGCGCGCAGACACGTTTACTAATGCAGGAAGTTAATCGCTTCCTAAATGGTTTCATCGTACGTAATGAACCGACGCCATGATGATTAGTGGTGTCCGCTCATTAGTGATTCCCCTATTGTTTGGAATCAGGTGGAAAACAACATTGAGAGAACGAGATTGCGTTGTAAAATTTATCGTGCGCCTCATGACGCCTGATTATAATTTTGGACCATTATATGGCGAGTCGAATGTAGTAGAACAAATAGACGAGCATAGTCGGCACTGAGGCGTGAGGCCATCAAGTCGCGTGCCTGACATACTCAATCACACAGGACATGACCATGTACTGCACCTTGCAGGGTTGAGTTCAAAGAATGGCTGTACTATTGATATGGCTACTTGGAACTGAATTGATAGCGACTGCATGATAACGACTCTAAAGAGAGTTTGCTTTACAAGTGAAGCCGCTGTTGTTCCATTCGCTCTTTTCACGCTCGGCCATTGGCATGCAGAGCCTCGATCTGGCAACTTTACACACAGTAAAAAATAACCGTTTTAGTGATTCCCGTGTATACACAGAAATCACTGAACCCCGACGCGGGAATCACTGAACCGGCTATATTCATTGTGTAAGGTTGCCAGATCATGCATACCTATGGCGGAAGCGTGAAAACAGCGAATTATGGCGATTCCTTGCACAGAAACATAAATACACGCGTATTTTAAAACCCTAATAAGTCGATTTCCCCCTCTGGAGAGAACATAAATTTCACTCGCGCTTGTGCAAACTCTCATGAACAATGTTCTTTTTTGGGGGGGGGGGGGAGAAACAAAACACGTCACGCGATCCTAGTCCAATAGACGGCAAGCTTACAACATCACGTGGGTTTGTTTATCTTCACATTCTGTCCCACAATTCTTTGCTCGAATTGGCTTATTGAGGCAACAGAACCGTCGTTTCGTCGCGTCGTGCAGTGGCGTCGCCTGTTGAAGAGGTTAATTACGCAGTGTGTCGTCAATAGTACACCATAAGAGAGGAAGAGAGAGAGAGAGAGAGAAAAACCAAATGGTTTTCTTGAGAGACCCCATTATACCCTTACAAGGGAGATTTTGATATAGCCATTCAACGTTTAGTTTAAAAAAAAAGGGGGAGGTGGGGAATGAAAATAATGAAGGATATACAATAAATCAATCCTTTCTTGCACAAATTAGGTACTGATATTTTTTTTTCCAATATCTGTTGGAGGGACAATTAAGCATAAGAGGGTCAAGTATCATCGGGCTTGATTGATTTCGAGGAGATGAGCGCAATTGGCGCATCTTTGAGTCTCTCATGCCGAACAAAGTAAACATCCGATCTGCCAGTCATTGATACATATCATTACAACCTCTTGTGAACATTGGTAATTACCAGGAAACGAACCTAACCGATTTAATGAGGAAACCTTGCTCAAAGTCAAGACAGTGCTGGTATCAATACCCTGTGAAATTATTCGGCCTGAAAGGGTATCTTTCGATGGTAAACAATATTCAGTGGTTATTACAATGAAGCTATTGCTTATACGGAACATATTGATTTGTTGTTCTAAAAAAACAAAAGTAAAAACAAGTTCAAATTTAAACTACCTCATTTTACGTAGAATAACACCCATGTGTCACTGATATGGCCTATTGGATTGCTCTATAGGCCCAATGCCAACATCATAGGCTAAAACACACCATTACTCCACATGCATTCATTAAAACAAGTTACAAGCATTGCAATATTATGAGGATTATCACTATTTGTTGTACTTAGATTCAGGTGCTTTGTTTTTTAACAAAAACTCTTGAGTGCTGTGGTTGGTCAAAACATCATTTGACGAGGCTTATGAGATCGGTCTATTTAAACAATTTCTGTAGTTACCAACTGTGTTAAATCGGCATTGTAAATGCTCCTTGAATGTAACCCGAAAACACAGACTAGCCCAAAAAATCACCAGTTCTGGGCAAAGTTCTGTGGTAATGTCATCGTTCAAGAAGACTTCTGTTGCAGTAAACAGAGGTAGGCAAAGGTAGCATGCATGATGCATCGATGACATCCCTGACTTAACCAGCGTGAAAGAGCAAGTGTTGACTATCCAGGGACCAGGGAAACGGAATTGTCGGTTGAATGACATTGTGACTGGTACCCTCGCCCTCTAATGCATTCCTCCTAGAAAACCACCCATGCTTTGTTTGGTTTGGTATCACATAAGAAAGGTCACAGACGTTTGAGTGGTTTTATGTTTTTATATATTTATTTTAAAAAACCACCATTTGGAGGGGGGGGGAGCTCAATCTTGAAATGATCCGCGCTGCCCTTTTCAAGTTTCTGCATATCTACATATTAGGTCATAATTGAAAACTCAGTATTTGGACTTGGAAGGAATTTTCAAAGTTTCACTTTCCCAGCTTTTTCTTCAAAACTCTGGGGAAGAGAATGTTACCAATTTGCTAGTCTGGTTTCCAGACCTGACAATAATTCCCGACGCTCACGTCTAAATTGTAGGTCAGGCAGCCTTCGAGGCCAAAAATAAACATGACGACTTGACGGCCCTTTTTCAAAGCTCAGCTTCGTTTCCGATTTCGCTTTATCACTTTTAGCTTTTAATGTTCTGATCAAATTTTTAAATAAATCACTTGCTTCGTAATATCATACAGTTATGATAATACAGTTTGATGTTTCTGTAAGATAACATTGACTAATGTTGATCTGGAATCTTCAAAATTAGGCACCCAAATTGCACTGTTAACAGGCGAAGCCGAATGAAGACCGAGTTTTGGAAAATCTCGGTACGGTCGTCAAATTCAAAATTGTGCACGACGCAGCAAAAAGTTCGCCCATACGATCCAAGTATATTTGATGCACAAAATCGTCGTTGAATTTCAAGTTTTCTAAATGAAATCAATGAATTTTAATTATCAACTCATTAAAAAAAAAATTAATAAGCAATTAGCAGTTAATTAAACCTATATTATAGTCAGAAATACTCGGGCGCTATCCGATTGTCGACGAAACGAATCCGGCAAACTTCGGAAATTTTCGGAAACAGGAGGATTTCCTCCCGTTTTAGTCACGTGACGTAAATTGTAATACAATGTATTACTGGAGGCTACCTGACTCATCAGGAATAGTCAGAATCTTTTGGTCTGGGAGCCAGACTACCAATTTGCATCTTCAATTTCTTTTAGTGTAAAAGTTGTTTACGTCGCGCTACATCAGCACGCGGTTTTCCGACACGTGGTTTCTGAAACTTCAATCGGAAGACATTTTTTTCTTTGTATCAAGCAGTCATCCAGTGGCGTAAATCTGTGCCGGGGACTGGGCGGGGGGGGGGGGAGTCACCGCATGACACTAGGGGCGCTGTTCATGATACAGATATACATGTACATCTTATGTATACTTGCGCCCCTTAACCTTACATCAAAACGGCGCATTCAAAGCTTTTGTACGTTTTTTCCTCCTTTTTTCAGTACTATTGAATACATTTGGGTGGTTGGGGAGTTAAACAAAATACCTCAAAAAACGCCTTTTTGGTTTCTCACTACGAAGAAATGGGGTGGATGATCCAAAAGCCCACCCCTCCCACGGTCAAAAAGTGGGAAATATATTATTACCCTCCCTCGGATTTACGCCCCTGCAGTCATCATTTTAGATGATATTTGTGATATGCGACTTTTTATTGCATCTGTCTACGAAATGGAGAAAGATGAACGCGGTTTTCCCATTAGCCTCCCGCCCATTTCCTGCTCTACGCCGGCCAGCTGGGTCAAATGACAGCGGACACTATAAAACATCCATTACTTTCCGGTCGAGAAGTAAAGTCTGATGATCAGATGTGCACGTACGTCAGTCAGTGGCCGTGTCACGCACACAGCCCTGTTTGAACTCAGTTACTTGTCCCGAGGTCAAGCACGCATGGCCCAAAAGCGTACGCCAGATTTTACGAGATTTATTCGAGACTAAAGAAAACACGAAAGTGCCTGGATACATGCATTGTTTGGCCAAGATGGCTAAATAAGTGAATAGTTGAAATCGGGTGCTATATTTTGATGCCAAAAATAACTGCTTTTGACAAATATAAAGTGTTGTTACGGCCTGTCAAACAAAATCATATTTTTATCAACAAAATCGAGGGCCGATAGTTTTTAGGTGTACATTCGATTCTTAAAAAAGGCCGAAAGAAACGGTAAGGCTCAGTAGATAAAGGAAAGTATACGCTTCATTTTCATGTGAAACACGTGCAGGAGACTTCTAACGTTTGGTCCAAATCGCCGGTTGAAAAATGAAGACTTTTGCGAGATTTCATGATTTGCAATCATGAAATCGCGTGTAAACGAACGTAAGTACGCCGACGTACGTTGGCCTGAAAACATCGTGAATAGCACGTGTTTACGTGCAATGAATGACTTATGAATATCAAGCAGGGGCCAATTTCATAGAGCTGCTTAAGCACAAAATTTGCTTAAGCACAAAAACGTCTTGCTTAATAAAATCAGGTTACCGGCCAAAACTCCATGCGATTGTTATGCTAAGTAAACAACAGCTAAATACCAGTCACAAGCAATGTACATCACATGGAGTTTTGGCCGGTAACCTAATTTTACTAAGCAATGTTTTTTCGTGCTTAAGCAAATTTTCTGCTTAAGCAGCTCTATGAAATTGGGCCCATACTCGTGCTTGACCAATCAGTGGGCGTATGGGTCCCAAGGTCACACCGCGTTTGGGTCCCTCGCTCTAAGCTTTACAATGGCGACGAAAATCCCGTTGTGAAAAATGGAAGTTGTTGGAAACATTAGGTGCACACTGCGAATTCTTAAAATATTAACGACATCACGTTCACGAGATTTTTTGTAGATGAAGGTTCACTCTTTCCTTTGATTACCTCAACATTTGGGAGACTTTCGTCGTTCTCGAAAAAACCCGGAAATTTCATGACCTAATTTTTAGTCGATTTGTCCGTGAAATAATATCGTCAAAATGCTTCGAAATCCTTTTTTTGAGAAAAAAATACCGCGATGGATGTATGAAGAAGGTCTTTAACTACCTAAAACAAGTTTGTTTGTTTGAATCGGTTGTGGTTTGCCATGAAAATTGCGAAATTTCTGAAGCCCTGTTTACGGCCATCGTTTGCTGGCCTCGCGTTGTGGACGAGAAAATAGAGCAGCTTCGCAAGCGAACGGATACGCTTACACTTACGTTTAGCTATCCGTATCCGTTTTTTACTTACGTGTAGCGAGCGAGATATGCGTATCGTCTGTACGTTTAGCGGATAGTGAGTGGCGTATGACGTCATACGTGCAGACGACACGCATATCTCGCTCGCTACACGTAAGTAAAAAACGGATACGGATAGCTAAACGTAAGTGTAAGCGTATCCGTTCGCTTGCGAAACCTCCAAATCTGACACATCCGTGCATGTAAATTTTTATATGCGACCCCGCGCGCCAGCTAATCACAGCCGCCTTTAGAAGTTGTGTCGTCATTTATCATGGCAGCAATTCAGCCAAAGCTGTTGATTGGTCAGTAACTACCGTGTTGGTTTTTGTTACCGAACACACGATGGAAGGCGCTCGCTGAATGGACAGAATCTGGAGGTCACGACGCAGTGTTGTTTTGCATAATCTGCACGCATACCATAGACGCTTGCCGTGCAAACGTCTACAGGGTGAGTTAAAAAAAACACCAAATATTGGGGCCATTGCTTTAGTGAAGTTCTACATGTAGCACTTTCAAAATCTAGGATATAAAAGCCCCATTCATTAACTTTCTTTTAGTACAAGAATCATTCAAATCACTTAACATGTTCTTTTTAAGTTACGGATTTTTAAACACAACCACCGTTTTAAGGTTCGGTCCACGGATCCAAAAATGTTCAGTGTTCTTTCAGCAAAACGAAAACAAATCACATAGGTACGGAAGACGGATAGTGCCACTCAATGAGTGTGAATATATTTGTTTGGTGCGTGTGAAAATATTTGTTTGTACAGTGACCGCCACTTATTATGTGGCGGCCACCAGATAATAAGTGGCGGCCGCCACATAAGTCGTCATAATAAGTGGCGGCCGCTGTACAAAAAAAATATTTTCACATTTACAAAAAAAATATATTCACACTTTTTTATGTGGCGGCCGCCACTTATTATTTGGCGGCCGCCACATAAAAAAAGTGTGAATATATTTTTTTTCTGGCGGCCGCCACATAAAAAATTGTGAACATATTTTTTTTGTACAGCGGCCGCCACTTATTATGACGACGTATGTGGCGGCCGCCACTTGTTATCTGGCGGTCGCCACATAATAAGTGGCAGCCGCTGTACAAAAAAAATATTTTCACACGCACCAAAAAAATATATTCACACTCATTGAGTGGCACTATCCGTCTTTTGTACATAGAGATGTGTGTGAATTGTTTTCGTTTTGCTGAAAGAACGCACACCTTTTTTGGTGATCCGTGAACAGAACTTTAAAAGGGTGGTTGTGTTTAAAATAAACTTGAAAAGTACATGAGTGATCTGAATGATTCTTGTACTAAAAGAAAGCTTTCGAATTGGGCTTTAACGTCCTAGATTTTGGAAGCGCTACATGAAGAGCTTCAATAAAACAATAGTCCCGATATTTGGGTTTCGTTTTTTTCCTACTCACCCTGTTTTCCATAGACTAGTTGTGCCAAGTGCCAAGGCCGTGCAACATGAACAACGCCATAAACTGGAAACGCTGACCTCATCACACACTTGTGTATGAGAGCAGACAGCGTCATGCGGAAATCTTATCGATTGCCATGCGTCTTGACTATGCCGCCTAAACTATGATTAGCCTACTTTTCAAATCAGGCGGAACGCGCAGTGCAATAATTTTTACCACCCGCGGTTTTTTGTTTCAACGAATATCTTTTTATTAACAAATGCGATATAAATATATCCGTTCTTTGGTTGGAAGTTCAAGGTTGACTGGCATTTCGCAGTTTTTGCTCTTAATGTTTGTCAGGACGCAAAGCAAGGTGTCCGTTGAAAGCCCTCTCTTCCAAAATGTTCACTAATACGCTATGTCTGTCACCCAGCACCCACTTGTGGTATGATGCCAGTTTCTCACTTGGAAAAAATAATTCCTGTTCACGAATATGTAACTGATTGCAACTAAACTAAATTCGGTCAATTGGGGCAGTTTTTGCAAAAGCCGAAAAGTCCAAACCATCGCTAGGAAAGGATGTTAATTCTTTCTTTCTTTTTGAAAATGACAGCCCACTACAGACGCAATAATTTCACAGGATACTTAGATCTTATTTATATATTTACAATCAAGTAGGGATATTTCATAATGGTAGCTTCGTTTTTGAATGTTTGCAAATGGCGTCCATTACCTTTAAAATGGAAGAAGAGTAACCATGAATCCAGCTTTTGAGTCAGAATGTTCCTATGTCTTGTTGGAAGTCGTCTCATTCTATCATGGGAAACAAAAAATAGGATTTCCCTAAAAAGAAGACTGTTATTCCAAAGATATTTTGCTGTTCAAAACAGTGGTTTTCCCAAATCATTACTGGATGAATCCATGCACAAAGTCAATCTAAGATTGTTTTTCAGTTTTTAAGGGTTTTCCATTAATGAGTACAGCTCAAAATGTCAAGAGAGTTCATTAATGGTTTATAAGTCTTCATCCTTTTGTTTTTGTTTTTAACATTGTTTATCTATCGGGGATTGTTATTGACGACACGGGAATAACCACCGGGCTGCAGCGTGGAGAATCATAAGAATAATTGCTGCATCTTCTGCAGGAATCGCTGCATTCACAAGGACAGTGGCGTTAATCCGTGTCGCCAAATCCTGAAACTTTCCCTGACGTTGCAAATACGAAAGGGGGGGGGGTGGCCGGGGGTATATATAATACTGCTCACAACCATATATAGGTATGCAGGTGTGATTGCGAAGGGCGATTTCTAAAGGGTACGTAACACTTTATTTTGAATGAAACTACGTTGGCGGACGAAATCTTTGAAAATTAATATCTCCCGTTTGGAAGACCATATCTTCATGCAACTTTTAGGGTTTTTTCCCTTATATGATCCAAGTATGTGCTCAAAATTGTTGTGATATGTTCATTACTTTTCGTTGAAATTGGTAAAATAGGCCTGGCTACGTGCATTTTTGAAAGTTGTAACACCGGCGTTTGCAATATCTGTCAATCTGTTCAAGCCTCACGAATATCAATAAGGTTCCTATTCATTATGGTGTGCAGTAAACATTTGGAAAAAAAATCTCCTTCACGAGCTATTAATTGATAAATATCACCCTTTTTGCCGGCTTCCTTTGGTCCATACCGTGACTTACGCCAACTCACCCCGAGTGACGCTAATGAATATGCTAATATGCCCTTCGTTATTGTGTTGCCGGGCCGAAACCGGTCAACGATAGCGCCTACGGCGCCTTGCTGAACAATGAACGTGGATTGGGTAGCAAAAAATCCTCATCGAGATTTTCATTGGAGATAGTTCAAGGTGTAACACTAGCGTTTGGAATATACTTAGATTGTATAAGTGTTCAACTACTCGTGAAATAACATCTTGGAGAAATTCATAGAAACTGATATAAATACATAGACTTGGGGAAGTTTTCGTGCGATTTCTTCCAGACTTGAAGGTCAGCTTTACCAGTAACCAGTATTTAAGTTTCGGCATCGATGACGGCGATTTTTTTCACTGACATGAATTTAGAATTTCTTGTCCCGCTATGATTCAACATTTCAATCGTACTGAGCATATTTTCTGCAAAACACAACGTTCAAAAGGCCATGTCTTTTGGGGTGCATGAATTTCACTGCTCTGTTATAGCGTCTAGGTACGTAATCGGATTAGCTTTGCTTTATATCAACGGCAGACGCTTTGCCTTCGCAACCATATGGCTGCACTCCCCTGCAAAATAGAGCGACCTTAAGAGTCCAATTTCATCCCATATATTACTAGTTCAAATTATAGTCTTAGTTTTTTGAGTGGCTGCAAGCATTTTTTTATTCAGCATTTTTTTTTGTTATGGGGAACGATCAAGTGGCTCATCCCAATGATGAAAAAAGATTTTTCACTCAAATGCACTGACTTTATCATTTAATTTCGACCACGAAAAATTGCACAGACTTTAAACAAAACCAATTTAGTCATTTATCGTTCAATTATAAAATTTGGTCACCCTCTTTATGTCCCCGGGTTGAGAATATTTCGTAATTTCAGATCAAATTCGTCTATGCTGTTGCCGAATGGCATCATTCAGAGATCAAATTCGTCTTAAATAAGTCAATTAGACGAATTTGATTTCTGAATAACACGATTCGGCGTAGACGAGACGAAATCGAAAACTCCAGGTCGAAAACGTGTGATCATTGTTTGATTTTTTTTTGGCTAAATTTGAAATTGTTTGACAAAATACGAAATTAAACATTGGAAGTGCACTAAATCGATGTTGCTGGACGAATTTGAATATAAGAATCGGTGAATTCGAAAGAAAAATGTTTTAAAATAGCCGGGAAAACCTATATTACCTTATCGCTTGTGTCTTTCCATTATTTTGACCCATTGAATATAGGTTTTCTTGGCTATTTAAAAAAAAATTCATTCAAATTCACCAACTCTAACATTCATTTTCGTCCGAGAACATTTTTACATGCTTTTAACAAAACCAATTTAGTCATTTACCATTCAATTTCAAATTTTGGTCACCCTTTTTAGTCACTGGGTCGAGAATATTCGTCATTACAGATCAAATTCGTCTGAGCTGTTGCCGAATGGCAGCATTGAGAGATCAAATTCGTCTTATTTAAATCAATTAGAGGAATTTGATTTATGAATAACACGATTCGGCGTAGACGAGACGAAATCGAATACTCTGGGTCGAAAACGTGTGCTCATTGTTTGAATTTGTTTGGACTAAATTTGAGATTGTCTGACAAAAGACGAAGTTAAACATTGAAAGTACACCAAATCGATGCTGCAGGACGAAATTGAATATAAGAATCGTTGAATTCGAACGAAAAATGTTTTGAAATAGCAGGGAAAACCTTTACTAAACCCCAGATGCATTGAATTGGATAGAGATGTAACATGTACATCATGTTCATGTTCGTGATAGTGAGAACGGGTTAAAGTGACAACCTGGTCGAATTTACCGTAGCTTAATGGATGGTATAACAAAACTTAGGACTTTAATTTGTGTTAATAACCCAACAAATTAGATAGTCTAAACAGTTGCTTTACATTGTATGTACATGTACAACTTCAAGACATTTTATTTATACATTTCATGTACGTGTTATAAATAAGATGACATGTAAATATAGCAATTTATGTATTATACATGGGTAAAATGCTGCTTATTATTCAGGATAGGGTGCGCAGCGTTTAAAATCCAAAGCATTTAACTTGGTCAACGGCAATAATACATTAAATATATCTCACGACTCAATTTTATACCACTTAAAACTGAAATTGACCATATACATGTATATCGACGATTTCAGTTCGTTTTGTGTGTAATTTTGGAAATACCGATTTGCACCTCGGACGAATACGGACAGCAAAATGTGTACATAAAAGGGCGGCTATACATGTATTTCGATATATCTTACTCAGTGTTTTGCCCATTTTTTTAAACATTGTTTCAGGGAAGGGAAGTGAGTGGTGCTAAGTATTTACACAGACGAGCTGTTGATATTATTTGTACACACTCTATTGGCAATCTTCTCAACTTGCGTCATCTGAATAATTTATCTATAATTCGACCAGCAAACACACGATACATTCGAAGACTCCTTGCTTTCCACCAGAGCACACTCTCGATCTCCAGAGTGATCGCTCGCTTAATTGCGTCCCAAAGCGACTGCTTTGTGTACTCCCCTCCAATAATGACATGACGGGCCGCTCCAAGCAAATTGAGAATTAAAAACATCTCCCCGTGCAGTGATGACGGTAAGAGATTTGGGAGACTGCGACAGTATACACGGTCCAGTCATTGCTGCATTATCGTCAAGTGTTGTCAATAAATTCAAAATTCAAATTCAATGCTAAAAGCTTTTTGCTTTAGATATAGCCTTGGTCGACTGCCTATGCAGTAAACGCACCATGCATCAGGAATAGACAAGCGTAAGCAATGTCATTGACACAAGCAATAAACCTCACCGTCCCGTTACAATGCATATATGAAGAGTACAGACACGACGGATATGGACAAAAGGTTGTAGGGACGAAAGTCCCCTATTCCTGCTAGGACACCATTAAAAATCAACAGTTATATTTCATCAAAATATAAATATTAATAAAAAGGTTTAGGACACGAACAATATATTATGGTTATGAATAACAAATGCTTAGGCATAACTGGATAAGCCAGGCGTGACTCGTTACTGTTTCAGCTCATTGGTAACAACGCATCTGTGACGTATCATGAACGAGACCAATTTGTTTTTATTCTAAAGTACACAGTTTTCGTTTATGGGTAATGCCAGAATCACGGCACTAGTGGTGTATTTTATACCTTCAGCAGTGTTTTGGTCAGGGAAAAAAGAAGAATTGATCTGGAAAGAAAAGGTGGACTGGGCGTGGGAGGACAAGTACAGGTTGTAAATCTGCCCCCTTTCGATTTGTTTTTAATTAAAAAACAAACAAAAACAAACAGACCTCAAGAAAACGTCACCGGGTCCTCCGGCCTAACCATACAGCCCACTTTCATTACCTACTGTGTATGAAGCCTTGTTAGCGTGTACGATTCAGGATTCCTTCAGCATTTTAGTTGCCTTAATTTAACACGGCGTTTGCTAACAATTAATTACTCATTCATAATTTGTAATTAAGCTTTAATTACAACTTTAAGTAAGTTTTGATCAAAAGTACAATAAAAACGTCTTTCACGTTTCACTTTACCGCCCATCTTCAGTCTCATGAAGAAAAAAACCCCAGCGATTTACAATTCGATCAAATACGCGTCTCTGCTGTGCCCAAAACCTACAATTGTTGTGTTTATGACAAAAGCTTCAAAAGAACATTCTCCACGTTATCTGCAATGCCCACCAGCAATTCTTACTTAATTACGTTTTAGTTATTTCATATACTCAGTTCCAATCGCAAGTTTCTCTCATGCGTTTATGTGTAAACAATTAATAGTGGAACGACTACACAATTCAACGGACATCGAGTAATAAACAATAACCTTCAAATTGACCAGGCTTTGTGACTCCACAAAAAATAGAGCAAAAGAATGAAAGTAAAAGGTTTTAAATGTTAGAATGACCAAGGGCGGATCCAGAACACAATTTTTTTGGGGGAAAAAAAAAATCCCCCAAAGGTCAAAAAAAATTAAAAATTACGTCGGGGTTCAGGGCCCGGGCCCTAAATGAGAAAAAAAAATGCTCTTCTAGATGCTCTGTGGTGCGCAATAGAATGACTAATAGTATAAATGTATATGCACCTGACTTTCATAACAGAAGCAGCTCCTTGGGACTACGAAAAGAAAAGATTTAAAAAACCAAATTCATTTACACAAGTTATCAACTAGAATATATATTTGCTTGTGTAGGCGTGTATTTTTTCCCTCCAGGATCACCTGAAGCCAATTTCTTACTGGCCTTGTTGCTTTATGTGTTTCCACTTTCCACAGATGATAACTGCATTATCTTCGTCCATTATAAAAATGAAAAACCTCGTTTTCACGGGCTAATCAAGTACTCACACGTCACGGCAAGTCAGTAACAAGTCAACCACAAGTCATGCAGTCAGTGGTGACAGGTTTTTTTGTTAGATTTACTGCGACGCGGCCAACCCTTCTGATATTGTTCATCCTCTGTTACTATAGTGAACTGACTTGTGATGGACTTGAAACCGCCTCCAGCACAACTCTGGTTTTGATATGATCATCCATTGCCATGCTTGTCAGGTTTTATCCCTCGTTACATCCTCCTCCTCGCACGGTCATTAACATATCCCATCACTTTCTTGTGTCCAGTCATCTTATATCTCTGCTTTTGATTGCTCTCATTTTCTGTTAGCACAACATGGACATACCGGCACAACATTCGCACAATTTTCGTCACCATTGAATTCACGCTAGTCATTATTAATCTCGCACAATCATCAGTGGAGACCACCCCAAAACCATTAATGCTAGCAATGCTGCACCAACACCACAATCACTAGCACTACTACATTAACATCACAATCACCCCCAATCAAGCCCAGTATCACCACCAACACCTCATACAACTGCCGACATCTCGAAAGCAACACTACGTCTCAATCACAAAGTCAAGCGTCATCTAAGAATCACACTACATCTCTATCACTGAAACCGACACCACTGCCTCTAAATATCCGTCTCACCCAGAGACCACCACTATGGTCACCACCTTAACCTAAACACCACCTGTCCACCAAACCACCACTTTCCTCCCACTAGGTTTTCCCGGCTATTTCAAAACGCTTTTCCATTCCAATTTACCAATTCTAATATTCTAACATCGTCAGAGAAGAAGTTCACATGCTTTGAGTTAAATCAATTTAGTCATTTATCATTTAATTTCAGAGTTTGGTGAACCTTTTTACATGTAACTACTTGGTCAAGAATATTCGTCAATATAGATTGAATTCGTCTCAGCTATTGGCCAAGTGACAGCAAGATCAAATTCCTCTTATGTCAATCAGTTTGAAACGTGTGTTTCCGGTGTGTTCCAAAGCGTATTCCTTGCGTTCTCGGGCACAATTGTTTGCATGACGTTATCAGACCAAGTAGGCATGCTTAGCTCAGAGAGCAGTTACCAAAAGATAAAACATTAATTACTTCTAAAGTTTGAAACGAATAAAACAAGAAGGCAGAAGGAAATGTGCAAGAAGGAAAGGCCAAAAACTACGATGGCCCTTTAGTTCCCTGTGTATAACATTAATTTTGTGTGTGCCAAAAAAACTGAGCCTAACGTATTTTCTAAGAAGATAAAATCAAAAGAAACAAACAATAGATTTATGAAGAAACAAGGAAATAGAAAAGTTGAAAATTATTCCCATCAGCGGACTGTATGCCTTCTACTGAAGACGTCACAGTGAAGTTTGACGAAAATTGAACAAAAGTAGGATTAAATTGTGTGAAATAAGACGAATTTGTTATCTGAATAACGCTGTTCAGGGCAGACGAGACGAAATCGAATTCTCCTGGACGAACATGCGTGCTCAATGGTTTTAATTTGCTTGAACTAAAATTGAAATTGTATGAAAAAGGACGAAACTAAACATTGAAAGTGCACTAGATCGATTTGGCAGGACGAATTTGAATACATTAAAATGGGTGAATTAAAAATATCCCATGTTCAATTTCGTCTTTGGTCACTCTTTTTCGCACTTTGTTTAAACGATTTTAAACATCAGCCATACTTTTTCGTGAAAGACAATTCAATTTCGTCGTCCGCAATTGCCGAACGTACGATATATGAAGCAATTTCATCATATTGCAAGCAATGTTGCGTTAATTTCATTTCAATACGTCACATAATTGTATGCTATTTGTGGTATTTTTACGTTTTCATCTGGCATTTCTACTTTAAACAAATTTACTTTATTTTGTGTGTGTCTTTTTAGTATTTTCCTTGTTTAACGTAGGTCTATTAACCTTAAATAAGTATTTTTTCATGTATATTAATATGCATAATCATATCTTTTTCAATACTTATTTGTGTTTTCATTTAGTTCTTCGACAATTGTATGCGTCAACAATTGGAAGAAATAAGGTCAAAACAATGTATACTTTCCATTTAATTCAAGAAATAAGTAGGGCTATATACTTATAAGAAGCAAAATGTATTCATAATCACATCTTTCGGAAAAAGTCAATTCAGCTCTTCTTGTCCTTTGGATTGGTTGTTCAACCTTGGATTTCTTGTCTTGCAATACACCGCGCCAAATACGTCTGTGCATGGTATACTAGCGTGCGCATTTGTCTGATGAATTTGATCGAAACATTCTTGATTGTTGCCTCTGACCGACACCACATAATTATATTTCTTCTCTGCTTCAAGTCTTCCACACATTCGTTCCCCTCAACTCACCTTTTCGTCTGTTCTCTCAAGGTCTTCTTCCCCTCTGTATTTTAGCTCGTTAATTCCTTTCAAATAACAGCTCTCATTTTCCCAATACACGTACTCATCATACGCATCCTCACTCTCTAGCTGTACAAGACATTTCTACAATCACATTATCATAATCTGCGCACGCTTCTAATTCAATGAAGAGAGCATTGTGCTAGCGATTGTTCAGATAATCTGCCATGGGGCAGTTGCGTCGTACAATAGCATGTACAATTTTTTCTTCATTGAAGGGAGCCTCACAGTTTCGTCTATACTCGAGGAAAGCTAAGTTTTACCAGAATTTACAAAACGCAACACTTCTATACGGACAGAAATTTAAATTTCGACTTCACTCTACCCCCATTATTCATTTGGTGGTACTATAGGTTTTCCCGGCTATTTTAAAACATTTTTCGTTCGAATTTACCGATTATTTTATTTAAGTTCATCTGAGAACAAAATTCACACGCTATTATCAAAGCGATTAAGTCATTTACCATTCAATTTTAAAGTTAGGTCACCACATTTTTAACTCAGTGTCAAAAATATTTGTCAAATTCGTCTAAGCTGTTGCCGAATGGCAGAATTCAGAGATTAAATTCGTTTTATGCCAATCAATTTAAAACCGTTGCTAAGTAAATTAGTCTGGCGCGTGCTATCTGCCATTTTTATTGTGCCCGGGGGCCATACAACAAAGTTTCTAACCAGGCCAGGATACGAATAATCCTTTGAACATGATGTTATGGACTACTTGGGCATCAAACAAACAAAAAATTATTTTATTTTCCCTTGTTGCATTGTACCTATAATGAGTCTAAAACTTTTTTTTTTTTTTTTAAATCGATTCAAAGTAAAGAAGCAATACGCCTATATTTAATAACAGGGAAATAACAGAAAGAAAGTGGAGAAAATATCCTCATTTGCGACCTTTATGTCTTCTACAGAAGATGTCGCAATGAACTGTTACGAAATTGAAGAAACTTATCATTAAATTGTGTGGCAATGGACGAATTTGATTTCTGAATAGAACTGGTCGGCGTAGACGAGACGCGATCGAATACCCCTCGCCGAAAATGGGTGTTCGTAGATTGAAGTTGAACAACAACTGAAATTGTCTGACAAAAGACGAAATTAAACATTGGAAGTACACTAAATCGATGTTGGTGGACGAATTTGAATATTAAAAACGGTGAATTCGAATGAAAAATGTTTTAAAATAGCCGGGAATACCTATATTATAATCTTTAATGTCAAAAGATGTAAAATAAATAACTAAAATACATCTCAGTTATGATGTAACGTGACGTATTAAGTGTGACGTTATGTGCATTCGGGTGAGTGGCGATACCATTTTTATACGAATAGTCTATATTCGCATATGAAACGTAAATTCATATTGTTGATCAACAATCATAGAAACGTCTATGCCACGCACGAGGATATATCATTGAAGAAGCATTCCACGGTCATTTGGAATTAAAATTAATTGGGGCAAAAAGCGGCTGTACCAATTGAATTAAATCCATATTATTAGTTATGTACTTCACAAACGAAGCCTTGTGTTGAGAGCTTGCTTTGTGGACCGTAAAACAAAAAGATTAACTGTTTTTGTGAAGTTTTCTGCCTGGTGTGTTATTTACTTTACTCTAGATGTTCACAGTCATGTATATACCCAGGATTTCGTTTCAGATCAAAGATCAATTGCTTGGCGAGTCAGTGAAGTAATTCGGAAATTAACAAAGGAGCTAGAAATTAATTAATATCAAGTTCTTAAGTATAGACACTACATGCGTAGAACAATCGAGGACAAAAATAATATCATTATACAATAGTAATACAATTATGATATATATCGATGGTAAATACTGATTAATGGTCATTGTAAACGTCCGATTAATATATATTTATGTACAATATTTCATCCACTTTACGAACAAAGGTAATTTCCAATTGAATTTTTTTTGCAAGGGACTGGGTTCTGACTGGAGTTTTGACTGCTGTTAATATTGGTTTTTCCCAGCCAATATCCTAAAATGTTCATTCACTTCTGAAAAAAACGGTCATTCATTTTCATCTGAATTTGAGAATCGCTCAGAACACGCGTTTCATTTTCGCTACCAGAGCATTCGATTCCATTTCAGTTCAATCAATTAAGTGATTGAGAGGCACATTTCGTTTATGCTCATTCAGATTCGTTTACAATATATCCCTTTCGCTTTTAGAGAGCGATTTCAAACATTGGTCATTCTATTTCACTTTTAGTTTAATGTGATGTGATGCAATCTGCTATTTTAAATGAGAAAAACGTAGTCTTACTTTTGATTACACGTTCACGAAATTGTATGCGAGAACTCTGCGCGAAAAGGTATGCTTGCGTAAATGAATACTCATGTAACGTAATTGGCCGTCTGTTTCTCAAAACCGAATGCACGGACAATGAAAACGATTGAACTTTCGTTTAATTGAAATGGTATTAAAGACGTGCATTCAAATTCAGACGAAAATGATTGACCGATTTTCAGAAGTGAATAAACATTTTAGAAAATTGGCCGGGAAAACCTATAGTACATATTATAATAAAACCTGGATTGATCCCCGTATTACGAGGACTGATTTTATGCAGTGCGACAGCCGCGGGATACGCACGACACGGCACCAAAATGCGAGGTAAGACCTCTGAATTAAGCCACAAGCCCGACGAGTCCAATCATAATCCAGGACTAGCCAGACGACAGACTGCTTTTCAGGGAGGCAATTTTGTTCTATCTCAACGTTGGGTGATGTAAAGCCATGCATGGTGGCCTCCTCGGTGCCGTTTTTTCCTCTCTTCGCGTGCTTTGTGATAAGTAGCTGCAATAGATACACCGGGCCCGCAGATAAAGTCGATTGTGGTAATTTGTTAACGAGGTGACATGGCGCTGGAGTGATTCCTGTTACATCTCCATGGTGACGCATGGCTAATGACTAATATTAATTACCCAATTTTTCAATAATTATCCTCTCTGTTGTCTTACGGGTACTAATCTACTGTACGCATCTGCGGTGGAATCAAAGCACGCATAGTATTTACTGCATCATCTCGGCCAGTATGCAGTATTATTATTCAACTCTGACCGGAATTTAGCAATCGATTTTACGTGTTTGAGAGGAATGCACATTCGTCGAGCATGAAAGTTTCAAGCCTATTGAATAAAATTTGAGTATAATCCAAATTAAGTACATATATATCACAACAATAATGTTATCAAGTGTGCCCCGATTGTCAAAAAAATAAATATGGTAAAACGTCATTATACAGGGTGAGTCAAAAAGAAGGAAACCCAAATGATGCCCTCTTTGGGGTTTTTTTTAATTGAAGTTCTGCATGTAGCGCTTTCCAGATCTAGGATATAAAAGCCCAATTAATAAGCTTTCTTTTAGTGAAAGAATCATTCAAATCGCTCATGTACTTTTCCAGTTTTGGAATTTGGAACACAAACACTGTTTTTTTAACCTTGGCCATGGATCACAATAAAGGTAGGTGATATTTCAGCAAAACGAAAACTATTCACATACCGAAAAAACACATCAGAACACTCTCATAACCATGACAGCAAGCACTTATCATAACATTTATTTAAAACCTGCTGCTTCCAATGTAAAAATAACATGCTTTACAATGTCAAGAGTTTATAGTCTTGCCCTGCTTTCTATACTTGGCTACCCCGGAGACTTATGTGATAATTCTGACATCATTTTCAGGATACGACATAGTTTCATTTTTACTGCAATATCACGTACCTTAAATGTGATCCGTGGACAAGATTTTAAAAAAAACGGTGTTTGAGATCAAAATTGGAATAACAGGAAAAGTACGTGTGCGATTTGAATGATTCTTTCACTAAAAGAAAGCTTATTAATTGGGCTTTCATAGCCTAGATTTGGAAAGCGCTGCATGCAGAAATTCTTCTTTTTTTTTTTAAGGGGGCACTGTTTGGATTTCCTTTTAGTTGAATCACCCTGCACAGCTGCTTCATGTATATGCTTTATACATTTCTTTTACCGACTACACCGTCGACAAAAGGTGCGCAAAATGCATTTCAAAAGGAATACGTCGTGTGCAGATATTATTTTGGTTGACTTTTTAGGTGTAACAGTGTGTATAAAAAAATAATGGTAATAACCATCTGCATGTTGTCTAAAATGTATCAATTTACGGCATTACATTATAATATCAAATTATTTAATACATGTATATCAAATTATGTAAAAAAAACCCGGAATTTGAACAAAATCTGAAAACACAAGGTAGACTAAAACGAAAAACAAGAGTGAAACATTAACAAAGCACGATGAAGCGTCAGACAAAACCCATTGCTGTCATGTTTGAAAAGGGTGACTCTGGCTATAACGATCAAGCAACACTGACCCTTCTAGGACCGAAAGGTACCATGTGCCCCCTCCGAAACTTTTTTGTAAAAGCTCCGGAACGCTTTTGGCAATCAGCGAGAAAGTTGGTCACTTTTCCTAACTTTTTTCGAGGGACAATAATTATGGTACATAAATCAATTTCTTTGGGATGTCAATAGTCATCACGCAACCCTGTACACAAACGTGGTAATTATAAATCGTCGGGTGCCCGGCAGAAGGGCATATGAGCGTTCTGACGCAAAAATTACATTGAAAGGTTCCATTGTTCCCCCGCGCGCATTATGTATTCAATGTTCTCCCACATGTAATATAAATAGTACGAATTTGAAATTTGTCACACGTATGAATAATAAGTTTAGGAACAACTTGTATTAATTGCTGACGAAAATGTTAAAATTTCATTAAAATGGAGGCAGTTTTCTGCATAAGCCCTTTTGCTGAGAACATTTTGGTCATTACGCGCTATTGCATAAGGGCATATGCACATATGCCCTCCTGCCGGGCACACGACGAAATATTGATATTAAAAAAATATATACAACTACATAGAAATATGCCTTTTTGTGAGTAAAATAAAGGATGTTTTCCTTTTTTTTCTATCTCTTTTGCCAATATAAATCAGGGACGTCTGATCAATTTCAATTCATGCTTGGATTCCATCAGGCCGCCAATGGCGCGAAAAGCTGCTTTTAATTTCAACTTGTCTGCACAATTATTTTTGTTTGGGGGTACTTGTATAAAAAAAAAATTGCAAAGCATTTGCAATGTTTTCAAAGTACTTCAGTTGTGTCGGTTGGAAAAAAGAATTGAAATTCTGCCAGAAAATGGTTAGAAACTAAACCAAAATGTAGGAATATAATAATATCCTATGTATAAAAAAAAATCCACCAGATTATTTTGGCCCAAAATACAAGAAAAAAATCCCACTGTTACTTTTGGTGCCAAATATGGAAGTACTTCAAAGAAAAATGTAACATAATGCTCAAAACATAAAAATGTAGTAAAGTTCCCTATTGTGTTGGCCGCAAATTATACTACGGTCATAATTACTACAGAATATATACCGGCAAATAGTCCAAAGCTTTTGGAAATTAGGACGCCCCGGTCTTCAAAGACCGGGGGCTTCCTTTACCCGGGAAAATGTGGGGTAACATTAACATTTTGTACGTGACAAAGATTTGCAAGTCCCATCAGTAAAAACGAATTCTGTGGACTTTGTTCGTCCCAATTTTATAATGATTTGTTTTTCAATGTTCATGAAGGAACTTCTAGAACATTGAAAAAAAGGTGTTTATTGAACAACATGTTTCATTCAAAGAAAAGACTGATGATTTGGAAGTTTTAATTTTACTAAGCCCCCCTTTAATTTTTAAACTTACTTTGCACATGTCCATCCCCTTAGCACTTCAAACAAGCGGTATATTCACTCATAATTGCATTTGAAAAATCTGCACAGTTTTAGCATTAAACATCTCACATTTCACGGGGAATACACTTTGGAGACAGAGCAGGGAGATGCTCGAACTCTGGGTTGGATAGAGCACTCTGTGGCCTCATGAAGAGTCCGCTGAGATCTCCCGGCGAGAGAGAAGATTGGCGCTCCCGCTTGCCGCTTCCAGAAAACTCCTGTAGGTCCATGTAGCTGATGCTGCTGTTGCTGGGCTCATGTTGGTGCTCAAAGGAGGAGCTCCGATGGGAGAGTACCTCCGTGCTCCGGCTAAGGTGTGAGAGTCTGGACAGGTTGCTGCCCTCCCTGGCCGTGGTAGGAGGATGCGGGACAAGGGGTTGGGTTACAGTCAGGGTCAGGTTGTCGATGGAGTTAGATGGCCGGCCGTTGATCAAGGTCAATGCGCTATCAAAGCTCTTGGTCTGCCTGTTACTGTGGCGGTTGGCGACATTGGCCGACAAGGGACGCCTTCGGTGGTCACCTGTGAGATGCTGGACTCGTTTGTTAAAGACACCGACGGCCGTAGCTGGCCTCAGCTGGGGATTGTCGTGTTGCAGAGTTATCTTCTCGTCTGACTTTAGGTCATCCAGGATGCCATCAAGGCTCAGTTTGCGTTGGGGATTGGAAGAACCACTATCTTCAGAACCCCAGCTCTTGACAGTCGCTGGTTTAGTCGGTGTGTCTGGACTTGGCGTACTTTCCTTGCAGTGACTGGTCGACTGTTCGTGCGATGATCCTGCATTGGGGCACTGGGACCTGTTTGACAGCTCTCCCAGACTCAGCTGATGGAACCGAAACTTATCGTTCTGTAAGTTTCGAATGTCCGGCTGGCTCCCGGTGAATTTGGTACAAGACTCCTTGATGGAGTCAGAATCGATGTACTGTAGTGAGGCAGTGGAACCTCTGTCGGATGCGTTGGGATTCAGAGGGATAGGTTCGCGCCTGGGAAGCATCCGTTGTGGATAACCGTGATCCTGAGCGAGGCTTTCATTCTGCTCGTTGCCAGATAGATTCACAGCCGATTTGCTGTGGCTCCGTGACCGAGCCTGTAGAGCTTCTACGTCCGGGGTTGAGCAACCACCCTCCCTTGCCCAGTCGATGGCATTCTTGTTGTGCACATTATCCCGTCTGGATAGAGAGGCTTTGGCCTCGTGAGCTAGGAGCTGAGCACACTCCGCATATCCACACTTAGCAGCAACCATGAGTGGTGTCATACCATCAGCGTTCAACGTGTCCACGTCTAAGCCCAGACGCCGGAAGGACTTGGACAGTATCTCAATACCGGCTGCATTACCAGTCTCGGCACAGTACATAAGGGGCGAGTTGCCGTTTTTATCCTGCAGATTTGGGTCCACATTGTTCTTGACAAGCTTCTTTATGACGTCGTTCCGATGCAGCTCGCAAGCGTAGCTCAGAGCCGATCGGCCCACGTTATCCACCAGGTTAACATCAGCGTTGTATTTTACCAGCAGGTCCACCACCCGGCCCCGCACCCCCTCCTCCTCGATCCGTACAGCTCGGATCAGCGGTGTCTTACCGTGAGCATCTCGGGAGTTCACCACAGTCTGGCTCTCCACTGCGTCCAGGATGAACTTTGCCAGGTGGATTTTACCTTTGACCACGGCATCATGGATCGCTACCCCGCCAGAGACTTGCCCAAGGCTAGTGCGGCGATTGCGATCTCTCACAGAAGGCATGTGAAGCATGGTAGAATCACTGAAAACTTTGGAATAGATACTCTAATACGCTGTGACAGTCTAAATCACGGTTGCAAATACCGTATATTCATAAGCATCACTTAACTTTCCTCACAGCGGTTTACAAACCATTTGACCGCAGTTTTATCTGACGCCATTACATTGCATCGTTTGTCATTGCCAACAGGGAACATGAATGCCGACTACATAGATACAGTACATAAATCACGGGTTACTCCTTACTGTACATGTACCTGTCGTCGTTTATGTTCATGCTGTGAAGGCAATACTCAAACAAAATCGTCCCAATAAAAGAGCTGCCAAACTGCACGGCAAACAAATCCACGGTGTAACCAGGTGCAGTCCGCGTTTAAGCGTAGACCGGCTCGATGACAACAGCTGTCCGTCTGCTCACCGCGCAACAACAGTTTGCTTTTAAGGAGAGATCTGGGCGGAAAAGCAAATCAAATTTGCCATTGAACTTTGATTCCATCAGAATCGGTCGCTAGTTACCATGGCTCATAGGAGAATGTGCCGTAGATATACCGTAATTCGTCTTGTGGCGTAGGCACAGCGATCCTCGTGGGGTTTCACAGGTAAACCCACACAACGCCGATATTGCTAGATGGTCTGTAATCACGATCTAATGAGTCACGCTGTCTACAGCAAACACGGAGAGAAGTTAATTTCACTGAATATCAACAAACGGAAAACCGCTGGTTCGATGAATAAATACATAATTAATCCTGAGTCGGGCAGGCTGCACTCTCGCATACATGAATGTGCTGTGGTGTTCCTCTCACAATAGTACGAACCATCTTCTGCTAGACAGCTTCGATAATACGATTGAAGCCTGAATAATTTATATGTGGCTGGAAAATGTCACAATTGAATTGAATATTTACGGACGGCCTGTCACAATCAGACTCAAAATCTTGGATAATCTGAAGTTTTACCTCCACGATGACATTTGTGGCTGCCGTGCAGTGCCTCGATGACAATTAGTGAGCAATATTAAAACATGGGCAAGGTAAAGAAATCGAGTTTGACGAGGACACGCTTCCTCCTAGGCCATACGCCAATACAATCCTTGGAAAATGTCGCCTGGGATACCGTCCGAAATTGTCAACGCATCTACCCACGGCATCAAGGAGTCTTGTGCAAAAGTACACCCACTGTCTTAGACTACAATTCAGCATAAGACGTGTGTTAACAACAACATCGGGCAGTCCGCAAAACCGAGGCAAACCGACTTCATTATCTCTAGATCCTTTAACTAAGGTAAAAACGCACGTCTAGTCGCGAATCCTGCCAAGGAGACAAGCACTGGCCTTGCCACAGGAAACACCACCGTCGAAAATTGAATCTCAGCTTGTCTCCTCGCAATGCGGCCGTGAAATAGAACACGAGACAGGTCTGAACCCTGGCGACAGACACCGACGTACACTGATCACGTACACGAACGCATAATGGTAACCCGTTCTGAGCATGCTCCGCACGCGCACTGAACCAGAGTGGTACAATCGAGAGCCCCCGGACACAATCTCTTGATGGAAGCTGGCAACAAGATTCGCACATGCGCAAACCACGAGGAAAAACTGAGGGTTTATGAGGAGTTCCAATTAGTATTCCCTCCACTCGCATTCCGCACTCAAGGGATCAGACGGTCGGCGCACGCTACCGCTTCAGCTGCGCGGAGTGCGTGCTCGTTTCCTACCTAAAACACTCTCGCGTATATTGCTCAGTTCTAGAGTTTCCTTTGCCGTTACCCCAATTATCAATTCAGTGTTCGCATGACGACTGGTGATTATCCGAAGGTTGGTAAATAAACGGTAAATATGCCCCTCAGATCCCGGTCCCACCTCCACCTGCCTGGGTAATCTGTCGATAGCGAATCAGACGCATAAAGTTTTCTTTCTGGGAATTTAGCTCTTGACCTACATAAGCTGTCTACCCTCCGGAAAACGAAGAGTGATTATACTGCCTGTGCCACATGACCATGCACTAAATCAATAAGTGTGTAGTCTGTAGACACAGTGAAATCTCGACTCATTGGTAGTGAGTACATTATAGACAACTCCACATTGAATTCAGGCAAAAGCAAATGCAACCGAACAAATCTTCCAAATTTAACCATCGATCGTAGGTTTTGCATACCAATGTTCGCTGTACCGAATAAAATGTCGAGTGCCTGGACTATAGCAGCTAGCGTATTTATTCGATTCCTCCTAAGCAAGGATAACCCAAGGGCACAAAATGCACCGAAGTCAGAATCCTTAAAAAAACAACTTACCAAATGAAACAAGAAAAATTTTTTTTTAAAGAGTGACCAAATTAGTTAAAATACTGTTTTTTGTTTTTGTTTGTTTTTTTTTTTTAAATATGTGGCTCGCTCCATTTCATAAAAAAAACCATAAGGATAAAGTAGGCCTATACATGTTATTGAGTTATGAACATTTAGGTAATTAGCATATTCTATCACCCAATCATGTCTATTTTAATAAGAATATCACAAAATTCAGCTGTCCATTGACCATTTACCGTTAAATGCAATGAAACATTGACGTTTTCCCACCTCCACGGATGAACGAAACTTTGTGAAGGAAAACAGACAACAATCGCCATAAATATTTCAGAAAAAAATTGACTTGTTCCTCATATTCAAAACACAAAATCCGACGGTAAAATAATGTTTCAGTCTTGACTCAAATTAACGATTAAAATCTCGCCTGTAATCTGTAATTCCCACTTAATGGCAATCCATCACATGCATAACTTCGGATAGCGTGGATTAATTTTAGTAATTATTTTTTTTTTCAGTCGAAAATGATTGGAGGAACACGCTGTTTTGAGACATCAAATTTCATTACTTTTGTAGAAAAATAATCGTTAATCAAGGTCATTTTCCTTTGACTCACCCTGGTAATTACTTAGCATAGAAACGTGGACGGGATGGACGGGCCCAATAACATTCGTAGTTTAGATTGAACTTTCTCGTTGTAAAAGAAAACAAATAAACTTATATATTCCAACATTGTCAATTACTAATCTTGCAGACTATCTTACACTTCACATAAAAAATAGTTAATTGTCGTCTCTCTTCTTCATCAGATGAAAAAGTCGCGATTGTAAACAAACAAATAAACACATCCAAGATGGATGGTCTGATGACCACACAAAACAATCTACCTTGGAGCTGTCTTTTTTTTCACTTTCATGATTGTCAAAAAGACTTAAGAGGAAAATCCATCATTGCTGGTTCTACTAACTCAAATCTTCACACCACCCGCCCTCTGTTGTGCATAACTGCATATACAGGGTGATTAAAAAAAAAAACGGAACCCAAACCCCAAAAATTATATTCCATATTTAAAAAAAAATATGTAGCACCAAAAATAATAACGACTGGAAAGCCAATCAGATGAGGTAATTCATCACTCAGTCAGCACAAAGCAAAGCAAAGAACCAAATTCATTATGGAATCTTCAAAATCAAATAATTTAATCAAAACCCCTGACTCTATATCGAGCCGCAAGTAGGCCTATACACTTATCACGTCATCAATCCAAGTGTCAGTTTGTTGTGTAACTAAGTGGTATCGTTCTTAATAAAACTCGGGTTTTTTTTTCAAGAAACGAGGTTCGAACCATTATTTTGTCCTGTTCACAATGGTAAACATGAACAAAACGGTAACATTTTGCTGCCCCGTGCACTGAATCTCAGAATAAGGATTTTATATGCAGGTGAACAAAACTGTTACACTGGACTGAAATAGCGCCCTCGACGTGTCGTGCATACTTAGATATGCTACCGCGGCAAGAGGGCGCATGCACCATTGACGTGAAACTACATTTTGCTCAAGCTGCATAGTTTTTTAATTTTTTTTCCGGAGTACAGGTCTAGCTTTGTCCCCCGCATTTTCCCCTTTCCCTTTCCCCTTTATATGGAATATCCTCTTGCACAGCAAGAGTCTATTATACGCGAGCAGACTCGACGTTTATTATGCAAAACAAGACTGCTTTCTTGACTTTGAGATTCTGACCATTCAGAGGGCGCCTTATCGGGTTTTCCGTTGTAGCATGAATTTAGGTTTTATGAAATACGGACTCATTGGTAGTATTGCGCATGCTCATGCATAGATAATTAGGAGAGGGACTGGTCACGTGAGAGGGTTTAACCAATAAAAGGGAAAAAGAGTCCGATTTTCATACGAGTCCGATTTTCATATGACACCGTAACCCGTTCTTGTATTGCAAATTATGTGGCAGCCACATTAACTAATCAACAGATTAGTCCAGACAAATAAAATTTGCATTGCATGCTCACATAATTATAATCCTACGTTGGTTACAGAGGGCCATATATATTTTTACGCATATGGTTTCTGCCGATGGGGGGGGGGGGGAGTTGCTCGGGAGGGGGGGCTGTGAGTCACTCCGTTACCAACTGACACCCGCGCATTATGGGAATTCTTACAAGTGAGGTATGCCGCACGTTGTTCTATAGATGGCCTATGGGAAAAAGCATGATAAGGCGCCGGTAACGCGCCCTCTGTCGGCGGCTTTGCTATGAACCGGCGCGCGGCCTGTGTAAGAGAAATCCATTCTCTTCCTCGTTCCTTCGTTTGAAAATTAATTTCCTTTCCATATCTACCTCATGTAAAATAATACCGATATAAGGAACAGAAAAAGGCAGACATGTTTTCGGTGAACAAATTTGGAATGGCCGAGCGCTGACACTCGCTCATTTATTCATGTAGGTATTAAAGTCTCATACGTTCCATCTCCAATTTCATACAACCACTGCTAATAATATTTGCTTACAAACTCATCTCAAATTACATAAACTGACATCTAAAGATTACATAATTAATCTTAAAGATCACATTCCGAACATTTTCGGTTTGCGTGGAATGCGTGAACTGCGACTTTGATATTCGCTCACGGGTATAGCTTTTATAGGAAAGTATTTTAAATTGATGCCGATGTACTTAACTACGGTATTAAAGAAACATTTTAATAACAGTTCTTGGCGACTAGACTACATTATACTATATGCCGAGTGACTTAGAGGGAATAAGGGTGATTTCGTGGTTGGGTTTTATGTACGCAATACGGGCCTTTCCGGTCTTCCATGCATCTGCCATGACGTGATATTAGTGCGGGAGATACTGGGGCGTTGCACGCTACAAATGCAAGGCCGGACCTAAGGCTGTGAAGCCCAAACGTTGATATGTCAGATACAAATGGTTTTATTGCCTCGAGGATTATTTCTCGTGTTTTGGTGTAACTGAAGCCATGTGAGGTTGGGATGATTCCTTTTTATGATGATGTGAGTCTGCGTATGAGAGGTAACTCCGAATCAACTGGGTCGCCTAATGCATTGAAATATCTTTCGGCAATGGTTACAGGACAAATGGGATTTGGCGATTATGACATAAGCCCTAATGACCTTGTCGAATTGGTCTGTTTTGGATTCCGGAAGTGGAGGACAAGACTATCGTTGTTAAAACTAGACTTATATTTGTGGACAAACGCAGGACTGTTTCAGTAACTTTTTTGTGACATATATGTGACATGTAAAGCTTCAAGTACAAGTTCCATCCAGAAAGGATGTGTAGTTCTGTTTATAATAAATGGTGGGATATAAATATGTGATTACATTCTCATAGGGCTTTGAATTATGACGTCACATATCAAGTGATGATGTCATGATGACGTCACATCAATGTTCATCTATAATCATCTATAATAACTTGCCGCTAGAGGGCGCTCTAACATTTTATGACGTCACCGTTGTTTTTTTTTTTTAAAGAACAACTTAGCCAGAACATACATCGTTGAAAGCAAGTTCACATCTTTTACCAACCGGAAGGAAGGGTCACGTGATTTTGCACGTAATATCAAAAATGAAGACCTTGGATTATACTATCCATTCCCGCTAACGTCAAGTTCAGGTCTCTCACGGTTGAGTTTATATTGATTTTCACAAATTACATCCATTAATCTTTAACGTGACGTAGGCGTGGTACGGTTGTGGCCTTTGAGGGCGGTTTTAAACATGGGATCTTCCGATGGTGATGTCAAGCCGGCTATAAAGTCTTGTGACGGCTGCTTCTAGGGAGAAGGCTGCTGCCTCTTCGCTCCGGAAGATGTTGCCTTGTAGAGACAGGGGTGATAGGTGTCTGCACGTAAAGCTTTGATATGATGCCAGTCTTGTAGTTTGCCCATGTCTCTCAGCGGTTCCATGCTGCTTTGTTCTTGGCTGTGTTAGCCGACATCAACAGCTGTAAGGAGTGGGACGGTGGCAAGGCTACATACACGCATGCGTTGTTCGTCCCTAGAAACGGCAAATAAGGCGACCGGACAGAAGAAATATCAAGGGAACCCCAAATCAACATTATTTGAAGTCTAAAGGTTATTATCAAGTTCATTGAGACTTTACAAGCTTTAATTCCAGCCCAACTTTTTTGAGTTAAGCAATACTGAAAAGCATTAAACGAAGACTCAGCACGAAACGAGCGTTTTGTCAGCAGTGGCTACGGACATCACGTGAGGATCGTGATGGCCCGCGGTTGAGCGTCCGATTAGCCCGGCTGTCATGGTTAAACCCGTCTGCCTTTACCCAAGTCGATCCGAGTGAGCTACTCGAACGCACCCAACGTGTATCTATACTACAATTCAAGGAATCTCTGTCTGTCTGTCTGTCTGTCTGTCGGGCTGTCGGGCTGTCTGTCTGTCCGCCGATTATCTCCAGAACCGGGCACCGTATGTAGTTGTAAATCGGCGGGTGTATTGCTCGGGACAGCAGGATGTGCAGTGCAAAGTTTAAAGTTGTTTGGACTAGGGGTTCTCGAAAAAGCTGCAAAAAAGCAGCATTTTCTGAGCCTCAACGTGGCAGTATTATAGCCTAGAACATAACACCATGCACTCTTTTCAATTGTTTACGTCATGTTTGAGCAAAAGCGCGCGTCCTCGCATAGAATAATAAGCCGCGTGTAGAATAATATGCCGCGTCAATCATAGATATAGTTCTATATCTATGGCGTCAATATGCCGCGTCCGTGCATAGAGGGTAAATAAACAATGGTACACTTTTCTTCCTCATAATCGTGTGCGTTGTTTGCACGAAAAGTTCTCAAAAACGCAGCGGTCAAGCAATTTGCCCCTCCCGAACAGGCACATTTTCAACTTGCCCCTCTCGAACAGGCACATTTTCAACTGGCCCTGCACTAGTCTATACTATAATTCCAGGAATCTCTGTCTGTCTGTCTGTCTGTCTGTCCGCCGATTATCTCCAGACCCGGGCACCGTATGAAGTTGAAAATCGGCTGGCGTATTGCTCGGGACAACCGAATGTGCAGTGTCAAGTTTGAAGTGGTTTGGACGAGGGGTTTTCGAAAAAGCTGCAAAAAAGCAGCATTTTCTGAGCCTCAACGTGGCAGATTATATACCTAGAACACGCGCAGTCCTTTTCAATTGTTTACGTCATGTTTGAGCAAAAGCGCGCGTGCTTAATATTGACGCAACAATGGAAAAAGGACGGGCACATCATGGGGTTCTTTTCAATTGTTTACGTCATGTTCGAGTTAAAGCGTGCGTGCTCAATATGACGCAAACAGTGCAAAAAGGACGGGCACATTGTAGGACGATAGCACTGCACACCATGTCTTCTTACGTACATATACGTGAGTGGCATGCACGGTGGCATGCACGGGCACATGCATTTTGTAGTCAACTGAGCAACCATCACTGTTCTGTATGTAGGCGGTCAACTGAGCAAGTCTAATACAATGTGGTATCGCCTTACAACTACGCCCTACAGTTGTAGGGCGATACCGTATTGTCCAGTAGGGGTAAATATCAGTGCCAGGGGGTGACGACATTTTGTGCGTTTAACTTGCGAGTGTGCGTTCACACCATTGAATAATGTGCGTTGTTTGCACGAGCTGCAGTTCTCAACTGCCCCTTCCGAACACACACATTTTCGACTGGCCCTGCACTAGTCCTTACTATAATTCCAGGAATCTCTGTCTGTCCGTCTGTCTGTCCGTCGATTATCTCCAGAACCGGGCACCGTATGAGGTTGAAAATCGGCGGGTGTATTGCTCGGGACACCAGAATGTGCAGTGCCAAGTTTGAAGTGGTTTGGACGAGCGGTTCTCGAAAAAGCTGCAAAAAAGTACTATTTTCTGAGCCTCAACGTGGCAGTGTTATAGCCTAGAACATAACACCACGCACTGCCATTCTTTTCAATTGTTTACGTCATGTAAAGCTAAAGCGCGCGTGCTCAATATGACGCAAACAATGCAAAAAGGACGGGCACGCGCACGTGCATTGTAGGGCGATACATTGTCCAGTATGGGTGAATAGCACTGCATACCACGTTTTGGTATGTACACGGGCACACTATTTTTGCAGTCGACTGAGCGACCATTGTAGGTGGTCGAACTTCAAACTTGGCACAAACTTCGACGTAAGTGTGCGTACCGTTCAACCTGTGAAAACAACACCATTGAATAGCGTGCGTTGTTTGCACGAGCAGTTCTCAAAAACTCTGCAAGTATGCAACCTATGCCAGCGGCAAAGCAATTTGCGTTTCCCGAACATGCACATTTTAGACGGGCACTGCACTAGTCTATACTACAATTCAAGGAATCTCTGTCTGTCTGTCTGTCTGTCTGTCCGCCGATTATCTCCAGAACCGGGCACCGTATGAAGTTGAAAATCGGCGGGTGTATTGCTCGGGACAACAGACTTTGCAGTGCCAAGTTTGAAGTGGTTTAGACCAGCGGTTGTCGAAAAAGCTGCAAAAAAGCAGTATTTTCTGAGGCCAAGCGCGCCAGAATATAGCGTAGAACTCCGTGCACTGATGTTCTTTTCAATTGTTTACGTCATGTTTGAGCAAGAGCGCGCGTGCTCAATATGACGCAACAATGAAAAATGAACGGGCACATTGTAGGGCGATAGCACTGCACACCATGTCTTCGTACATGAGTGGCATGTACGGGCACGGGCACATGCATTTTGTAGTCAACTGAGCAACCATCACTGCACTGTATGTAGGCGGTCGACTGAGCAACTCTAATACAATATGGTATCGCCCTACAACTACGCCCTACCGTAGGGCGATACCATATTGTTGTTGTAGGGCGATACCATATTGTCCAGTAGGGGCAAATTTTGTGCGTTTTACTTGCGAGTGTGCGTTCACACCATTGAATAATGTGCGTTATTTGCACGAGCTGCAGTTCTCAACTGCCCCTTCCGAACACGCACATTTTCGACTGGCCCTGCACTAGTCTTACTATAATTCCAGGAATCTCTGTCTGTCTGTCGATTATCTCCAGAACCGGGCACCGTATGAAATTGAAAATCGGCGGGTGTATTGCTCGGGGCCACAGAATGTGCAGTGCCAAGTTTGTAGTGGTTTGGACGAGCGGTTCTCGAAAAAGCTGCAAAAAAGCAGTATTTTCGGACGCAAACGTGGCAGCTTAGAACATAACACCACGCACTGCCGTTCTTTTCAATTGTTTACGTCATGTTTAAGCTAAAGCGCGCGTGCTCAATATGACGCAAACAATGCAAAAAGGACGGGCACGCGCACGTGCATTGTAGGGCGATACATTGTCCAGTATGGGTGAATAGCACTGCATAACACGTTTTGGTATGTACACGGGCACACTATTTTTGCAGTCGACTGAGAAACCATTGTAGGTGGTCGAACTTCAAACTTGGCACAAACTTCGACGTAAGTGTGCGTTCAATCTGTGAAAACAACACCATTGAATCGCGTGCATTGTTTGCACGAGCAGTTCTCCAAAACTCTGCAAGTATGCAACCTATACCAGCGGCAAAGCAATTTGCACATTTTAGACGGGCACTGCACTAGTAGGCCTAATTGGTGACGTGGTCAATACGCGAAGGGAGGGGATTCAACGGTACGTGCATCGATCATGGCGGTAAGTTATCGTCAGTATGCTTGCATTACATGCTGGTTTCTGCTCCCCTCCCTCGGGGAACCAGTCTAATGATTGCGTGTCTTCACATCTTTCTTTGAAGATAAGATTTTCTACGGAAATTTTATACGGAAGCGGACATGTTTTGGACTCGATCCTTGAAAGCGCGTGGAAGAAATGCTGGCCCCCATGACCAATAGTGTGGTCCAAAGAGTACACTATAACGGCCGTCACACGTACACGTGCGTGTTTTTCGTACGGGTACATACGCTCAGAATCGCATTTCATAAACCGATGTACTATACAGGGTTACGTATGGAGTACGTACGGTGGGATCGCGGTTTATTTCGAAGCTTCTCGAGTTCCCTGTGTCATACGGCCACACAATGTTTGCAGGCCGCTGATGTTTAATATCGGCGCCGGTATTTTTGTTAGAAGGTTGCCCTCCTCCTTCCCTCCATTTCTCTCACCTCCCCCTCTTTTTCCCCCTGTTCTTAATTTTTTTTTTTGTGGACTCAATTTGACGGGGGGCACGTGCCCCCGCGGCCCACCCCTGGATCCGCGCCTGATATTAAGCACGCGCGCTTTTGCTCAAACATGACGTAAACAATTGAAAAGGACTGCGCGTGTTCTAGGTATATAATCTGCCACGTTGAGGCTCAGAAAATGCTGCTTTTTTGCAGCTTTTTCGAAAACCCCTCGTCCAAACCACTTCAAACTTGACACTGCACATTCGGTTGTCCCGAGCAATACGCCAGCCGATTTTCAACTTCATACGGTGCCCGGGTCTGGAGATAATCGGCGGACAGACAGACAGACAGACAGACAGACAGACAGACAGACAGAGATTCCTTGAATTGTAGTATAGATAGGAAATTGCATTAATTCTTCGGCGCTCAAAATACAACATTAGCTAAACTACGTCTCTATATGGCATGCATTATTGGTAATTGTCAGTGGTCATTTATGTTGAATTTTCCACGAGCGAGTTTTGACATTTGCAACATGATTATACCAAACTTAGCTTGTACACAACCAGTGTCACTAGCCGCGCGCCGTTTTCGCCACTACCATAGTAAACTTCTGGCAGCAATTACCAGTGAGGGCCATGGTAGTGGGGGCCAGTGGGGGCCATGGTTTCAGTATCACCACTGATATGATGCTACTCACCGAGCCAAAGTTTCCTAGACACGAAATTAAACTATTTTGACTGTTTACTCTTGTGATGTATGTAAGACAGACATGCTATACAGCGGCTTAAAAAAAGTCTCACGACAGTCTAGTCACAAGCGGGAAATATATTTTTCCACCGCGGCGTAGGCGGCTTGACATTTCTCCATGCTCCTTTATATTAGATTGAGGAAATGTGTCCGACAGAATTATCCGTCTCAGCAGTGAGAAAGATGAGGGAAACAACATGTTTTGAGCCAGTCAAAAAGACATTTTGTTCGTTGTTCAGCTCGTCGGCGTCGAGCTTTAAATCCCATAGGCCCTATTGGTAGTTAACGATTAGGGCCTACATAATTGCAAAGTAAAACAACACACCCACTTGCTTAGTGTGCCCGGGGCTTACACAATTTTTCTTCCCGTGTTCAAAATGGAGTTGTCCTTTTTGGAGTTAATATAATTGAGGTGTCCCAAGTGGCAAAGGTAGTCACATGGCATAATCAATCTCAGTTCACAGCGGCGAATGTTTGTCTGTGCTCTAAATGCGCATCAGTAGGCGATGCTAACAGCCACATAACCCCCCTCCCCCGCCCCGTACTATACGAACATGAGCATTCACTCCATCTTTACTTTCAAAAGATCTCCGGAAGTTTACCTTATGCAAGGACATTTTTTATGTACATATTCCACCACAAGCTTTGAAAGGAAAACAACCTAATGTCTTACCGTTCCCGAGAAATGACGAGAAACCCCATGCGGTTGTTTACATCGTACTCGACGGAGTACGCATACGTTTTCTCTGTCGTTTTCAATCAATGTACGATACACGTTGTGTGTGTCACATAAATTACACACAGCACTAATGCACAAATATGATTTCTTACACGTTCGCAGAAGGCGAACAACTTTACGGTTTTGAATCTAGCACACAAACAGCTCGACTTTTTGGGGTCGCAAAAGTAGACCCCGAAAGTCTTTCTCGCACGCATAACACAAGAATAACACAAGTTGTGTGGATGTTCATATCCTACTTTTAAATGTTCTTTCCGATTGATATCATTTTCGTTCAAAGCGCGTTTTGTGTCCCAATTGAGCGCATTCCAGGACGCAGTGTCTATTTAATGGCGCATATATGGAACCCATTTTGTTAATTGGTACAAAAACCGAAAGCTGTCAGTAGAATGCTGGTGAGTTCAGGCGCGGACTTTTATCTTTGATTCGTATACCCATCGGATTTCTAAACTATGCAGCCGGTGAAAAGTCATTCCAGAATGAATTAACGAAACGATCAAATTGAATGGAGGCGGCCGTTTAAGCTCCCTGAAAATCGGTTTCCAATTTCTCATTATTATACAGCAAGTCAGAACTGATGAGTGAGACAATGTATAGTTGAAATGCCACAGATGACTGAGAACATGATCCCCCTCCTACACGAATGTCTCGCGGACGTTCTGAAATCAATTCCATAAACATCCAAAACGCCCGGCGTGCACGCAAAATGTGCTGTACAGTATAAATCTGTTCTTTTTCTTTAACCGTGCAGAAAAAAACCCCAACTGCTACGCTTGTGTGAATGGGTGTTTACACAACAGGTTGATGGGCAGTGGCGTAGCCAGGAATTTTTCGGGGGGGGGGGGCGCTGAGGGGGCTGGAACATTTCATGCGGGGGGGGGGGGCCTCATGTAGATCAATGATATTTTTCAGAAACTCAAAATCTCAGTGGGGGAGACTGGGGGCGACAAGGTTTCATGGGGGGGCTGTCGCCCCCAAGTACCCGTGGCTACGCCACTGTTGCTAGGTTCATATAGTACACAACCGTTTGATTTTTACACAACCGAAATAACAGTGTATGTCTCAAATATATGTGATGCGATCAAGCTAAATGAGTTGTTTGTCGGGAACTTTCATTATAGGGCCACTTCATCACATCACTTTATCACATCTCTTGGTGTTTCAACTTCCATAATTTTTGAACTAAAGATGGTACCAATATGCGGTTTTCACAGCAGTGATGCAGAGATTGTGCTCTTTTTAAATCTGTAACAAAAATTGACAAGGGTCGACAGACGGCTCGTATAGCTTGATCGCATCACATATGTCTTTAACTTGAAGGCATATGTAAGGTTACAAAAATCATTGCAGTTCAGAGTTCAAAGGGAGTGGAATCTCCTCAACGGTTAGACGCGGCTTTTGGACTAACTTTTTCACTTTGGTAACAACAAAGAATCAACATTCTTTCAAAACCTGAGCATCTCCACGACACCAAAACACGGCATTCTTGGATCGTAACCTGACCAATTCACTTCAAATATATGCCCATGTATGCATGCATGCGTATACAAAGCCCGTAAGGCAGCCGAATGACGGCATTCTCGTGAACAAAAACAAAACACTTCTCTAAAACACAGTTTTTGTGATTTAAAAACGATTTATGGAATCGATTTAGAAGCTACTTTTTTCAAAGAAAGAAGACGAAGAGAAAAGAAGCTTCCTTGCCATTATTTCAAGAAAGAAAAGTGAAAGACTAAATTCGTGAGAAACATTTAGCCGGTAGGCAGATGTTTCAATGTTTAATTTGCTCATCAATGGTGATGCTAGCCTTTAGTCAAGGCGCGCGTGTCTACCTGGACGCATGGCGCCCCAGATTCTGGCACGATCGAAAAAAGACCGCCGCTCTTGCTAGTCTTTTTACGTGCCATCCATGCCATCAGCATCCGGGGTGCGTTAAGTGTCCATGTAAGCGCGTTGGACTTGACTAAAGGCTATGGTGGTGCTGACGCGAAGTCAATAGGGATGGAGGTATGGGACGAGGCTACAAAAAAGAAATGTTAAACGATTTCTAATTGCTCGTTAACAAGTGCGAGTGCACAATATAAGCTCTGGCGAAAAATGCGACGCCGATGGCACATAATGGAACACCATACATTTCATCAATTTTTATTTCCTTCTTCTGGATACGGTCCATGTCATTTCAAAAAATACCACGTGACCATAACAATACTGCACATATCTTGCCTCCTTTTACACAATTTTCATTAACAACTTTACGAATTGTCACAAAAACAATGTTAAAGTGCATTTACTGACGACGGCATGGCATTTGCTCAAGTTTTGTAAAATATTTCGGTAAATTTTTCGGTGACCGACCAACACCAAAGTGACTTGAAGAAGCCCAAGCCAGAGCTTAAAAAAACCCATATAAACCACGATTTTCTGATCAAGTGGAATGAGTTGACGTCACTATAACTCGCAATGTAATCAACCAATCACGGTAGGTATCGATCAGGTGTTTTTTTTTGTCGACCGAGTTCTTAAGCTGTTAGCCTTGCGCTCCGAGCTCACACATTGCTCCGAAGTTTGTTGCATCAACCACAGCTTGATGCCACACGGGTATTTTCAGCCCTCAACATCATTTCCGAGAGGAAGCCTAAGACCAACCATTTCCTCAGCTGACTCGCGGCCAGGGTATTGAGCGATGGTCTCCCCACTCGTGTTCTTGTTTCTTCTCTGCGGAGAACAAACAGGTAAGTACTCTTTTACCTATTTTTGTGTGAGCTAAAACGTAATTGTTTGGAGCTAGACTTCTTTCTTGTTCCGTTAGCTCCATGTAGTGTTTTAGTGGGGTTTTTTTATATCGCATTCTCCGATTTTATAATGGGTCTTCGGTACTCGATCTCAAAAGCAACCATCTTTTGTCAAAATCTTTACCCATCCAATATGCAGTATAACATTAAAGAGACCTATTTAATTCGCTTATCTTTTCACGCTCCGCCATAGGCATGCAGAGCCTCGATCTGGCAAGCTTACACAATGAAAATAGGCGGTTTTGTGATCTGATCCCCGACACGGGAATCACTGAACCGGCTATTTTCATTGTGTAAACTTGCCGGATCGAGGCTGTGTATGCCTATGTCGGAAGCGTGAAAAGAGCGAATGGGCCTATTATTATCAGTAAAACTTGGAAAAGGGAGCACTGTTTTTGAAAGTTGGACGTAATAATTCACAAATCACAATGAACGTCAAAACACGTCAAAATAGGACAAGAGTGATGATACCGAAGCGATCACTAAATACGTGATCGCTTCAGCACCAGCCTCTGGTCCAATCGTGTCTCCCCAGACTTTTGTCAAAGTACACGATACAAATCCATTATTTGCTATTGGAGTAGCGAATTCAGGTTACAGAAAGCAAGTGTCCCTCCCAGGGGCTACTATTGACAATAAAATGGGAACGAGGTTGGCTGGATGCATTCTGTAAAGTATTAACAGAATACCGGTCCGGTTTCCGGTGCATCTGACGAGATATTTGAAAGTACAAATCCTGAACCCTTCAACCACGGTGAAAATAACGCAGTTGAAGGTGAGGAATGATCAGCAAGCAAGTGTGTTCCTTTCCTCTCGATAACGGCAGTTTGGAGAACGACTAGAGCTGCAGTTCGCTTTACCCTATAGCAAAAACCGCCAATGAAAGACTATGCACCGTTGACACTTTCGCACTGGTCAACGCGGGCGGCTCCGGGCCGGGGAGGGGCAAGGCCCCCCCCCTTCACCCCCGGCTAATGACATTGAAAGACCAGTCACAGGCAAAGGCCGCCCAGCTTCCCCCTATCACCCCCACCCGCCAAATGACAATCTAGATCCGACGATGATGAAATAAGCATAAACTATCACATAGACTTCACCTTTTATTTTCAACACAACCTTTCCCGTGATGTACTTGTTGTAATAGGACACTGTAGCTGGCTTAAAATAAAAGAAAATTGTTATAACATTTTATAATCACCGTCATTGATTGAACGCCAACCAGATGACCACGCATCAAAAGAACCCGGCAAAAAGTGGAATTGTTATACTGCTAGCATTTCCATCGGGTATAAGTTATGTTTTCATTCTGACAAATATGCACGTGGAATAACTACAATAATTTTAAGAGTGAATATAAATTTATTTTCCGGAAAGGTGAGATTCTCTGAAGTGAATTTTATACCGCTTGAAAGAAAGTCAGTGGGGGACGGCGATGATCGCCAATGACAACGATGACAATCACCGACTGCACCGATGGTGACAATGATTAGGATGGCACTGTAGTCGATCACGATATTCCTGGCGGTGCTGGGGATGACGATGATGGTGTCGTTGGGTATAACGACGACAACAGGAATGAAAACAACATGACATTGTATACGACCAAGACTATAGATATAAATATGATAGCTTTTTGGCAATTTCAGCGTCACGAAAATTAAAAATCAGACTTTTTTTGGTATTTTAAGAGCTCAATGAACAAACCTGAAAATATAGTTTTCAAATCTTATCTATCCGTCATCTAGTATAATTATGGTCAAGGAGATTACAGACTAGGAGTCTGGGATCATTTCTCTATCATTACTGAGATATCATGTTTAATTGGCTCTGTCGTAGACATTAAATTTCTTCGATAAAGCAGTATTCTTAATTCTGGTTTTTGCTGCTTTTATATCTTTTATCAGTTTTAACAAGGAATTCTACTCTCTTTTTTTTTACTGGTTAGCACAAATACATTAGTGTGCGTGTCATATTATTTGGCCATTATGTTTCCGGTTAATTGTAATCGTCACTCCATTTCCCCCATCACCGACCTTCAGTCATTCAATGGAGTCACGTTCACGAGGTGCATTAACCTCGAGTCCAACTCAACCTAGGCTAAAAATACGGCGAAGTTAAGAGTACGACGGACTGGAGGACATGAACTCATCGATTTCTGTTGATTTACCCACCTCCACCTGAGTAATTACGTGGGTGAATCGCAATGTTTTTTTCCCCGTTCAAGGCAAGGTAGCGAACCATGATGTCGATCAGTCTTACGTCATGCCATTTAATTGCTCTTGCTTCCACGCCTTTCGTCCATTTCATAATATGCATTACTTCATAAGTGTGTCGTGGGCGTACGTGTTCTCCTGGGGAAACGGATTTCCTCCTGCAGACTTTTGGGGGGGGGGGTAGAATACTACACTCTGCGTTCTGTCTGCATGGTTTTCCAAAAACTGGTGTTTACATTTTTTAAGTTAGAGGTACGAGGGCACCTTTTTGGCGGATTGCAGTTTGATGCTATATATTTCTCTGATGTCACTGCTGATCAGTAATATCTAAAGGATTTAATTATAGCTAAAGACTCAATTGTATCAACTGAATAGTACACTCACAGAAAAGGACGGGGATGAAAAGAGTCTTTTTGATGCCACGTGCGAAGACATACACATGCAATGTGAAATGCCGATAAGGTCCGTTAAAGTCGTGCAAACTTGACACCTTGGGACAGAAAAAAGGCAAATTCGCAGTTCTCTAAAATGTCTTAGAAGACGTCTTGTCAGTGATGTGTATTTTGTTCTTTCTTAACAGTCATGAGCATGCCAGTGTATGAGGGAAGGGTGGCCGTGACACCTTCATTGTTCGACCGAAGTCAGGTAGGTAGACGGTGGGGGCGGGGGATATGACTCACCATGCCTTATTGATGCAATAACATTCTTTGTTCTTGTTGCATCAATTGTCCTTGCACGCAAGATAGAACACCCTCACAAAACGAACTTTGCATGCAGTAAACATATTTCATAAATACCTCAGACAGTTTAGCTATTCCTATTGGTCGAGAGCCCGTCACGTGGCCGGTCTTAAACGGATGATAAAGACATGGCTAGCTGGTCTTAAACACTTTTCCAGTGTCACAATAAAATGTGGACTCCAAAAAATCCAGTGCCTCTTACCGTTTCATTGGTTGAACGTTCACAATCCTCACTTAGGCATGCGCAACACTACCAGCGAGTCAGAATTTTATAGTTCTAAATTCAAAACGCAACGCCCCAGGTTGTTTACATCTTACTCGCCAGCTGAACACTCCATTATTTTGCTAGAGGGATGTTTCAAAAAGAACGAAGTGAACTTGTTGAACAAAATCGGGATTTTTTAAACGAATTATTTGATATTTTCTTACCGAAAAGGTATTTATGAATGGGTATAAATATGTGCTCGGTCGGTATTTATCACTCTGTTTAAGACCGCTTAGAGTCTGGGAGCTGATAATTACCCTCGCCTCCGGCTCGGGTAATTATCAGCACCCAGACTCTAAGCGGTCTCAAACGGAGTGATAAAAACCTCCGGAGAACACATTTATTCCCTTATTAAAACCACTTAGGATCATATACAATTCAACAAGGCCGATTTAATGACATAAACCTAGCTCATAAGTGAAGATAGGACTTGTATCATAGTACCCTATAAACTGTTCCGCCTGAAACCCTGAAATGGTATCGTTCGGAAGAAAACAAACATCGAAGGTGCATAGTTTCAAAACGGGTTGTCCGCTATGAGGCGCCAAGTGTAAATAAATTATTAAACAACATTTTTTATATATAATTCATTATTTGCAAAAAATTATTTGTAAATAATTATGTTGCCAAAAAAGTATATATAATAATAACATTACATTAACAAATTATATGTAAATAATCAGGTTGCAAAAAACCCAAATATTTGTAAATAACGCAGTAGCACATAAATTTATTTACATATAATGCAAACTGCCAAACAATTATTTATATATAATTGTCCGAGGAGAAATTCATGATATGTAAATAATGCATTATATATAAATAAGTAAACCTAAATAAGCAGAAAAACTGAATTATAAAACAAATAGTGAATTATATATAAATAATTTTGTTAAATAATTTATTTACACTCGGCGCTTCATAAAGTCCGCGGGTACACTTTTTTTACGTACGCTTGAAAATGAATCCAGTTACGAGACCCAGGAATTGTGCAGGTTTTCTCTGTTGCTTCAAACAAAATAATGCGCAAAAAGTAGATTGTCCTTTGTACTTTAAAGGGAATATACAACATTTGCAAACATCGAAAAATAAAACTACCCAGTTTTCATGAAATACCTCACTAGGATGTTGGTAAATGACAGTCTAAAGCATCCTGTAAAATTATGGCACCTGGTGTGAAGTCATTTTCAAGAAAATTGTGTTTTTGTATAAATTTCCAACAGTGGTCAGCCGACCACCGTTGGAAAAACCTAACTATTTTTCAACTACTGCTCTAAATTCACCATTTTTTCAGTCAAAAAGTTGTTTGCTATTGGTTACATGTTCATGAACGGGTGCAGGCCAGCTAGACTGCTTCCCTTACCTTACAAATTTCCGGCATCTATAAATTGATCCATTATATCTTTAGTGGAGTCAGGGAACCAGACTACTCCACCATTTGTGTTTTTCTTGTTTTTTTCAGCATTTTCGAACACAAAACTTCAAACATGTCAGTGTAACAATATTTGATCTATCATAGTAACCCCTCATATAGTTCATTTCTGAAAATTACAGCAAAAACCAATGATGTACATTCCCTTTAAATATCAATAAAAAAATGACAATTTAATTTTAAGTGCTTCTTCATCTAGGTTTTGCCATTGGTTTTACTGTCATATTATGGCAGGCTGTTACTACAGACACTTTTATAGGTTTGATTTGATATCGAGAACAATATAAAAACACCAATGGATTTTGTTTACACTAAGAAGACTTGAAGCAAAATGATATACATGTTTATAATTTAGTTGTTTTTAGGAAATTGTATTCGTTAGAAATTATATTGTGGGCTGTAAGCTGAAATGTCCTTACTTTTAAGAAAATATTCAATTGCTCATTCTCTAGGGATATTACGCTGTTCAACCTTTCCCCGAAGTACGTTGACAATTTTTCTTTTTGCTCGTAAGTGCGTGATGCACATGGACTTGCGGCCATGGGCGTCGCCAGGATTTTTTCTAGAGGGGGGCAAAAAAAAATTGCCCAAAAATGCTTGTATTTCTCAACACATTCTTGATTTATCAGTTTTAGAGGGGGGCAGAGACATTTTGCCCCCCCCCCAACTCATTAAATTTACACCACTTTGTCTTCGCGCCTCTTTTTCTTTTCTTTTTTTTCTTTTCTTTGTTCTTCTTCTTCTTCTTTTTTTGTTGCTTTTCCGGGGGGGGGGGGGCAAGTGCCCCCTTGCCCCCCCCCCCCTCGCGACGCCCATGCTTGCGGCCAATAATCTGGCAGTGCCTGTTAAAGGTTATGTACACCAGATGCTAACATTCCAAAACGGAACCGCCAAAGGATTATGAAATGCCATTACTTTAACTTATTAATGGAATAGGTCAACGATGTCTGCTATAAAGTAGTACCCTTAAATCCGTTCCGTCAATTTTATAAATTAAATCAACTTCAAACAGTGGAGTGGGTACAACTTACCTTTAAAAATACACAATTGCAATTTAGGCAGGAAATAAACGGATTATCAGTGAGTTTGGAAATCAGATTAACATTATACAACTTTATATCCATTTTTTTTGACAACTTGTGCTCAAGTCAACTTACCTTGTGATCACTTTGTCGCTGATGCGCGCGCAGCGGACAGTGAGAACGCCACCTAGCGTTGCAACTCGAAGAGGCCACTTTTTTCCGACTTCGCGTCACATTTTGTGATCCGCAAACTCGTATGTAGGTCTAGCTAGTGCACTAGAAAACATCATCAAACGGTCACATCATGCAAGAAGCAATTGATTGTCGCCTAAAGTGATTATCATATTCGCGACAGACGATTCCCCGTGCACGATCTACTTTCTTGTAAAACTCGCTCGGATTGTACGCATGAAGCTAATGGCAAGTGATACCAACGACTCTGCGCGAATCTCGTTTCCTTCACATCATGTTGTGGAATATAGCGCACTCAGTGAAGGCGGTGGGACGCACAAACATGTATAGGTTTGGTATAGACCTACTCATGCACTTCTACATGTTGATGTCGATTTTTTTTCTGGGGGAACCTGGAATAGCCTCTCAGTCTGGTAACCTGTTGGTGACAAACGGCTCTTTAATTGCTCCATGAGACATGATTGGTCTGTTTCCCAAGAGGTCACACGCATGCACAGACGTAACATTCTTAAACCAAAGCGTAAACCTCCTCCTGGATCGCTGTGTTTTGCCCGCAGGTTCAGGATTGTCTATCACAAGAACTGTCGGCGAAAAGTGACTTTCCCTTCGAGATCCGTCCAGGTTGTCTACACATTTTGCAACATGGTAAGAATAAACTAAAGTAATTTTTAAGGGAATTTCCGTCAGCATCCGAAACCAAATCAAGCGACATAATAGATTTTAAATTAAACATATGTGTTTTAATATTAAGCCCTTTTGATGGGACGGTCATTGTGAAGCAGCATGTAGCATTATAATTTTAGTTCTTTTGTTTTTTACGGTGTATAGATGTATTTATTTGAAAATTTGTTTGATTTGAAATCATTTGAAGTTTAAATGAAAATTTGATTTCATGGTTTAAGTTTAGTCTCACACTGCTTTAAATTTCGTAAGAACGAATTAATTCTTTTTCATACCTGATTTTCATGCGACCGTGAATGCCTCTGTGTAACATTGACCCTGTACATGTCCTCATCCATGTAGAGTCACGGATTTGGTGGTTAAAATTTCGCAACAGTTTCCTTGAAAATTTCCCGGCATTTTTTTCATCATTTTCACGAGCGTACAAATAGCACTTTTTTCTGACCCCCTCCCTCCCCCTCGTATGGAGAGTACAAACTGCAAAGGAAACAAAATGATGATTTCTCTGTTTATCATGGACGTAGGGATTATCATAGTTTTTAATTATTTTTGAAAAGCGTTTACACGGCCGTCTAACCCCCTCCCCCATTACACGGTTTGTACGATGGTGCACATGATGGGGGGGGGGGGGGGGTTGATGGCCCCTTATACTGTTAATTCATGATGAAACTTGAAATGAGTGTTTGTACTCTAGAAAGTCCTAGCCGTGTTAGAGTGTGGCGATTTTGGAGATATCTGTATTTACTATTTTTATCACCTTCATAATGCATACCAGCCGCATATTTTTTTGACTCAGCAAAAGCAACAAAGGAGGCGCAAGTTGCCGAAACAACGTTTGAAAAATACAGGCCTTTTAAAGGAAACCTATGTGAAAACTATTCATGCACATTGTCAGTCTGCATTTTAAAATGGCAAAACGGGAAAATACTTCAAATGGAGGGCAGATTATGCCCCTTCTACTACATTTGAAAACATGAATATAAAACAAGATTTCCTCAAGACTTGTTCAAATAAAGATCCAGTCACAAATTGCATCCCCCCCCCCCACAGCCTTGTTTCCCGAGGGAACGCCCGTCGACTTTACCCAGTCCTCTGACTGGTTATCACGAACTCATAACCGGGCGCGTGGGATCAGCTCAGAGGAAGGATTACACTGGCTATGGAGCCTGCTACGTGAGGACAGCGGAAGCCTGAAGGGACTGCTGGCCAGTCTAGCTACACACATTGCACGGAGGGAAATTGAAGAGAGTACCGGTGTGAAAGGTAATTCTGCCTCCCGGTAAAACTGTCCGGGGGACAGAATTACCGTGTAAAAGTCTCCTCCCCGGCCTGTTAATTCTGTTTTCCTTCTCCAGGTAATTCTGTCCCCCAGGTTTTTTGTCCCCCTCTTTTGAAACCCAGAAGGCCAGTTATCTTTATTGTTTTTTATGAATTTACTCTACAAGGTATACATTTTGAACCTTTAGTCATCTTTTCATGAATATAAAATTTTGTAATTCGGTCTAATTAGATGATTATGTGAACAATGTTTCGATTTGGTGTACGGTGAAATCATCGCGATTCTACCGCGATAGGTGGGTCAATACGGCGGCGATGCATGGCGACGGCCCTCGTCTCATTGATACAACGCCCACTTGGCGCGTAACGAAATTTCCTATTGGATGAATTTCCATTGTGGAGGGAGACGCATATGTACCATAGAGCTGTACAATAAAGATATGTACACATGTGATAATCAAAGTGCCACATATCTTGCAGCATGTACTGGCGCGACGCGACACGCTGCTGTTCTATACTGCATGGGGGCACATTTACCAGGAGGGTACTTTCACTGTTGGGCAGGGGGACAAATATACCTAGGTTAAAGTGTCCCCCCCCCAGACACATTTACCGGGTCACGAGCCGGTAAATGTGTCCGGAGGACACATTTACCAGGGGGGACAGAATTACCTGTCACACCGGCCTTGACGTCTCGGGTCTGTAATCATTGCGGATTATGAGTCTATTCGATAAGTACACCCTTTGGTAACAAAACTGAGCAATGAAACATCGCCGGGTTTTTTTTCCGATTGAGGATGACTATTCATATTTTTACGCTCCTTTCGGAATATTTTTGTTTAAAGGGTTCGTGAGATGACTTTTTCTTGGGAACACATTTTGTGAAACTTTCTACTCCTCTTGAAAGTATGGAACCTATTTGGCATCTCTTTTTGGTTAATTTCTTTTTGAAAAGTGCACATCTTTCAACATCTAAAATTGTCCATGCTTTTCCGGACCACTGAGCGCGCTATTGCTGTGATGTCATTTCAGGAAGACACCTTAGGGCTTTTCTGTTCAAATTGTGAACCCAAAAATGTGCTCATTGAAAACTTTCACATTTTGTAAAACTCATTGGCTTACTCAACGGTTATGTACTGACACAACAATGAATCACCAAAGAAAAGAAAATTAAATTTACGACAGCAAAAAAAGCCAAAATTCTGGCAACTTTTGATGCTGAAATATAGCTGTAACATTGCGGTTTCTGCCTGAAATGACATCTCACTTTTGCTCATGAATATGGAAATTTGTATTAGCATAAAAAACAAAAAGGCATCAAAATACTCCTGAAAGCAAGACAATAATTGAAAATGGGGTTAAATTGGACACAAAGGTGCATTTTCAAAGATTGTATTAAAAATTACATTGCGTGGACCCTTTAATTGATTATTCTAATTGAACGAATTTTGGTTTATTTCCTTTCAATGTCTTTGGTAAAAAAAACCTGAGCACACACGTAAACAAAGTGTGACGTCATTAGTACAGAGGCTTATTGGTCAATATCTTTGTTCAAGGGGCGCTAGTCAAAAGCCGTACCCATTAAATACCATACAGGCAGGAATCACACCAAAAGTCACGATACAGACCTGGGAAATAGTAAAATGATGTAAGACAATTTCCGTTCGAATAAATCTCGTCTTTCCTTATACAGATGTTACAGATGCCAACGAGTACATGCAGAAGCGAGGTGAAACGACCACCATCAGAAGTGATCAAGATCGAGGTAGGCCTGTATGATTCAGGCTTTTTGTCCATATTGCCAACATACTGTCTTATTCAATATGTTTGCAAGGCTAATTTGTCATTTAAAAACCTATATAGATATCCACTGGCACTGGGCCAAAAACAGACAACAATGATTTCGAATTGCTTCCCTCTTAAACAAAGTTGCGTTTGGCTCGTTAAAAGCTTGTCCATGCATGAACGAGTTTGAAGCTTCTTTTCACAGGGTGTCTGTATATGTGAATGCTGTGTAACTTATGTTTTTGGCAAGCAAGAAGTGACTGTTTTTTTTCCAAGCAGGTAACATGGTGTGTAAGTGACTGGGGTTGTTGTATTAATATCTTGGTGCTCAGGGTGGTTCACAAAGAATGTAAAAAAAAAAACCATTAACCTCAATGAGTCAGAATCCACCTTAAGAGGATAAAATGAGATCGATGAGATAAATGGTAAATTTAACGGTTTAAGATGAATTGCTTTGAAGATAAGATTGATTTTTAGGGGATACGATTTATTGTAAAGATTTGTGAAACGTCCCCCGATATTGCATGGGGGCGTTTTTGTGCCCCTTCCGCCAAACTTAAATGCAACGGCAAAGTTTAGTTTTTCGGTAAAAATGACAGTCAATTGTATATGTCTTAAAAGTATACCAAAGTAGAAAGTAGTACTTCCAAGAGATGTTCATTTGGCCTGTGAGTTTTAAGCACAACTAAAATGACTGTTTCCAGGGTGCAACATAACAAGATAAAGAAACATGTGCTAGTCTTAGTTTTACTTGTGCTCTGATTAGTCTCTTTCAATTTCACATAGAAAATCAGGACATTGATTTGTTGTGCTTTCTATAACCAGCTTTGGATATCTTTCGGGATCACATGACAGTTGAGGATTTGGCTCGACTTATGACCGACAGACCCAGCGCTGCGGATCTGATAGACACTCACGTGCCACTGCCGAGTGTGGCCGCCGCAGCCGGTTAGTGCCCTAAAACAACAAGGACGACACAGGCCCAACGAAGACCACTCCACACCTGTCGCAGTCAGAAAAGATGGCGACCAATTTGGATGGTCTCCCCCAACTCTCTCTTGTAGGCCGTTGAGGGAGTACTTGTGTGCACGCGGAGTCCATAAATAGAGCAGTTACTTTACTCCACTTTTACACTTTCATTCATTTATTTGTTCATTCACTTTCATGATGACTTGATGAGTTTGGCCCAACTGTCCCTGTCGAGCATAGTGTTGGAAAGAGATGGCCCGCTCAGACCAGTTTCCAATTCGGTGGATGTATTCAGGGTCATGTTGGGACGACCTCTACGACAGGATGGGTATTGTTTTGGGTGTGTTGTCTTACATCATATCCTAGCCTTTCAGGAAAGGTAATGCTTTAATATCAGCCTAGTTTAAAGATGCTGTACCCGTGCTCATTTCAATTTTCTTTTCTCAAAATGAATTTTCAATGTGTAGGCTTATGTTAGTTTAAATGGAACGCTTCACTTTTTTTAATTTTTGACATATTTAACCCTCTAAAAATAAGCTTCTATTTTTTATTGCTTTTGCGACCATAGCGCACGAGAAGATAAGGCTGAATTATTGTCCGACCTTAAATAATTCGAAATTGGTTGTTATAACATATTTAATTTCTAAAGGTGCGTGATATAATAAGTGGGAGTTGAGTGAGGCTGAATGGGGGAGGGGGCGGGGTTGCACCATCCCCTAACCCACCCCACCCACCCTAGATGCGCCACTGTAATGAGCGTTTCATACGCTACATACCAATCAAGATTCCTCGTGATTTCCAACGCTGACCATGTCGGCGCCCTTTATCCTGTACTGGCGTCCATCCAAACCGCATTACTCTCCTAGAAATAATCACAGAACTCACCCGACTCGCAGGCTACAAGCAAACTTCACGGCTAGAGTGTTATACCACGACCCAATTTTTCTTTCCAAATTAGCTTCAGAACCGTCCGAGCTCCCTCAGTTTTTGAGGCTATAGGTCGTCTATTTTCCCCGTGTCTCAGTGAATAAGACCAGAGAAAGAGTCCTCGTTGTACCTATCTGACTGACTGACTGTCACATTTGAAGTTAGTCGAGCAGTGCTATCGTATAGGATTACCATGATACCAATAAATTGGCTAACTCCGGCCCATTGTGTAGACCAGATGCATGAAAAGACTTCGAGTGAATGGCCATTCCTAATCAACTGAAACTTAACTGAATTTAATTTTGTGTGCTCTTGTGCCAGTTTTGCTATAGCTTTTCATTGGCTAGAAAGTTTTAGATTAAAAGTCGTGATCCGTCTCGACATTGAACAAATGGTAATTAATTTGATTAATTGTGTGTATTTGGTGGTCACTTTATACAGAAGAGTAGATTATAAACTTCACCATACCCTCCTATGAATTCAAACACACTATCTAACAAAATAAAAAATATTGGGAATTTGTTTGGTATCGGTTGGATGAATAGGCCGTAGAACCTGTGGACAGGATGTTGGTACTCGATGCAGTGTCAAAAGCACACTGAGAAAGACCTGTGGCAAAAAAAAGGTTTTCTGAAATTTATTGTTTCTATCAAATGATAAAATACCATAGGTCTTTTCTTTGCATGCTTCGGGGTTTTTTCCCGACTCGCCTGAAGTAAAGGCCATTTTTTTTGCGCCAGTCGACTGGCGCAATCATCAGCCCTTGGGAAAACATCAAATAATTGCGCGCCGAAGAAAAAATGGGGGATTTCCGGGCAACGATCTTTGGAAACTTGTAACACAGAATATAAGTAGGCCTAGTCTATATACATATCCCCCGTATTTTCGCTTTTGCGTTGATTTGACATCTAAGTTTGTTTGTCCCATGCGCCTTTTGTGTGTGTAACATTAACTTGAATCAACTTATTGTGTTAGCTTATTGTCATTAGGCACTTGTCAAAGTAAGTTCAACGTGTTTAAGTACAAATCTTAAGGGATCATCCAGTCTACAATACATAAGCTTTGTTTTTTGTAGACGTCCTTTACTTATTGTTATGAGAGTTTTGTAATGGTTGTTATTCTTTATGAATATTGAATAAGTTGAAAATAAATTAACTGAATTGAACTGAACTGAACAATAACATCATCATTTAGAAATTTCTTCGTAGGAACTTATTATTACTTACAACTTTAGAAATACACTCCGATCCGAAGCCCTGCGGTTAGCAAGCCAGCCATTTTCCTCCAACACTGATAATTCTTCAATGGAAATTAAATTATTCCTAAATCGTCCGTCATTTTTCTATATTTTCTAAAAGGTGCAATTGTTTTCAACACTCAAAACGATGGACAGTTGAGTTACGATATAAACAGGCACTTAAAGTGAATTTGAAATCAATGCGAAAATCATTCCTTGGGGGCATATGGCGTTCTTGATAAAGCTAAGAATTTCATGTCACATTCGCAACTTCTCATGAAACGTTTACTTGACACTGTTTGGGTTTTTTTTTTCAAACTGCTCTTAGTTTGGAAAGGGAAATGTGTCCTTATCCTTTCGTTATTACGGATTATTAATTCGTTATTACGGATTATTTAATTCGTTATTACGGATTATTAATTCGTTATTACGGGTTATTTAATTCGTTATTACGGATGATTAATGAACCACTCCTGTGCCATGAGTAATTCGTAATAACGAATTAATAATCCGTAATAACGAATTAAATAATCCGTAATAACGAATTAAATAATCCGTTATAACGAATTAATAATCCGTAATAACGAATTAAATAATCCGTAATAACGAATTAAATAATCCGTAATAACGAATTAATAATCCGTAATAACGAATTAATAATCCGTAATAACGAATTAATAATCCGTAATAACGAATTAAATAATCCGTAATAACGAATTAATAATCCGTAATAACGAATTACTAATGCGAAATAACGAATAAATAATCCGTAATAACGAATTAAATAATCCGTTATAACGAATTAGTAATCCGTAATAACGAATTAAATAATCCGTAATAACGAATTAATAATCCGTAATAACGAATTAAATAATCCGTTATAACGAATTAATAATCCGTAATAACGAATTACTAATCCGTAATAACGAATTAAATAATCCGTAATAACGAATTAATAATCCGTTATAACGAATTAATAATCCGTAATTACGAATTACATAATCTGTAACATATATACTTGCAGTGGCGCTAATGGGCTTTCGTACTATTCAATGTATTCAACACGAGGAAAGTGCAACTTCAGGTCAGCGCGCTCGCGCTCATACAACTTATTACTAGAAGAGTGTTACTTCGTGAAAACGTTTTTGCTCACTTATGAGCAGAGTGCGCGCCATGCATTGCAATGGTAAATGGTAAATGGCTCTTGAAGCTTTGAAACTTCGTGGAATGGTAGGCCTTGATGAATAATGTTTAAAAATCCAAAAAAACTGAAAATCGAAAAAAAATATGGTTTAACACGGTAGAGTGTTACTTCGTGGTGTCGGTGACGAATTGTATGCCTCATAGGCCCTACGTCCGACACCTCATAAGACCGACGCCTCATAAGTCCGAAATTTCGGATAGTCCAGACAAAAATCAGAGAAAACGGTAGCGTCAGACCATACAGCGACATCGAACATGAGCTGCCAGGCTGGTCATTAGTCTGCTCCCTTACATACTGCGCTAATTAAAAAGCGTTTACAGGTTCCATACACGGCCATAGCTCCCTCAGACTGGCTTCCAGACGCACAAATAAATTACAACACCGTCTTTTCAATAAATGGTGCCCGACTAAATGTAGTGCAAAATATATGGGAGGCCAGAGAGTCCACAAAAGCTATTTGTTATATCGTAACCCCATTGAAAAGCACGTTAAAATTGTGCAGCAGCAGATTTCAAGTCAAACCAGTGAGTTTGGCGGTTTTGAGACATATCATCTTACATTGAAAAACAACTTTTTAATTTTGCCGACGCGCATGGCTACGGCGACGCGTGCAGACCAGAAACCGGAGACTTGGGGGGGGGGGCCCTGATATACCTTTTTTCCCGACGCAAAATGTTTGTAAAGCTGACGGAAGGCACAGACCTCTCATACAACCAACATTGTTTCATAGTTTTCTCGAAAATGTACCTAACATTTTCCTTCGAGTTTCCTATAATCTACCCACAAACTTACGTAAGTTACGTTTGTGGTAATCAGCCATCAAATCGTCAGCGTTTTCACGAAGGGACGAATAGGGCCACGGGCTGTTGAACTAGTGGTTTTGAAAGAAACGGGTTTTAAGTTGGTCACTTTTCCGAAAGTTTGTCTGACATTTGAGGTATGCGCGCGAACGGCGTGGAGCAAAATTGACGTCATTTAGTGCGGAGTGCTATTCGTCCCTTCGTGAAAACACTGACGAGTTCCAAAGCCCACTACCACGACTGAAATTTGCACTTCAACGGTTTTTCCCAAATGTACCTACTTTTTCGATGAGAATAGAGTTTATGAAAGGTTAAATTACATTTATTCAGATGTAATCCTCTTGAAAATTGATGGGCTTGCGTGTTTCTGACCGTTGCTCCATACGATACATCATCGGATTAAACGTGACAGCAGCAAGTAATCAGTGGCGTAGCCAGGAATTTTTCAGTGGGGGGCGCTAGGGGGGGCTGGAACATTTCATGGGGGAGGGGCGTCATGTAGATCAATGATAATTTTTTTAGAAACTCAAAATCTCAGTGGGGGGGGGGGGGAGTGGGGGCGACAAGGTTTCATGTGGGGGCTGTCGCCTCCCACGCCCCCTGCAAGTAATTATTAAATTCTGAAACCCTCGAAAGATTAATAGCTTTCGCGTACTGAATTCCGAAATATTGGAACTACTCGGTCATCGTCCTCCTACCCCCGCGATGGGGACTGGCAATCAACGGATGGCGCTTGTGGTGTACACGTGCTTTTGGGGTAAATATTAACAATAATTTGGGAGGCTATTAAATCATCTTAAGTCGCAGCTGAGATGCTGAATTGCGAAGGACGCGGCTACGTGGGCGGGCCGCTGGCACGTAAAGGCGCCTATGGCTGCCGGCCACATCGACCCATATATGACCACGGAGCACAGCTTGAGATCGAAAGTGTTTGATTTTTCCGGAGAGAGGAAAACCGAAGGGCCCGGAGAAAAACCCTCGTGGCACAGGAGAGAACCAACGCACAACTCTACTCACATGTGATCCGCAGCCAGGATTTGAACCGGGGTCACCTTGGTGAGAGGCGAGCGCTTTACGCACAAGCCACCCATGCCACAGATTTTCAAATTGAATTGATAATGATCTAGCACTGTTATGAGCTTTTCAATGAGCTATCGCACGAAAAAAAAATCGGCCCAAGACAACTAATCAATTAATTAATTTCAAATTCTGAAATAGGGGCGGGACGCTCCTAATTCGTTCTGAATACTGTTCGTAATTTCTGAACAGGAGCGCCCCATTTAAAACCAATTTAAGGCCTGGAAAAAAACCCACAAAGAAGCAATTAGCAACGTATACATGTATACCAACTTTAATATCGTCATTATTAAACAGTGCCACGACTCATGAGATATTGCCAGTGTCATTTGTTCGGAGAATTCAATTCCAAATCATTAACAATTATTTACACGTTTCACAAAGCGACAATTGGGGAAAAAAGGTTCATTTTCCTGAATTCAAGAATAAAAAACGGTCTTCAGTATAATCATCACAAAGCCTGAAAATCAATGATTGAAAAGTAATCCTTCAAGTTTTGCAAAACCACTTTTGCCCGCCAACAGAGTTACTTCATATTCCTTCAACCGAAACTATGGCACATTAAAGAATGAAACCACCAAATTAACACCTTACTCGGCTGTGAGTAAATGATACCCTCGAGCATCCTGTGAAACCTTTGCGCCTGATTTGCCTTCATTTTCAACAAAAGTGGACTTTTGTATCATTTTGCAACGATGGTTTGGCCGAACCATCGTTGGAAAAAGGTTGTTTTTTTCCAAATACTGCCACCAATTGAGTAAATTTAGTTAGTCCAGAGTTTGCTTGCAGTCGGTTACATCTGTGAATGTGTGTAAGCCAGCTAGTCTGGTTCTCTGACCTGACAATTCTATGACGTCTATAAATTGTTCCATTTTGACTGAAGTGTTGGTTTTGGGAACCAGACTACAAAACAAGAACAATACTTTTTCTTGTATTTTCTGGCATCCATGAACACAAAACTTTAAACAGATCAAAGACGATAAAATACTAATGCCCAAATCCGTCCAAAAATCTGTCCATTTCTGAAAATTACAGCAAAAGCAAATGTTGTACATCACCTTAAACACACAAAAGGATTCAAACAAATTACAACTTGTACAATGTGGATTGGCATTTATTAACACCAAAACATTGGCTTAAAATTAAAAAAAAATACTTATAATACAAATCTTTCCATATTGTTTTAATAAAATTCTAAAACAAATTGTCATACTGCCTAGATATATTCACAGGACAGACTTAAAGTGTGGGCTATTGAATCATCACCCCCAACTTTTTCAGATTTGGAGATATTTGTTGAACATCCCAACAACCAAATGTATTCAATTGCGCTGAAAAGTGGAGAAACAAAGAACAGAAGCTTTGAAAATGTGCCTTTTAGATGCAAGTGCGAGTATACATATTAATATACATCTATATCCTGAAGAGCGCCCCTAGTGTAATGTGGTGTCCAGCCTCCCCCCCCCCCCTTCCCGCTTTTCAAATTTCCATCGCAGGGCACTTTTTTATATTTTGGTCATCCCCATCACCCCCCCCACCCTTGCCAACACAGATTACCACCACTATATAGTGACACACCCTTACAGGATAATATCAGTGGGTGAGACCTCTACACTCATAGGGTAGTGGGTTCACGTCTCTCTTCAGCTGTTCCCACAAATCTGCTAGAAGCCAAAAAGCTTGGAGTGTGTACAGGGTGGTTAAAAAAAAGGACACCCACTTTTGACAGCAATTTTTACCTACTTAATGAACTTATTTTAAATATTTTTTCACATAGTAGTAAAGTATAGGCCTTTAACTATGCATGGTGAAAAAAGCTTAGTAAAAGTCGCAAAAATAGTGATATTATGCTAATTTGAATACAAGTCACCAAAATCAGTCTTGTCCATGGGTTATTCCATGTAAATTTGACGTTTTCGTAGTTCATAAAAATTAAAAACCTTCCCACCAAAATATATTTTGCCATGGTAACTTTTTTTGAAGCTGTCCAATTATTCATGTCAGTGTTAAGATCATCTACTCAATGAGCTGTCGGCTTAAGTTCATTGTTGCATAACATTACATAACAATCAAATGTCATGCCCTTTCAAAAGCTCCGAAAGCTGAGCTCAGTCAAGCGAAGGGAATGTATACATGTACCTCCATGGACAAACAGGTTTTGCACATGACATGTTCAAATTAGCATAGCTCAATGACAAAATGTGCAAATGCAATGATTTTTTCGTCACATTTGCTTAAAGGCCAGTACTTTAATAGCTACTAATCGACAGTTAAAAATAATTTTTAAAAATAGGTGAAAATTGCTGTCAAATGTGGGTGTCCTTTTTTTTTAACCACCCTGTAGAGCTTAGATATACTAACAGTGGCACAATGTCGTACCAACAGAATTCATTATCCAGATGTGACAAATATTGTTTGGGATTCCAACTGGCAGGTCTAACAAAGTTATGAACTACATCTCTTAGGGTTCCAGCAGACTCGGTAAGCACACACGTATTCTGTTGCAAATCCCAAACTGGGGCGGGATTTAAGGCCAAAAAAAAAAAGTCTCCGGTTTCTGGTATGGAGCTTGCCCAAAAAGTGGTGCGGCGACGTGGCTTTTTTGTTTTTTTACCTGATTTTTTTGCTTCAAATGTCAGCTGATGACTGCAAATGGTGCCCGACTAAACTTAGTGCAAATATATATGGGAGTCCAGAGAGGCCACATAAAGCTCATTCTCGACCATAACCCAATCGAAAAACACGTTAAAATTGTGCAGCAGCAGGATTCCAGTCAAACCAGTGAGTTTGGCGGTTTCGAGACATCATCTTTTATTGAAAAAAAAACTTTTTCATTTTGCCAACGCACATGGCTACGGCGACGCGCGCGCATACCAGAAACCGGAGACTTTTGGGGGGGGGGGGGCCTAAGGATCCCTCTGAAGACTGAATGAGCAGCTTTAATATCCATCATCAGTCCATGGTAAAAATCCTGGATGCGATATCTGACACCAACCAGTCAATACCTTGAAGTAAGTTGTCGCCGGTGACGGCACTGCAGCCAATTATCAGCCAGTGGTGAGTCTTGATGTCATCAAGCTCTAATGTCTGCAAGAGAAACAAAAAATTGCATTCATTAGCGGTCAATACTAGATCTTATTCATGAGCGAATTTGTGGTGAAAACAGACACAAATTCAAAGTTATTGTAGTAAGCTTACATACAGCTAGAGCTAAAAAAAAAAATCCTCCATTTTTATTTGTTTAGACTTTTGAAGTAGAAGTACTGAACTGCTTCAAAGAAAAGGATTTTTTTTCTGGCGTCTGCACTCAGAAAATGGTGTTCCAGCACCCTCATTCCTTGGCAAAGGTTTAATTTTATGGGAAATGAATGCCTACACTTTCTATCAATTTCTGATCAAACAGAGACCAGACAAACCGGGACTCAAACCTTTGTTTTTCACCAGAACTGACCAATACATGTAGTAAGTAAATGAATTTCGGCACCCTAAGGTCAAACTAAGTCTGCATTAACTTTCTCAGGATACTTTCAAGAAAATACATGTGTTTGGCTTTGATTGCCAAGACAACAAAAAGCATTCCCCTGATTTCATTGGTCCAATAACGAACCGCCAAATTCATTTAGATCCTCAGAGTGGGGAATCTTGGATTCCATAATGCTCATTTCTTGGTGCTCATAAAATTACAAAAGTTACCAACACCACAACCAAACTGCCAACTGCAAGCTTAATGGTGACACCAAAGTCAGCCAACGAATAATCTGAAAACAATCTAAAAACTGACATCTGATGAACTAACCTGTCTAATGTCATCTGCAGGTAGGGATCCGGGTAAGTCCTGTTTGTTAGCAAAAACTAATAGAGTAGCTCCCGCTAATCTCTGCAAAAAAAAAAAAAATTACACAAGCAAACGTACCCAGACTTTAATACATTTCACATCAGCTTTGAATATGGTGTTTTCCAAATCTCGTAGTCTAGGGGCTACAAGTTGTTGAGATTTGAAGGTTTGCATGGTGGAAAGATACTAAGACAAGATAAGTTTGCGGTAGCACCATGTGAATATATCTCTTTTGTGAGTATGTGTGGTTCTGAAAAGAACCGGAGGGACTCAACGTTTCGAACAGTATGCTCTGCCCGTCGTCAGGAGAATGAGGGATTCCAACGATGATGCGATTCAGAACCACACATACTCACAAAAGAGATTTATTCACATTGTGCTACCGCAAACTTATCTTGTCTTACTACAAGTTGTTATTGTTTGATACGTGATAACCCACCGCTACACGTGGGCATTATCACGTCTAGGGAATTTGTAAAATCTCCCCCTGAAAAGTAGGGGAAACCAGTGCGCATGCGCTACCTCTGTAGGCAATTACGGTCCATTTTCAGTTCCATGTACACTGCACACCACAAACTAGCTGACAAGAAATTTAAGAGTTTGGTTCGGAACTACAGTGAAATGTTTTAAATGCGCGCTGCATGTATAAGACCAAACAGGTGCATGCGCATTACACAACCGATACAAATTTCTCTAGACGTTTTACCTGACAGGCTCGTGGGTGTTATTGGTTGGTTGTGATAACGCCCTCTCGCGACGGCAGGGTTATCGCGTATCAAACCATAACAACCTCTAGCCCTAGGCTACAAATCTGGTGACACAGGAGAGAATCAACAAACAAGTCTACTAAAACATATAGTCTGAGCTGGGTCGCAAACCCGGGCCACGAACCCGGGCCATGAACCCGGGCGACAGTGGTGAGAGGCGAGCACTTTAGGCTCTAGCCGCCCGTGCCGCTCTAACACCTGTACATACCTCTTCTATTAGCAGGGAATGAAGCTCCTGTTTACAATCTAATAGTCTCCTCCTATCTGCGCTGTCAACGACCCAAATCAAGCCATCTGTACTCTCAAAGTAGTTCCTCCAGTACGATCGCAGCGACTTCTGGCCGCCGACATCCCACACATTCAGCTTAAAGCTGAAAGGAATAACAGCAAGATGGTTTGAGTACTATCTAAGGCTTTCAAGCAGACCAAGGTGAGAAAGGACAAAAGTAAGATCAAAATACAAAACAAAAATAGGACAAAAATAGGACTTTGGAGGACAAAATCAAGATAAAGTAGGACTTTTGAAGGCTTTCAGTAGTAGTTTTCGTTGATACTCAGCCATGTCCACAACACCATAGGCTTCATTAGGCATGTTCTGTACTCACAACACTTGTACTGTGTCCAAGCCCTTCATGGTATGATTTACATATGACAGTGTGTAACACTGTTATGAAAAAAGTGAAAATTGGGAAAGTGGGACAAAAAGTAGGAAACAGTAGGAAAAAGTAGGAAAAGAATGAGCAAGGTAAAAAAAACTAGGAAAAAGTAGGAAAAGTTGGAATACTTGAAAGCCGGTTGTTTTAACCCTAATCCTCCAGGCTGAATATAAGTTTGTCTGGAAACCCTGCCAAATGCAACAACATGCAGTCATGAACTCAATTGAAGCCACAAAAGATTGTTTAGTGCAGTGGTAATTTGTGACCTGTCATGTCAACATCAGACTCTTCTGGGCAAAATGAGATTTTTGCACATTGTTAAAATATGTTCTTTTTCCTTTTAATAGGTGGTTTAATTCTTGAAGCCGGTCATTCCTGGGCAGAGTTATGCTATTTTGAAGTTCAATGTGTCGAAAAGTAGAAAACTGAGAAAAAGGCCACAAACGTCACAAAACAGTAATATCTTTAACTGATATTCCTTAACAAATCATCAAAAATACTATATTTAGAGCTCAAATTAGGGTTTCAAACATTTATAGTATATTTTAGACATGTTCAGGATTGCAAATATGCAAAAATTTGAAAATCGAAAAAAATCACCCCCACAGCGTTTTTTGGCCTCTGCTCTGCGTTTTTTTTCAACCTCTGCCCAGAAGCGTCTGCTTTTGACAGAACAGGTCACATTTGTTTACAGGGATTTACATGCTAATGCTTGGTATGATTGTACATGAAAAAAAGGGGATGTTTGTTGTATCCAAATGTTTGGTAGGGCAGTGTTCTTCATAGTGATGCTGGAATGTAGCGGGCTCTACAGGTACCTACCTAGATCCTGCAAGAATCCTCCACAAAATGCCTCATGGGTCAACGAGGGTAAGTGTTCATGGCAACCTTACGTTATTACCCATTATTATTTATATCAGGCTTCCAGCGGTAAAAATAAATCAGCATATTGTATGCTTTCATAAAAAATCCGGGCATTTTCGCAGGTTCCCGCTTGATCAAGAGCATAGCAAGTCACAGTTGTCAACCACTCAACACAGCGTAGCGCGCGCGTACCGTCGAACACGGAACACGCCGCGCGCATGCAGCGCACAGAAGGCCAGGTATAGTCGAACACGGAACACGCCGCGCGCATGCAGCGCGCAGAAGGCCAGGTATACGCGCACTGTTGTTAACAATTACAGTGGCAGCTTCAAAACGTTTGATGTACACGAAAAAGATGTAATGAAGACAGTGTCTTGAATTGTGCTTCTTGCAGATCAAGTCAGCCTGATATAAATAATAATAATAATATTGGATGGCTTGTTTTCGGTGGATACAAGACTATATTGCACTCGCTATGACAATATTGCACTCGTCTTGGACTCGTGCAATATGTATAGCTCGTGCAATATATTCTTGTATCCACCTCAAAGCCATCCAATATTATATAAATATCATGTTTTCTTTTCTCACCCTCTGTGCTCCAATGTTTTGATGTTGAACCCAAGGGTTGGAGAGATCGTACTGATGTCTTCCCCGTTGAATTTCTTTAGAATTGTTGTCTTGCCAGCGTTGTCCAGTCCACTTTGATTTATTAGCAAGGTTAAGGTTCTTCATAGGGAAAAAATCTTGTCAGACGACTGTTTCAATTTTAAATAAAATGACATTTGTTTCGATTAAATGTGATTTGCAATTGAAAGTCACAAACAGGTGAAATTAAATATCAGGTTTTGTGCCCTTCACCGACGTATATAAACACATACCTCCCGAGTGAAAGTTGAAAAAAAAATCACTCGGGTGGGACTCAAACCCGCGACCTTCTGCTTTCTAGTGCAGACGTCTTACCACTCAACCACCAAGCTTGCAGGATCGGTTGGCTGGTTCGAATTATGTACATGTAAGCAGTGGGTACCGCAATTAAACTATTCATCTATGAATAGTTGAAATTTAGCTTAAATATGATCTTACTTATGTAGTGACTACAGTCATAGCAGCTGACCATAACATGCACACGACAGTTGTCAACAGAACTTTTATGTCCCTTACAAACAAGGCAGTGGATATTTGGCCAGAGCCGGTTTTCTTTCAGTAAACGTTATAGTTTCCAGCAGGCTTTCTCTGATTGGCTGATACATAATGACGTCATGTTGGCTGCACCGGCTTTCTTTTAGTATGCTAAATACTAGTTCGGTCTGAAGACGAAAATGCATCCTTCTAAAAAAAAACCCTTCTGGGCCATAAATCAGAGCGAAAAGACTGAATAAGCCACCAAAATCATCAATTATTTTTCATATTTTTGTAACTTTTTTTCTGTTTTCAGTCAGTTATTAGCTTTGTGAATGACTGTTGCACGGTACGAGGTATATTTATGTCATGTGGATTTGCATAACAGGAGAAAAGGACAATTTTTGTGGAGTCTGTTTTTTTAGGAACTCTGCCATTTTCCATTCGCTATGTACAACGTAGTTTTGTCTCCAGCTCTAAATGTCGATTCTTGATGAGCATTGGGTCTGGAATTCCTCTAGTCCCATAAATGTGGCTGAAATACTGGACTACCTCCGTATGTTCAGCCACATTACTCCATATGCCCTGTGTGGAAAGTCCAGTTGCTAGGGGAGCAAAAAATCAATTCAAGATGTGAATAATTTTTTCACTTGATAATCACCCAGTATGACTGCTTTTAAGCAAAAAAACCCGTTGAATTCCGCACCTTCGGAGGCCTACAACATGGCCTAGTTAGTAGTTATCTTGTAATTTCGGGCGAAAAGTCGGACGGCTTTTGGGCGGAATAGAATCCATCGTGTACTCATGTTTCTGAATCTGCTTGAGGTCAGGGGTCATGATGATACTCGTGGTTTCCACCGTGCGTGCGCCAACTTTACCAACATAATGTCAATGGCTGTGGCTGTTGCCTGTTGCCTGACGCCTGTCATTCAATTCAAAGTCAACAGCGCATGTATGCGGGCGCACTTCAGAAGTTCAGACCGATGATTACAACTCTTGATTTGATTTTCTGCTCCCCTAGCAACTGGACCTTCCACGCACAGGGTATATGGTAGCTGGAGTTACCCAGCCCTGAATTTTATCATTGGGTTGTCATATAGGGCTGGAATAACCATTACTTGCCTGGAATAACCATTACACAGGTCCTTGAAGTAAAAAACGATCCACGATGAAGATTCAGCCTACAATTGCAGTGAAAAAAGGAGGAATAACCGCTAACCTGACAACCTTGCAGGCATGGCCAGGACCGCAATTGGTTTGTGCACAAAAAAATTGTGTACAATGAATGGCGGTCGATTACCAGGCACAGCGCGCTGTCAACTAGTCGTTTTTGCCGGCTGCGCTGGCTGTTGGCGCATGACGTCACGCGGAAGCGTAACACCCGATGACTGTTTCATGCACTATCGGTTGCGGTTCCAGTACCGCAACTGTGATGCGAGTGGTAAACCTCATATTAGTGCATGAAACAGTCATTGGGTGTTACGCTTCCGCGTGAAGTCATGCGCCAACAGCCAGCGCAGCCGGCAAAAACGACTAGTTGACAGTACAGCGCGCTGTGCATGTGCCTGGTAATCGACCGCCATTCATTGTACACAATTTTTTGTGTGCACAAACCAATTACGGTCCTGGCCATGCCTGCAAGGTTGTCAGGTTAGCGGTTATTCCTCCTTTTTTTCACTGCAATTGTAGGCTGAATCTTCATCGTGGATCGTTTTTTACTTCAAGGACCTGTGTAATGGTTATTCGCAATTTTTTTTGGGACCTGCCTACGCTGCTCGGTTACGTGAAAAATTAGCTCCAGCCCTACATGACAACCCAATGATAAAATTCAGGGCTGGGTAACTCCAGCTAGGTATATGGAGTAAATGTGGCTGAACATACGGAGGTAGTCCAGTATTTCAGCCAATGGGGCTAGAGTTCCTCAAGCTAGGCATGCTTCTTTTTTGCTAGGTAAAAATTAGCTTGAGCAACTCCAGCTGACTGCTCTGATCTCATCAGGAATTCATGAGCATGTCAGCTGGAGTTAGCCTACTCAAGTCTAGCCCCATAAATGTGGCCTATTTACTGGACTGCCTCCGTAAACATAGGCCACACATCCACATGTACAAAAACGTGTCGATTTTGCCAAATTTTGATTTTCACATTTAGCCTTACTTTGTAGGTTTTTTTTTGCTTTAGAAGCATTCTCACCCTCTATATAGGCTAATCAGAAAGTGCTGCCTTTTTCAGATGTATATTTTTCGTGAAATTTCCAGATTCATTTTTACACGTTTTCGTATCAAAATTTCAACATGAAATTTCACCAAAAATATACATCTGAAAAAGGCAGCACTTTCTGATTAGCCTATAAAGAGGGTGAGTATGCTTCTAAAGCAAACAAACCCTTCAAACTAAGCCTATATGTGAAAATCAAAATTTGGCAAAATCGACACGTTTTTGTACATGTGGATGTGTGGCCTATGTTTACGGAGGCAGTCCAGTAAATAGGCCACATTTATGGGGCTAGGTAAAATGAATGAAGTCTGAAATGAATGATGAAGTCTGATAAAACTTGATTATTTCTTCATCGTTACAAAAGGATACAGCATTAGAAGTCGAACTTCCTTTTCCTTCTGTTTCATCTTCTTCAAAATTGTCAACAATCCCATGTTGAGGGAAGGTGTGTGGCCGTTAGTGTTAATTGTTGACAAATTCTACTTTTTCTCTCGATATCTAGCCCACCGGTAAAGTTGTATAGCGCCACCAAGTGATCAAATAAAAACTAACGTCGCTCGTCTGGTTTACAGCCACAAGTGCAATGTTTAAAACTAAGGTGCACATTGCGTCGGGAGCCACACTTCGTCGTGTGACCTTATTTTGAGGTCAATTTTATTGAGATTCTGCTGGAGTGAAGTTCTACAGACATGGCATCTTCAACGAAGTCAAAAAATACTTGGATCAGAAGTTTCACCGTCACAGACCCCACCAAACACGAAAAGGGATTTACTGTTTACAAAGTGACATACAGGGTATGTAATAATTCGTGAAGCTTAGTCGAATATTACTTTAAGGGAGATTAGGAACTAGGAACTAGGGATTTCCTCTGACAAAATAATCAGTGAACTGGGGGAGGTGGTTGCGGGGAGGTTGTTGCCGGCGGGCGGGTGGGGGGGGGGATAATTGCTGGACGCATTATTCTAATGCACCTATCAATTATTTTCTCCCTAAAGTAAATTTAGGCCTAAGCGACAAAACACAAAAGAGGTTTTGTCAAATGTTAAAACAACTGTCGAGCGCAATTTGAGTCCCCCACGCAAGTTTAAACTTGCGCGCGCAAGTTTAAACTTGTGCGAGGGACTCCTGAAGCACGCAAATTACACCGCGCCATTTTAATTTGCGTGCGCAAGTTTAAACTTGCGCAAAGGCGATCGCAACCTTCTTTTGCGGGCGGGATTTTCATTGATGAAGAAGTTTTTTTTCAAAACACGAGTACATGGAGATATAATGGAATAAATGAATGAATAAAGAAATAAATAAAAAGGGGAATTCAATTAGCTTCAATAAAAAGAAACATTGAGATTTAGCAGTGCTTATCAGAGAAGTTGTTTAAGGGTACGTGGGGGCGGGGCCAGGGAGGGGACCGGGCAAGCAATCAACTTAAGCACACTAGCGGCGATTGCTTGGAAAGTGTACTGAAGTTGTTCAAAAATGGAGACCAGCTTCAAGTTTTTTGCTTTGTAAACCTAATTAGCATTTTATTTATATTCTTGAATGTAAATAAATCATAATTTCCTAGGTGTAAAACCCACTGTTTACGTAAAAAGAATGATTATGATCCATTCAATTGTTCAATTTTTGACATTATACTAATCATTTACATTATTTTTAAAATGCTTATGTATTCTTCAATTAAAAAAGTACTTACTCTTAAAAAAAATACTAATTAATTTAACAATTAATAAATTGTACGGTACAGTCATTCATATTGTTTTTAGAAATACTTGCATAACATTTCGAGCGCTGTGTACACTTCAAAAATGCATAATTTGAAAAAAAAATAATGAATGCATTACTAATTTAATTAATTAATTAAATGTATTACTTTAACAAATATTTTTTATTGCAGGCTCAATAATTCATATTAAAAAATGTTTACAACTTAAAAACGCTATGCATATAAAATGGTAATTATTTTAAAAAGTAAATACATTTGCAAATCATTTAATTAATTAATTTAATCAAATGTTTCAAAAAAAGGCATTAAGGCATTGTCTCCCGAAGCTCAGTGATGCTATTAAATCGGAGAAAAAAATCTGCTTTAAAAATAATGTTACATATCTGCATGAGTATACCCAGGGGCAAAATAGTTTAGCGGCTCTGTATTCGTTGCCGGGAAAATCTATGCAGTGCGCAAGTTTAAACTTGCGTGCGCAATTTGTAGCAAGGAAATGAATGCGCGCGCAAGTTTAAACTTGCGTGCGCACAGGATTAAACTTGCGCGCGCAAGTTTAAACTTGCGCGGGGGACTCACTTTGCGCTCGACACGACCAAAGTGGTTATTTTACGGAGGCCCTAACATGTTTTTCAACGGCTATATTGCAACATACATTAACATTGCGAATGTAGCAATTTAACATTGCAAATCCTACTGCTAAAAATGTATTGACTAGTTTTCTTGAGTTTTCCAAAATAGGTTTTCTTTCTTTCTCGCTTGAAATCAAATCCTACTTTTTATGAAACTAAACTTAATATTTGTTTTTCAATTGTGGCTTTGGTCTCTGAAGTAAAGGATTTCTTTTCAATGAGCTAGTAAACTATATTTCCGAGAAGTATTCAGTTGACAACTGATGAATACACAACAGTCAACTTCCCTGAAAATAGCAACAACAGCGTGAAAGAAGTTCTGACATTTTTTGTTTTATTGTTTTTTGGAGGAACAAATCTTCAGAGTAGGGGTATCATTGCAAAAATCTTTCCATAATTTCAGTTCACTGCATAACCACCTGATGCTCTGTTTTTATTTGTTGTTGTGGGTTGTTTCATGCAGGCGTTCTCCCTGGCAAAACCTGAAGAAATAGTTGAGGTGAGAAAAGCCTACTTATTCCATTGACATGTATATTTTTCTGTTCCAGTACCTTAAAGTTTTTTCCTTCGCTCTAAGTCTTAGAAATATGGATGACACTTTATCACAAAGTTATAGCAGCTCCTTTTCAAATTTGATGAGTTTTGCATATTTTTGTATGGTGTTGACTTTTTGTTCTTAAAAATGCTTCCAGTACACTACCTTTCCCAAGGTTTATGTCATGATGTAGATTTATGACTAAATATTGAATGCTGGCACAATTCCATTGAAATGTTGACCAATCATTTGTCATGTTCCATTTCTGCATTTCAGACGGTGGTTTGGAAGCGCTACAATGATTTTAAGAAGCTGCACAAGGCACTGGCCCAGCTGCATTTCAACCTACGCAGGCCTGAAAAGTTTCCCGTCTTCGCCAAAGCAAAATTCTTTGGTAATCCACGGCTAACAAGACAGATTTACTCCTACCCACAGCCTTGCCTTCTGTGGTCCTGTATAATGCCCCAACTGTAGCAATGGCCATGACTATAGTGGGGACAGCCCCTATAGTTGGGGCTGTGAAACCTATGGTTTGGGCAACCCTGACTATAGTGGGGACAGCCCCAACTATAGTTAGGGTTGTCCAAACTATGGTTTAGCCCGTTTCAACAGCAGTTTTGTATTAACGGGCATTCCTTGAAGAGAATGAAAATCCACTTTTAGTTTATTTGACTCCCGCATGTAGTTAGCGATGTTTGAAACCAACAAGAATATTTATTTCTATGCTTTCAAAAATATAAATTATACAATTACGAAAAACACTTAATATTGTGAATTGAGGGTGGGGTTTTGATTTTTGAGGGAAATTTTGGGGTGGAACTACAAAAAGGCAACATGAAAATAAAAGTGGGGATCACCGTGAGGTGCTGTGAATGTGTAAAACTATGTTGATTTGCACGGCATCAACAAAAAAAAATTGTAAGAAAATTTCATTTTCCACCAAAAGGTACTCTTCAAATTTACAAGAAAACAAGGTCAAGGAGACTGCTTAAGGTTGCAGGAAGTCATTTTGGAATGATGAACACTCCTTAGGACTCGAACAAAAGAGGGGCCCGTCACTATACAGTCGGTGTTTTAACTGTAATTGGGACAGTGCTGTAGTTAGGACGTAACAAACTCGACATGCATCCTCCCAACACAGACTCAAAAAATTGAGGTATCTCAAAACTGTTTGCCAGACGGAAAATATTCATCATCTAAACTTTCCCCATCCTTGTTGAAAAGGTTTGCCCCATGCATAACATTGTCTAAACCCACCATATTAAATGTCCTGGTGAGACAGCTGTTTGGTTTGTATCTTGTTTTAAACTTCACAGAAATGTTTTCTTGTTAGACCATGGTGCTACATTCATGTTAAGTTTTACTGTTTGGGTACTGTTTACATATTTCAAAAGTTGCCGTGTAACTAGTTAATGCACTTTGCTGGTACATAACTCACATAACCTACTCATAGAGGACACACCTTGATTGTCTTTTAAATGTTTCAATTTTATTCTCCTCACGGCCAACAACTGTATTTCAAAAAGACATTACAAAAATTCTTATGTGTCAACCTTTTGATGTAAACACAAGCAATTTTTTTTGTGGGGGGGGGATTTGCCTTCACATAGATTATGTAATTAGCAATTATGTCAATCGTTTAATCCACCTAATTCAGATCTTTTATTCCAGGAAACATCACCCTGTATTTTTGTTTTCTTTTACAAAGGTCGATTTGATGATGATGTCGTTGAAGAGAGACGTCAAAGTGCCCTCAAACTGCTGGAGTTTGTGGCCAAAATCACTCCTCTTACACGCAATAATTTCTTCCGGAATTTCTTCGCGGTGAGATATACAGACTTTCTCAGCATCTTGAACATGGTTTCAGTTAGGAATAGACTCCCCCTTGATGTTTTGACCAATGAGAGTCATGACTGTGCAAATATCCAACTAAAGTCTGGCATAAAGTGTTAGGCATGATGCACATAGATTGAACATGTAGTGTTCTACGTGTTCATCTTTTCAAACCGTGGACGAAAAATACCAGAGAACAAGCAAGAACAATATCGTCCACGATTCCCAGCATATGTCCGCGATTGGGGTCGTGAACAAAACCTATGGGAGTCTTCCTTAAAAGTTAAAGTACAAACAAAAGAGGGACAATAGGACGTCCACGATCGACGGTGAACACACATTTGCGTGCATTGGAGAGATTCACCGGTTGTTTTATGTAAAGGTAGAGTAGATCATTTGCAGCTATCCAAGAAATAACTGACCAAATTATTGTTAAAACGCTTACTTGGTTTAAAGATAGTAATGGCACTAAACTCCCTGTGAAGTGATTCCTTCTGCCGTGCTGTCATTTTGAAGGGAAAAAAGGGGGTCATTTCCAAAGATGAGTCAGCTGGTGCATTTTTGGAAATTTCCGTTGATTTTAGTCAGTTCAGTGCGTATTACTATACCTCATACATATTCATGATCGAGAGCCGAACGTTCACTGGCCAATTCACCATCATGTGCCAGATGTTATTCTTGCTGTTTACCAAACGCGCGCGCGAGGATTCACGCACATTGTGAATACGCATGCGTAGTAGACTGTCGCATGGGTTACCCGTGCGACAGTCGACTACGCATGCGCTTTACAGAGCAATCGAGGAACTGTCGCACGGGTGCAGAACGCACGCGCGAACATCGCCCAGGAGAGATGCATGGTTGCATGGTTCGCGTAAATGTTAATTTCCAGAGCTCAATGATGCCGTACTGGAGAAAATTTATAGACCGTGTAAAGATGTCTCCTGTACAAAAGAAAGTTGTACACATTGCAAACGTTTGTATTTACAACTGTAGTAACTGTATTATATTGCAAACGAACCGAACTAGTAATTGAAGCTGAATTTTTTGGTGAGCTGTACAAGTTTCCCCGAATTTTGTTTTAGGTGCATAATAATAAAGCAAACTTCGGCAACTGAATATGTATGAGGTATAGTAAAACAAATATAACATGGTTTATTTCGGGTGGACAGTCGATATTAGCTCCCCTCGGTATTGGAAGTTGACAAACTAGTTCCCTCGGCTTCGCCTCGGGAACTAGTTTGTCAACTTCCAATACCTCGGGGAGCGAATATCGACTGTTCACCCTCTAACCATATTATATTTGTATAATATTGCATAGCTGCAATCGGCTGAATGAGAAAGTATTCTGGATGCTGATTTTGGGTGCAATTCAAAATAAGACTTGGCAAATTTTGAATTGAAATCGAGTTCTTAGAACACTAAGATGCTGATGTTGGGTGCAATTCAAAAGAAGACTTGGCAACTTTTGAATTGAAATCAAGTTCTTAGAGCACTGTTTTCTCGGAATATACATGATGTACAGCTTTCACAGGGCTAAAAATTTCATCAGGTTAGTTGTTAAGCACACTTCTTTAGATTTGAGCACTTTTGTTGGTTCAACTGAAACAAATGCACAAGTGACAAATGATCTACTCTATCTTCAATCAATCACTCCATTGGTAACCCACACAGCGAGATTCCTGAATCTGCCCACAATCCTCTGCCTACGTTAGGCTGATTTAGAGTCTGAGACCCCTACGTCATAGGTCGATCTGACAATCGAGTTGCTGGCCTGTATCAGACTCAAGAGGGCCAGCTGTGGCCTGCCACGGTCCATCATGTTGAGTCTTTGTTCAGACTACAAATTAGAGCATACTGAAATGCTTAAGGGAATGTACATCGTTGGCTTTTGCTGTAATTTTCAGAAATGAACTATTTGAGGGGTTAGTATAATAGATCAAATATTGTTACACTGATATGTTGATATGTTTGTAGTTTTGTGTTCGACAATGCTGGAAAACCAAGGAAAAACAAAAATGTTCAAGTAGTCTGGCTCCCTGACTCCACTAAAGATGATATGGCTTAATTTATAGATGCCGGAAAATTGCAAGGTAAGGAAACCAGTCTAGCTGGCCTGCACCCATTCATGAGCATGTAACCAATAGCAAACAAAATTTGGACTGAAAAAAGGGTAAATTTGGAGCAGTAGTTGAAAAATAGTTAGGTTTTTCCAACGGTGATCGGCCGACCACCGTTGGAAATTGATACAAAAATACCACTTTTCTCGAAAATGACATCATGTAACAGAATCTGACAAAGTTTCCATTTTTATTGACACTTTCCCCTCTAATTACTTACATATACTTGTTTATAGAGCCTAGAATTATGCTAGCCACAATATGCTGTTGAAAGAAGTTTCATTCCATTGTACATGTAGATAAGACATTGTATGTGTTTGGTGAACTGGCTTAGTACTTGCTGCACACACTGGGTTGTTTATGTGCACAGCCATCCTTGTTATTGTTCAGTACATGTGCATTCTTAAGGAGGCAGCCATGTTTGTTTGGTCATGTGATCAAAGTTTTCTACATGTAAAATAGTCCAAACATTAAGTGAGATGTCCTTTTTGATATTGTGATACTTTAGTTTGATTGTAATTTAGTTTTTGTTGTAGACTATAGTGACTTTGAGGAAAATTGTGCAACTTTTACTTTTCCCATAATGCATTGCTTCTTGCACATGGCCTGATTCTCCAACAATGTGCTCAGCAGTTTGCTGCGCTGAGGATGATTTAATCCGCTTTTTTCTGCAACCATCCTAAGATTATTTAGCACACCCACTACAGGCCCACGAGGTAAATATCCTACTTAGTAATATTGGATCAGTTTTACTCTCTTAAATGTAGGATTAAGTTAGAAAATAATGGTTTATTAAGTCAAAGTAATTGTGTCTTTTATGCATGCATGTTATTTACTAGTATAGTAATGTAAATGTCCATTGTCACTTCTTTAGGTCATATGAGTCTCATTGAATAATTCCTTGTGAAGACTAAATTTACCACATTAACCTTCAAATTGTTGAGATCTATACTTATGATTATCATTGTTATTTGCTTGTCAGATCTCACGGTGTTCATCTTTGGAGACAGTTCATTGTCAACATTAAAGTCAGACATGACAGAGACATCAGTACAGATCGTGTCCGCCTACATTTTGCTTTGGTAGTTGGGTGCAGCTACAGTGAGATCTCCACGCCATCTAGTCTAGATGTAGAGATTTCTTGAGTGAAGCGTGGAACGGAATCCAGAGAGCTGTCGTCTTGCTTACAGCGGGCCCATGACGAACGGAACGAGGCTAGGCGAAGGACGAGTAGCACAGACGGAATGCAGCAGATTCGAGATTCGAGCACGGGAAAAGCATGCAGTACGTGAACCACCGGATCAGCGGATACCCGGTATGACAGCGACGGAACCAGTCAAGGAGACGAGAGAGCTGATCCACATCGTCATGATTGCGCACAAGAAATGTCAGCCATGTCAGCAGGACTAAACGCTAAACGAACTGTACAAGGAACTGTGAGCGGAATCCTTTAAAGAACAGTTGGTCATTGACGGTTTCATAACCAAATAATGTTGTGAATGTATTTTATCTGGAACAAATGAATGTAAAGAGTGTACTTTATATTGTTGGGATCAGAGTTTCTAGATAATCTACCCTTGTTCAGCCTTGCATGAAGTCAGCTGTGTATACATTAATTTCTGCTCTGTGTGATATATTGCTATAGTGTGCGAAAATCATTTGCATTTTGTTGTTTACTGTTCGACATCATGGTTTGCTAATCGATTTCTCCTCATTGCTCAATTTCACCCAATGGTGTAGTGTTGAATGTGTGTGTTGACAAGCTATTATTTCGTATGTATTGCAATTCACTTGAAGCTTGTTATACACAAAACTAATGCCATGTCATTTCATGAAATTGTTGTATTTTCATCTTGCATCAATCATGTGGCATTTGTAATGTAAGCCACATGCTCTTGTCATTTGCGAATTCTATTTCTGCCAAGTACTATTCCTAAGGTCCCAAAATGTCGAGTAATGAAGTGGAGGATCAAGCTAAGGAGTTAGAAGAAGGAATAGAAGAGTGTACTGCAGCTCTAGAGTCAGTAGATGATCCTGTAGAAAGAGAGAGAATTTTGAAAGATGTCAGCAGCAAGCAGGAAGAACTCTTCAAACTAAGCAAGCCTTCCGAGAGTGAAACCCGGAAAAGCAGCAGAACGAGACACCTCACGACCAAGATGGCGGAGCTTCAAGAAGCAGATAAAGTCAAAAGAGAAGGAAAACTAAAGAAAGTCTTCGCCCAAAATTACGAGTCGTGGAAGGAATGCTGTAAATATGCAAGACAGAAGTTGAAGGGTTACTGCACAGGCTTTACACTGAATGACATGTCTTCATCGTTACACATCGCACGAGATGAGCTGATCAATGCATATGATGCTTGTCGACAACTTGGGCCCCCTGAACAGGAAATGCGACGCCGGGTCGACACATGCTCAGCTATAACACAACAGCTACTGAAGGTTGTCGTCGCCAAAGAAGATGCAGACACAACACACATTTCCAGTGAGTTGAGACGGCTTCTGCACACCGATGACAACGCATCAATTTTCTCCTCGAAAGCGTCAAGCCAAGCGTCATCTCGCCGGTCTGAAAGTTCATCTGCCAGGCGGGCTAAGGCTGCTGCCGAATTAGCAGCCAGAAAGGCAGAAATCAAAGTGCTGGAAGTCAAACAGCAAAAGCAAGCAGAGCTAGATGAACTACAACGGCAACAAGAAGAAATGCAACGACTGCAGGAGAAGAAAAGGAGAGAAATAGAAAGACTGGAAAAGGAAAAGGAGTTGGAGGCGGCCCGTGCCCAATTTGAAGTATATGACCAGGAGTGCAAAGGCAGTCGAGAGAAGAGTTGCAGCGGTGACTCTCCTGATGAGCCATCCCCTTGGCCAACCGAGGCGAAACACGAGGCTCAAAGGAAACAACCAAGTCGAGTCCAAGCATCAGAAGGCGGTGAAGTAGCAGCTCTAGCCCGCAGTCTCCGAGATTGTATGACAATCCATAAGTTGCCTCCCCCAGAACCCAGCGTGTTTACGGGAGATCCCATCCGCTATGTTGAGTGGAAGGCGAGCTTCAAGACACTTATCGAGTCAAAGGCAATCTCCACACCAGAAAGAGTGTATTATCTTAAACGATACCTGGGTGGAGATGCACAGAAGGCTGTGGAAGGTTTCTTCTACAGCACATCAGACGAGAGCTATGAAGGCGCATGGCGTCTACTCGAGGAACGTTACGGTCATCCTTTCAAAGTTCAGAAGGCCTTCCGTGATAAATTATCAAGGTGGCAAAAGATAGGCCCAAAGGATGCCGACAGTTTGCAGCAGTTTGCAGACTTTCTTAAAGCATGCAAGGACGCCATCCCCCATGTCCCAGCTCTGAAGATACTTGATGATTGTGAGGAGAACAGGCGTCTGCTCTCCAAATTGCCAGACTGGGCTGCAGCTCGATGGAATAGACAAGTTACAAAGAAACTTGATGAAACACTCAACTACCCTGGCTTTGAAGAGTTTGTCGAGTTTGTACGCAAGGAGGCCCGGGTAGCATGCAATCCAATCTCATCATTGCATGCACTGAAGGCAACAGACCAATCAGAGACAGAGCAGACACAAGGCGGCAGTAGGAGAGCCAACCGAAGCAGGGGCACAGCACTAACAGTTGGATCAAATGAGGTCAACAAGATGCCCAAGGAAGGACAGACATCAACCAAGAGCATGTTCCAACCAAAACCATGCCAGAATTGCAGGAAGACAGATCACCACATCGAAAAATGCCCTGGCTTTGGCACTAAGTCTCTTGCTGAAAGAAGAAAATTCATCCAAGAAAACAGATTGTGCTTCGGCTGTCTCAAGAAAGGTCACCTGTCCAAGGAATGCCGACGAAAACTGACTTGCGATAAGTGCAAGAGAAGGCACCCTACAATCCTGCATGACGATGCACTGATGCGGAGCGATGACTCCAACCACATGGAGAAGTCGCCAAAGGGAGAGAAACCCAAAGAAGTTGCGGTTGTGTCATGTGGCGTCCAGATGGGAAGTGGATGGGGGACTTCAATGATAGTCCCAGTGTGGGTGTCGTCTGTGGATTCTCCTTCAATGGAAGTCTTGACATATGCCCTACTAGACACTCAGAGTGACTGCACATTCATTTTAGACAACACTGCCAGTTCTATTGCGGCGCGTTGTGAGTCAGTACGACTTAAACTTGCTACGATGACTTCGGCGTCCTCCATGATTGATTGCAGTGCAGTCACCAACCTAATAGTCAGAGGAATGCATTCATCTAACAGAATACGAATTCCACGGGCATACATGAGAGAGTTCATCCCAGTCAACAAGTCCACCATCCCGACGACGGACACAGCAAGAAGATGGCCACACCTTGAAAGAATAACCCATGAGATGGCGCCCCTGCAGAACTGCGAGGTTGGAATGCTCATTGGTTACAATTGTCCACAAGCTTTGGCACCACGAGACACAATAGTTGGACAAGATGATGAACCGTATGCTGTCAAGACTGATCTTGGTTGGACCATCGTCGGTTATGATGATCCAAGCGCCAATAGTTATGCCACAAGTGTCTGCCACCGAGTTTCAGCGACGGAGGCCCCATGTATACCTCCTTCAAATGTAATCAGAGCATTAGAAGCCGACTTTTCGGAGAAATGCCATGCAGAGAAAACCGTATCCCAAGAAGATATTCAGTTTCTTAACATCATGGAAACAAGCATTCACCAGACCAGCAGTGGTCACTACACCATGCCACTTCCATTCAGAGATGGCAAGCCAACGCTGCCAAACAACAAGAAGACGGCTATAGTTCGTCTCAATCATCTAAACAGGAAGTTTAGCACCAACCAGAAGTACCATGCTGACTACACAAAGTTCATGGAAGATGTAATAGAGAAAGGTGATGCTGAGAAGGTTGAGAGCAATGGAGAGGAAGGAAGGGTTTGGTACATCCCACATCACGGTGTGTATCACCCTCGGAAGCCTGGGAAGATCAGAGTCGTATTTGACTGTTCAGCGCGACATGCCGGAACTTCTCTGAATGGTCATCTTCTCACCGGACCTGACCTGATCAACAACTTGACTGGGGTTCTACTTCGATTTAGAGAACATCCCATAGCCGTCATGTGTGACATTGAGAGGATGTTCCATCAATTCCTTGTGAACGAAGAAGACCGTGACTACTTGCGGTTTCTATGGTGGGAAAATGGCGACCCAAGCAATGGTCCAGCGGAGTATCGCATGAAAGTGCACTTATTTGGTGCAGCTTCTTCGCCGGGATGTGCCAACTATGGCTTGAAACATTTGGCCAGTCAGCATGAGAACGAGTTCCCACTAGCAGCAACCTTTGTCAAGAGGAACTTCTACGTCGATGATGGTCTCAAAAGTACTGAAACGGAAGATGAAGCAAAGAGATTAGTGGCAGAAGCCCAAGAGTTATGTGCCAGAGGAGGGCTACGACTACATAAATTCATCTCAACCAGTAGAGAAGTCATGGAGGCCATTCCAGTGGATGAACGTGCCGCTGGAGTGAAGGATGTGGATCTCGGCCGAGATGATCTCCCCACAGAAAGGGCTCTCGGCATTCAATGGTGTGTAGAGGCAGACATGTTCAACTTCCACATCGAAGCTAAGGATCAGTCACTAACACGTCGGGGAATCCTGTCGACGGTTGCCTCCATCTATGACCCTCTTGGGTTCCTTGCCCCATTTGTACTCATTGGCAAGGGAATTCTCCAAGAAATGTGCCACAGCGGATCGGATTGGGATGATCCACTTCCTGATAAGCTGCACCCACGGTGGGAGAAGTGGAAGGATGACCTTGTAAATCTGAAGCAAATCCAGATACCCAGGTGCTACAAGCCAAGTGACTTTGGGAAGGTCATCGCCGTGGAGCTTCATCATTTCTGTGATGCCAGTACAAGTGGATATGGCCAGTGTTCATATTTGCGATTCATCGGAGAAAATAAGGTGCATTGCACACTGGTGTCAGGAAAGGCCAGAGTTGCTCCAATCAAAGTTGTCACCATTCCCCGCCTCGAGTTGACAGCTGCAGTAGTGTCGGTACAGATAAGCCACATGCTAAAGGAGGAATTAGAGCTAGTTATCGACAGGGAATACTTCTGGACAGACTCTCAAGTCGTCCTTGGATATATATGTAATGAGGCAAGACGGTTCCATGTATTTGTGGCCAACAGGGTCCAGAAAATCAGGCAGTACTCAGAGCCCAGTCAGTGGCACTATGTGCCGACGGAAGTGAACCCTGCTGATCATGCCTCAAGAGGAGTCCTTGCCAAAGAGTTGGTGGCCTCAAACTGGTTCAGAGGCCCAGAATTCCTGTGGAACAAAGAGATGGTGATTGCAGAAGAGCCAGTCCGTGAATTAAGCGTCGGTGATCCAGAAGTAAAGAGTGTGACATCCCTGCAAAGTGCTGTTACACCAGAGGTATTTGACTGGGAGGATCGCCTGTCTCGCTTCTCAGATTGGTCAAAGGTATTGGGAGCTGTGGCACGCATAAGACGACTGAATCGGAAAGAAATGGATAACAGCCTCTCTACCCTGCAAGAACAAAAAGAGGCAGAAATGCACATCATACGATCAGTACAGAGGCAAGCCTTCCCACAGGAAATTCAGTCATTGAGGAACTCGAGCAGAGTGAAGGCAACTAGTAAAATCTGCAGCCTGAATCCATTCCTGGACAGTGACGGAATTCTAAGAGTCGGTGGACGTCTGAGAAATGCAGAAGTTCCAGACAGCATCAAACATCCAGCCATTCTGCCAAAAGATGGGCATTTAACGAGGTTGCTCATCTTGTTCTTCCACAACAAAGTTCAACACCAGGGAAGAGGAATGACCTTCAATGAAGTAAGAGCTGGTGGATACTGGATAATTGGAGGAGTGAAGGTAGTTGCCACTCACATCCACAAGTGCGCAACTTGTCGTCGTCTGCGGCGCCCAGTGGAAGAACAGAAGATGGCCGACCTTCCAAAGGATAGAGTAGAGCCTTCCCCACCATTCACATTTTGTGGCATGGACTGCTTCGGACCGTTCACTGTCAGGGAAGGCAGGAAGGAGATCAAGAAATATGGAGTCATATTCACATGCATGTGCTCACGGGCTGTACACATTGAAATGGTAGACGACATGACCACCGATTGCTTCATCAATTCACTTCGATGCTTCATTGCCTTGAGAGGTCCTGTACAGCAGTTGCGTTCTGACCAGGGATCCAATTTTGTCGGAGCAAAGAATGAATTTCGAGAGGCATTGAAGGAACTGGATATGCAGAGAGTTCAAGGTTTCTTGAAAAAGCGGCAATGCCAATTTGTCATGAACGCTCCACACTCAAGTCATGTTGGTGGCGTGTGGGAGCGTCAAATCAAGACGGTCAGAAGCGTTCTCTCATCCATAATCCAGCAGTCGCCAGGTAGACTTGACGCTGCAACCTTGCGTACATTTCTCTACGAAGCCATGGCTATTGTGAACAGTCGTCCACTCACAACAGTAAATCTTCATGATCCACTCAGCCCTGAACCACTTACACCTAATCACCTTCTCACCATGAAGTCTACAGCAGCCTTACCACCTCCTGGAAAATTCGTGAAGGAAGACCTGTACATCAGGAAACGCTGGAGGAGGGTTCAGTATCTGGCTGAACAGTTTTGGGGAAGATGGAGGAAGGAATACCTCTCTTCTCTTACTTCACGTCAAAAGTGGCACACACCAAGACGAAACATCAAGGTGGGAGATGTGGTGCTGCTGAAAGACGAAGAGGCCCCTCGAATGGAATGGCCATTGGCTATTGTGATCGAAACAATAGAAAATGACGACGGCCTTGTCAGGAGAGCCAGAGTACGGGTTGGCACCAAGCATCTGGACAAAGAAGGGAGACGAACAGGCAAACCGTCCATTCTTGAGCGACCAATCCAGAAGCTAATTCTCCTTCTTGAGACGAAGTAGATGGATTACCCTTCTGGCGATATCCATCCACTCATCCTGTTCGAGACGCTGCTAGCGTAAATGCTTAAGGCATATCTTCATCTTGACAGTTTAATATAAGGACTTTGTATGTTAACCAAAACTGTTCTGTTAGTTTGTAGTCGAAAGTAGTTTTGAAATTACCATGATATACTTCAATTGTTGTTTCTATGCTAATTTAAGTAGTTGTAGTATCTTGCCATGTAGTTACATAGATCAGTGGTAATTTGGTGGGAGTGTAACAGAATCTGACAAAGTTTCCATTTTTATTGACACTTTCCCCTCTAATTACTTACATATACTTGTTTATAGAGCCTAGAATTATGCTAGCCACAATATGCTGTTGAAAGAAGTTTCATTCCATTGTACATGTAGATAAGACATTGTATGTGTTTGGTGAACTGGCTTAGTACTTGCTGCACACACTGGGTTGTTTATGTGCACAGCCATCCTTGTTATTGTTCAGTACATGTGCATTCTTAAGGAGGCAGCCATGTTTGTTTGGTCATGTGATCAAAGTTTTCTACATGTAAAATAGTCCAAACATTAAGTGAGATGTCCTTTTTGATATTGTGATACTTTAGTTTGATTGTAATTTAGTTTTTGTTGTAGACTATAGTGACTTTGAGGAAAATTGTGCAACTTTTACTTTTCCCATAATGCATTGCTTCTTGCACATGGCCTGATTCTCCAACAATGTGCTCAGCAGTTTGCTGCGCTGAGGATGATTTAATCCGCTTTTTTCTGCAACCATCCTAAGATTATTTAGCACACCCACTACAGGCCCACGAGGTAAATATCCTACTTAGTAATATTGGATCAGTTTTACTCTCTTAAATGTAGGATTAAGTTAGAAAATAATGGTTTATTAAGTCAAAGTAATTGTGTCTTTTATGCATGCATGTTATTTACTAGTATAGTAATGTAAATGTCCATTGTCACTTCTTTAGGTCATATGAGTCTCATTGAATAATTCCTTGTGAAGACTAAATTTACCACATTAACCTTCAAATTGTTGAGATCTATACTTATGATTATCATTGTTATTTGCTTGTCAGATCTCACGGTGTTCATCTTTGGAGACAGTTCATTGTCAACATTAAAGTCAGACATGACAGAGACATCAGTACAGATTGTGTCCGCCTACATTTTGCTTTGGTAGTTGGGTGCAGCTACACATCACACCAGGTGCTATAATTTTACATGATGCTTTAGACTGTTATTTACCAACATCCTAGTAAGGTATTCGTAAAAATTTGGTAGTTTTGTTTGTCAATGTTTGCAAATGTTGTGTATTTCCTTTAAGTACCCAAATCTGCCAGATCCACTTCTACACAGCGTAAACTCATACCTCATTAGATATGAAGATGGCTTTTTGGGGGTCAGATTTTGCACATGGCCAGTAAGACCTGGCTCAGGGTTAACCTACGTTGCCAGAGTTAGGCCAGGAGAGTTAGAAGGAGATTTTGGTAAATTTGAAAACAGCAAATACATAGCCTGAGTATTGTGTTTTCTTTCAACTCATCACTGTCATTGGAATTCGGGCGATTCACAATGCAGTGCGCCACCAAGAGTTTGCCATGGAGAGTCAACTTTTCAAGTTTACGGTCGACAAAATATGGCCCATTTGAATGAGTGTCAGTAGACACTTGAGCTAATTTGTTATAGATTGGGGCATAGCGTTCTGCCGCCTTACCAAAAATCACCATATTGATACAAAGAAAAGAAAAGGGCAAACAGATCATCGAATCATAAACTTATGAAACTACTGACCCCAAAAAACGAACAATTTCAAATTCCCGTGCTGCGAATTTGTCGACCATCTCCCACAATGCACTGGGAAAAATGAACTCTCCGTGGCAAACTATTGGTGGCGCTCTGCATTGTGAATCACTCGAATTGATCCATCTGTAAGACATTTTTGACATCTTGACAAGCAATTTAACATCTGCCATGATGATAGCTTCACTAGGTTGATGTAAGTTTATTTGTTTCTTCAAGGGAGGAGAGGAGGTCTCAATAAATCAGTCCGCGCCGGCACCCATCCTGCAGCCCAAGGTTCTCCTCCCCAGCCCTTCGAATGGTACGTCCCATGCAAGAAGTCCATCCAGGTGTGATTCGACATCTACCACTCCTACCGAGGGGAGAGAGCAGGGTTCCTCCGAGGGGCTGGCCAGCAGCCCGTCTCTGGGCGGTGTGTGGCTTCACAGGCAAAATGAAGAGGACATCACAGCCTATGAGGCGGTTGACTATGACAATGACGATGATGATGATGATCGGACGACGTTCAGTGAAGATTCGGTGCCATCCACGCCACTCCCACAGCTGCGAGACATGTCATTCTTTGATCCCCTCTCAGATACAGGTAAAGATTTCTTGAATGGATTGTCACTGGAAAGGGGGGGGGGGGAGAGGAGGAAGATGGTAGTACATATCTCGGCGAGATGAACACTGATCTAAAACGTAATAAGAACTGAGTTTTACAAAAAATGACATTCCGTGTACACCACTGTTGTTCAGTTACAGATGAGTAAACGTTTGGTGAAGGCTGGCTCACTGTTCTTTTCTTCTTTGTAGAGGGAGAACTTGTCAGAAAATTGTTCTTACTTTACCCTCGTACCCATTAGTGCTTGTTAGCAGGTTGAGGGGAATATAAAGGTATGTGTTCTTAAAAATTTGCACATTAAATTCAGCGCACCTGTAACTTGGGCCGTTGACATTAGCACAGCTTAGTTCATTTTCCCTTTAAAAAATATGCCCTCGGGATCACTGTCTGCAAGAGGACACAAAACCTGCTAAGAAAAAAATACAAGGTCTCTTAATGTAAAGTACAGGAAATAATCTATGTTTTGGGGTTTTTTTTGTGGGGGGCGGGGAATGTGCTGCACGCCACATTTTATAATATCTCACTCTCCACTTTTGACATTTGAAGATAGAGGGCAAGTTGTCAAATTCAAGAACAGGCTTTGCCCAAGGTTGCAAGAGTTCAACCCAGCTCCACACTCGCCCCATTAAAAGTCTTCCCCCCCCCAAGAAAAAAAACACCATATTAACAGAACTCTTGAAAAGAGTCTTGTGCCCATTGACATTTGACCTTAATTTTAGTCTTTGAAGTGCCGTTTCCAAGGTGGTTTCACGGCCCTGTAGGCTTTGATGATAATGCATATTCATGAGCAAAATGGTGAAAACAGTGATACCATCAGATGTTAAACACACATGCCTCACTCCTTAGTACCAGTACCAGACTAAAGCACCCCCTCTTGTTTGCGTGTGTTCCTCCGCAGAGCCATCCTCATCCATGGCGGAGCTTCCCCCCATACGCCAGAGCAACAGTTGGTTATTCCAAGCCATGGACATGTGTGCAGTCCTCAATGAGGACCCAGGGCAAGACTCGCCGGAGGACTCCACACCGGCAGACTCCACCACGGATCTGTCCACCGACAGCGGTATCACTATCAACTTCCCTCAGGTAAAGTTTGGACGTCATTTTTTTTTTAACCCTTACCGCCCTGAATCCTTCAAAATCCTCTTTGCCAGAGTGGAGGAATTTGAAGGATTGAGGTAACATGGCAAACGTTTGTTACTGATTTCGTAGGATAGCACAGAATTTTTCCGCTAGCACAATATGGTGATCAGAAACACGTAAATTTGAAATTTGGCCCAGATGTATGGCAATGAATAGCCTTTTTGAATCAACTAAATAGAATTTTGTTTACACTGGGACCAGCTTTAATAGGCTAGCCCTTGTCTTTCTTTTTTTCAAGACAGTGGTGGCCTTTCTTTTGACAAATATCTGTCTTATTCTCTGAATGATGCCTCCTGCATGGTGTTCTTTCCCAAAAGTAGCAATCGCAAGCTCCATGGAAATCTTAAAGATTGCGGAAACATCTTTCTAAAATAAATATATTAAGTATATTTTAGCACCAAGTGTCCTTACTTGGCTATGAAAGGTATACAAACAGCGCCCTCTACAGGTCTTGCACATACACATTGTACCAATAACCAACATTGCTAACTCTGTTGTTTTCCCAATAAATTCATTTAATATAAACCCTGCACATTTGTATCATTTGCTTCCAGGGGCTGGATTCATCGACCAGTGCTGTCAGCTCCAGAGAGCAGCAGCCAGCAGGCACGGCGATTCCCCCGGAGTCAACCGAAGACGTCAAGAATGAGCGTAACACCATGGCCAGGGCCTATCTAAACTGCATCCGGGCTCAGCAAGCTGCTGAGAGGGACGCTATGTACTCCGACGGTGGCATAGTGGACTCGCGCTCTCTTAATGTAAGAAGTTCTAGCTTAAGACATGTTGCATTCAGAAGCCGTCCTTGAGTTGCTGTTTTTATAAGCTGCGTCTGAATCTTTTGTCTATAGTCCAATCCGATTTTGAATTGACGGTGACGGTTCTGGTAGCCATTACTGGGACGTTTCCATGCCTGAACGCCCAGCATACGTGCAGTCTGTAAAGCTTTGAACATCTCACTAAAGGGGAGTGCATTGTATGAAATACAAAGATGAGCTTTGGAGCGTCCCAGTAATGGCGGAAAGCCAGCCCAGCATACATTTTTAATAGTGGGCAACTCGGATTGGTCTGTAGCTGTTGTCTTTGATCGTATATTACAGTTTAAGTTGTCGTAGCTCTGGAGGCCTGTTTGGGACACGGGCTTATTTAAGCTAAGTAACACAGAATGCCTAAGGGGTCTACTTGTGCGTATCCTGTTGGAACAAGAGCATGCACCTCAAAGATTGCTTCCATCCAAAGGATCTAGTTAGTCCCCTCAATGAAGAACAAGACTGAGAGATTGTATGACTCTTAACCTGAACCCTCTAGGATAGTATGGGTAGAAACTCTCCTTAACACAATATGCAACACTTGTGAAAATGAGAAGCCCGCTCAATGCCACAAGATCCATCAGGCCAAACATCTCAAGGCCAAAATGGCTTAGAGTCTGAAGTCACAAACTGTAGCAGGATATTGTTGTAGCATTGCTTAATGGGACTTGCTCTCATTGTCTCAGAATTCGTTATTATTGCACTGGTGTTGCGCTGGTGTTGATAGAGCTCAGTGCAGCAAGGTCCCACAGACTTCTGAACCTGATGCACTGTGCTAGTTAGGCTTAGCTGATTTTGTAGCCTTGTGCCAATGCTCAGGTTTCAGATTTGTTCTTTAAGACAAGTCTAGATCACAACTCAAATCACAAGTCCATCACATACTAATTACGCTTAGGGTCACTAGTAGCAGGGGATGAACAAAGGACTTCCTTTGTCACAGTTAATTTGACTGGCTTGTGACTTGCAAACTTGACTTGAGGCTGAACAACTTGTCAGAACTTTAGTACAACTTTGTCAGGTTAATTCCTCTGCAAACACACTGTGGGTTTGTGCACATTCGGATGAATTTCCTTCACGCACTAGTTGTTGTGATTAGGCCACATCATCAACTTTCTCTTCATGAAGTCCATAACATTGGAAAGCCAAAAAGGAGACTATCCAGTGTGCAAACTGTGACCAAACTACAGTTTGATCTGTGTTCTTGATCCCAGGCCAAGCCTAGAATGGACGAGACAGGAGGGCGTGGGCGCATGGGCGTGGGCGTGGCTGCTGTCACAGTGGGCGGAGAGGAAGATTACCTGTATCAAGCAGCATATCACATCAGTCTAGCGCTGGAGAACGAGGCTAACGGCAGCTACCAGGCGGCCTTTGACCTCTACAAGTCAGGGGTCGGCGTGCTGCTCAAAGGAGTCATAGGTAAGAGTTGGCCCAATTTTGATCTTTTTTTTTAATACTGACCTACATGTAGATGATTGAGTTCAGTTTCAACTAAGTTGTCTGTCTGTAACTCTATTATGTGTTGTATTAAAGGTACTTAGGAACATTGGCAATTATGCGGAAATGGACTTACCAATTCAAAGACAAAATCCTTGCTCAAAGTGAAGATAGGACAGGTACCAAATACCCTGTGAAATTATTCCGCCCGAAAGGATATCAGTAAAGAAGAAGACAATCCTTGACAGTTGTTTAACAAAAATGTGCCCACTGGCACACTTTTACGTGTGTTAACAGTTGACCAAAAATTGTGCATATGTTTTCTCAGTTTTTAAAACGTATAGTATCCACAGAACTGAAACTTCAACAAGTTAGTTGTTGTATTACCCTACTAAAGATTTTGAGCAATTTTGTCGTTAAACAAACAAAATGCACAAAAAGCAAAGTATGTCCTTTTGAAACCAGTGGTATAATACATGTGATAAAATATTTGTATCAATTGTACTTACAAATCAAATTAAACTAATTCAAAAGCAATGATTTGTCCTTGCAGTTGTTGGTAATCTACGCCCAGATTTCTAAAATGCAAATTGACAGGTATTGTGTTTGTTTCATCAGCGGATGACAATAAAAATCGGCGCGAGGCAGTTCGCAGAAAGACGGCTCAATATCTGATGAAAGCTGAGGATTTGTACAACAAGTATCTGTCGGCCGATGCTACTAATAGCAAGAGATGGGAGGTGGGTGTGCCATTAAAAAAACACAAAGAAACAAACAAATCGACCATATTTTGTGACATTTTTGTTTTCTTTTTGCCTCAAAAAGAAAAAAAAATGGAAGTTCCTCTCACGCAAAACGAATCAAATGTTGGCCATTGTGAAAATTTCAAATATAAAAATGGTTGCGAGAAAAAGGGTTGCAAACTCGGCTTTGCGTGCAAAAACGTAAAGTTAAAAACATTTTTTAGCATAAAAAAAGATTGGGTCAGTGCTCACTCATTGCCATACTTTTCTTTTGGGGCTTAATGTATACAGATAATCAAAACTGTTAGCTTGGCACTTTTGATTTTGGTGCTTCCTAACAGCAGTCACAGTCACAAGTCTTTTTAAATGTTGGTTTTTTGCCCTTTGCATACGTATTTTTATAAGCTTACTTTGTAAACTTTTATTTGTGTAAACTCACTCGGGTGGTATTCGAATTCACAACCTCCTGTTTACTAGTGCAGACATCTTACCAGTCAACCACTGAGTTTGGCAGGGTCGACTGGCCCGTTCGAGTCTGTGACAGGAGGTACATTTGATATGACTTGCGATTGACTTGTGACTTTTTTACAAGATGGAATTTATGTCGGGGAGATGTGATTTTTCATCACTAAAGAGCAAAAACCCAATATAAAAATTAAATCTCCATCTTATAAAAAAGTCACAAGTCCGTCACAAGTCACATCAGACGTATGCTAACAAGTAACAGGGGATGAACAGTGACAATGGAAAGCTTTTGTCAAAGTTTACTTGTTTCCGTACTTGAGACCGGATGACTTCTGAATGACTTGTGATTGACTTGTGAAGACTTGACTATATCCCTGCTACCGTTTCTCTTTTTCCCGCCTCTGTCTTCCTGTGTCTTAGTCGGAGCAACCTGGCATCGATGTTGACCCTCGCTCAGCCCACCTCAGAGGCCCTCAGGAGGAACTCAAGAATTACAAAGTCCTGGGCTTGATTGATAGTGTGCTGCTGGTTCTTGACACGGTCACCTATCAGACGTTTGTCATTAAGGTATGCTGGGCATATCCTATATTACTCTAACCCTTTCCAGATCCCTCAAAATCCCACGAGAGGTTTGGAGGATTTTGAAAGTTATAACCTGGCAACAGGTTCTTTACGTGGGACACGATGTCCATCTTATTATGAAAAACAAGGCTTCGCCTCACCCACTTCACAGGGAGGCAGCTTCATCGCCCGTCAACCGCTTTGTGGGCGAGTCACCCGCTTTGCTGGTGATCAATCGTGAACACCCATACACACCCTTTGCGCTTTAAAGTATAGCGGTGATGTGCCATTGGGTTCATGTAAAGTTGAGGACTTGGAAGGTTTAGGAAGGTTACTCACAAAAATGCCTGGTGGGTTGGAGTTAAGTTCTCCATTTTATTGAAATAAAGCATGTAGACACACTTTAGTGTTGTGTCCAGTTCATAAATATTTATGAGGTAGGCAGCCACTGTAAGGTCACATGATCTCATCGCATCATGATCAATGGAGGGCTCTTCAGCACGATTTAATGAGCCTTGGCTCTCACTTTCCTAACATTCATTACTTGCTATCATTGCTCTAGCAACTTTGATGGAGTAGAGTAATTCAGCATTATACACTTAGTATTTATTAACTGATTTTTGGAATAAAGAGTTATAATGACAAAATTGTGGTTTTTTTTATCAAAAGGTTAGGTTTTGAACATTCTTTTTTGGATTTTGAGTGGTGGTGTTATTGGAAATGAACAAAATTCATGAACAGCAAATGATCCTATATGCCTTCAATCAGAGTATTGTGTTCCGGTGTTGTAGTTGAGTTCACCACAAGTCCCTGCAAGTCCATCACAAGCCCTCCAGTCCCAATTCAAATCAGTAGCTATTGAAATGAGCTTTGACAAAGGCATTCCTTTGTTACTGTTCATTCCCTGTTACTTGTGAATGCACTTGTGATTTACTGGAGACCAGACTTGTGATGGACTCGACTACAGCACGGCCATGTACCATTAAAACCCTCTTTTGAATGTTTTTCTAGGTATTGCTGAAATGTTCCACAGCCACCAAGCGAGCGACCTGTGCACCGGCCAACTGTAGGTACATGGTCAAGCCCTACCGATTCATCGAAACAGACAACGCCATCTTCATCGTGCTGGAGCATGCCAGCGGAGGGAAGCTGTGGAGCTATGCCAGCGGCTTCCTGAACCACGGAGCAGAGTCCTCCTACAATCAGGCCCTGGCTGGCAGCCTGGAGAGGAAGAGCATCGGCAGTTGTGGGTCACGGAGGTCGCGGCACAGCACGGCCAGCGGCAAAGAGGACAGGAAGCTGAAGGAGGACATCTACGAGAAGAATGTGTTTCCCGAGCCGGAGCATCCTTCACCTCCAACGGAACAGTTTGGAGATTTTGTTAGTAGCTCTCAAGACGATGATGGAATTAATGCTTTCACACCGGATGCATCCCCCAGTGGGGAAAACAATTATGCAAGTCTTGTTATTGACTATGGCATGAGTTCTGCCGAGCCTGCTATACAGGATGCGCTAGAAGAAGCACAAACGCCTCCAGCTGTGGCCGACTCCATCTCGCGTGAGTTTGCAGATCTGGACATCCGGGACACGGAGACAAACTTGAACGAGCTTGCCAATCAGTACTCGCAATATGACAACTTCTCGGGGCACAATAATGTCGGCAATATCCTGTTGAGTGTGACTGAGCCGGGAAGAGTCCAAATTGATGATGGAATGAACAAAGCTACCACAGCCCCCATGAACTTGTTCAGCATTGACAGCCTCGAGAGTCCTGGAAGCGAATTACACAGTGCTGGCAGTGCAGACAAGACAGTGTTTGGTTTTGGCTCAGCTCCTTCAACTCCCAAAGGTAGGCCTGAAGATGCTGATGGTGTAGTTAATACCGACGGTCATCTTCATAGCAAAACAGGTGCAGCTGATGCGTCGTCGCATGGCACTCTTTCCACATGGGTGGACCACAATCCCGAGGATGTCATTGCGGATGCCTTGAAGGTCATGGAGGATTTGGAAGAAAATGACCAAGACGATCTTGAATTTGGCCTGTCATCTTCAAGCCACAACCATGCACCCTCGGAGTTTGACGAGTTCAATTCACTGCTTCCAAATGCAAGCCAAGCGCACACCCTGCCCGACACCAGCGGATTCGCATCTGCTATGACCGACGATGTGATATCTTCAAAGCCTGGTACAGACCTGGCCGAGTTTTTCGACACTGCTTTCAAAGAGGACTTGGGGACGTTATCAGAGTCCAAGACAAGACCCCCTCTTGTCAGGCACAGCATGAGTATGCATGAGAGAGGAACACACAGTGATAGCTCACCGAGACACAGACAGCATTCAAATCCACTTGACTTCAGAGTCGTAAGAAGTTCATCTTTTGAAGAGGGTCGATCAGATGACATTCTGTCATCCTTGATGCAAGTCAAAGATGAGGACCGTGGCGGCTTTGAATCTGTCTCCCTGCGGGAAGCCAAAGGCACGGCTCTCGATAAGACTAAGAGTGAGCCCAATCTTGGAGAGATGCTTGGTGAAGTGACCTCAAGTGCAACCGTGTTGAGTCAAGATGGTGGACAAGTATCCGTTACGCAATCTGAAATCACCCCCAACCAACCAAACTTAGATTTGAGCCTTGCCAAACCCAGTAATCCATTTACAACAACCCGATCCCCTGCCATCCCAACGAACAACTTATCACCGACATCAACTCTGGAGGGCTCTGAAGCCATGATATACAGCTCATGTGAATCCACTCCCAAACACTCAATCTACTCCCCAGACTACGACAGCGGCACCGTGATGGACTCGCCTAACATGGAAAGTCCAGATCCGCACTCAGCCAACGAGCAGGATCTGCTTGGAGGCACTCATAAATATTCAAATACCAAGGACACAAAGAGTGCACTGGGAGATAGTGATGCAACCCCAACTCATACCACCATCCCTCATCCGGAAGCTACAGCATCAGCGACAAAAAACGCAAAACCCAAACCTCGTGACGCACCCCTACCGTCCCTCACCACCCTGTTTGCCCAAATGGACGAACAGGTAACGGTCACCAAGTCCAGCACCTTGCCCGAGTCTTGCGTTCGACTCTGGGCCGCTGAGATTCTCCTAGCCCTAACGGACCTACACGCTGCAGGTATCGTCTGTCAAGATCTGCGTCCTGACAACATCCTGCTTGCGGAGGGTGGCCATGTCAGACTCACGTACTTCAGCCAGTGGCAGTATGTTGAGAGAACGCTGAACGCCTACGCCAAGGAGTATTTCTACATGGCGCCGGAGGTGAACGGGATCTTCAGCGTAACGCCGGCTTGTGATTGGTGGAGCTTTGGGGTCCTGCTGTATGAACTACTCACAGGCACGGTGAGTGTGGTTCATGTTCATTCTTGATGATAAAGTTTAGGCTAACGATTGCCGAAGCAGATCAAATTCAACCAAATGAAATACATGGTACGCTTGTAATAACAGTCAGTCAGATATTCTCGTGTTTTTGTTCGCAAGGGTACACCAAAGATTTGCTTGTACACAGTTTGATATTTGCTGTATTAAAAAAAATGTTATCGTACAAAAGAATAGAGTTATTAAATGATGCCCCTTGTTGACATACTAGCCAGGAGTTTACCCCACAGCAGTCAAGGACGAAAACAATTAATTGTTCAAAACCATGATTTAATTGTCGGTTTTCTTATTTGCAGTCTGTACACAGCTGTCATCCCAGTGGGCTTAGCTCCCACACTCAGCTCATCTTACCAGACCACGTGTCACCAGAGGCAGCCAGTCTCCTCAAACAGGTACAACACTTGGCGTGACTGTAGGTCTTGTGATATCAAAATTGTGACCGGCTCCACAAAAAAGGGTATTAAGTCGCGCTGAGCATTATTGTGTAATGGCCCACTCAACTTTGAGAGGGTTAAAATTTTGTCAAAATATGATTTTCATTTTGTATCATAAATGACATCTTTAATACCTACAGTTTCAGGTTTCATTTACAGAAATGTTGATTTTGATGAACAAAGTTGAAAAACCAACCATTTTGTGTGCATCGTTCTGTTGTTCTACAACAAAGCCAGCTATTTCAAAGCTTGTTTTCTCAGTTGTGTAATTTGAACTCCAAGGAAGTAACTCATATGCAAATACATCATATCTCCAGATTGGGAGGGACTATGGAGCTCTATTATATACTAAATGAAAGCTTACATTGTGGGCTTTCCAACCATAAATAACTCAATTTCACTTTTTTGCAACATAATACCCTTTTTTGTGTGGAGCCGGTCACAATTGTGATCAAGTCAGTCTATAAATAACTAGGGCACTAATGCATGAAGTATGAGCTGGCCTTAACCCTCCTATGCAAACATGCATGCTTTGCAAAGTTGTCCTTTCAGTGAAACTCAAGTGAGTGACAGTTTGCAACAGTTAAGAGCTCCAGGCCTACATCAAGCAGGATTGACTGGCTGTGACTGTTTATGTAACTTGATTCAGCTATGCATTGACTGTAGGTGATCGATAAGCCAGCTGTGCAACCAGTTTCCTACTTTTGTCTATTGACTGAATTTGACTAGTCAGAGTGCTCGTCTGAAATATGAACTGAATGTTGGTGACTAGCCTGTGTAAAAGGCATGGCAGGGGAAGTGGATGAAATTTTGACTGTCTGTGACTGATCAAACAGTAGGAGGCTTAATTCCTTAGAATCTTAGCCTTAATATTTTCAATGAAATTTTGATTTAGTTGTAATTTAATCAGCCCTAGCAGTTTAGTGTGATGTAATCGGCCCTGGATGACACTGCTAGGATTTTTTCACATTGTCGCACAAATATGTCAACTGTTTAAGTGAGATATGGAGCAATTCATAATACAGTGCACCACCAAATGTTGGTATGGAAGGGGCCACCTTCGAAACGTACAGTTGTTGTTCTTCCTACACTATCCCATAGTTAGTCATCCATTCTTCATTGGTACCAGTGAAAGTACGCAAACACAAGTGCATTAGGCCAAAAAAAAAAGTCTCAGGTTTCTGGTATGCGCGCGCGTCGCCGTAGCCATGCGCGTCGGCAAAATAAAAAAGTTTTTTTTCAATTAAAGATGATGTTTCAAAACCGCCAAACTCACTGGTTTGACTGGAATTCTGCTGCTGCACAATTTTAACGTGTTTTTAGATGGGGTTATGATCGAGAATAAGATTTATGTGGCCTCTAAGGACTCCCATATATTTGCACTAAGTTTAGTCAGGCACCATTTGCAGTCATCAGCCGACATTTGAAGCCAAAAAAAAAAAAAAAAAAAGGAAAAAAAAAAAAAAAAAGCTGCGTCGCCGCACCACTTTTGGGGCAAGCTCCATACCAGAAACCGGAGACTTTTTTTTTTTGGCCTTAGGAAGGCTTCTTAACTAACCGATCCTAATTCACATAAAGATTTCACTTGCTCACAAATGCACAAATAATACACGTGCTCAAAAGTGTAAGACAATTGCTTTGCTGTTGCTCAAAAGGAATACTGTTCTACCTTTGTCGACAGTGTGTCCACAATGCATTGCAGACAAAAATGGCCGTTGATAAGCTGTCGCTGGCATACTGTATTAACCTATCGCGGTAGAAATCGCTTCAATGCAGCTTGTGAAATATTGTTCAATTACGCAATACACAATTGGATGCAGAACGCGCAAAATCTGAGACGAACAAAACTGAACGTACAAAATTCCATACGGTTGTCTAAGGGGCATGGCTAACTCGCAAACGGCGATAGGTCAATTGAGAATTGTACTAATTATGGATGAACAGTAGCCAGCACTTTGTGATCACGTTTGTGCACAAGTGACGTGAAGTACGTGCGATTAATGTGCCCAAACCAGTCACATCTTCCAGTGAGCAATGTGTTTGAATGTCCCTCCCAGTGGTCTCCCCCAACTTTCCCTTTGTAACTATAGAGGGGGTACTTGTGCACAGAGGCCATTGAATGGAACAGTACATGCTGATATTTCTGTTTGACCAACTTGTATGTATTTCTTCCAGTTACTACAAGTCAACCCATTGGAGAGGCTGGGCAGCCATCGCGCCGGCGGGGCCGAGGAGATTCGCATCCACCAGTTCTTCAAGGACATCAACTGGACTAACTTGCAGAAGACAGCTCACTCCTGAACTGTGCGACCAGCAATCTTGCCCCCAAAAAAGAGTTATGTTTTTGATATTTTTTTGCCATCATTTTGAAAAGTTTGCAAAGACTGTGGCTTTGTACTTAATAAGGATCCAAACACTGCCTTGCCATGCATTCTTGAAAATAGACCTTATGCATTAGATGGAGTCAGAGGGCAGTGGTTTTGTTTCACTTGGATTGGCATGAGTAAAATATTCTGTGTTTATTGTTGCTGAATTAAAATAACAAAGTAAACTCTCCATTAAAATACTGCAATACCTAAGGCCTATTCATAAAGGTTTAATTCACTATTATCTGAATCTCATTGTCAACTCAATACATGAAAAAATTGGTTATCTCCAGTTCATGATTTCACCCAGTACAGTTTGTATTTTTCTATTTTTACGTGCATTGACTACAGTTTTTTCCATTTATAAGATTTTTTTCGGGTTAGAAGTACAATGTACTAGAATATTCCAAATCATCCTGGTGTCAACAACATGGGGTGCTAGACTTGGAACATAGGCACATTAGGCGAGTCTGGGGGGAATAATGTTACAAACACAAGAGCTGTAATCAAGTCATCACAAGTCAATCACAAGTCAGTCTCAAGTCAGTCTCAAGCATAGAGCTATATTGAATTACTAGAGCGCTGACTCGATGTACATAGTGATGCCTGCTGGGCGCATCCATGTTTGTGCACAAACCTACGGAAAACTGGAAAATTTGTGTGGCTTTTGTACAGCTATTTGCATATCTGCGTTTGTATTCCATACTGGTGCGTCATCGAAGGCGATACACCCAAAACCGAAAAGAAAAATGAGTAAAACGAACCTTTGAAGTTTCATTTTACAAGGCGCAAACAACTCAAACGCGTGCGCATATCCGCTGCCGTGACACATGAATTCAAAATGTCTGCGCCCAGGATGGCTTCAAAGTATCTCCGCACACAAGAATGAGGAGTGTTAGCGGTCTAATAATTTAATACAGCTCTATGGTCTCAGGTCAAATGGCAGGCTATTCAGATGACCGTGACATGGGAATTCCTTTGTCGTTGTGCATTGCCTGTTACTACTGACCTCGATTGGGATTTTACCACCAATTTTGACTTGACTGCAACTATGACAAACATTTCTGCCATTTTTTCCATCGTTTAAAATTTTAAATGCAGTTAGTATACCCATATTACTCCTATAGACCATTCCCAGCACACCATCACTGTACTCTCAACGAGGCCCCCTTCAATGGCGAAAGCATTGTGCTAGCTATTGTTCAGACAATCCGTCGCGTGGCAGTTGCTTTGTACAACAGCAGGCGCAATGCTTGTGCCATTGTAGATCACTGTGAATGAACAGTGATAGCGTGCTCTGAATGATCTATAAAGTACCGAAGTCTGATGTCAGCTGTCATTGGTCTGGTTCATGCGCTGGTGTCTTCACACACTGAAGCTAAGTGCGTGAACCAGAATACCCGGTGTAGCGTGAATATCCGACTCCATGAAATGTGGACTCATTGGTAGTACTGCGCACGCGTGAGTACGATACCATGCTATTTTAAGGATCGTTTCGGGAGAGTGACCTGTCACGTGCGAGGGATTAACCAACAGTAGGGAAAAAGGGGTCCGATTTTCATAGGAGTCGGATTTTCATGTGACACCGGCACACTTCGGTACTCTTTAGTATAGTGGAATCTGGCGACCAGAATTAGAAGCTTTTACTGCGGTGGTGTCATGCTCATGCGCATGATTCACGCGCATTTCGGTATTCCTATTGGTGGTCGGAGCCCGGGGTGTGTATGTACTACCTGAGCGTGACAGGTGCGAGCCTTGCGCCACTGCAGAAAATGGATGCCACGGGATTTGTCTATAGAGGGATGTAAGCCGATATTGATCATGTGACACTTGGGGCTTACATCATTGATCTATTTATCTGGGCGGAGTTGATTGACTTTTCTTTGGTATACTTTTGAATATACCTGTGCTACTCTTCCCACATTTGTGTTTAGTGCAATTTTGATTTCTGAAAAGCGAAGCTATATAAATAAACTGATAATGGAATGGATTGAATGAAAGAGGATATAACTACAATTGTATTTTTTGTAAAACTCTGGAAAAGAATTCTAGCTGTAAAAAATGTAAAGTGAAAGATTATATTTGATTTTTAAATGCTCGCATCTTAAGACTTATGTGAGGCATTGTGTGAGGGATATGCCACGTCCAAAGTACTTGACTACGGCTAGCAATAATACACATATCTATGGGAACAGGCTTCAGCTGGTTCCATCGATGCATGTGTAATTACTGGCCATGCATAGCCACGTGATTCGGACACATGACCAATATTCATCAGAATGCACAGAAACCAATATGTGACCGGCTCCACAAAAAAGGGTATTATGTCGCAAAAAAGAAAAATGGAGTTATACATGTATATGTGGTTGGAAAGCCCACAATGTAAGCTTTCATTTGGTATATAATAGAGCTCCATAGCCCCTCACGTTCTGGAGATATGATGTATTTGCATATTAATTACTTCCTTAGAGTTCGAATTACACAACTGAGAAAACAGGCTTTGCAATAGCTGGCTTTGTTGTAGAACAACAGAACGATGCACACAAAATGGTTGTTTTTTCCACTTTGTAGGGAGGACCCGGGGGGACCCGGGTAGGGGGGACCCGGGTTTGTGACATCATCAAAATCAACATTTCTGGGAAGGAAATCTGAAACTGTAGGTATTAAAGATGTCATTCGAGACATAAAATGATAATCACGTTTTGAAATTTTTTTCACCCTCTCAATGTTGAGCGGGCCATTACACAATAATGCTAAGGGCGACTTAATACCCTTTTTTGTAGAGCCGGTCACATATTACAAAAATGCACCCGAGTATGGGCACACAGTGTCCAATCACTTTCTCTGTTTCATTCTTGTGGGGTTACCTGCTCAGAGCCGATACGGTTCATTGACATACAGAAGTACTTATCCTTACAACTGAGTTCTATTTTTTTTATGTTATCGGGTAGGAACTGAACTGAGAGCCACACAGTTTGTGTTATCACTTTTGCCAATGCTATGCACAGTTTCACTTTATATGCACCAAAATAATCTTTCATCCATAGTTGTTTTTTTCTTTATATCTTTTGCAATTATTCATTTGAGAAAAAAGTTTTCTTTTGTAGCAAGCAACAGACTGAACATTAAAGTCTCTTTGTGTAAAGACGATCTGTTTATGACCCAAATATTTTTAGTTTAAGCAAAAAAATCTGGCTATAAATATATATTCCATATACTCATTTGCATGTACCTGTACTACATAGTAACCATGCAGTGTTTCCCCGAAGAAGCGGGCCCAGACAAATCAGCGGCCATATTTAAACAAATATTCATGCGAGACGAAAATTTTGTTTGTGTTTTATCATGCTGTTGATGTTGTTTATTGTCTGTGGAAAAATAAACTGAATTGATTGAAAACTTTTCAAGCCATGAATAGAAACGTAAGAGCTCCATAATATTTAAATGTACACTTTTTGCGGCATTAGCTTGTGTTGGTAAATTAGTGGAGAGAGGGAGACCACGAACTTGTATCACACATGAACACATGTCACATGCAAACAAGAAGTAAATGTGTTATGAAATAAAGACACAGTCTCTTCTTGTCTGCATGTGCAATGTGTTTGTGTATGAAACAGGTTCGTGGTCTCCCTAATTCACCAGGACAAGCTAATGCCGCAAAAAGTGTAAATTTCGATTTTATGGAGCTCTTACATTTCTAGTCATTGCTTTTAAAGTTTTCAATCAATTCAGTTTATTTTCCACAGACAAAAACCAACATCAACAGCATGAAAAAAACACAAACAAAAGTTAATTTCACATGAATATTTATTTAGATATGGCCACTGATTGTCCAGGCCCGCTTTTTTGGGACACACTGTGCAGTTCTGGGGCAGAACATGGAGCAACACGCAGGAGCAGTTTGGGTTGTAAAGCAACAGGAAAAATTTGAAAGATGTGGCCAGTTTTGTAGCACAAATGTCAGCTGGAACACGATACCATGCACACATCAGTTAATGCATACGTAAGGGGACATCAGTAAAGATGTCTTTTCGTCTATAACTTATCTCAGTTATCGAATATCTTTTGAAAACGTTTTTTTAATTATGGACAAGAGGCAGATATTATGATCAATGTCTTTATTTCAAATACTTAATGAATACTCTGCATTAATTTTGTGGTACATTAATTACATTTATTTACAGGTAAACAATAAAATATTATTTATCAAACGATGTGAGCATTTTGTACAGATTTATAAAATTTGATATTGTTTTCGAAGTATTTTTTCTGTTTATACAGGTGGGACTTAAAAAAAAAAATCCAAATTAAAACTCATATTATTGGTCTGAAGTACATGTACATCATTTGTTAAAGCTCAGTCCATCATTTGCAGCTATCCAAAAAGTAACTGACGTAATTATTGTTGAAAAACATACTTTGTTTAAAGATGGTAATGGGTCTAAGCTCCCTGTGAAATTATTCTTTCTGGCATGCTGTCATTTTGAAAAAATCAATGAAAGGCCTTTCCAAAGATGCATCTAGAGACACATCTAAGAAAATTTCCGTCAGTAGTTCGTTTTTTTATTCAGCAAAGCACACGCAAGTGTTGACACGACGCACACACGCACGCAGTTGCTATAATTTGTCGGAACAGTGCGCGACATCGCGTAGCTGCAATCGGCTCAGTGAGAACGTGTCTCTGATGCTGAATTCAGGCCCAATTCAAACCGTGACTCGGCAACTTTTTGTTCTAAATCGAGATCCTAGAATGTTGTTTTTCTAAGAATACACAGCATTCACTGAGCTGAGCTAAAACTTCATCAGGTTAGTTGTTCAGCACCCTTGTTTAGATTTTGAGCACATTTGCTGCTTCTAACAAACAAAATGCACAAATTACAAATGATGGACTGTACCTTTAAGATTTTGTCAGCAGCTTTAGTCCGCCAAGCTGAAAAGACGGATTTGGAATAATACAGGCAATGACGTCTGATCCACTGTTTTTTATTTTCTGATTTAATACCGAGTATCAAAGCAAATCAAAGTGATAGTTTGTCATTTATCAACATCAAGCATTTTTGTCCACACTATCGTTTAAGGCACTGGTTACTTCAGTGGAATATCAACATAAACAATTAAAATCATTTTTTAAAAGTTTATATAAAATATACAGTATGTACACAGATGGACGGATTTGTGGTACTTGGTGGCATATAACAGCAGCAACTCAGGCACACTCGGAACACACGCTTACATGGCCTCAAAGCTGACAATTTGTCCTATAGATCCCTCTCATAGGATGCCATCTTGTAGGAAAATTACAACTGCATATATCCAATGACATCAGGTGCGCGTGCCTGCAGACTGCAAAATGTTCTTAACATGTGCGCACGTGTTGCTGGACATTTCTTCGAAATACGGCAGAGCCGATGCATGTCACGAAAATTTGATGCCCAAAATGCTATCTGTAGGAAGTGACGTCATTTGAGAGAGACCCATTCACTTTGCAGTTTTGTAAATTGGCATTTTGGGCAAGCCTGTTTGTCATCTTTAAGAAATAATATTTACTTCTTGTGTACTGAGCTACAAACTCAAACGCTGGTACTGATTTTTTACTGCATGATGTATAGAATTCAGCGGCAAACATATCTGGGGTCAAGTTGCTGAGAAGCACTTTAGACAGGCCTCATTTCCAATGCATTTTTACAAATTTATTTTGAAAAAAGCTCGATTTTGGCCTTCTCCCAAAATTCTCAAGTTGGGGGGGGGGGGGAACATGGGACGGATTAGTGGGAGCACGGGCCTTCTCTTCAAATTCTGAGGGGGAAGGGGGCACTAGGGGGCACAGGCCTTGAGCAGGGAGGCCTATGCCACCCATGCCATCAAACCCCCCTTTGATAGAATGTGTTTTATGGCTATTTCCATCGTGGTTTACGCGAGCGTTTTTAGGAAGCCCCAGCAGCAGTGGACTCCTGTCTGGTGTCGATGGCCGCTCCCGTCAGTGACAGCTGGGCTAGGTCTGGCAGCACGGGGGTGCTACTACCCTGCTTGCCACGGGCTTCGTGAGGCCTGGTCCCTACGTCATCATCTTGCTGGGTTAGGAAGGTACCGGGCTCTGATGGGGCAGCAGCTTCAATGGCAAGGCTGGTAAGAAAAAAACAATTATTTTATAGTTTTACTTTCCAATTTGTTTTCTCAACCTATGATAATAAGGGAATAAATGTGTGCTTGGGAGGTGTTAAACACTTTGAAGGTTGGAGTCTGAAGTGCTGATAATTACCCGAGGCGAAGCAAAACTGTTCGGTCCAATAGTCAAAACAAGTCAAAAATTGAAATTTTCCAAAGATTTTGTTCAACAATTTTACTTTCTGTTTTTCGAAACACCCCTCTAGCTTACATAATGGAGTGTCCAGCTCGCAAGTAAGATGTAAACAACTCCTTTTATGGAGATTAACGTGCGTCAGACGTACTGTGCAATGATACGCAGATGCAGTTGTGGTGAGTGCATTGTGAATTTAGGACTATGAAATACTGACTCACTGTAGTATTGAGTATTGCGCATTCCTACGTGAGAAATGTGAACGTTCAACCAATGAAACGTTAAAAGGCACCAGATGTCATTAGGAGTCCAAATTTCATGTGACACTAGAAAAGTGTTAAAGACCAGCCAGCCATGTCTTTGTCATCCGTTTAAGACCGGTCACGTGACGGGCTCTTGACCAATGGGAATGGGTAAACTGTCTAAGGTATTTATGAATAAGACATAAAGACACAACATGTTGAAGTCTCCTTAAAATATATCACTGCAAAGGAATATCACAAGTTTTCATGTCAATTATTTTCTTATGTCTTTCATTCCTTGTCATAATGTGTTTTCATTTTAGAATATGACCTCCATACTATAAGCACATGTTGATTGTATATGCTCCAATCCACAATATGTTAAAAAGTTCTTTATATTTGTTTGAAGCACAATTCAAAATTTGTGAAGTAATTATTCCGTTACTAAAAATGGGCAGATTATTTTGTTTGCCATCTTATGGAAAAGCGAATGACTTTTTTTATATGGCTAGTAAAATAGCAGTTGAAAAATGGAAACATCTTGCAATTTTAAGCTCATACCTGACTGCATCTTTGCTACTGATGCTGACTGGGGGGCGATGGAAGGCCGACGGGCCTAGGTCAGCCGGGGGCTTGGCGCGCACTCTGGAACCGTTCATCTTGGCAAACAGTAACCTCAGGATACGCTCTCGCTGCTCCCACGTCAACTCACTCACATCCACCTTGCCAGCCAGACCGGACCTGCCAAGAAAGACACGAGTGGAAATATCAACAATGAGGAATTATAATACTGAGCACCAGCGAGAGGTTAAAGAGGTTGTGGAATGCTCAAAGACATTTCCGTCATTTTTCGGGTATATGTAGCCTAAGGTGTGATGAAATAAAAACGACTATTGTTTCTGTCATGAAATGAGTACAAAAGGTACTTTTGAGAGCTGTTTTTCAGGTCCAGTTTTGACCCGAACGTGCAACTGTGTAAAAGTCGTCGTTGCAGGCAGCAAACAAAACACAGTAAATCGTGACGTAATAAACAGGACTCCCGATGCACAGTAGCATACACGAGTCCTGTTTATTACGTCACGATTTACTGTGTTTTGTTTGCTGCCCGCAACGACGACTTTTACACAGTTGCACGTTCGGGTCGAAACTGGACCTGAAAAACAGCTCTCAAAAGTACCTTTTGTACTCATTTCATGACAGAAACAATAGTCGTTTTTATTTCATCACACCTTAGGCTACATATACCCGAAAAATGACGGAAATGGCTTCGAGCATTCCACAACCTCTTTAACAAGGAGGCACAATTCACATTGCATCTCAGAAAAAAGTAAACCGTGTTTTGTAGCTACATGTATTACCAAACTTGTTTTGCACTAAACAACACTGGGGTTTGACCTTTTGTAATCAATTTTTTTTCTCTTTATTTTGAACAGTATTTTTATTCTTACAAAAAACTACATTTTTCTATTTTAGGTGTTTACAACCCTCTAAAAAGGCTTGTATTTTCAGTTACTTTGGCCCATAAACAGAACCAAGTGAGTTGACTGGTACCCAATCACAACATTATCAATACTGATTGGGGGGACCAGTCAACCATTTGGGAACTGAATAATTTTCGGACCATAAATAGCTCGAAAATTTATGAAGAAATTATTCTTTTAACTAACATTTTTTTGTATTGCTACAAAAAGAGCAAATTAAAAAGATACATTTTCTCAGCGTGAACCTCGAAAATAGCAAAGGCAGTGCATTGTTATCGGTAACAAGGTCCTTAACCATTTTATACCAGGACCACATTTCGAAGCAAAACGCATGCTTTGCTCTGAGGAAAAATTTGCTAAAATAGGTGACAAGAAATCTCCATGCATACGCAACTGTTATCACATCCACACCATGAAATAGTGCTTTAGGTTTTGACAATTTTCTGTTGTAGTAAGCACAACCTTTCTGCATACTGTTAAGCAACATAATACAATTGGGCTCAGACGTTTAAAACTCTCCATCATACTATTATTTCCTGATAAATATGCACAGAGCAATGACGATGTCACGGCAAAGTATTTATCGACCCGATGAGCAGGGGTAGTAATGCAACCCATTTTTGTTGGTATACGGACAACTCCGGCGGCAGCCATTTTCTGCGGTGGTGCAAGGCTTACGCGAGTCGCGCTTATGCAGTACACACGCACTCCAGGCTCCTTCGACCAATAGGACAGGCATGCAACTGGGAATTTAGAAAAAACGAGGAAACCCCAAACCACACAAGACTTTGAACAGTGTTTTTCAATTTGTAAAGGCATTCATGAGAAGAAAAAAAACGAGGACATCAGCGGATCCGAGGAAAAGTTGCATGCTTGAATAGGAATACCAAAATGCGCATGCGCCTCGTCTTCAAGAACGCATGCAGCATCGCATGAGGTGACACCACCGCAGTAAAAGCTTCTAATTCTGGTTGCTGGATTCCACTATACTCACCAAGCCTCGGCAGCCTTGAGGTCTGAATACACACTGTTGGTGCTCCCATCAGACGCCTTGAAGGTTCGGACTTTCGGATACTCTCCCTTACTTGCGTGTGCATCCAGCATCTTCTTGTGATACATAGCGGCCGCATCCTGCAGGTACTTAGCCCGGTTGGCCACAATTTCCTTCTTGACAACCTCCAGGGAGTCCAGGAAGAACTGCTCCATCTCGGTTCGCTGCATAGGGAAAACATCAGTTGTTGAGTCTCAAATGTTACAGAGAGTTATGGATTCGAGTTACACCTAAGCAAGCTTGTAATATTTTCATAAGCTCTCAGACGCCACTTGTATACAGAGCTTATGAAATTCAGTAGGAGAGGGACACTAAGTATTTCAAATTTTATACCTCAGTGTGGAAATTTTCATCCAAAACTTAAATTTAGAGATAAATATATAAAATTGTGTGGACATGAGTTGATCAAGCAAGGTATTGACACATATGTTTGAAATTTTCCTTCTAAAACAATATTACAATTATTATCGCCAAATAAACATTTTTTTTACAACCTACAACTAAAACATATTCTGCAATGTGCAGCTGTTTGGTTAACCTTACATCCTTGATTTGCAAAAAGTGAATATCTAATGAAAAGTTGGGTTTTTTTTTAAACATGATAAAACAGACTTTGTTCATGATGAAGAATACCCAAAAAATTCAGTAAGATTTTTTTTTTACGTTTCCCAAGAATGTGATCTATGAAAGATTTTACAGTTTTGGTCATATGTCTGCTAAAATGCAAATGATCTATAAAGGATGGTGTGGTATAAACTCCGTGCATGAACAGTAGATGGTGCTTTTCGATCTCTTTCCAGAGCTCCGTGGGAGGGGCGAACGCGGCGTGCTATGCGCACATGACCATTGGGTTGCGCACATGGGGCGTGAAAGCAAACAAGAATAATTCCTTCAATTAAATACGTTATTTTGCGAATTTGCGCAAACCCGAAATGACACCGAAACTGACTTTGGGTCTGGGTTTGGGCTGGGTCGGTTTAAGCCATCCTGTGAATGACCTGAAGCAAACCGAAATGAGCCCAAAAAAACCCTGAAACAGTTCGGATCTTCATGCAGTGCAATATTATTGCAAAGTTATTCTGCCCGGTGCGACCAGCGTCAAACCCACCGTACAACTGTGCATGTGGTTTGCAGTTTATCATGTACAGTGTATAACGTGTAGATAAAGTTATGAGTCCTCAACGGACTGTACGGTATGGTTCTTTACTGAGAAATGACAATTCTCACAAGACGCGGGTAAGTTCAGGCACAATTTTTGTTGGGTCGGGTCAGGTTTTGGGAGTTCAGAGCGGTTTTCGTTTGGGTTTGGCCTGGTCCACGCGACCCGATGCACAACATCAGTCTATGCGCCAGTGGTAGGGGTACAGTGCCAATGCATTCAAGTGTCTCTCTGTCTGTGATGTCATTGGTCCTTCCCAACTCTCTGCTTGTAACTGCTGAGGGGGTACCAGGGATGAAGTCCTGGGGCCGTATTCACAAAACGACTTAAGTCATAAAAAAGCAAGCACCCCACTTAAATATGCGACTTAGACTAGTTTTACAATTTAAGCAGTATTCACAAAGCATTTTCACTAAGCGCCCCACTCATTTTCATGACTTAAACAGAGTTGTAACGAGTCACTGATTTTTGTGACTCGAGTCGAGTCGAGTCATTTTAAAGAAGTGACTCGAGTCGAGTCGAGTCATTAGGTCAACAAGGTCGAGTCGAGTCGAGTCGAGTCGAGTCACAGAGTGTGGTCGAGTCGAGTCGAGTCGAGTCAAGTATTTAGCTCGAGTCAATTCGAGTCACAAATATTTGAACACTATATAATAAATTACAATAAAAAGCAACAAACACAAGACAGAAATACAAGGCACCAGTCTATTACGAAAATCCAAAGACATAAAGTATGCTGTATGGTGCCCAACCAACAGTTTCCATTGCTAGCTCACGTCACAGATAAGAAGATGTGAAACTTCGGACTTATAACTGGATTGGCTTCGGGTCTAGATTTTGTTGTTCGCTGATCGCTGACAATGTCAAAACCTACTTGCATTATACAAAACTGTTTCTGATTATTTAAAGGTGGGCCCGTCCGTATCCATTTGTTCTGTGAAATCGGGACATAAATTTAGCCAGCGTTCCACCAAGAACTTCAAAATCGCCCGAAACCAATGATGAAACCACGGATTGAGAAATGCGTTTTAAGTCTGGTTCCAGCTTTAGCATTACATGCTATAGAACCACAAGGTGGGAGTCTGCGACACGGTGTATGTTTGTTGTATCATTATGGAGGAAGGAAAACAGACGGCCGCTGTATATGAACGTACATTATTCGCGAACATTAACGTGACGTGAACAAAAACTGGCGACGCGAACGGCGCGGCGTAAGTCATTGCAAATATTTTTCGCAAATAAGTTTTGCTTTTATTTTTTGGGACTCGAGTCTTATTAGCCTTCCTCGAGTCGAGTCGAGTCATTCTGATGAGGGACTCGAGTCGAGTCGAGTCATTTGCTCGCAGTGACTCGAGTCGAGTCGAGTCATTTACCCGTCGGGACTCGAGTCGAGTCGAGTCGCCAAAAAAAGTGACTCGAGTCGGACTCGAGTCGAGTCATCGACTCGAGTCATTACAACTCTGGACTTAAATCTAAGTGTGGTCGGACCTGTCTTAAGTCAAGTTAAGTGGGGCACTAGGGTGTCATGGCGGCTTTATTCCTTTCCGTTGGTTGGTATTTTTAGGCACAAAATTGGACTTTCTAGGGGTAGAGGGAAATATCGTCAATAACAAATGATTGTAAAAGGAAAGCCAAGTTGAAATTAATGTGTGACAACCCTAAGATTGTAGTTCGTCGACATTCTGACAGTCATTTTCGAACGATTTGTTGATTTTTATGCGGGCGGCACGGGTACGATTGACGAAACCAATGTAGTGGCATGCACAGTCCTACCACGTGACTGCCGAAAGGCTATTAATTAAAATTAACTGTCTTACCTTCCAGCGCGTATGACATAAATCATCATGACAATTTGTTTCATACTCGATAGTAAATAAAATGAACAATTCACTTGTAGTTTAGTTGTTCAAACGACCGTAAAAACTATGGTAAATAACTACATGCACCGAGAGCATACGATGTGCATGACGAACTAGGTGGACGCGCGCGTGACGCAGATAAGTTTTTGTGTATTAAATTGAGCTTGGAAACTGCGTCGCAGAATACGCGCACGCATGATTATGTTAAGGAAGCACGCACATTATTGATTGAACTGCTACTGCGTAGGAACGTTTATGACGTACATATTTTGTGCATTGAGCAAGAGTGACTGTTTTGAACACTTAAGTTAAGTTGAGCACTAATATAATTGGGGTGCTTAGATCTTTCGTGAATACCATATTAAGCGTCCCACTTAAGTTAGTAGGGTGCTAAGATTTAAGTCTGGCTTAAGTTATCTCTTAAGTTTGAGTTTTGTGAATACGGCCCCAGTCTATCACAAGTCCAGTCACAAACTAAATCACAAGTCCATTCACACGACCAGTCACAAGTAACAGTGGATGAACAATAACAAAGGAATGCCTTTGTCCAAGCTCATTGAATAGCTTGTGAGTTGAATTGGGACTGGAGGACTTAGTGATGGACTTGCAGGGACTTGTGATGGACTCAACTACATTACTGGGGGGTACATGTCCATAACTAATGTATAGACATTTAAATTTTGTTTTTTTGGGAGGGAGGCCAGGGAGGAAAGGCCTGCAGTTTTGTTACCTGATCCAGGATAGTCTTGGCCAATCTCTTGACTTTCTTCATCTCTTTGCTCTGCAGCTCAATGGTCCTCATCAGCTTGGCAATCTCTACTTTGCCGGCCTCCGTCTCGACGTGGGCCTTCCTGACCACTATCTGCCGCTCCTGTTCAAACTCTCGCACCACGTGGCTCAGGGATACCTCCAAGCTCTGGATTTTAGCCTGAGCCTAAAAAACAGCAATTCACAGAATATGTAATGTAATGTAAACTAACTCATCAATGACAGTTGTTGATTGCTGTGACGTGGAACATGTGTTTACGCTCGAGATACTTAAGCATCCTCGAGGGGGAAAAAAAACACATGTCTCACATCACAGCAGTAAACAATTATTTATATTGTGCCAATAAATAAGTCAAAAACAAAAAGGTTCGTTACTCAACCCCCCCCCCCCATTAAGCTTTTAGTTGTTGGCAACTATGCTGCGGCAAATATGCCGCAATGAATAGAGCCACCTATTGTCCGATAGTGTCCAAAACCTTCCACAGTGACTAGCGGCCCCAGTAGTCAGATGGTTTCCATCACACCCCCGCCTTCTATCTTTTGACCAAAAAAACCCCACAATTCCACCACAGACTAGTCTGTTAATTGGCATATTTGGTCTAGCAATGCCCCATATGACCATGCATATACATGTAGCCGAATTCACAAGACAGTGCGCAACTCAAGCCATGTATAGGATTTAGGCAACAAATTTGTGGTGGAAATAAATTTACGCTCGATTTCATGAATCTTGTAGCTGTGCAATTTTTTTAATTAATTTAAATATCTTGGACAAGGTGCATAACAGCATTTACTATGGTCGTTTGTGTATAACCTCTATTCGGTCACAAAACAGCCGCCATTGTGCAAACTCTTTTGTGGGACTTTCTTCAAAATCGTGCGACACCACTTACAATTCTGTCAGGGGTATTTAAGGAGCAATTCATTTACTTCAAACGCAAAGCTGTGAGTTTCTTGTATCAGCCACGATAAGTTGAGCAATAACAGGCTCCACGACAATCACAAGTTGCCGGTAAAACGATAGCATAAGCTATTCCATTATTTGTTGTGTGAGGCGCGGGCATACACACTATGAAACTTTCGTGAATTGTGTCTTAACTGAAATGTTGCGTAGCTGTAGCGTGAAATGTTGCACAACTTGCGTAATAAATTGTGGTGTTAGCGGAGTTACGAGTTATTTCATAAGTTGTCGTGATATTGTCTGCAGAAGCAAAAGATACCGACCTGCTTGAGTTGCTCCTTCAGCTTGGCGTTCTGCATAACCTTCTCCTGTATCATCATCTCGTTCAGCTCCTTGTCTCCTTTGAGTGTCTTGTTGTCCTTGAGCAGGCTATCTCTCTCCAATTTCAGCTCGTCCGATTCCTTCATGTGGTAGTTCAGTGCTTCTGTCACGCGGACGTTCTCCTTGTATACGGATCGGGTTGTCTCGTCCAACTCACTAATACAAAATCAGGTTTAAATTATCAACGGCCAATAATGTAACATAAAACTGATCAATGTTAAAAAAAGACTTGCTAGCAAATACTTAATAGTGTACTTTATCTTCTGAGAAATTTAACATTTCATTACTTTATGAGCCATGTGGGTGAGAATGCTACTGCTATATATTCATGTGTGCGAAGCATGTGGCTTCATGTAGATATATCAATGCATGTGGCTTCATGTTATGCATGAACATGTTAATGTTATGCATGCAGGCAATAAAATTTGAACACGAAAAAAAAACATTACATTTTCATGATTTTTCTCAAGTGCTCTTGAGAAGCATTTAGCCATCAGTGCTTATCACATGAAATAGGCAGAAATTAAAGCTGTGATCCTTGCAGGGGTGAGATTTGGAGCAAAAATGAAAATCCATGAAATAATAGGCAGAGGGTTTGCATTTTCACTAAAGCCCAGTTCATACCTCACACGAAAACGAAAGCAAGCGAAATTCATGACGTCAACAATATGTTTGAAGCGCGTCCCCCATTGTTGATGACATGAATTATGCTTCGCACTTACTTTCGCGTGAAGTATGAACCGGGCTTGAGGGCCTCAAAGCAACGTAGGGTCTGTCATATAAGTTTGTAGTTGCCTTAGAGCACCAGTTATAATACCCGTTGTTTTACATAAACCTTTACAGTTAATGATACCTTTATGGTATGTCTTTTTAGAAATTCCACATTTCAGAAGGCATTTTTAAAATCCTGAAATCCAGATACATTCTGACAAATCTCAACCAGGTCTTTTTCATCCTAACTCTGAAAATATAATTATAACGTTATTCACCTCTGCCAATTTTCATGAAACTTGATCAGAATTACTGAGTGTACTGCGTAGCTGCCAAAAACAAAATTGTTTTGTAAGATCAATGCATGGCATGAGTTACAGACTGTTTCATGAAATGGTCGGCAGCTCTTCTGTGCTTGGTCTATACCGACCTGATTGCTTCTGTGTGTGCCCTCTCAGCCAGCTCAGCAATCTTCTGGCTGGCTTCTTGCTGCAATCGGATCTTCTCCTCAAAGAACTTGTGCTCCATGCGCTGCAGCTGCTCCACGTGCTCCTTGTTGGTCAGGAACATCTCCTCTTTGATCTGTATTTAAAAGAATTGAAGAAAGAAAAATTCATCTTCTTGGTGACTTTGTTCCCAAGCCGAGACAGATTCTGTTTTTTGACCGATCTTAGCATGACTAATATCGGTTCCGTAGTCAGGCTGATGGAGAAATGGTACATCAAGTGTTGCCTTTCTGAAACTAGAATCTAATTAGGTAACCTGAGTTAATTTGGTTTGGCACAATTCTGGAACTTCAGTCTCAAAACATGCAATAAAGTTAAAGCAGAGATGAAACTGGCATATGGGAAAAAAATCGGTAGGGCGGTATACGGCGGTACCGTTGCATATCATCGTGTGCTGTACGCACAACACCAGTGATTTTTTTCATGTCACAGATGTTTCACCTTTTATCCACCCGGAAAAGGGTTCCAATCAGTGTTGGCCTAGGTGTTTCTTTCGTAGAAACACCCATTTACGACTGTACTTTCAAACTCAAAAACTTTAGTACACGAGAACAAAGCGTCTCTCAAAGAGATACAAATTTCAGTATGTTAGCCAGTGTGAAAGAGATTAAAACTACGCTTGTGATAATTTTTACTTGCCGTTTTCATGGAACTTTTCATCAACTTTTCTAAAATCACATATTGTGGAAAAATTGTTAAAAAATCAAATTTTGTGGAACAAATTATTACAAAATCAAAAATTGCATTGGAAAAGTCAAAAAGTTGGTTTTCCGATTCAAATCAGAAAAGTTTCATCACTGTTAAAGGAAATTGTAAAAGACAATGATTGAACAGAAAAGTGCAAGACAGTCATTCCTTGTACTGTCGTGTCGGCAGAAACCATGTCTTACCTCGTCTAGTTCTTTCTGCATCTGTCCTCGTTTCCGTCGGAACTCCTTGACCAGTTTCAATTCGCTCTGCATCATCTTGACTTCATCTGTCTTCTCTGCTAGATTTGTCTCCAGCTGATTCAGGCGTGTAGTGAAGTCTTCAATCTACAAGTAAGACAAGTTCTTTTATGCTTTGAACAGATTGAGTCAAAAAAAAAGTGACCAAATTAGAAAAAAAAAATTTTTAAAGTATGTGGTTCATTCCATTTCATAAAAATAACATGGGGAAAAGTACTTGTTATTGACTAGTAACTGTGAAAATGTTGACGTAATTTATATTGTCTCAAATTATGTCTTTTTAAAAAAATGATTACACAATTCAGCTGTCCACCACTGATCATTTACCGTTCTAGGAACTGATTAATACCCATTAAATGTAATGTAGCACGGACTTCAGAAAAAAGAAAGAGTTGACTTATTCCTCATATTGAAAACACAAAATCTGACAGTAAACATAATGTTTTAGTCTTGACTCACACGATTAAAATCTCATTTGTATTTGAATGCCTGTGTGTAATCTCGAATTCTCACTCAGCTCAAAAGCTTCCAATGGCGTTCCATGGACAGCTATAAAAATGGCTTCTTTTAGTAAAACACACATAACTTCTGATAGCATGGATCAATTTCAGTCATTATTTTTTTAGATGAGTGGAAGAACATGCTCTTTTAAGAATAATTCAGTGCTGTTTCAAATTTAAATGCTTTTTTAAGAAAAAAAAATCATTCATCCATATCACTTTCTTTCGACTCACGCAGTAGAATGAAATAAAAATTAGAACCTACATGTTTTTCTAAAATCTTCAATTGTTAAGGTAACAACAGAGAGTTTTGAGAAAAACACTGACCCATAGACATCTTTTGGTAAGAGGTCTTTTTCAAAGTGTGATCATTCATTAGGAATATTAGGAAAGAAAAAATGTTTGCTTAGTTCAACGTAATCAAGTTGTTTGCAAAATTTATTTATATATCCACTTTCAGTCCGTTGCACTTACAATTTGCTGCTTTTCTTTTCTTGACTCTCTTCTGGTGTCTTTCAGTTGCTTCTGCAACTTGGCAATCTGAAAATACAATATGTCAGACATTTCATCGTTTAAACAGGAGACCACTGAAGTTTGTGATGAAGATGCATCAACACTGGAAGTTGAGCAAATCAATTTCACCTTTTCAAAATGTACAAGACTTAGACTATCAGTTTTTGACGAATAAAACAGAAAAGCCTAAACAATCATGTGACAGTTACTCCTTGTGACATGCTGTCATCGTGAAAAAAAAGATTATGATGACACGAATAAACCTTAAAAGATTACCCTATGGGGGATATTTAGAGGTTTAAGCGATTGTCATGTGAATAAGCTGCTAGTAACTCTTCACAAGTCGTTTGTAGTACTGCATTTCAATACACCAACGGGGTGAAGTTACAGTCAGGGCAAGTTAACCTCATTTTGCCTGACAAAAAAACACCCCAAAAAACGACTGTATTGAGACCAATTTCATACTACAGAGTGTATAAAAAAGGTACCCCTAATCAATCGGCTCATACGTAAATGTTAGAAAATTGTAGTATGTCAAAGTACATGTGGTTTCATCTTTATTCATTAGCCTTCAATTGATACCATGTTATTACACCTCTTTAGTTACAGATGACCGAGTACCATTGCTTGCTAAACGAAGCCAAAAATAAGTAATAAAAGGCCAACAAAAAAAAGTCTCCGGTTTCTGGTATGCGCGCGCGTCGCCGTAGCCATGCGCGTCGGCAAAACGAAAAAGGTTTTTTTTCAATGAAAGATGATGTCTCAAAACCGCCAAACTCACTGGTTTGACTGGAATCCTGCTGCTGCACAATTTTAACATGTTTTTTTTTAGATTGGGTTATGGTCGAGAATAAGCTTTATGTGGCCTCTCTGGACTCCCATATATTTGCACTAAGTTTAGTCGGGCACCATTTGCAGTCATCAGCCGACATTTGAAGCAAAAAAATCAGGAAAAAAAAAAAAGCTGCGTCGCCACACCACTTTTTGGGCAAGCTCCATACCAGAAACCGGAGACTTTTTTTTGTGGCCTAAACAAACAAAGGAAAGATTCCCGAATCTGGCCATCACTTGTCACCCTGACTGTGCACAGGTGCACAAACCGTATGAGACTGGTCTGAAAATGTCTAGGTATTTTGTCAGTAAATAATTCAATATTTTCCCTGCTAAATTTGACTTTTTAGGACATTCTTTCTGACGGCTGATGGGTCACTGAAGGGAAAAATTAGCGATTCTGACCAGATATGGGAATCTTTCCCAAACAAAAATAAAAACAAACCTACCAAATCTTCCTTAGCTTGGTCTTCCTTCTTCAAGTATGTAATGACATCAATGGTGTCTTTTTCCGACTGCAGCATCTGACGCTGCAGTGTTTCATTCTCCAGTGACAAATGCTTGGCGTTCTCACGGAACTCCAGTCGGGACTTCTCGGTGGCGTCCAGGCGCGCTTCCCAGATTCTTGTGTTGGCGACAGCCATGGCAGTATCAGAGAATTTCTTGTCCTTTTTCTTCCTACAGACGCAAATTAGTGAGGGGGGGGGGGGGGGGGAGAAAAAAGAGAGAATACTTCAGTTAGCTATCTGGAAGTGTCTTATTCAATCTTTTAATATCGGGTTTTGCCCTTCACCAATGTATTTTTACGTCAGTGAACTAGAGAAGGGCTCAGCCTGATATTGAACTTTCATTGACGCAAATTTAATCTTATGATATTACAAATGATTACCGCTTTTTTTCTTTTGTTCACGGTTGAGTCTTTAACGAAATCTAGCTGGAGTTAAAAAAAAGTGTTAATGAAAAAAATGCAACCATTCCAACTGGATTTCGTATTTTACAATGTGTGACCATCTTCTTACCGACCGCTCACAGTGCATCATCAAACAGCTGCCATGGTGCGAGTCCTGATTCCCTAAACCAACTAAGGCATGCCGCAAACATAGTACATGATCATCGTATGAGTGATTATAGTTAAGATCTCACTCTCTCATTTACTGGGCAGTGCCAGTTTTCCTTAAGTGGTCGAATATCCCCCTTTTTACCCTAGGCCTTTTCAATAATAAGGTGACTGTACAAAGAAATAACAAAACTGTAAGGCTTTTACAAACCTTAGGCCTACACATTTTTGCTGTGCCAGCTAATTTTTCGACCGAGGCCCAGGGCGCTAACTTTCTTGTCGTACAACAGACTAGAGTAGCTTTCCACATGTTTTTTCTTTCTCTCATGCTGTCGAATGAAAGCCAGCCAACAATGACAGATGAGAGATTCCTGTGACATCTTTATCATGCAAAACTCTGGTAAATTTCTTTCCAAACAACATCAAACAAAACATATTACAACAGAAATATAGGGCCTATACTTACCCCTTTCCTTTTCCCTTGCCTTTCCCTTTTCCCTTGCCTTTCTTTCCTTTCTTTGGCGGCATTTTGTGGCTCCTTTTTTTGGGGCCTTTTTTTTTCACCAAAATAAATAAGGAAGCAACCAGAAGGCAGAAGTTAAAAATTGATGTTGTCTCAATGTGGAATGCAAGTTTGTAACTTATGTGTAAAACCCTGAAAACCAAACACACGGTTTAGGACAACGAATATCTCGCCGTCCCGAAGATGTGACACACTCGTACTCTCACAGTGAATCAAGTCATGATCTCTTTTGTATAATCGACTCTTTTGTTTGTTGCTTTTATAGAGGAATAAAGTGCGAGTCATTCAATGAGCTGAGACAACAGAAATCAGCAACAAACTTTTTTAACATCGAGTAAATCTTGTCCATTTGGTAGTAGTATGGTGGCCGCCTTGTTAAAGCTTATTTGGACATTTTTATGAGGCGGGAATCAGACTAACGTTGGCATAGCGACGAAAGGTACGCGTAGTTCGACAGCGCCCTCTAGTGAAAAAACGGTGATCGTTGTAATTTTTTCCAGCTCTTTTTTTGTGCGTGTTAGTTGGGGGGTTGGGGGGGGGGGGTTCGGGGGGATTTTCGGAGGGGTGGTACGCGGTAGCAACCTAAACCGACTCCCCGCCTGGTGTGGTATTACAGGGCGGAAAGTTTCTTTAAGTTCAGGGCCATAGCCAGGCTGGTGGAAGGGGAGGGATTTTTACCAAGAACTAGACCTTTTCACTGGACTGTGGCCAGTTTCACACTGGCCCTTGATTAATTGCTTTAATAAGGCCTTTAATAGGTCCGTTTGTGCGTTGACATGACTGCAACGTCTCACCACGGATCCTCCCCCCTCCCCTCCATCCCCCCTTGAGAATCTTGTATTCACGGCCCAGCCATTTCCCGAGCCCCGAGCCGAACTTTTGGAAAATCCTTAATCCGCCCAAAACGCCACTGGTAATCAGGCATGCAACTTACAAGTAACAAAAAAGAGGAAAATCTAATCTTTACAAGACTTTGTACAGTGTTTTTTAATTTTAGTGTGAAGTGAAAAACGAGGAAATTAGCTGATCTGAGGAAAAGTTCCATGATGAACGAGTAAAAAAAAACTAAACCCAAATGTCGGGACCATTTTTATTAGTGAAGTTCTGCTGCATGTAGCACTTTCAAAATCTAGGATATGAAAGCCCAATTCTGAGCTTTCTTTTAGTACAAGAATTATTCAAATCAGATTCACTCATGTACTTTTCAAGTTACGGAATTTTAAACGCAAACACCGTTTTAAAGTTCTGTCCACGGATCACAAAGAAGGTAAGTTTTTTTTTGTGATCTGTGGACAGAACTTTAAAACCGTGTGTTTAAAATTCCGTAACTTGAAAAGTTCATGAGTGATTAGGATGATTCTTGTACTAAAAGAAAGCTTATGAATTGGGCTTTCACGTCCTAGATTTTGAAAAGGCTACGAAAAAATGGTCCCGACAATTGGGTTTCGGTTCGGTTTTTTTAATCACCCTCCATATACAGTCGTCGTTCCCGCGTCCGACAGTCCCTTGTTGCACACCTACCTGCTGATATCGATGCGGAGCCTCGTCAGCCCTTAAAAAAATTCTCCCAACAGATGTTCCATTATCCAATTTTATTTAAACGGAAAGGCATCGTTTTTTCTTTTATGAATGTTTCAATCCTCTGAAAATACCCATTAGTTTTTGGTTGCTTTTGCGTCAATAACGCACCAAAATACACGCTTGAATTACTCCGGGCCGCAAATAAATCGAACATTGTACAGGTAGTTATTCCAAAACTATTAAGCGTGGGAGCATGCATTACACCCCCCCCCCCCCAATTAACTTTTTTTGGATTAATGGGCGTGTCACTGCAGATTAAAACCCGATTTCGATTTAGTGAAGAGGGATGGCCGGGGAGAATGCGTTCTACCTTGAGCACCGATGGACTGTGGGCAAATTGATTGTCACACCCTATTCAAAGAATCGGGCGGCGCTCCTGCCTGGTATGGGCGGATATTTTTTTTCCGGATGTATCATAAAAGGGAAAAAATAACACTTGCTCAAAAATTCTTTTTGAGCACGCAAGTTTCTAATGAAAATCGAAAAATCGAACATACGGTTTTGTACGCACCTAGATTCATTCATATTTATATTTAGGCTTACTTAAAAGTTTCTGCAGGGACAGGGTGGTACAAGGGTTTCACAGATCTCAAAATAACATCCCCGCATATCCCCCCCCCCCCCCCCAGGAAACCACGCACAGCCTAACATCATGTACATCAAGACACACATTTGGACCGCCATCGATGCCTCAATCAGGCCTTATTCTCAACCAAGAACTCATTTTGTGACCTCAACTTAAAAAAAAAAGACAAGATGATAATTGTTTTCTATTCCAAACGGTATATCCAATTTATTGAACATGATGCCCCTTACCCGTTTTGCTTGTTGGGTTTGTTTGTCTTTTGTTTATTTGTTTGTCTGTTTGTTAGCAAATACCCTGTGCAATCAAGACTTGGACGTCTTAGGGACAGGTGTTTTTTAAGTCAAAACATTTACATACATATATATAAATTTTCCTCGATAGATATAATACTTTGCAGCTTTACAAAACAGTAAAAGGCACAGCTAGGTTACTATGTATGAGACACTGCATAATTTTTATTTGTATAAAGGATTTCCACCGATCATACAAAGTAATGTACATGTACATGCTTTTACACTAGATAGGCTTGTTGTTTGGGCATAGTAAGTGGGAGAGGGGCACAAAATCTGGATGATCACACATTTAGACCCCCCCCCCAAAAAAAAATGGGGGAATTTTCAGAACTGGGGGAAAAATTTTACTTTGGAGGACCTGTAACAAAATTGTCATGCAGTTGTTTTCTTAATGGTCATGGACACAGTTTGCAAACATTCGAAAATCAAACTGCCAAATTATTATGAAATATTGTAAATAAATAATAGGATCAAGAATCCTGTGAGATTGTATCGCCTAGTGTGCTGCCATTTTCGAAAAAAGAGGAAGTGGTGTCATCATTTTCTTGCAAATGTTAGGACCAAATCCTGATTATAAAAAAACTGTTGAATTTAGTTTAATCTATTAGCACATGGACTTCATTGAATTTGTACACATTTATTCTCTGAAGAATCAATTAAACGTTAGAATTCTCGGTTTCGGGGTGGGGTTGCTACAGTGAGTAATAAGCAGAGTGGTTTCGGTGCTACTGTGACTAAATGGTAAAACTGCAATCGGTACTAAATAAAATATTTTTTTTTAGCAATTGGTGGCCGACTGGCCAGTACATGTACTTCTATTAGAAAAATGTTTTGTGCATAGAAAGTTAAATGGGTGTGGGTTTTTTTTGGGGGGGGGGGTACATTTGTCTATAAGGCGAAATAAAAAAAAATGCCTGCTTCCTTTTTGGAGGCTGCCTTCTTTTTTCTTTCAACCAGAAAAAAAGGATACATTTTCAACAGTGACATAAGTTTGGCCTCTTTATCTGTTGCATCTAGCCAATATAAAGCTGGTATGTCATTTCCTGAGTCCAATGGCGGCAATTTATAAAAAAAATCTGGCGGCCATCTTGAAAAATAGCCCAGTCGGCGACCACTTTAAAGAAGCCCAAAAAAGGGCCTCAAGCTTCCTTTTTTTCAAAAACGCAGGCGCTTAACATGTTCTTTTTTTATTTCACCTATTAAATATGAACTTATCCATTCATTAAGAAAAGGGGGTGCATGAGCTTATTATCTTAATTTCATTAGTTTAATTGTAGTGGTCGAACATTGCAAAGACACAGCTCTGTCATCTCTTCCTGTGGTTACTTGTACTTGGTGATACCCTCCAGAAGCTTCTCCTCTGAAGCACCTTTGAATTCATGCACCATCTGGAAATGTAGAAAATACAATATTTATGCTAAATTAAAAAAAAGAAAAAAAAAAACACCTGAATTTGCTCATTCAATTCGGGTGATTCACAATGCAGTGCGCCACCAAGAGTTTGCCACGGAGAGTCCATTTTTCAAGTTTACGGTTGACAAAACATGGCCCATTTGAATGAGTGTCAGTAGACAACTTGAGCTAATATGTCATAGATTGGGGCATAGCGTTCTGCCGCCTTACAAAAAAAACCATATTGATAACAAGAAAAAGAAATGGGCAAACAGATCCTCGAATCATACGCTTACGAAACCACTGACAGGAAAAACTAATAATTTCACATATCCAGCGCTGCAATTTTGTTGACCATCTCCCACAATGCACTGGTAAAACTGAACTCTCTGTGGCAAACTCTTGGTGGCGTACAGCTTTGTGAATCACCCGAATTGAACACCAATCTCCACATGACACAAATTGCCCGATGCTAGGACGGATCAGTATGCTACATTCACGAATGACACTGGTCCAAATATGAAACAAATTGGTGCAAATTCAAAATATAAAAAAAAACCAAAATGGAGCCCAACTATGTTTTTAAACGAAATTAAAATATCAATCCATGGAATTTGAATGATACATTGTAAAAGTTACTAGGAAAACATCTGCATGTAGCACTTGTAAGTTCAAATCAATTCTAGATGGTTTTTTATTTATAAATCGTGTGCAATTTGGCCATTTGGGCCTCGACAAACAGTAATGAGCAAAACTTTTTTATGATAAAAAACAAACTAAGTGCGAGTGCACAATGAGCTCTGGCCGTGTTGCGAGAAGTCTTGCATGAAAGTCTTGCACGAAATCGATCAAAACCATCCCCGCCTGCCAGAGCTTAAAAATGCGACACCGAAAAATGCGACACCGATGGCACATATGGAACACCATTCATTAGGTCAATTTTCGGGAACAGACAGACACACCGACCGACCAAAGAAACTCCTGCCAGAGCTTAAAAATGTGTGCGCTGAAACTCCTTGAAATTGGTCATAGGTGTCCTTTAACTCTAACTCTCCTGCCTAGTTTTCTAGGAACCATACCCATTCTGGCAAATTCCAACACCCACATGGGAAATTGTACACACACACTGTTGGACTTAGTTTCTGGAGGTATGCCAAACCCAGTGTAAAAGACCATACGTTTAGGGGTACTGTACCTATCCCAACAGATTTTTAAAAAAAACCTGCTGTTGAACTTTGATGGGTTGAGCAGGTTTTAAAAAAAAACCTGCTGTTGAACTTTGATGGGTTGAGTTCGGTTAGGGTAAAAGGACATCCAAAATTTTAAAGGTAATGGACAAAATTTGCGAAAATTGCATTTTGCCAATACAGGGAACAATACATTAAATCTAAAGCAGTCTATTTAAACACTTGTCCGTTCAAATTTCAGTTTATAGAGTAGTCTTTTATTTTTTTTGGACACATGAAAATGCATCTTCATTCTTCAATGTATCTTCATGCTTTGCAACATTTCCATTATAACAATTTCATGAAAGTTTCATACTGCGTAAATCAGTTTATGGCGTACCTTGCGCAATAATTTTAGGCGGCGTAAGTTGTCATGGCACAGCAACTGAAAATGACCTATTTTACCAGCAAATCGTGATCGTCGTGGAGCCTGTTATCGCACAACTTATCAAGGTTGATACAAGACTCTCACAGCTTTGTGTTTGGAAATAAATGCATTCTTTTATTTGTGACCGAGTTTAATAGGAAAACTATTTTCAAAATGGTTGTTGGAGATGATTCAACGTCTTTTTCATGAGCGAACAAAATCATTGACAAACAGGCTTCGTAAATGCTGTTACTACATGTATCCTCATCCAAGATGTTTAGATTATTTAAAGTGTTGCTCAGCTGTGCCAAAATTTATGAATTGTTTGTAAGTTTATTGTGCAGCTCTGTACAATACAATGGGGAGTCAGGTTGGCGTAGCGGTACTTTCCTCGCCTTCCACCACTGTGACCCAGGCTCGAATCCCGCCTGGGCCAATACATGGATTGGGTTTTCAGTCCCTGCCTGAATCCGTGGGTTTTCCCCAGAACATTCTTCTGGGGTTTTCCTCCCACATCTGTACTTTCTTCTCATTGTCTTCTCTCTACAGGTTTCTTCAGGCTTTCATTACCAGAAATAATTGATAATAATAATAATAATAGTAAATTTGTTGCATCAGTCCTACGCATGGTGTACTGTACATGCACGTTATACACTATTTCGTGAAATTGGCTGCAGAACCAACAAAAATAGAAACATACGGTACATGTACCGGAACATACCTTTCCACCCTTGAAAAACTGAAATGTCGGCATGGCAGATATGCTGCAAGCCTCAGCTATTTCCTAGTAAACAAAACCAAACTTTTGTTAGTTCTACTACCATGAGCGCTTGAACATCAGTGGTATTCAGAACATGCACAGGCGGAAGCCTATGTAACCTTTTTAACCTCATATAACCACACAGTCACTAGTATCAAATACATGTAAGTTTTTTTCAGACGAAGGGCAGCTTTTGAGAAAGCTCTTTTCCTATTAAAGGTACAGTCCATCACTTGTAATTTGTGCATCCGTTTGAAGCAACAAATGGGCTCAAAATCTAAAGAAGGGTACTGAACAACAAACCTGATGAAGGTTCAGCTCAAATTCAGCTGTAAATTCCGAGAAAAACAGCATTCTAGGTTCTCGATTTCAACTCAAAAGTTGCTGAATCATGTGTTGAATTGGGCCTGAATTCAGCATCCCAGAAACGTTCTCACTGAGCCGATTGTAGCTACGCAATGTCACGCACCGATCCGACGAATTATAGCAACCGCGCGCTTGTGCGTTGTGCCAACGCTTGTGTGCGCTTCGCCAATAAAATAACGGAAATTTCCAACGGTGCGTCTATAGACATTCCGTTGGAAAGGCCTTCTTTCGTTGATTTCTTCAAAATGACAGCTTGCCAGATAGTATCATTTCACAGGGAGTTTAGTTCCCTTACTATCTTGCAACCAAGTATGTTTTTTTTAAACAATAATTACGTCAGTTACTTTTTGGATAGCTGCAAATGATGGACTGTAGCTTTAATGAACTAAATGGGGGTTCTCTGGAGCTAGTATAGGATGTCCATGCAAGTGTTAACATTCCAAATTTCACAGACATGTCTACACATGTAAATGTAAATCCTCATGATCCTAGGTTAAGGTTACATTAATTTTCTTATATAGGGTGGTCAATAAAAGTTTACGCTCTTCAGAAGCAGGTTTCTAAAAATTGGGGAGACATGTTAAAATTGTTTAAAATATTTCTAAACTTTAAGATCTTTGTGGCACCGGTATAAATGTATGAACAAGGCGTTAAAAATAAAATCCAAGTTAAGAAATGGTGGCCATTTAAAGAAAAATTGTAAAAAATCAGTTTGTCTGTCCACACGCAGGTCTATGAGACATATGGTCAAAACCAAAGGAGTGCTTGCACAAAGAACTGCAATAAAAATGACCATAATACATGCATATGTTGACAAATTGGTTTTTGACGGTTTTTCTGTAAATGGCTGCTATTTCTTACACAATAACATAGAGACTCTGGCAAATTTTCCAACAAAAGTTTATGATGTCAAAATTGATTCACACTCATGTTACAATATATAATTTATACAGCTGAAGTTTTCATACCGATTGGTCATCAACATTAACTTTGGCAAACAGCACATCCTTGTTTTGCTCCGCTAATGCCTGTAAGTCAAAAGAGATCCAAGAAAAAATACTCTTTCAACTTTAACAAAATAGCAAATTTAGAAGAAAAACCCAACGAACCATTGTAGGACTGAAAACACACCTGTAAAGTTCAACCAAATAGCAAATTGAGAAGAAAAACCCACAGAACCATTGTACATCAATAACAGATACAAAGATGAAAAATTATTCACATAACTCAAAGATAACTCATCGTGTCTAAAAGCAGCATTTTGTTTGGAGGTGTATTTTCAGTCTTATATCTGGGAGACAGAGCAAGGTGTTGACTCCCTGGCTGATCCCATTGGACTTTACTTTATAATTTTTACGGAAAGTAACTCAAGTTAAAAAAACCAACGAGGTCCAATGAGAACAAAGCATACACTGTAATTTATGAATTATAAATTAATACATGTAGGGCTGTGCATTTTCAAATAATTTAGTACTCCATTATTCCAACATGGGCTTGATCGAATACTCGAATATTCGATTTAGAAATGCACTGATCACGTTAAACATGTGGTCTGACCTGGCCACAGATCGGGATTTACATGTACCTGCACTTGTCGAAAATTGACAACAAGCTTGATCAAATGATCTACAGAACAGACACGGTAGCGGAATAAAAGATGTTGGACTGATTTTAAGAAGAAATTGAGCCAATATTTCCTCACGGAAGCTATCAAATCATGCGCGAAAGTGGCATTCCAAAAAGTGTGGCATTTAAAAGACAATAAAATCACAACATCAACTTATACTTTCACATTTTTTAATCCAACGAAATGCTATTTGGATATTCAGTTGATCGAATATTTGAATAATTTGTACTTTTAGGCACCGCCCTAGTAATTATATATGGGACGACTTTGAAGGGTACAAAAGTTGCAGAGGAGTGTAATATTGTTATAGCGAATGCAATAAATTCTCGTATCCCCAGGGAAAAAAAGCCATCCAATGTTATTGCTATTATAATGATATCAGACTGACCTGATCCGCAAGGAACAAATTTCAGGACATAGTATTTTATTCGCAAATTTCAATGAATATCCTTTGATTATCAAATTAAATTTCGCGCTGCTCAAAGCTGCCATTGTGGTTATTGACAACAGTGGGTGTATACGCCACGACAAGCTTCGTCCGCGTGTGACGGTCGGTGCGCCACACTGGTGGACACAAATCTGAGTTTCTACGCTCTTGATTGTGCGGGAACCAGCAAAATTTGAGGACATTATTTGAGGACAATATCAAAAGTCATACTGTCCTCATTTGGGTACTATTACTGACATATTATTGCAGTCATCCGGGTACTTTATTGACATAATATATCCGGGTACTTTTTATGAGAGCATACAATACGCTGATTTATTTTTACCACTGCAAGCAAAACGCTGATTTATTTTTACCACTGGAAGCCTGAAATGAATAATAATAAATATTATAACACCTCACCCACAGATTCTGTATCTTGATTAGCCGAGAGCGAGTCACATGGCATTCGCTATTTTTGCCATCTTGCAGTGCACGGCCAAAAGTACTATAACCACAGCAACCAAAGCACTATACCCGTAGCAACTAGAGTACTATGCCTAAGAACCGGTATTGTGTACAAATGAATATACGGGTGTGCGCGTTGGGTGTGTTTTTCCCAAGCGCTAGCGCTACAGAGCTAGGTTCAAACATTTAGTGAAGGGGTAGTTTGGAAAAGTGAAATTAAATTTTCAACTAATTTCTTATTCAAATTGAAATACAAAATGTATTGTTTGAAATTGAAACACAAATTGAAATACATTTTCATTGTATTTAGATTAAATTAATCAGTTATTGCTTAAAATCAAGCAGAATCTGTGGGAGAGGTGTTATAAAACAAATACTGACTGCTTTATCACGTGGTGTAGTAAAACTAGCCTCCCTCGGTGATCCATAGAGCTTCGCCTCGGGAAAAAATCAAATGCTTCATGGATCACCTCGAGAAGCTAGTTTTACTTTACCACTCAAAGCAGTCAATAGTTGTATATTATATAACTGACATACAGATCCTTGTCATTTAATTGGTGGAACAACTCGCATCACGTGACATTTGTTATTGCTCCCATTCACACCGGGGCTCAAAAAGTCCCATTTGCCTATGGGGAATGGGGAAAGACTATATTCAACAGTTAGGATCATTCATGTTCCATGACACGGTATTTGTGTACAAATGCATACTGGTGTGCATGTTCAGCATTGCACATAGCGCGTATTGATCCAAAGAGCCAGTGCTACAGAGTTGGGTTCAAACATTTTCGTGAAGGGGTGGTTTGGAAGAGAAAAGTACATTTTCCACCAATTTTGTATTGAAATTAAAGTTCAAATATGTCAAATGACAAGGATCTATATGTCAGTTATATTTAAGCCCTATTGAGTGGCTTTCAATTGTGAAATGTGAGGAATATTATCGCTTGGTAAAATCTTGACCTTTCCAGTTCACTCAACTTCGTCTCGTGAAATGGAAAAGTCCAGATTTTACCTTGCGATAATATTCCTCCCATTTCACTCTAAGCCACTAAATATTTGTTTACTATTACTGGCTTACTTCCCTTCAGTTTCTTGTATTAGGTAATGTACATTTGACATTCCATACTAAATTAATGCTTACAGCTACTTTTGGGGCGATGACCTTGCAAGGGCCACACCAGTCAGCGTAGAAATCCACCACTATCAGCGTATCTCCACTTTCAACAAGTAGCTTATCATACTCCTCCTAGAGTTCAAAGAAAAAACACACATGCTGGAAAGATAAATGTTGTTGATACACATATATAGTCAACTCCCAACAAGACTTGACAAAATTGTTTGTTATACCCAAATTTCGTATTGGTATTTTCTCGGGTGTATGAAAGAGTTATTAAAAAACCCTAACCCCAACAGGTTTTCTCTAGGCACTGCCAAATGCAACAAAATGCAACTTGGCTGAAATAGAACCCTGCTAAATGCAACAAATTGCAACAGTGGAATCTGTTGCATTGTGCAGTGAACCCATTGCATACCAGCCTTGGCACCAAGCAGTTACCCAAATGCAACCAAATGCAACAGTGGATTCTGTTGCATTGCCTTGGCACTATGAGCAGTTACCCTGCTAAATGCAACCAAATGCAACAGTGGATTCTGTTGCATTGCCTTGGCACTATGAGCAGTTACCCTGCTAAATGCAACCAAATGCAACAGTGGATTCTGTTGCATTGCCTTGGCACTATGAGCAGTTACCCTGCTAAATGCAACAACCAACAAGATGCAACCAAGCAGGGGGACTTTAGTTGCCTGCTAAATGCAAAAGTATGCAACAACTTTTTACCTTTGTTGCTTTCTGTTGCATTAAGAAGGGTTTAGGGATAATTATTGATGAAAGTTGGAGAATTCAAGACTGATACTATGCAGACAGTAGCACAACCGGGGGGAGGGGGGGGGGGTTGTAGAGTGGCAGATTGCAATGGGATTTAATTTTAAGCAAAATCGGGACGGTGAAAATGGGTAACGGGACGAAAATTCTATTTTGCAATGTAACACATGTATTTTCTAAGCTCTTTTTCCACGAGTGGTATTTTTCACGAACACCCTTTTTTTCAGGAGCACCCTTGTTGACGTCACGTGAATGACTGCAATCGTGCCACCTTTAAGAGCCCTACCTATTGTCCAAAAGGTTCTGTTTCTAACAGTGCCCCCATGAAAAATCTCCCCCCCCCCCACTTCTCATCCTAAAGAGGCCACGTGTCCGGTGAAAAAAACAATGCCTTCCATTCAGCACGGATGCCGAGTGCCCTTTTCTCGTCAACCCACGTTTTTGTTAGCTCGTGGAACGTGAGTATTTCAAGAAGTACCAGACGAAGTTTAGGGGGAAAATGTACAGCAGTTTTTCAGCACTGCAGAAGAATCGAATGTGTTTTTCTCTGTATTGTATTGATGTGGCAGTAGTACAGTGTAGGCCTATAGTTCATGTTGATATATTTTCTATGGGGCTGCGCAACCTCGTGCATACAGTGTACATACATACATACATACATACCGGTACCATACATCATTTCATCTTTCACGGCGAGCTCAACCGTCGTCGTGTGTCACAAAACTGCATCGTGTGCATGGGTGATCCGCAACTATCTTACGCGTGGACAAAAATATTTCGCTGAATACGGCAATAGACCTTATAATATGCCAGAGTTGTAATGACTCGACTCAAGTCCGACTCGAGTCACACTTTTTGGTGACTCGACTCGACTTGAGTCCCTAAGGGTAAACACTTGACTCGACTCGAGTCACTGCGAGCCAATGAATCGACTCGACTCGAGTCCCTCATCAGAAGACTCGCCTCGAGTGAAGGCTAAGAAGACTCGAGTCCCAAAAATAAAAGCAAAACTTTGCGAAAACTATTTGCACAATCTTACCATGCAAAAGTTATGTTCGTGTCACTTTGCAATTTATACAGTTCGGTACAGCGGCCAATCCTGTACAAATATTAAGGTGTCACAGACTCCCATCTTGTAGTTCTGGAACGCACAAAATACTATCCAGGAACCTGACTTTAAATACATTTTCCAATTTGTGGTTTCATCTTTGGCTTTGGGCGATTTCTTATTAAGCTCTTGGATTCGAACGCTGGTTAAATTTATGCCCTCCTTTTGACATGTTTGAAAATGTGTTGCAAAATGCTGTCCCTATACATGTACACATTTCAGGGACAAAAAAAATCCCTGATTTAAATCCACTAGTACACTGCAGGGACAAAAAAAATCCCTACTTTAAATTCACCAGTATTGTTGATGTACCCTAACGTGGCGCGGCCCCTAACGTGGCGCACTTTGATTTTTCGCCTGTAGCGCCTAGCTAGAGCAAAAGTTTTAACTGAAATTTCACAGAAAGTGAACTTTCATCAAGTTATAAACACTCCCGTTCATAAATCGCGAGTTTATTTACCCGCTACAAAGTTAAAAGAAAAAATTATTTTGACGTGATTTTCCGATTTTATTTTCAAGTGCAAAGTGAACCCTTTGAAAATGCCCCGAAAAATAAGAAAATAATTTTGTGACAAACATCTGGCTGGGTATGTAAGTAGAGATAATAATGATTTATCAGAATTTATCAAGTTTTCAGAAATTCTTAAATGTTAATTTGGAATTTTCCGAGATTTATTTAAGTGCGCCACGTTAGGGAACACTCCGCCAAATTGTGCCCAATTTCCGGACGCCACCGTTTTTTAATTTCGGCTTAAATTTTATGAAACTGAAATTGTTCACAGAGGTTAAACAGCAAGCATTAATAAGGTAAAAGTACCAGTATTTCACTGCATGAATTTGAGGTTTGTCAACAAAGAGGTTTGGCAACACTACACGAGGAAATTTGGGTAAGCTTCGAAGTGCGCCACGTTAGGGAACACGACTATACACTGCATAGGAATATCACATTTTGCAACAAGTATGCCAACTTTGAAATGAGCTACAACCCCGCCCCCCCAAAAATATACCCCCAATTTTTGGATATTTTGTAGAAAACTTGGTGGGGTATAATTTTGGTAATCCTTACTTTTAGGACACCTCTATTTTGTACGTGTTCTGTTCAAAACTGACTTTTGCAGATGACTGTCCAGTACCAAAGTGGCTTTTGCAGGCTATTAAGAAGTCTTTTATCTTCAGACAAACTCATGTTAGTTATAATTTTGAAAGCACTTTCAAAGAAAATGTGACTTTCCTACCTTTTTTGCAGTTCGCCATCTTGCTTTTTAAATTTATTTTCTGTTTGTCATCGTCGTCTTTAACCCTTCATAAATCAAAACCCTGCCCTCTTTCTACAAAATCAAACCTGCTGATATTCAAGAGGAGTCATTGCCAAATGTTCAAATGTGTCAATAAATATCAGAATGTCACTTTTGAGTGTCATTTAGTCAGCTGTTTTGGTGAGTCTTTTAACCTTATATAGGAAAGGGGTCCTAAAAGTAAGGATTACCATAATTTTCATCAAAGTTCATCTCAAGGTTGGGTGATCCACAAGGTCAAATTCATGGAGCTATAGCTCCATGCTCAAGCTAGGTTGACCCCGTAAAGCTACGCGATCCCACCGCGATCCTATCCTACAAATCTTGCATACCTTCGATTGTATCTGAATTACTTTTCCATCGGACTGTCTCGAAGTCATTTTTCCGACGATGACCTACTCCTCTCGCGATGTTGAACTTGAACTACAGCGTTATGCTCCTTCGAAGATCAGACTGGCACAACAAGTTGCAGACAGTGGAGGTACCGGTAGGAGGTAGAATTAGAATTAACTTCCGCGACGTGCAGAGAATAATGCCGAGTCATGTGTACCGTATCGTATACCGTAACGACGACTCGGATCGATATCGGACTAGACTCGTGGTTTACGTAATGCATCATTGCATGGGAAGGGTGACCGAACTTTTAGCCGAATTTCGGCTAAATTTGACATAAATTTTTCTTTAATTTTCTTAAAGGACATTTTATGATTATTGTTTTTGTTTAAAGGAAATTTCATAACATCCGTGTGTGAGTATAAGTGTTTATAAATGTATTACGTGTAATATAGGTGATTTAGCAGATTTTTTTTATTTTTGAAGTGCATCTAGCAGAATTTGGCCATTACCTTACGGTCACCCATCATGGGCGCTAGGAAAAAATCTTCACAGGATCGAGGGCGCTATAATAATCTATTAACCTGGGACCTGATGATCATGATGATTTGATTTACAACCATTGATCTCCATATACACAGACTGGATAGGACATCGCGCCGTGTTTGTGCACGAATGCGCGGCCGAACAATGGCGGCGCGTTTACTGTCAGACGGGTAAACGCGCATTGTGCTTTCACTTTGTTTACTTTGGAAAATGGATTATTGAATGTTATTTTATTTACAGAAGGGAGTTCAAGCGTTCCTCCAAAACAATCTTTAAAAAAAAATAATAGCTGAACGATGAAGAGTTACCCTCAATCCCTCCAAACAGCTTTTCCACACTTTCTTGATATACACTTTCTTATTATGCATTTTCGAAATTCAAGAACCCCCCTTTCCTTTTCCCTTATTTTTTTTTTAATCCCTCCTCCTCCCAAAAATGATTGTAAGTAAATTGCCATTTCATTTTTGGCACATTGGTCATTAGAGCACACTGAATTACTCCATGAACGAAATGAATAATTGTCAGTATTAATAATATGCTAAAATGACATCATATTTTTTTAACTGAACACTCACACGAGAAATTGTATGGAGATTCATTCAAATGATTGATATATTTATTAAAAAACCTGAACATACACCAATTACAATCTAAAAGGTAAACAAACCTTAATTTTACAAAGTAATCAGTAAAAACTTCTTCCCGTCCCTAGATTGATCAGGGAATGACATCGTTCACCTCTTGTGATATTGTATGAAAGGAGATGAATCACAAACCAAAATAGTACTATACTAATTTTGTCAAAGAATAATTCAAGCTACGCACGGTCTTGTTTATAATTAAATGTTTAGCTATACTTCTGAAAATAAATATAATTACTTGTAAGTGTAATGGCAATCGTTTTTGTGAGCGAATATGACGGTGAATATGGCTATAGCTAGTAATCTTATATAACGGCGTACACAACATAATTTCAAACCGTAAAAGTACTCATTGCTTTCTTCACCATACAAACTGTCAATAATGTGACAGTCATCTTGGGAGCTTATAAAAATACTTGCGTTGAACTCCACAACTTCTTTCCAAAACCAAAATCAATCAATGTTAACAGTTCCACATCGTAAAAGCTGATTAAGTCAAACGCTCAGATGCCTATCACATCGCATGTTCCATTCAGTGGATGATACAGTCGATTCCATCCCTCCGTGAAGTTCTCCATTTTCGTCCGGCTCGGTCCTGCAGCTGGTGGTTTTTGCTATATGGCTTTGTTGAAGTTCTTTGTTTGATATGAAGGTCCATCGGCCAGTTGTGCAGTTAGTTAGCATAAACCATCTCCTCGGTTTCTCTTTATAAAGAAAAATAATAGAAACATTTCGGTAGGCGTTAAGCCAAGGTAGCTCTACTGAGTGGAGCGCTGGAACTTCGGTACCCTCCGTACAAGCTTGTACGGAGGGTACCGAAGTTCCAGCGCTCCACTCAGTAGAGCTAAAGCCAAGGCAGACATACTTCAATCAGATTTTGCATATAAAAGTTATAAAGGTTATTCGAATAAACTACTTTAAACTACTTCATTGCCATTGCCGGGTCAGTCATGCACGTTTAGGCCTATGTCTTAAAAAAAAAAACATGGACGGCGACCAGCATGACAGGTCTAGATCGCATGGAATTTGAACAGAATATCTCGCTAGCTACCACACAAGCCTCCATCCCCTCAAACTCAGAGCGACAATAACGATAGTATAATTTGCTATGTTCATATTCCTCCATGCCATGTTGTATGTATAGGCCTCGTAAAAAAAAAACTTACTTGCGAATAATTGTCCTATTCTTCAACGCTCCTTACTTCCCGACTCCAGCAATCTAATGCTGCGCACATCTCGACATTACTCCTCATCGATTTTGATCAATTTAGATCTCTGTTTCTTTTATTCTTTCAAAAATGACAAAGAAACCGAAGAAAACCCAACTTCATTTTTTAATCCTCCGTTCGAAAGTGTACACAACTCGAATGCGAAATTGTGTTCTTTACCCTTTTCAAAAAACGCGCGCGCGGACGCACGTTCGTACGCGATGTCCTATCCAGTCTGTGTATATGGAGATCAATGTTTACAACACACACACGCCACATCGGCACAGCGAGACCAACCAGACTGTCGTGGAATAAAGATTATTCCGAAACAGCTAGGGCCGATTTCACGAAACGCTAAAAAAAAGGATAGTAAAATCATCTTTTAGTGGTCGAAGAAAAGGAAGCTGAAAAAAAGGCATGTTGTCAAAACGTTCAATCTGCTAATTTCCAGGCATAGCAGAAAAGTAGAAATGGACAATGCTTTTATTTTTTTTGCGCACTGAGCTTTTGAAATGAAGGGTTCGAAGTACATGTACATGTACATCTAAGTAAGCAGAAGCATGGCAGAACCGATGTATGTTTACAGGCGACGTGCGATATAGCAACTCGCAAGTTCATGCGCAATGCGCCTACGTACGTAAATGTACGTAAAAGTACCGTATACCGGTATACCGTACGTGGTGCACCGTATGCATGTACACGTACACGGCCGTGTACGTGTACATGCATACGGTGCACCACGTACGGGCACCTGTATTATGCATATTTAATTGAATAACGCATGCGCAGTATACTCAGCAAATCGACAGTTACGGCGCTACAGACCAAGCTTTTTTTGTTACAGGGAATAGAGTGTTACATGCAGAAAGAAACACCAAAATTTTTTAATTTAATGTCATACTTACCTGGCTCAGGAGATACCGTGATCAAGCAGGCGGTTCTCCCATTGCGAGGCCTTACCATTGCACTTCGGTGGGCTGACTGATGCGATTCCCCCAAACGTGGGGAACTCGGGAGTACAATTTCTGATAGTGGGGACTGCGTTCGCGCTCTCCCCGTGCAATAAACTAAAGACAGAATCTTCTGGAAATTTAATACAATACGGTATATTCTCTCTTCATAGATCTTTATGTTATATGTAAGGAGACACATGTTGCATGTTTGTCGGGCAGATTATAGCAGTGTTTCGCTTTAAGTTACAAGTCAATTCCTTCATTACAATCCCTGATACATTTGCAGTCATTAAAATTGTTCTGAGATCTCCATTCAGCTTTTAAATTTGCCGTTTCACTTGCAATGCGGAGTGCACAATAAGCTCTGGCCGTCTGGCTCCAATGCCAAGAAATAACCATGTGCTTAATTTAGAGTACCATCCACAAGGGCGGATCTGGGGGGCAACGGGGGGCCATCCCCCCCAACCCCTTTTTTTAAGTGACGTCGCAATACAGGCTGCCACATGCGCAGACCACCACTTTTCAATGATTAAAGTGGTCTGAAATTGCCTCAGATCGCACCACAGAGCATCTAAAATAATATTTAAAAAAAATTGGGGCCCTTCAGCGTGTCCCGAACAATTATTAACCCCACGCCGTAATTTTTGGGATCCACTTTTTGGGGGACCAAAACATTTGTGCCCCCCCCCAATTGTGTTCTGGATCCGCCCTTGACCATCCACGCCGGTACAAATGATTTCACCGTGCAGCGGATCCGCGTTAACGTAACGTGGACCGGAGACTGTGCGTATAAGCACTATAGCAGGGGCGCAAAATCCTGGGGGGATGGGGGTATATATCCCCACTTTTTGATCAGAGGGCCGGGGGATGGGCTACTGAATCCCCCCCACACAATTTTGTGATGAGAAAAAAAATACATGCGAATTTTGAGATATTTTCCGAACATCCCAACAACAAAAAAATACAAAAGCTTTAAAAATGCCCCTTTTTGATGTAAGCGCGAGTATACGTATTGATACATCTATATCCTCATGAGCGCCCCCCTAGTGTAATGGGTTTTTTTTGCCCAATTTTCCTCGCACGGAAAACGAAAACATGCACCCCTAGCCCTAGGCCTCTTTTCACCGCTTCGACGACGCTAGTATAGTGCACGATGCGTCACTTTTGAGGTAATATCTATAATTGCCGGCGTACAACAAAACATCATAATCCACGCTATTGCTTGTCAAAGAAAATCTACACGGAGCTCACAAAATGGCCATTTTCAGGAGCGGCACCGATCAAGTTTCCAAAGCGCGCGTGTACATTTTGTACATGTACTCCAAACATTTCTTAACAATTAGTTAGCAGTGATCAAGAAATTGATAAAAAGGGATTTCTTGTATAAGTGTGGAAATATTGTGCATGATAATACCATGGAGGTAGTACCTACTACTTAACTGACATATACAGTTGTTCTCACTCCTCCCGAGTCGTCCTTCCAAGAAAAATGGGGAAATAACACCGAGGAAAAACAGTAGCGTCACCCGCAAAGCTAACCCCGTCCGCCAATCCGCCCCTATGCAAAACCTTTAGACGTACACCAGTTGTTCTACAGTATGTTCCCAAAAAATGTCCGTCTGACTATTTTTGAAAAAAAACCTACAAAACCATGCGGCCAATTTTGAAATTTGTTGGTTGTGCAGACACTCCAAAGCCTTGGTCTCAACCCCCATGAGTTTCATTTAATTTCAGTCACGCATCACTACACTATTACATGTATCATTGATCACAACAACCTTTTTGGACACTGACCAATTTCCATGCCTTATTGAATTTCAGTACTATAATGTGTTAAGTAAGCTGTGTAATAAAATATATTGTGAAATGGGCTGCAGGTGGTATGTGTATTGGAATCATTTGCCTTACTATCAGTCATCATGGCAAGACCTCATGCAGTTTATTAATGCTCAAGGGCAAACGATTCCAATCCCAAACCACGTCCATCAGCCTTTTTTTCACAACATGCAGGATTTCACACCGCTTACATAAAACAGCTCTGAAATTGATTAATACAAGGAATTGGTCACAGTGTCCAAAAATGTTGTTGCGATAAATTGACAATGGGTAGTGATGCGTGACTGAAATTAAACGAAACTCATATGGGTTGAGGCCAAGGCTTAGGAGTATCTGCACGACCAACATTTTCAAAATTGACCTCGTGGTTTTGTAGTTATTCTAAAAACAGTCAGATGTAAAAAAAAAAAAAAATGTAGGCATACTGTATAGGCCTACATAGATGTGCCACAGTCAGCAGTTTTTGTAGTGCACTTACCCGTATTGTTATATGCATGACGTTAAAGGGAAGATACAACATTTGCAAACATAAAAAAAAAACCGAAATGATCAAATTTTCACGAAATACCTTACTGGATTGTTAGGGAATAACAGCCTAAAGCATCCTGTAAAATCGTGGCTCCTGGTGTGCTTACATTTTCAAGAAAAATTGTATTTTTCCAACGCTGGTCGGCCGACCAGCGTTGGTGAAAAAAAATGGTTTATTTGCAACAAGTGCTGCTAATTTTTCATTTTTAGTTATTCCGCATTTTCTTTGCAGTTGATTACTCACCTGTGAAGAGGTACAAGCCTGCCAGACTCTCTGACCTTACAATTCCCCAAAGTCTACAAATTGCTGTGTTTCATCTTAAGTGGGGTCAGGGAACCAGACTACAAGAGCATGATTGGTTTTCTTGGTTTTTCCACTATCTACAAGCCCAAAACGTGAAACAAATCAGTATAACAATATTTGCTATAACATTCTAATCCTCCAAATCCATTTATCTCTGAAAATTGCAGCAAAAGCAAATGTCGTACATTCCCTTTGAGATGGGCAATTTTCGTTCAGAATGTTTCAATATTGACGAGCGTGGATACATTTTCTAAGTCGGTTAATGTGGTGAAAAGGTACAAACTGCAATAATGGATGAGGTCATACACATTTTGAAATCAACTCCTTGACTTCAAAAATACGATCCAATTAACAAAATGTATTTATCAGAATACTGTAAAGCCTACATATAATTTACATCAAATTATTCCTCTATCATTCTTAATTTGTACAGTTATTTCGAACAATACTACTCGCTTTATAAGTACAAAAATAAATACGGAGATAATCTTCCAGAACTGCTTTTAAAATGTTTGAGTTTTGACCTGTGAAACCTCAGGTGAGAAGTATATGATAACGTTATAAATCTTAACAGGTCGTTTGTTTAATATAGGGCCTGTTTTTGGCTATACAAATGTATTACTTCCAATTACAACATGTATCCTACTGTTCTAAATAATGACTACATTTTAAAGACAAATATGTCTGAATACTTGAATCTTCTTTTTTTGTGTTGCCATCCTTTATGCTGGTATACAAATAGTGTCAAACTGTCAAAAGGCCTATTAGGATCATTTGCACTTTTAACGCCAAAAGTAATGTACCAAAAAATATCAAAAAGCTTACTCGAAACCGTGAAATTATTCCGTATGACTTGTCCTTTAGAAGAAATCAAGAAATGTAGATGATTTCCAACGATCAGTCAATGAACTTATTTTTGGAAGTAAAGAGTGCTACTAAGGTATATATGAAATCATGTTTTGTGATCAAAAGGTTTTGCATGATTTTTCACTATTTTGAAAATAGCATTTTCTTGAAAAGTTTTGAATCCACTCGGATGAAACTTCAACAGGTTAGATTTTTAACATTCTTCTTTGTTTTATTTTATTGGAAACGAACAAAATGCATGGACAGCAAATGATTTTGTGCCTTTAATGTATAAAGTTCGAGCCTATAGCTGTTTGAAGTTCTGAGACTCTTTCTGCAATGAGTTGGGCGATTTACCTTTAATGCATAACGTAATTCCTCTTTGCGAAAATGATTTGTGCGAATGGAAGAATGCACATTATGCACTTCAGCCAAGTGTATATTCTGATGATGCTGTGTATAAAATATGTGTAATAATAACAAATATTTGCAATTAGTATACTTAAATGTTTTGAAATTTCATTTGTGAACAAGAGTACCAGAGTGCAAAGTATTTTAAAACCTTCATTTTAAATTCACTTTTCAAATCTTCAACTTTTACCTAAGGAGCTCAACTAAGGAACCTTAAGTTATTATGAGTTGAAACAAGTTATTATTTACATGTACATGATCTAATATACAATAGTTTGATTAGTTTCATCTAAGCAATACTTTTTAAAATATATATTTTCCTTAGGTGCGACGAGTACAAGTAAATATATTTCTTCTTTTTTTGTAAAGTAATTTGCACAAGAAGTGATCAGTGAAATATGTTTGCATGTATATACTCATTATTGCGAATACAATGTGGAATCCAGGCAGGAGCTATAAATAACACTGTGTGGCATGCCCACTGGAGCCAACGAACTTGGTGTGGAATATAATTTTGAGCAAATATTCCCACATCAGATATTGGGTGTGGTCTCATGGTATATGGTGCTATCACATGTTCGAAACTGACATTATGCTTTGCATTGTTATACTGCTCAGCCTGGTTGTGTTTAATACTTTGCACAGAGTTCATTTAATACATCATTATGTTGTATGCACATGATCTAGAAGTTTTCTGCAGAAGAGATCCATTCTGTAGAAAGTATACAGCTACATGTATATCATTTAACTTAATATCCATTGCTATACATAATTTTGATCAAGATCAGCCAAAAGGCTTTTTCTCAATGCTTATAAATGCTTATCAGTCTTAATTTGTTCAACGGCGTTTGTTCTAGCTCCCTTTCACTGTACAGTGACGTAATTACAAAATACTGAGGAAAATACTTTGTGCCTGAACCAGTAATAGAAACTTTGCATTGTTTTCTCTTTCAATATGGAAGTGTGTTTTCATGAAAGACTTGATTATGGAATAATTTTAATGTAATGGAAAGACTTTTTTCTTAATCTCCTATATATACAAATCAACTGTAATTAATCTATTTGATCTCTTGGTAAAAAAGTATAAGTCAACAAAAATATTTATCAAAAGCATAGTTTGATCGATCATTTGTTTTTAAGTTTATGTATATGTACATATGTATATCAAAATTCACGAGGAGTGATCCCCATCAGTCACATAACTGATCCGAGTTGTGTACATACATTTAATACTGTATATTGTGCAGAGCTCATATTGAGTAATTCCCAACAGTGATCAATTGTGGCCTGGTCAGTTTTATTGGAAGCAAATATTTGTGCTTGACATAATGCCTAGAAATTGTAAATATCAATCTGAAGGTTAATATTGCCTTATGATCACATATTTAAAGTTTATACCATGACCACCAAAGCAGCAAACTAACTGAATCTGGAGTTGCTTTCTTAGTGTCAAATATGAGACACAGGCAACAAAATCTATTCAGATCTACAAACTTCCGTATATATGAAATGTGTTTTGTTTTCTTACAAAAGTGGCACTATAACTTGATGTGCATGGTTGCCTCAAACTTGGCTATGAGATTAACCTTTAGTGACTTAATTGTGGTCAAGTTGGCATGGGACTGCGACCCCTGCTCCGTGCACTGGCTCCACGGGACACAGGATCCATGGTCTTCATCAGGAATTTCTCCTCCTCCGTGTACATGGCCGCGTCTGGCCGGAAATCGACGGTGTAGTCAAGCGAGCGTATGGCATCGCTCACTACGTCCTCCCGCCTTCCCTCCTCGTTCCATTGGTGCATGTCTGGCCGCATGTTGTTGCTGAGTTTCCTCTGGCGATCCTCTGACATGTTCTGGGACAGCGAGTCAACCTTCAGCGTCCCGAATTTCTCGGCTACTGGCGCGTACATCGCTGTGCGACGCTTCTCGTGGACCTTGGACATGCGCTGGCGGCGTTCTTCGCGGTTGTTCTCCACCATTTCTTTATGGGTGGATACAATCTCACTGATTCGTGAAGTGGTTATGGAGCAGAGTTTGGAGTTGTGAATGAAGGGGCGTTTGTTTTAAAGTGTGCAGAAGTTATGGATAAATTGTACGTTGAGTGCCAAATTTCCCAGTGATGAAATGAAGGAAAAGTATTAATTTTGGAATGAAAAAAGTCAATGATCATCCACCACATGAAAATTGTTGAGAAATGAGAAGCAAAAGAATGAATTGTTGGATTTTTTTTAGTTAAAAAAAGAACAAAAGGTATACATATGGTAACAATGATAGCAGGAGCAATAAAAATTTGAAATCCAAGTACATTATTAAATGGAACATGATCCAGAACCATTTTAATAGTAACCGAGTGAAGCATGGTTTGTCAAAAAAGAAAGTGAATGAAAAAAATACAGTTAAGAATGCAAAGCCGACAATATGAAAGACAAAGGAGGACAATGATACAAGAGGAGATGGAAATATTGGAGGGAAAAGAAAAACACATTTTATTAGCTTTTAATCACTTATGGAATTCTTATAAAGATATGGTAACTATAAAGTAAAACATAATGTTGCCCCATTATATTGCACATGAACGTTTAAATGGAGTGATAACAATATTTCAATTGTTTTCGTTTTAAGTTATGATCAGATTTCAGAAAGCAAAACATTATATGCTTTGTTAGAAGTTCTGACACCAAGTTCTGTCAAACCTATAACTCAAATAAAAGCTAATGAAAGTAACAAAACAAAGAAGCTTATTAAACCCATCAATTTATCGGCCTAGTAAACAAAGCACCTCTCTTCGTAACATCACTGAGGGAAAAACAGATTTATAGTGATTCATTAAGATTAATTCTATTCATCTTAGCTTTCTTACACCCTCCTGTAACCTATTCCACAATGTCAAATTGCATTGGAGCCTTTCATTGAAGCCTACAATCATGCTACAACAAAATACCTGAGCTAACTGTGAAACTAACATTTGTACAGAGACAAAAAGTAAAAGTACACTACTTCATAATGACAAGCCTTTAGCCCATAAACTAGAATGGCTCCATGCTAAGAAACAAAGTTGGACCCAATTTAGATTCGTCTTGATATCCAAAAGTCGGCAAGATTCCTGGAGTTCTCTCATATACTGCTCTCTGTCTATATAGTCTGATTTCCACCTATTACTAAACTGACATTCCCTGCTTGTTGCACTGTACCTAGCTAGCTAGGGAGTTCAAAACCTGTCACCTCCGCTATCCACCTAAACAAACGCAAATTAACAGAGACATGTTTGTGTCAAATGTATGAGAAACTTACCAACAGTTGTAAAAACCTGAAAACCCTACACCCCCCTCTCATGTTTTCTCTCAAATTAGCCAAGCCTAAAGCCCACAGATTCTAATCACAGCTATTAAAGGGCCTTTCACGATAACGTTAGGTCGGTGGTCGAGTGGTAATACATCTGCACTAGAAAGCAGCGGTTCAAGTCCCACCTGAGTGATTTTTTCCAACTTTCACTTGGGAGGTAACACACTGAGTATACAGTTTTAAACATTGGTGAAGGGCAAAACCTAATTTGATTTATATCACCCTGATGCAAAAAAATTCCATGAAAATAATTCCCAAAAAAAAGGCCTTTCATATATTATCCAAAATCTCTTTGTTGGGGGGGGGGGGGGGACGACGGGACGACGAACGATATGATATTCCCCACTTTAAAAGGGGGGGCCTAGCAATGGATGCCCATTGACTAGGCCCATGTTGACTTCAACATGGTTCAACGATTAGGCAGGGCGATAGTGTGAAAGGGGCCTTAACTGTCGAGCCTGCTTAATCCAATAGAATCCAGCAAAGTTCAACTGAATACAGCAGCCAGAATTTTTTTTTGGGTATATTGATCAAGAAAAAAAATCCTACAGAATTTGCCGGCCATTGTTGGATGCTGTTGTATTTAGCATATGGTGTGTGTTCATGCTTGGTCTTACCTGTAATCTATCTCCCCATTGCCATCACGGTCCAGGGTAGCAACCAGCTTGTCAATCTGCCTGGGTGTCAATGGAATATTGGATCCCTAAACACAAAGACAAAAAAAATATCAAAAGGTGAATTGTAAGCTTAGCTGACGGAACTCGCCCTGCATAGGTATCAATAATGTTGTGGTGGCAGAACTTTTCTGAAATGGAGGGGGTACCTAAATTATAATAATTTAGGGCCCCCCCCATTTCAGAAAAGTTCTGCCACCATAACATTATTGATATGCACGTGTGAGGCTCGTCAGCTAAGCTTTTTATATGTCTCTGTAGTGGGGTATCTAAAAGTAAGTGGATTTTTTTTTTCCCCCCAATTTTTGGGATTTTGGGAGGTGACATTCGCGAATGCTCCATAAAAAATATAAAAATGCCAACCTTCCCTGTTTTGCGTTTGACGTTAATTGAAAGCACCATAGCAATAGTGCTAATTGCCACATGATCTGTACTGACTTTTACAATAGAGTAGCAATTATATATTTTATTATATATGTACCCTGATTTTAGGGAGAAACACTTGACTTAAGGAATACCCCTTGCAGTTGCCCAGTCAACCATTGTCTATCTTCATTTAAGCCTCCTTCCCATAAACCCCTCAATGTCCAGACCAACCATGGACCAACATACCATGATGCCGTTCTTAAACTCATCTCGTGTGACTGTCAGGCTGTTGTCCTTATCGTAGGCCTTGAACAGGTCCCATATCCTCAGGTTGTTCTTCTCGATGTGCTGCACCAGCAGCTTCAGCGGATCGACCTCCTTCTCCGCAGGCTTCTCAAACTTCCCGATGGCCCCCTTGTAGAACACCAGGAAGTTGGAGCGGCCTTGCTTGATCTGCTCCAGGAGGTCCACAAAATCTTTGTTCACGACAATGTCCTACAAGTTCAAGAAAAAAAATGCCATTACAAAAATCATTAACAGTATGTTTTTATTGCACATAAATCTCCACATTACACTGAAGCATACACTGGACCATAACAATCAACCAATGTTTCAGTCACGTCTACTCCTGCAAAAGTCTTCAGTGACTTGCATGGGCAGGTCATAATGTCAAAAAAGTGCTTGATAGGACTTGAATTGTCATGATTAAAACGCTGAGTTTGAAGCAACTACTTTTGAATTTTCTTTGTAGCAACCAGTCCAGTAACTATTTGACAGGAACTGCTGCTTCTGGTGTTGATTTATTTTCATTTACAATAGTTATTTCTTAAACAAATATACATCTATAATCAGGCACAATTAATCCATTGTCTTATATAGAAAATGCTAACAATATTTTTTTGTGGTGTATAATCAGTAGAAATTATATCCAGCTCATTCCACTAAAAAAGGCCAGTTTAAAAGCTACCCTAATCCTTAATTAGCACCTCACCTTTTTTGTTATCACATAAACAGAGAATAATAATAGGTCTGTTAAAAGGCCAAGTCACTGTCCTACAATTAATTTAGACACTTGTGAACACTGAAACAATACAGAGTGAGTACACAGAAGCTGGTTAGTGACCTTACAAGGTCACAGCTTGCAATCAAAACCAATTAAGCTTATGTAACAGGCAATTACAGACAACAAGGGCAGGTACTTAATCAGTCAGTTACAACACAATCCTGGGTTTGGGTTTCATTGTGAATGCCTCTACTAAAAGTGCTCTTAAATTCATTTCACATGCCCCCACTGAAATTTGCTTTCAGTGTTCATTACTCAGGCAGTCAGACTGGGGGAAGGGGGGGGGGGGGAACGACCATCGGCAAAATGATGCTTTCACTGACAATGAAATGTTTGGAGTACTAATCACAAACAAATGGAAAAAGGAGGTTAAGGTTTCTGTTGTTTTTAAAATCATACAACAGTGTTGAAGTAAAAATCTGTATTTGCTCACTGAATGATAACTGAAATTAAATTCTTAAAACTGTACTCACAGTGAGATCTAGTTCATCTAGTGCAGTGTTTGAATTGTTGTTGATGGCCACCAGTAGAGCCATTGCCCCTGCAGCCGTTATGGGATTCAATCCAAGCTGCAGAAAATAATAATGATTAATACATAACAAAAAATAACAACAAATGACACAATTGCACAAAACTACTTGCACTTCTTGATGAAATGGCTTTGGAGATTTTTTTGGAATGTCAGAAATCCCTATAAAGAAAGGCCACTTCATACTCAGTGTGAAAGCAAAAGGAAATTGATGACTTCAACTCAAGTTTTCGTGCTGCAAATTTGCAGAAGTTGAACACATTTTCAACTTCAGCGAATGTCTCCCGACGTAAATTTGCTTCGGCGTAACCTGACAATGCAAAACTCTGTCTCTCTTAACAGACACATGTGTCAATTGAGGGGATGGAACAATAAAAACCAAGATTGACTGAAAGGCGTTGTCAACTTAAACTGTTGGTGCAACACACACCCACAAGTGTGTATTTGCCTGCAATCGGGGCCCCCCTTTTGTCCCTCTTTTGTTTGGACTTTTTAGGAAGACCTCCCATATGTTTTGTACACGAATCCAAATTGGGGACCTCTCGCGAATTGGGGACCCTATTGTCCTCCATTGTTCAACATCCCATATTGAATACAGAAACAAACTCATGAACACAATTAAATTTGCAGTACACCATATACATCAGGAATTAGCACCCCAATGTTCAAATCAAATTTCTTTTCTTTTGGCATTGGCTTATGATGCCATTAATGTCACATTGCAGATTAATGAGACAGACTTTAATACGGAATTTGACTAAGGAGCACCCCAGGCTATATTTCAATGGTAAAAGTATACATAGATCTTTTGAGTAAGCACAAAGATTTTTTGAATTCCCATAAGAATGCAAAGTGTGGTTAGTGCTTTTGAATTCAAAAAATAATACCTTCTCCTTCCCTATTTTTTGTAGCAGTGGGAAATGCATTGAAAGGAAGTTTTCAGAAGAGCAAGGACTAAGCAATTTGAAAAGAAATCCAAGCTTCACTCACCCGGAGTATCTGCAATGAGTCGTTGACTTCTAAACCTTTGGACAGGAGCAATGCGCCTTCGTCAGCTATTCTATTATTGCTGATATCCAACCACTGAAGGGTGCTGTTGAACTTGAGCGCTTCAGCCATGGCCAAGGCTCCGTCATTGGCAAAACCATTCCAGGACACGTCCAGCCGTTTGATGGATAGATTTTCCTGGTGAATTCAAAGAAAGTTGAACAATGACAAAAGAGACTAGTGCTATAGTCATGTTTTATCTTAGATTTTAATATCAAAACTGAGGCAATTAATAAGCTGTTTGTTTGCCACATGCCTTGCACGGCCCAATTTCATAGCATTGCTAAGCACATATGATTTTCTGCTTACAGAGCCTTTATCTATTTCATAGAGAAATGAGCATTTAGCACACAAAAGGTACGCTTAGCTCAGAGGAAAAAGTTAGTTAAATTAGAGTGGGCGTGCAACCATTAGCACATCCACGCCATGGAACAGTTGGGCCGGCCATGCTAGGCGCCTGTGGCAAACAGCTGGTTAATTGCCTCAGTTTGGATATTTAAATCTAAGATAAAACATGACTATATCTTGATCGATAGATTTTCCTGGAGAATACAAAGAAAGTTGAACAATGACAAAAGAGACTAGTGCTATTGTCATGTTTTATCTTAGATTTAAATATCAAAACTGGGGTAATTAATAATAATAATAATAATAATAACGGAGTCTTATATAGCGCACGTATCTACCAACAATTAGGTACTCAAATTAACAAGCTGTTTGTTTGCCACAGGCCTTGCATGGCCCAATTTCATAGCGTTGCTAAGCACATGAAGTTTCTGCTTACAGAGCCTCCATCTATTTCATGAGGCCGTGAGCAGTAAGTACACAAAAGGCATGCTTAGCTCAGAGGAAAAAGTTAGTTAAATTAGTACTCTGTGGGTGCGCAACCATTAGCACATCCACGCCATGAAATAGTGCTTAAGATCAGCACAATTTTCTGCTATAGTTATTACCATTTTTTCTGCTTACTGTTAAGCGCAGCGCTATGAAATTGGGCCCTGGTGAAAGTGAACAGTTGACAATTCAAGTTAAGTAAATGGCCTTGTTATGTACAAAACACAATAAAGATCTAAATTTGGTAAAATCCTCAAAGCTGGGAGAAACCTTTCTACTTACTGCCATGCCTCTGCATATGGATATTGCACCGTTCCTCCTGAGGTGATTCCAGCTCAAGTTGAGGTAACTTACAGACTCAGTAGCAGCTGAGTAAAAAACAAATTCAGAAATGGCATTAACAGTCTATCTGAACTGACTTAAAAAGAGTATTTTGGAGGGGATCATGAGCAGAAGTGGGGAAAGTGTGAGTTTGACAGTAAATTAAGTCTGTTCTGAGCTAATATGGCTCATTAGGCTAGTGTCCATCTCAGGTTTCTGAGGCATTAATGACTTAGTGGCGTAGCCAGGAATTTTTCAGTGGGGGGGGGGGGGGCGCAAGGCTACCGGATTAACCTTGTCTGTCCCCAGCTAAATCCGGTACCCTTCACACACCTGAGTGGAAAGAGCCAAGCGGGAGTAAAGTGGCTTGCCCAAGGACACAACATATGGCCAATGGCTGGATCCGACCTCTGACCCTCTGACCATGCATCGGCATCCCTATAACCACTAGGCCACATGTACTCGTCCGGATTTGGTCACGCAAATTAATAGCTCACGGTGACTTCTCATGAAATTGACAGGAAAATGGATATTTGAGAAAAAGATGAAGGCAGTGTGATGATTAATATTCTTAATTGATGTGAAGATGAAGGGATCAACATCCTATCCTTCCAATTAATAAAACGGGAATATGTGAAATAACAATTGTTTGATGCAAAGGCTTTCCTGTCAGAGCTTGTGACCTGTCACCATGAAATGAATTTAAAGTCGATAATTGCTATTTTGCAGTACAGTGGTGCAAAAGCCAAAATTTGAAGGGATGGTCTTTTTTTTTTCATGAAAACCTCAATCTGTAAGTCCTGTTTTACCTGTCCCCAATTGCTTTTTCTTTCAAACATCTTTAAAACCTATTTCATCCCATTTATTACTTGACTGTATGTTCACTGTAACACAATTGCAGATTTTTAAATGCCATTTTCTCAAGAACAAGTTTTACCACTAATTGAGTTAGTGGTCTATATTTCCATTACCGAACATAGTACCCCTTAATATTAGATACCATTGGAAAGTTCTTGTTCTACAGAATCGAGATAAATAAATATCTCAATTCTTAAAAAGCCAGACTTTGAGCTCATTTTGTGATGGCAGGTCATATACATGTATATAGTTTGGAATTAAATTAAGTTTAAACCTGAGTTGAATTTTCAGCAAAATTGAAACTTTCTTGATAAATGATTGCTTTGCAACTATGAAAACATTTCCACATCTAGTTTTTGGTTCGACCTATTTTCAAGGGATGTATCAGGGACGCATCACTCCCATCAATTGAAATCATATTCAACCTGGTTTATGATTGCCACCAGTGATGAAGCTGAGTGATGAAGCTGAGTCCATCACAAGTCCATCACAAGTCCATTCACAAGACCAGTCATAAGTAACAGGGGTTGAACAATAACAAAAGAAATGCCTTTGTCAAAAGCTCAATTGAACAGCTTGTGAGTTGAATTGGGACTGGAGGACTTGTGATGGACTTGCAGGGACTTGTGATGGACTCAGCTACAACAATGATTGCTATTCAGGCTGTTGATGTTGTTGAGTACAAAGGGCATTTTCAAACAGTCACTAGAAAAAGTTAATCATTAATTTCAGGGCATATCTAACACATCTGCCTGTTGAGTGTTTACTGTTGCCAACGGTAGCAGGAATAACCCAAGGCCATTTATTATGTTCAGAATACACTGCCGTATAATGCAGTCCTCCACTCGTTAAGATTTTTTTATTGGTGTTTACACACTATGGACGGTGGAATCCAATTGACTTTGGATTGGTTTGCATTCATCAATATTGTATATTCGATGACAGAAGGGTAGCAGGGAAATATGCAATTCTATTTTGAAAGTAAACAGCTACTCGCTGCCTGATGTACCGTGTTGAAACAAGATTTTAGTTTGATTCTATGTAATTTAATTACTTTTAGCAGTTTTGTTTCACCTAATACATACATTTGTTGAGAAATTTTGAACAAAATTTTCTTGGCTCATAAAATGTCGTTTCTAATTCTGAAAATATATTCAACAAATTTGCAATATGTACATGCAATAATGATTGGATGGCAAACGTTCAGTTCCAACAAAAATTGAAAATCACTAAAACATCTTTGTTTCAGTCAAGTAACATTCAAAAGACTATCGTTATAACTTTTCCAGAAAATGTCAACATGAATTTCAAGCAAGAACTAGAAAAATGCCATCGCATCATGATCTTACCAATGCCCTGGCCCATGATCTCCCCACCAATCTCGGCGAACTCATTATGGCTGAGATCCAACTCCTTTATTCTGTAGTTATTCTGAGAGAAAAAAGGGAGGTAATAAGCTCATAACAAATATAGACGTCTACAGGTTTTGTAGAGATTTGTCATCATGACAGTTGTAAAGCACACTGGGACTGCCAACACAAGTTTAAAGTTTCTTCTTGTAGTTGTTGATGAACATTTGAAAAAAAAAATTATGTAAAGCAATCAGACATAATTATTTCAACTTCTGTGTACATTACATGTACAGATCATTTGGAAGTTTTCCTCCTTTTGGGGTCAAATCAGGTTTTCTTGTTCAGGATTTTATTTACGAATTAATTTTCAGGATGCCATTTGAATATTTTTTTACCTTTATTGCATCTGCAAATGGCTGGGCATCTCGATCCTTGAAGTCGTTGCCTACCAACAAACAAAAATCCACAAAGTGTTTAATAAACAGTCATGAAACACTGGAAAATATGAAGTGTCCGTTTTCCATGTGCATAGACCTATAGTGTATTTTGTTTACCAGTTGTGTCTTTGTGATGCGTATCCTGAAAATCTATGGGTGTGTTTTTCCCTGAACACTTGACGGACATAAAAGCTCAAACAGAGAGCATGCAACAGTTGCAAGTAGAAAAATAAAGCACCTATAACATTTTGATAATCTTTAACTTCTCAATAGAGTACACAGGAATTGAATATTTTATTAATGGAGAATAGAAAAATTATAACCAAGGCAAGCCCTTATTGATTTTCATAAGATCCAAAATGTAACGGACACATGCATTTTTGGCATAATCAGTTCGTTCTTACCCACTTTTATTGTTTCGTGGCAGTTGAAGATTTTTTCATCAATTTGTATTATTAAAAGACTGTAAATGCTGGATAAGATTAAGAGTCTGAAAATATGACAGAAACATCCATTTTTTACCCGCCACATTGATCTTCCTGATGCTTGTGTTATCATTGAGCATCTCTCCTACAACCTTGGCACCCTTAGAACGCATCTTGTTTCCTGCCAAATTCTGCCAAAAAACAAATCATGAAATGTGACTTAATTGCAAAACTAATGCTAAGAACACACATTTCAACGTATGATACAAAAACGGGAAAAAAACAAGTAAACAAAACACTTTGATTTTAAATAAAATATCAATTATCAACTGAATAAATATCAATTATTCGCTTATTCATTTAAAGATGCATTCCCCATGCTATTTTTGAGGTTTCACCTCGAAAAATAGATTTCATTTTTCGATTGCTATATTCCTGCCAATATAAAATTAAGGTATTCACTTTTGAATAAGAAATCAAATGAAGAAATCCAACAACGTTTAGTTATTAAATTATTTCTCCACAAAATTTGCACTATTGCCTGCAAGACAATAATTCGGTCCAGGTTAATGTGTGCGTTAAATGAGGGTTGCAGATGCCCAAAATCAAAATAAAGTAATTTTTTCATTAGAACAAAATATACATTATTGAAAATTCATAAGAACAAAAAAAAAAAATCAATTTTTGGAAAAGCACGGGGTATGCAACTTTAACTTAACACAATTATACCAAACAAATCTGGAAAGTACATCAACATTATGACTTACCAAATCACTAATGTAGCAATTTTCCTTCATCATCTCGGATATGTAGCCCGCCCCCTCACCCTCAATCCAGTTATCTTCAAGGTCAAGGGTCAAAACTGTTGTATTTGTCTATCAAAAAGGGAAAAATAACATGTGAGAAAAAATTATTATCAAAAATGGTCAAACACTTTAGCCACCATAACCAAAAAAAAATATTCTCAATTCAAATAGCCCTGAATACAACTTAAACATGAACAAAAAATGTAAGAGTAGCTTTTTATCAACCCCCCATGACTTTTGCTGGTCCCAGAGGGCCAGACTATAAAGTGTCCTGTTTGACTATCTCACTTACTGACTGACCTACTCACTGTCTCTTGTGACTTAGGCCATAGTATGTCCAAAACAGGCCTCCGTAGGCTACGGTTATCGTTAGCATTTGGCTGCATAGTTGCAGTGGCCAAAGTCGACCGACACAGTAGCTCTAGACCATTTTCGGATGCGGCCCCAGACTGGTTACCACTGACCGACTGACTACCGATCACTTTAGACTGTTACTCACAACCAGAGGGATAGCGATTGCCTTCGCCCCTTGAGGACCCAGCCCGTGATGCTTCATGCTGATCTTGTTGGTGGTAATGTGACGCAGGAAGTGAGACACTGGAACAACACCTAGGTCCTTGCAGGCTTGGATGTAGGCCCGCCTCCCTGTGGCATCATAGGTTTCCTTGGAGTCTTCTGAAGACCAAAAAATATGAAGAACACTGCTGACGTCTATCACATCTTATAACTACCACCTAGGCATTTCTTTGGGCTACTAAACGAAAATGGGCTACTTTAAAAAAAAAAAAATTAATGTTCAAGTTTCCATAAATATAATATTGAACCGTTTTGCAAACACACAAAAAATGGGGTAGTCATTTCAAATATAAATGTATGCCTTTTACAAAAGTCATTTCAAGTTGGACATTGGTAAACGAATATCTTAAATGGGTTTTGAAACGCATTTTGTGTACATACTATACAAGGCCAATTTGAATGTAACTCTTTGAAAAAGATTCTGCAATATTTGGACTCTATTTTCCACTTATCAAACTGTGCCAAGGTTCATCAGATACAATATTCCCATTAAATCCCAAATTATATCTACTTGGCCAGTAACACTTTATAGATTCCTAGCAACAAAGTGATTGACTGTAGGTTGGGGACTTGGGGCATGATGGGTGTTGAACAATTAATTTATTCTATGTTTCACTCCCTAGGCCTTTTTGCTAAGATGTAGCCTCAAAATCCTGCAAAATTTTCCAATTGGCCTCATTTGAAAAATAGAATTATAGCCTTAATCCAGCAAATTCCTCCATTATTTCTTGAATATGGTCCGTGATGGAGGGGTGACCGCCTGAATCCTGCAAAATCCTGCGACAGTGACTGCAAAAATATGTTGAGGCTTGGCCTTTGACATCCTGGAGCAGTACGGAGGATTTTAAGCATAATCCAGGCCTATGTTTATGCATGGCTGAGCAAAAACAACACAAGGTCCAGCCCAAGCCCTCGACAAAGTGCATCCTACGAAATCAGTAACACACTTTTGCCACGGTAACCTCCATCCTACAACCTCCACTTTGGCAAAGAGGATTTTGAAGGATTAAGGGCGGTTAGGGTTAAGGAACAAATCACGACTGAATTATTTTTTAATTTCAAAAATCCCCTTTTTAAATTTCAAGTCTTAAGACCAATCCTGAACGTTCACAATAATTAAAGGTTTCATGCTTCTTTTCCACTGCTATACATATGGAGCTCAATCCTGTTTGCATGTTGGCAAACTGCCAGTCCACTTTCGAGCACAATCCACTAGTGCCACAGGAATTATCCTTTCTCTATGGTTCAATACACTAACTGGCCTCCCAAGTGTTTGTCAACTTGCAGAGATTTATGCAAAGTATCTCTTTTCACTGGGCTGAGTGTTCCATGAAAAGAAACCTTCTATTAATACCAGTTTACACATCAAGGATGATGCGGCTTTGTGCTGGTGCCTAGTGTCATGAATGGATGGGCCCACTGGTGAGCATTTGTGAAGGAAAACAGCAATCTCATGTTGGAGAGAAAAACGGCTAATAAAGTAGTTGAGGTAAACAATTAGGCATGTATTGAAAGACAGCTAGGAAACAACTCTGTGGCATGGATGATCTGTACATGCATCTTCATTGTGCCTTCTCTTTTGAAAGTAAAACTTACCTTCCACAGGCAAGATATTAAAAGTCTCTTTTTTTTCAAAAAATGTGTAAAAATTTCCTTGGTTCTGGTTTGATGCTTTTTATCAAACATGTTAAAACTAATCAATTAAAATCTGAATTGTCCGTGGCACATTTCAACAAAACTGCTGATTTCCTTAAAACTGTGACAACTCAAAAAGTTCCACACCCAGGCTCTTTCCCCTCCCCCTAACTGACTCAGTATCAATCAAAAATTTCGAATGTACAAAAAAGATGTTTAAAAACCTTTGTAAACAGACTTTTACATTGTTTTAACTCAGTACGTGTTGTTTTATACTATAGGACCAGATTCGTATCAGACAACGTGCATCCATTTTGATAGAATACTGGCAATGTTGAAAGGCAACAGCAGGTTCCTAGAAAAAGGACCACAGGGTTTCTAATTTAGAGGGAAGTTATTGAGTGAAGTGATGACAATGATGATAAAGCACAACACGAAGATGAAGATGGATTGCAAGCTTAAAGGGAAGATACAACATTTGCAAACATCAAAAAATGAAATGATCAAATTATCACGAAATGGCTTACTGGATGGTTAGGGAATGACATTCTAAAGCACCCTGTAAAATCGTGGCTCCTGGTGTGCTGATATATTCAAGAAAAATGGTATTTTTCAAAAACTGCTCTCAATTTTTCATAATTAGTTTTTCCGCATTTTCTTTTCAATTGATTACACACCTGTGAAGGGGTACAAGCCTGCTGGACTGATTCTCTGACCTTACAATTTCCCCAAATTTGACAAACTGCTCTGTTTCATCTTAAGTGGGGTCAGGGAACCAGACTCCGAGAACATGATGTTTTTCTTGGTTTTTCCAGCATCTTTAAAGTTAAAGCCCAAAACGCGAAACAAGTCAGTTTAACAATATTTGCTATAACATTCTAATCCCCCAAATCCATTTACTACTGAAAATTGCAGCAAGAGCAAATGTTGTACATTCCCTTTAATATGGGATGAAAAGTGGGTGAACAGAAGGAAAGAATGTTGCACCCTAACGCCAATTTGTTCATCTTAATTATATTTTTTAATAACTCAATGAGGGTCAGTCACTGCAGAAATGTTGAAAAGATATGAATCTGGGACTGAGAGACGTTTCCGATTTTGTTAGAAAATATTCTAAAAATGCACTCAACTTTCCCAAAGAGCTACTGAGCTAAAGCAAGGAGACTACCAAAAAGTGGCATCTGGATACTTTCCCTCTATATTTTACCTTCTATCTCCAAATCAGTGTCCCATCCACTATCCGAGTCCTGGTCTGAATCATGGATCACTTTGATGTTTACCGGGGTATTATATCTCTCCGACAAGGCCTGGGACCCGGGCCGGGACTCGCTGCCTTCCCCAGAACCCGTCGGTGTGCCCCGGCCGTTTATTTCCGCACCGCTCGATGACATGTGGACTGCCGAGAGTGGCGGTCCGTCCGCCGACGATCGCGTCGATCTTCCCGCCCCACTTTTGGCTGAGCCGCTGGTGGCCGATGCGGTCTCGTCGTGGGCAGGTGGTGTTCCTTTACCTGTGGCGATGTAGTCTTTTGTGGTACCACCAACGTCGCCCTGGTATAGTGTACAAAGGGATGCGAGTGATAACAAAGTTTGGACTTTGTAATGGAATCCCGTTTTTTAACAAAGAGTGAATGAAACACGATTCCGCGAGGCTGGCGCGCGCGGCGACACTGACAAAGTTTGCGAGAGATGGTTGTCATGGCAACGTTATCATAGTCGGAACTTTTTATGTTGCGACCACAGCTTAAATTTGGGGGTGCAACGAGACAGTTGTTTTATAGCAACAGTTTTTTACAGATGCTTTGACAATTATTTATAAAGAGTTTCACCCCCGAAAATAGTATTGTTTGAGGTAACGAAAAGCAAGGGCGGATCCAGAACACAATTTGGGTTTTTTTTTGGGGGGGGGGGTAGTGTTGGTCTCGCGAAAAATGGGTCCCAAAAATTACGGGGTGGGGTTCGGGGCGCGGCCTGCTTAAGGGCCCAGAAAAATATTGGATTCTTGATGCTCTGAGGTGCAATCTGAGGCTATTTCTGACCACTTTTTAACCAAATCTATTGGAGGAAAAGATGGTGGTGTACGCAGTGCCTTCCTTTATTGCGACGCCACTTTAAAAAAAAAAATGAAATTTTTGCAGTGAGGCGTGCAGGCCCGGATTATTCAATAGGAGGCACAGTAGGCACTTGTGCCTAAGGCCTACGAAAACTTCGGGGGTCTACGAAAACTTCGGGGGTCTACGAAAAATTCGGGGGCCTACGAAAAATTCGGGGGCCTACGAAAATACTGCAGTGTGCCATAAAACATAGGCCTTTAATATACCCACACCACAACCACGCGCACAGATTTTTTTTAAAAAGTTCTAGGGACTCTCAGAATTTTTTACCAACTGACCTGTATGTACATACAGCATGTAGACATAGTCATGGCCCTACGTATACAATTTACGTGTAAAGTTTATAAAGCACGGTGCCAACCCACGGGCGTCGACGGTGGGGAGGGGGGACTGTGATGTCGTTTCCCAAACTGGTTTCGTCCCTGAATAAATATTTGCAGCCTACATTTAATTATGTAGCTCAGAAAAGCATTTTAAAGACTCAAAACTCGAAAATGATGTTTAAATGAGAATTTTTGTTAAAGCCTTGCCAGTAGTCATAAATAATCAGATCGCCCCGCAGAGCGTCTAGAATCCATTTTTCCACAGGGCCCTTAAAAGCGGGCCCCGAACCCCATGCCGTTCAGGCTTCGTACTTGAAGTAGTTCTCACCAGGATACACAATGTTTGTTACACCCCCACACTTTTGAGAAGGCAGGCCCAGGGCTTGCTTTTGTACAGTGCTTTGTGCGCTGAATTTGGCGTCGGTGGCTAGGGCGGAGTAGGGCCTACGGAACACTGGTGCCTAGGGCCTACGAAACGCTTAATCCGGGCCTGGAGCCGTGCTGAAATGTCCTCCGAAAATCAATAGGTCGGGGCGGGGGGGGGGAGGGCTGGCGTACCATATTTTCATGGGGAGCACTAATAATATCCAACAATCATGCACAAAATTCCCTTCTAAACACAACAAAACAAACTTTTGGGATGGCTAAAGCCACTATCACCCCCCCCCCCAACCGCGCCTGGGAACCAGTCTACTGACAGGGCAGTCAGCTGTGCGAAAGCTAAAGAATTGCAAAATAATAAATTGCCCTTTCATGGTTGCACAAGCCCCAAATTAAAATAGAAAATGTTTTAAATGTTTTTTTGTTGGGTCTAAGATAAAATATTCACGTTGCAAATTATTAAGGGGGACATAAATCGAAATTAATTAGGACTACATCTTGCCCTCCTTCCAGGATACGATTGACGACCGCGTCGCGTCCCGGGTGCTACTGAAGATATCCCCTCTCCTCATCTCACAACTTCGACCACAAAAAAACACGCAAAGAAACTCGAGGAGGTTTTCCAAACCTGTTCATATATGTTTTCCTTATCAAGCTTCACCTTCTTAATTTAAAAGTGAAAACATTAAGCCGAATTTTTGTGGCAAAGTTCCCTTCCCTTTTGTTTAAACTGAGGATTCCCGAGTGTATAATGTTACCGGGGGGGGGGGCTCCCGTAGACGAATCCAGACTGCAGAACCGAAATATGGAAAACATCAAAAGAATATGGGCCGTGAACCTATCATTAGGGCCTATATAATGTATAGGCCTAAAGGATGAGTACAAAAAAAACCAAATGTCGGGACCACTGTTTTATAGTGAAGTTCTGCATGTAGCACTTTTAAGCCAAATTCATTCGTTCATTTACTTACAAGAATAATTCAAATTACTTTTATAATAAATTTCAACACAACCACCGTTTTAAAGTTCTGTGCACCGATCACAAAAATGTAAGTGGTTTTTTTTTTCAGCAAAACGAAAACCGTTTATTTGGTGAAAGAACGCGCGCACCTTTTTGGGGGGATCCGTACGTGGACAGTAAAACGATGGTGGTGTGTTTAAAATTCCGTATAGCTTGAAAAGTTTTGATTGATTTGAATGATTCTTGTAAGAGCCGTATCCGCTCGATATCTCTTGAGTGATCCCTGTTTGCTATTTTCCAAGGTTTGCAGCGTTCCGAACGCTGAGTGCTAATCGTGACTTTGGGCGTGATCCCCGGGCAGGCATAAACAAGGGCGGATCCAGGGGGGGGGGCCAAAGGCTGCCCCCAAAACGAAACCAATTTTTTTTTTTTTTTTTTTATGTGACATCGCAATAAAGGCAGGCAATGAATACACCACCATCTTTTCCTCAAAAAAACAATGGTTAAAGTGGTCAGAAATTGCCTCAGATCGCACCACAGAGCATCTAGAATTTTTGGACCCACTTTTTGGGGGCACCAAAATTTTTTTGGCCCCCCCCCCCAAAAATTGTGTTCTGGATCCGCCCTTGGGCATAAACCGCCAAAATACGGCTGGATAGCTCAGAACTTGAGTTCAGAGTTTTAAGTTGGATTTAAAAGGTAGAGTATTATCATTTGCAGCTTTATCAATAAAGGAACTGACAAAATTATTGTCGAAGTTTAGGCCTAGTACATGCATATAGGAGGTTCTTTTTTAGGGGGGTTGGGTTGGAGTTTTATTTCATATTTTGGTATGAATCGTGTTTGTCTGAAACGATAGAATATACATCCAATCTGAATAACAATCGATATGTCTACTTGAAAATCTCTATAGCTCACGATGTGAATCTATCACTATAAGTCTTCCATGACGTTTGCGTGAAGATTAACAAATCGATGCACTGCAATCAGGCTTTATGTACAGAAGCAGTGAATCGGAAGAGATAATAAAGGAGGCATTTTCTAAACGTTTTCGCCTCAGAATACTGGTATCGATTTTCAGTATCGATTACGCCGATGGTGGAGTCACTTTCTATGGATCTCGCACCGAGTCTTATATACTGACATGTATGGCACCGACTCATTACACGTGTGGAAAATCGGTTTTCTGCGTCAATCACTCTTTACATTTCACGACAAGCAAGAACACCACTTTTTTCTCCATCGGCTGTTTAATTGGAAATACTGTGCATGGATAGCAAACAATGCCCACACCATGAACTAAATTTTGTTTCTCATGCGACAGCATTTTTGTCATATCCAATTGGAAGAAAATCCGATGGACCAATTCAGGGGCGCGCGGCGGAATCGGGGGCAATTTGTGCCCTCCAGCTCCCCCCCCCTCCCCCCCGCAAAAAAGCTGGGTACGCTGCTGCACCGACGGAAGATGCCTTTTCCTGAACAAGTGCCCCTTTTTGGGGATTCCCCCGTTTGAAAACTGTTCTGCCGCCGCCGGACAAATTAATTTTATTCTTCAAACGTTTTCTGTTTTCTTTTGCCGTTTTCCCTTTTCTATTCTTAGATTGGACATGTTTTTAACGTTCCATTTTCAATTCAGGAGTACTCCCATCAATCGCTCCTCCTAGAGGAGGCGGAACGCTTTTCAAACCGAGGGGACACCAAATAGGGGCACTTGCTCAGGAAAAGGAGCAACATCCGATGTTGCAAAAGTGGAGGAAAAGAATATCGTCCCGCTCAGTTCGCTATCTATGTGCACGTCAGGACGATGAACAAAATGAATACGTTGTCCATCTTGCTCTCTGTTTCTTTACGTAAATAGTTATTCGCGAGAGGGGCACTGTTGCTTTTGGTGCAGCCGTTCAGTGACCATTTAATTTTGTAGGGGGCCAGTTTTCCAATTTTGAGAGGGGGCACAAATAATCGAGGGGCAGTTTTCCATCTCGAGAAGTTAGCGCGAGTGGACCTATTGTATTTGATCGATAGTTTTCCATCTCGAGAGGGGCACAATAATTTTATTATTGCGAGAAGGGTATTTGTGCTTTCGAGGGGAAAGTTTTTCATCTCGAGGGGAAAGTTTTCCATCTCGAGAAGGTGTAACGTTAATGCGAGAGGGGTAATTACAAGTGTTTTTGAGAGGCAGTTTGCGTTACACTCAGTGCGTTGACCTCCCGAGTAAAAGTTGGAAAAATCACTTGGGTGGACTCGAACCCACGACCTCCTGCTTTCTAGTGCAGACGTCTTACCACTCGGTTTGCGGGATCGGTTGGCTGGTTCGATTCTGATGTACATGTAGCAGCGGGTACCGCAATTAAACAATTCATAAGGTGGAATTTTGGGCCCGGTGCTATGATAATCAATGTCAGTTTTGCCCTTCTTTTTTATTGTTATTTATTTATGTAGACATGTAGGCCCCTACTGCTTGATTTTTTTCCCAACTGTGACAAACAGCCCCTAAAATAACAATGTCAAGGTAAAGGATACAGCACGTATACATGATATTGACGGGAATCAAGCATCATATAAAAAACGGAAAGATTCCCACATCTGGCCATCACTCATTTTTCCCTTCAGTGACTTAGGTCTATCAGCCATCAGAAAGTAATCATTATGTGATCATAATGTCCTAAAAGTCAAATTTAGCAGGGAAAATATTGTATTTACTGAGAAAACACTTAGAAATTGTCAGACCAGTCTCACAAGGTTTGTGCACAGGGTGACAAGTGATGGCCAGGTATGGGAATCTTTCCAAAAAACGAAAGGCCTAAAGAATACTTCCATTTTGGTAAGAGAGTGTGCTTGTCGAAACTCCTAAGTCGAAGCTTGTCGAAACTCCTAATTTATTTTAAAACTCAAATCGCCTGATAAAGTTTCAGGTTAAATCACAGTCATCCTTTCCCACATTTCTGTCACTATTTCTTCAGGACAGGACTTCGATTAACACCACCCCTTACACTAGTATGGGGTCTACCCGATGTTCCCCTATAGGCCTATTAGTATTAACCTATGATTATGCTCCCCAAAATCCTTAGGGTTAGGGTTAGATGGTTAGGGTGGGGAACATAGGTGGGGACCATAGGTATGCACCTTTGCATTATGAACGGTCAGTTCCGGTCAGGAACCTCTTCACTCAAGCACATGAACACAAACTACGGAAGTAAAACTACATTTTACTTACCTCTTCGCCACTCTCACGAATGCCCACATTTTGGCCCTCGTCCATGCTTCACTAAACTTAATTAAGCGGACCAACTATCGGCCTAAATTACATTCACTTATTCTGAACTAAAAATGTAGGTTGTAAAGGAATTCAGTTGAAGAGCAGTAACAACAACTGAATCTCTCGAATCCTGATGATCTTGTTTGCTTTTTGGATGGTGAATGGCTGTGGCACTCAAGGCTACACTATGTGAATGAATGGGATAACCTAACAAAACAGTGTTTAGTCATGCGTTCCGGTTCGAAGAACACGACGTCACGCGCGCGATAGGGTTTCCGCGTCCCGTCACCACAACAACGCAATCAAAGAACACAATGGGAGGACAACGTGTACGGGTATGGTACGGCAACACCGAATTGTACATAAATTTACGTTCAGTGCACGTGGATGCCTTGTTGACAGACCATGGCGCCATGATCACTGAGACTTGCATAGTTCAGTTTTTGTCGAGTTTAGCAGTTATTAATGTTATCCTTACGTGTCATACAAAATTGTTTTCCATGCGCTGATACTGGCCCAAGTCGGGTGTTGTGCTTGCATAGAGTGTGCAGTATGCATTATGCACGTTACTCTATCCATTGATTTTGCTTCTGATCAGTTGCTGTACTACATGTACAATGTATACCTACACATTTTGTATCCAAATACTCTTCAAATTTGTCACAAAGTCCTGGGTGATATTATAGAGTTTCAAACGGACAGCATATACAATGTGTAACGCTTAACCCGCCTATAGACCATTATCATGTTGCGGCCATCCTAATTTTCTCCCATTCAAATCAACGAAACCAAAGAGAGGAAAAGGGAAAAATAGTCTGGTTCCTTTTTGCACCAAAAAAAACATTATTTAGTACTGTTATTGGATACAGGGAACATGACTGATGATGGTGGCAGCACGATAAAGGTCTATAGCGTCTGGCCAAACCCTTCCCACGTATTGAACAAAAGAAACTTATAGCAATCTATATTTAGAGCCTATTTCCGGAGCGCGCGCTAAAAATATACTGGCCGTTGTAGCGTGAATTTACGTTTCTATGAAAATCGGACTCATTGGTAATACTGCGCATGCGTAAGTATGATAATTAGGAAAGTGACCGGTCACGTGAGAGGGATTAACCAATAAAAGGGAAAGGGGGTCCGATTTTCATAGGAGTCGGATTTTCATGTGACACCGGCTCTGAGACAAAGAACCAGCGCCCCGCAAACCAGAGCCCAATTTCATGGCTCTGCTAACCACAGAGTTCCGTTGCTTACAACATGGAGGAATAAGTATCACCATTTTAAACGGGTGCATACCTATGTTCCCCAATGCAGGTCTATGTTTCCAAACCCTAACCTTAACCCAACCCTAACCATCAGGATTTGGGGGAGCATAGGTATTGGTATTAGTGTCCCGACGCAGCTAGTCCACGTAGGTGAACGTCTGCCCACCTATAGAGGCTACTACATTGGGGTCCGACGCCTCATTATATAAGTCGGAAATTTCGGACCAGGTAAACCAAGTAAAACTTGGCCCTGTACAGGTTTTGATCCTTGACAGACTATTCAACGAACGCTCAGTCACCCGTGGCCGGCCACAGACACACAACCAAGGTATCACTGGAAAGAGGGTATACCTAGGCGTTTCATAATTTGTTTAACAATATTTATTAGATTATTTATAATTCGCATCAACCAGACTTATGTCAACCTGATGGGGAAGCCGCCGGAGGTGTGTTTCAAATATTGGAACACGAAATGTTAGTAGAACCCGGAATCAGCCAAGGAAGCTATAGAGCTTCTGCTTGAAGAACCAGACAGATTGCGTGGATGTTTTAGGCCTTTGTGAAACCAGTTCAGAACACGGGAGAGGATACAGATGCTTTTTCGTGCTTCGACAACTGTGCGAGAAAGCATAATCAACAACAACTCCGCCTGGTCTTCGTGGATCCAGACAAAGCCTTCGACCGTGTGGACAAAAACAAACTCTGGGAAGTTATATATAGAGTCATATGGCGCGGAAGGGTAGTTCCTTGACAACATAAGAGCGATCTTTGCAAACAGAGTGCAGTGCGGACCCGGGCGGACTTTCAAACTGGTTCCAAGTGCGGGGTTCGACAAGGATGTGTTCTTTAATCACCACTCATTTTTATCTTTTACAAGGATCAAATCACCAAAGACGCAACTCCAGATCCAGAATTTCTTTGGCTGCTTTTTGCTGCCGACCAAGCGATCGTGAAAAACTGGGATAATTTGCAAGAACACACTAGCAACTTAAACAACAAGTGCGAGACAGAGTTTATGTCAGTAGCAAGAACACCTGACAACCAAGACTTCAACCAGTGTTGTAGTCGAGTACTTTTTTCCGAGTACGAATACGAGTGCTTCTATTTTCGAATACGGCCAAACGGCAAATGGTTCAATCATGCGTAATTGACGCCCGGTCAGACCGATATGTGCTTTTCCGGACGTGCACAGAGGAAAATCAGGAAACTTCGATTTCTCCGCAAGCCAATCGACCATTTCAAACTGCAAGTAACCGTGGTAAGTCAAGCTATACCATATTTTTTTCTTCGAGTACTGCTATTAGAGTTCGAGTACTGTACTTTGATGATCGAGTACAACTTCAACATGTCGAGTACGAGTACTGTACTGCCCGAGTACGAGTATACCGTCATTTCGAGTACGATTACTTTGACATTCGAGTACGACTATACGAGTACGAGTACTCTTTTAAAAAAAAAAGTACTCGAGTAGTACTCGAGTACGAGTACTACAACACTGGTATCAACGGGAAACAACAAACAACCGAGTTTCAAATACATGGGGAGCATCTCTACAGAAGACGAAAGATTGTATTATAGACCAGGGTATATGGTACAGAAGGCCAACGTTGTCAACGGTTACCAACTTGCACCCTCCTGACTTATACAAGCATTCCCATGGAAACAAAGACCAAGTTGATCAGCACGATTTGTGAACCAATACCGACCTAGTTTCAGATTTGGACCTTGAACAAAGCCCTTGAAAGAAAGATCAACACATGCGAGATGAGATGTCTCGGAAAAGCAGCAAACAAGACCAGAAGAGACATGATCAGAAACGAGACGATCCGCGAAATGGTTGGAACAACTCCCAACCAACCATCTCATTGAACAACAGCTAGAGGGCTAGCTTAGGGAGCGTCTCAAATGTCGGAACGGGAACGTTCCGTTGGACCGTTCCATCGGACCGTTCCAGCGTTCCGTTGGAACGGTCTGTGTGCCCGTCGGAACGGCGAGCGTTCCGTTGGACCGTTCCACCGACCGTTCCGCTGGGGTTTTGCAAAGTTCTTGACGAGGATGCCAACCAGCCATCCAGCTTTTCGAGCAACAGAGCCAAACAAAGACCAAGGCGGCGCTGGAAAGACGGAGTCGATAGATAAACTCCGCGCCCACAACCAAACCCACGTGCAACAAAGCCAAACAATTTTGAATGTAAAACAGAGGATCGAAATCTTCAAGGCCGAGTTTCCCCAAGACAAGTTAGTTGAGAATATAGAATCTCTATTAAGGGTGATTTACCAAACCCTCTTATGCTATCAGGGACGGCAGATGGAATGAAGAGCAAGGTGAACAAGGAGAACACGCTCGGGAGATTGCCATATAACATTATGTCAGGAAAACAAAGCTCAAGCAAACATCAATGTAAGAGCAACAATGGCAAAAGGAAGGATGATTGAGCTCCAGAACCTATTACGACGAGATCGAGTCAACTGCACTGAAAATGAAAATTGTTAAGACACGTTTGTATAGGCCTAGAGTATTTTCCTTTATGGCCTTGAGGTTGGACTCTGGCCAAAACAGATGGAAAGCGAGTGATGGCTGCTGAAATGTGGATTTGGAGAAAAAAATGCTTTGCGTTACTTGGGAAGAGAAACGAGCCAATGTTGTTCTGGTTTGCCGTTAATGACCAGCACTATCGATTCAGGCTCAATTATGCCATCTTGTCGTTATGGTTTGCCTCAAAAAGGCCGGCACTTGCCGGTTTAAAGCTCTGTACCGTGCCGTTTTGTTGTGAAAGGACCAGCACAGGCCCGATTCAGGCTCTCTAGACGTACCGTCTTGCCGTTATATGGTTTGTCTTAAAAGGGCCTCCACTGGCTTGATTCAGGCACTGTATACGTCTAGCCGTTAGTTTTCCCGTAAAAGGACCAGTACTAGCCCGCGTCTCTGTCTTGTTGTTATGGTGTGCCGTAGAAGGAGGGCCGGCACTAAGGCTAGCCCGATTCAGGCTCTGTGCTCTTGCCGTTATGGTTTGCCGTAAATTGGCTAGCACTGGCCTGATTCAGGCTCTGTACTGTCTAGCCTGGAAAGGGTCAACACAGGCCCAGATAAGGCTCTGTGCCGTGACCATATTGCCGTTACGGTTGCGGCAAAAGGACCGGTACTTGCTCGATAAAGGCTCTGTCTTGCCGTCATCATGCATGGTTTGCCGTCCCTGCACGTGACGGTCAAAAGCCCAACAGGCTCTGTACCGTCTCAGCTCACCGTGCTTCCGTTAATATGGTTTGCCGAAATAAGGTCAGCACTGTGGACCGACTCTTGCTTTGTACCGTCAACACGGAACCGCTTTGCCTTAATCAACTTGAGTCAGCATTTTATAGGCATGGGTTAAACTCAACAGGCTTCGATTTCTCACCGGAGTCGGGCGTTTCAATGCTGACATGTGGAGGTGTGGCATATCCCAGAGCCCAGCTTCTGACTGTTGAGCGCGCGGGGCAGCAGACTGCTGACCACATTATCTCCGAGTGCCCCTCTATCGCCCTCTAAACGAGTACCATGGCCTGATCGATGTTGATGCAGATGCAGCAACTCGATAACTTCTCAGAGATCTAACCTTTTTTTCACACGCAAGAAGAAGAAGCATTTTATAGTTGGCCCACTGTCTTGTATATTATAGCCTGCATGCGTTTAACTGTACACGGTACTGCCCGAAAAGGAGTGGAGCGGCAGCTGCTAGGAAACCTGAAAAGGAAACTACATGTAGCCTAGTTTGGTCACGCCGTCGTCAGACGTTGGCTGTCCAGATCATGGAATGAAAGATGGAGAACAAGGAAGAGGGGGCGTCAGAAAAGTGGTTTGACAAGAATGGACTCATCAGGCACACGCCATGATTGATGAGCTTTGTACAGGCCAAGCGTTTTGTTCTAAACAGGAAAGCTTGGAGGCAGGAGATGGGACCGCTACAGGATTCCCCAAGTTGTTGTGATTAACGATAGCCTTAGGACAGCACCGAGTATATACCGTTTTAAACACGATTTGTCAGTGTACTATGTAAAACGCGCGAGACCAAATTAACATCTCCCCGACGATAAAAAAAAAAGAAAAGTCAAACGGAATCCGTGCGCCAACTGAGGGCGCCACACGCCACGACCGTAATCCGCAAAAGGATTTTACAAACATCGGCTTCATTCCCGTTTTGGCTTTAAGCTCCAGTTTCACGATTTAATGTCCCCGAAGTGAAAGACAAAAGCTCAGTGTCGAATCATGTAAATATCAAATATTATGAGGCCAAGTTGTAGAGTATTTCTTTGGCTTAAGCGCTTAAAGATTTTACAATAATATTTTCTAGCAGAAGACGATCCGGAGCGAAAACGAGGTTTCGATAATTGGGCCGACCCGGATCGATCCCACCCACAAAATGTAAACAACATAATTCTCACACTGCATGCACAGCACGTATTGCATGCATGCACTGAGTCACTGTGTTTACGTGCAGATATTACGCACATGCGGTGTATGTACTATGCATGTACACAAACGCTCTGAACTGAACACTGTTTGGCTGTTGCTCGCAAAAAGCAGAGGCCTGCATGCACTGAGTAAGTGAATTAACTAAAAGCAATTTTTATTTTATTAAATCACCAGGGGCATTTGGGTTTCCTCCATGAATGGACTGACCACTTGACACTAACGAAATTGACGTTCTTTCAGTTTCAACACAATCATTTTTGACACAGTCATGCCATGACAGTCCTAGAACTATGACGCGCGGAGTAGGAGAACGAGAAGACAGTCATGACACAGTACGGTGTGTTCTACATATATCTGGCCATCACTTGTCACCCTGTGCACAAACCCTACGAGACTGGTCTGAAAATTTCTTAGCGTTTTCTCAGTAAAAACTTCAATATTTTCCCTGCTAAATTGGGAAAAATTCGGCTATCCGATCACCACTTTTTTCAATTAATTTTCTAGCGCCAAAAGTTACCTCTTTTATGGTTATTCCCTCCACTTTCCCTCCTCTACTCTCACCCCCTCCTTTCCTTAATTTCTATTTATCAATCAGTCGCTCACTTCATCGAGATTCGAACCTCGGATGCTTGCTTGATACACGAGTCTCTTAACCGCTAGGCCGCGCACGATCGCTGTTGCAATGATCAATCTTAGGACGTATTTGAAGTATCCATTGAAATAAACTAAATATTCATGAGAAAATAAATATTCATAATGACGTTTGCAGTATTATTGGCCGGCTCATGCGACGTCTCATGCGACGTCATGGTTATCGATGTCATGCGTATAACGTACCGCTGTTCCAGACACTTCAATCAGTTTTGACCGGCTGCTTCAACTCAGATCTGCACTACATGTGCATGCAAAATGTGCTCCAAAAACACATTTTTACCAATTTTTTTTCGCACATGTCCACTCTTTCCTGGATTCCTCTTGGTTGAAATCACAAGGTGAGGTGAAAATTTGGATGTTTGGGGGCAGGTAAGTGGTGATCGGTTGGCCGAATTTTCCCCTAAATTGGATTTTTTTTTTTTTTTTTAGGACTTATCACTTTCTGATGGCTGATAGTGATACTGTGATGGGTCACTGAAGAGAACAATGAGTGATGGCCAGAAATAGGAATCTTGGGGTTTGGGTAGTTGAGGACACCTTTTTATGTTATTCTTTAAAAAGTGTAGTAACTTCCCAAAAAGTCTACAACCTCAGGAAAAAAAAGATAGTGGATATTTTGCCGGAGGTACTGACGGCAAACTAACGATTACTAAAGGTTTGCCGGTGGCAATCCATATCAACAGAGGGCGCTGTACTCTTTAAAATAGGGCTGAATTATAAGATGTATTAAATTCCCACCAAAAGTTGTGTAGCACGTTTGGTGTAATGGTTAAGCAAAGGCTCTAGTAAGCGGGATGACTCGCGTTCGATTCCGACCGCACCACATTTTTAAGGTTTTTTTTCTCATCCCCAAATAAATAAGAATATTCTTCTTTTATTATTTTAACATGTCTCAAACATTTTTTGCAGAGTATTACATTTTCTTTTTCAGATTTGTGGCTCTGGAGGATTTTTTTTAAAAGGGAAATAAAGTCCGAAATTATAAAATGGTCTGAATCCCATCTTGTGAATACGAGGTAACAACGATAATTTTGGCATGGAGCCAGACTAAAACTTGTCACCGGAAAATGTTTAAGTACAAAAAAACAGTAACTGCGCATGTTCAGTGCATATCCGGCAAACTAACGTTTACTAAAGGTTTGCCGTCTCCGGCAAAATATACACTGCCAAAAAAAAAAATCCCTACCTACCTATCCTATTTTCAAATGCCGTGTAATCAAAAGAAGAAATATATATATTTTTGCTTAAGGTCTTGATTTTTCTCAGATATCAAAACCTTGCCTTTGGCAACACTTTAATTGCATTAATTAAAGTGAGTTCAGGTAATGCCTGTAATAAGTTAATGTACACATTCTTCAGAAGATTGCCAAAATTTAGAGTGTTTGAGTTGCGATTGGTTCCGTTTTTCACAGATCAGAGTCACGTCACAGAAAGACCACCTCACACCATGCCAGTGAGCTTAACTGTAGTTCAAGCAGTGAATAAAGCCTTCAAGTTTTGAACCATACTGTCAAGATGCATTTAACTCTGTGAGAACTTAGACTAGTGCAGCAAAAAAAGTCATATCTAGTGACTGTGTAACATGATAAAATCAGGCCCCACGCAATATATTTTTTACTTTTTTAAGTTAAAAAACAGGTGGCAACCCTCATGCACCAGCTGCACTCGAAGCAACTTCTTGAAAAGAATTATGTGTCTGGAATGACAACTACAGTGAGAATAATAAGGCCAAAAAAAATATTCTGCTTCCGATTACATGGCATTTGAAAAAAAGGGTAGGTAGGTAGGGAATTTTTAATTTTTTTTGCAATTTATTGTTGTGTACGATCATATGGAGGTGTCTGCGTGTAGTCAAGGGTAACAGGTAGTAATTGATGGCTTTTGGGGTTTTTTCCCTCATTTTTCCCGCCCAAAAAATTAGGGTAGGGGCTGTCAAAATAGAGAAGGTAGGGTAACTGGAAGCAGAACTATTTTTTTTTTGGGCCTAACCAACATATCACCATACCTTGAAACTTACAGTTCCTGAATTTTTAAGGTTGTGTGGAGGAAGTTATTATTATTTAACGATCTTCTTTTTCGTATGTTGTAAAGATCTTCGAAGTACTAGTATTTTGTGAGAAATCTGTTGTAAATCTCAAAAGGTGTATTTCAATTTCCAGCTAAACCTACCAACTTTATTTAAATCAATTAAGTTATTGTAGTGAGCCTCCTTTTTTTTGGTTTTTTTATTCATACATTTTGCACATCTATTGTCAATACATTGTCTTTTTATTTGTTTGCAACAAAACTGACGTTTTGTACGCAATTTTGTATCAGCTAAATAGTTGAGGAAATTGAAGAACCCATCTGCCATCTTGGAAAATCTGCCATCTTGGGGGGAAGAAGGGGGGGGGGGAGGCCCCGCCTCCTTCATTTTAAAAAAAAGGCCGGAGAAACTTATACTTTGTACTCTGCCTAATGCAGGTGTTTCTGAATTTACAAAGACTACTTAAGGAAAGTTAGGAAAAAACAAACCCCCCAAAAAACCGAAGTGAACCACGTTTATTCAAAATGGTCACACTTAAGCCCTCTCCCCCACCCCCACCCCCCCTCACAAAATATACTTTAGCTGTGGCTGGTCATATATGTAGTTTTGGCTTAAATGTGCAGTGAAGACGTAAAGTCCAAGTCAAGGAAGTTTCATGATACATGTAGTTCTCGAAAAGTTTTTCAAACTGATTTATTTTTATATTTCTGATGCCATGATAATATTATGGATGTCACTTACTGAAAAGACTTCTTTTTGGCCCCGATTATCTAAATTGGGTTATTGACACAGTTCCCGAATCCCCAGCTAAAAGTGTTTACATATGTAGATGTTACTTGAAAAGTTTAATTTGTAGGTAAATACATGTACTTTGCACTTTGTACACAACCTAACAAATTGGCCTTGCTGATAACTGTTCCATTTTTTTGTACATTTTATCTTGCAGCTAATTTTGAAACCAGAGTAGAAAATGCTGAAGCTACAGTGAACATGTAGCAGTGCCCACACTGCACTGTACCAACGTAACAGTGTACACAGAGAAACTCGATAATCTTAAAGAAAACAATATAACTGCCATCTTGAAACTTCAAGTGACAATTAGGGTACAAGTCAGAGACTTGGGCCGGACCATGCTTTGCAGGATCCTTGTGTTTTTACCGTGGCATTGATATCACTCAGGCAGCAATTCATTTTGGACGGTGCATCAGATTTGGGGAGATTCACAACAGCTGTCAAAATGTCTTCAAACAATAAGGAGAACGCCGAGAGCGACAAGAAGAAGAAATCCAAGTCACGGCTGAGCATCAAGATCTTTGGGGGCGGCAACAGCAAGAAGAGGGACAACGAGAAGAAGATTAGCGAGGAGTTTAAAAGCCAGGACGGCTCCTACAAAAAGACTCAACCAAATGATGCAGGGGAGCAGAAGCCTACCAAAGAGGTCAAGGAAGTGGAGGATGTTGCCAAAAAGCAGAAGCCGATCAAAGAGGTCAACAAAGTGGAGGATGTTGCCAAAGATGAGACTGACTCGGAATCAGACACCAGCGAAGAGGCTGTAGCGGTCCCTCCGCCTACCTTCAGACCGGGAAGAAGGAGACGGTCCCTGTCGGCCTGTGCCGATATCCAGGACACCCGCATTACGATTAAAAGCAAAGAGGAGGATGTTCAGGAAGAGGACGAAAACGATGATCAACTGAGTCCATTGCCCTGCTCCCCCACCAGGTCCTGTATACGAGGCCGCTCTGCCACGATTGGCTACTCGGGAGAAGACGTCGTGTCTGAATCGCGGCCACGCAGCGTGAGCTTCTCACCAGAGACAGTGGACCCTCCCCCGCGCAACATGAAGTATCGAGCCTGGATTGAGGCCAGGTCCAAGCCGCCACCAATCAACGTGAAACACGAGAAGCACAAACAAAAGATGGTAAGCATAATAATTTCCTGTTTGTGGGGAGAGGGGGGTTGGGATTAGAGATATCGCCACAATGGATACTTCTGTTTATTTCTGTTTGCACCAGAACCACAATTTTTTCTCAACAATCCCACCTCCCCCACCCTAAAAAAAATATAAGAATATGGGAAATTGGAACCATTTAGATGAGATTAAAAACGTTTGCCAGTGGACACTCTGTATGGGTATGTAAAATGATATTTTTGGTTGATTAAATTTAATTTTAAGGCGAATTATATTTTTTTTCATCCTGTTCATCCTGCTCACCTTTGTTGGCTATTCGTTGGTCAATGTCGCCTGTTGCTCTTCATCAAGTAACAGAAGATTTTGATAGTGGAGAGTGCATTTTTTCTTAGTACATTGTAGTTAACTCCTCGAACACATCAATTTAAAGGCAAACCAACATATTAGGCCCCTTGGGACCATTACCTGAGTGGTGATCTAGCTTTGTTAGTTTTGTTGAAGTGAAAATGCAATTGAAAAGATACAATAGAACATGTGTGGATTATTGGTAGAATACTTTTAAAATAAACAGCTGGCATTAATTTTGAACTGAAAAGTTGTCGTTTTTAACGTAAAAGCCATTGGCCGCCATCTTGGAAAAAAAATATAAAATGAAAAAAGGCCCTCCTCCTCCCTTCGAAAAAAAATCCCCAGACAATCAACTTTTTTTTTTTTTTACTTTGGACTTGCATGTAATTCTAAGCACACTTTTTCGTGATTTGAACCCTTCCTGGACCCTATTTCACCCCTGATGAACCAAACCAGGGTGGCCATGTAACCCAAGATATTTAATCATGTGTGAAAAGGCTAATAAATTATGTCATTATCCTATATGCAAATATCACTTAATTAGTACAAAATATTAAAAGGGTATGTCAAATTTATGAGCTACAGACTCCTGTAAACGTGTGAAAAAGGCTAATAAATATGTCATTATCCCACACGCAAACATCACTTAGTACAAAATACTGAATGGTTTATGTCAAATTTATGAGCTCATTATAGACTCCTGTAAATCAGGTTTGTTTTGTTCAGGTACCGGGTACGTGCAGCAAACAAAAGTTGGACAGTTGGAGCGATGATGCTATCCGATAAGAAACAACAAAAAGTCAACCCTTTAATATAATGATTAACTAGAGTTCAAGATAAGGGCTCTAGGTCAGCAACTTAAGTCAATATCACCTCAGAAACCTGTTGCTTTGTTAAGCCGTGTGGTTGATGTTCACATGACCTGATGACCTTATAATATTATTATTTGTCCCAAGTTGCCAATATTGCTTGGAAATGAAATCCCCTCCACTTTTCAGAATTGTGAGTAAAAGGTGACATCTCAATGGTTTTTAAATGGTTTCCCCATCCCCACTTTTAACCAGACAATTTAGGCACTTTTAAAATTGCCAATTTTGCTCCCAACCCCGCATAAAACTACTCTAATGCCTATGTAGGAAGCAAATGAGCAGGGGTTTACTAGTAAAATGTAACATCAGTCAGCTACTCAACTTGAAACACTGTACTCTGTATTACATTTAATTACATTACACAGAATACTCAGCTAGGTTATAGCTTTGGCTCTGTGGTAAATGCCGAGGCTGTGCACTTGAAATCCAGCCAGCCATGGCTTGCTGGCTGTGTCAGGTGCCAATATGTATTGTGACCCGCCAGAAAGGTAAATAGCAGTTTAACAGCCAGCAAAAGCACTCATGCATATATACCGGCTGGCAAGTACTTTAATGCATTCCGGATGTCTCTCAAGTGGAACCTTTTGACTTCCCAAACATGTTATTAATCACGTAGTTTGTGAATATATTATACATGTAGGTCTAACTTTTGTCACATTTCACTGTTGCTACCGTATGGTCATCCTTTTGCATACATTTCACGCATTTCAAATGACAGGGGTCATCGTAAATAATTATGTAAGCAACATACATGTAGACAGAATTTTTGCTATAAATTGACAGGACACTAATTACAACAAATCATGTACCGGTATCAGATGTGCAAGAAATTACCCAAATGTAATCTCATTCATATTCCCATTTAGGATTGCTAGCAGCAAATAAATAAACGCAATTTTCTTGGTCTTTAAGACATTTACATGTATGCAATGTACTTAGCGTGGACAGAAATTCATGCATTGACCATTTCCTTGGCTATAAAATGTTGCTTTAGAGTTATTGTAGGATAAAACCGAAAGCAGGAAATCATCCGTGTTTGTAAAGCGTGTTCTAACCAGTGTTGTAGTCGAGACCAGGAGGTCTGAGACCGAGACCAAGACCTTAAGTTTACATCTCCATGTGTTTTTAATGGCGATGAAAGTACCAGCATCTCATCCCCCACTTTTAACCAGACAATTTAGGCACTTTTAAAATGGCCAATTTTGCTCCCAACCTGCATAAAAATACTCGAATGTATGTAGGCGGCAAATAAGCAGGGGTGTACTAGCATGTAACATCAGTCAACTACTCAACTTAAGTTTAATGCACACTGTATGACTGGATATGGAAATGAAAGTACCAGCAACTGCTTGTATTACGTCCTCATCCCCCACTTTTAACCAGACAATTTAGGCACTTTTAAAATGGCCAAGTTTGCTCAACTGAACAACTGAACAAACGTATACTTTTTATGAAAGTTATGTTGGTGAATTGTGAATTTTTTTTAAAAACATTTGATTTGAGTCATCTATTGATAAAAGTACACACGGTCCTAAACAGATAGGATTAGGTTTTCTGTTTCTTTAACTCCTTTTTTCACCTTATTTATTTTAAGCAATGTGGATCTTTTATCACGTTTGTTGTTCTCTTTGTGTAAAGTATTGCTTAGAATGTTTTGTCTGCAGCTTGTTTGCTGTAAATCATTCTCATATAAAAGAGGTTTCTTTTTTTAAGATAAATTGTCAGTGGGCTTCTGTTATTTTCAATATGGATCATAAAAGTGAATTGAATTAATAATGCATGATTCATATTCTGCCAACAACTAGATCAAGCATTTCAAAGAAGTCAAAATAGTGCAGTACGTAATATCAATTTTGTGATGAAAACCCTCTGGTATTTATGGGTGAATTTGTTTAAAAATTAATTTAACCATAAGGCCTACCATATAAAATTTGTTATACTGTTCTACTGCAATTATGTACCCTGTGATCATATGATATCAAATTTGTAACCAAACCATCTGGCACTGTTTGTAGTTGGAATTGACCTATCGCAGTAGAATCGCGGCAACGCAGCTTGTGAAATTCTGCCCAATTACACTGTGATATTTAAATGGATGCGGAACGTGCAAAATCTGAGACAAACAAAACTTAGTGTACAAAAACTCCATAGGATTGTCTAAGGGGCGTGGCTAACTCGCAAACGGCGATAGGTCAGTTCATTTCATTACATTGCCTTTCCACATTTCAAAGCACTACATGTATTCTTTATGATACAAAAGTCAAGAATTATAACTTTAAGGATATAAAAAAAATATGTATTCATTCTTACCTTTTGTTTTTACCTTTCTCTCTATTTAAATTTTTAGAATCAGTTGAAGAAAGTGAACATGTCTGATTACCTGGCATCCCGAAAGCCGGCGTCTGGAGCAGGGATAATGGCCTCAAGTACTTCAGCATTTGGCGGTGGTGGTATGATGATGTAGACACTGTAGGCCCTTTCACACTAATCCCTTTTTGTCAAAACCCTGGGATTTCAGGAACCCCTTTCTCACTAGCAAGAATCCAAGATGGATTCTTCACGGGCCAAGCGCTCTTCTCAGGTAAAATTCAACCCTGGTCTTATCTGGACCAGGTTTGAGAGGCTCTACCCAGCAGTGTTGTAGTCGAGTACTTTTTTTCCGAGTATGAGTACCGAGTACTGTGGAATACCGGTAGGTTACCGAGTACGAGTACTTGTACCTCCGAGTACAAGTACAGGTCTCCGAGTACGAGTACGAATACTTCCGAGTACGAGTATGAGTGCGAGTACGAGTATGAGTGCAAGTACATCCGAGTACTTGTATTTCCGAATACAGCCATACAGCAAATGGTTCATTGTGCGCAATTGGCGCAGGCCCAGTCAGACCAATATACAGACCACTCACAGTTAGCTGTTAAATGTGTTTGCCCGGACATGCACAGAAGAAAATCAGGAAATTTTGATTTCTCGGCAAGCTAATCAACCATTTCAAACTGAAAGTATTGATAAAATAAGGCGGTGGTAAGTCAAGCTACACCATTTCTTTCCCCAGAGTGCTGCTACTCGAGTACGAGTACTTTGATGACCGTGTACAATTTCGGCATGTCCAGTACGAGTCCTTTCGCTGCCTGAGTACGACTTCTGTCATTTCGAGTACGAGTACTTTGACATTTGAGTAAGATACGAGTACAAGTACTCCAAAAAAGTACTCGAGTAGTACTTGAGTACAAGTACCGAGTATGAGTACTACAACACTGCTACCTCAGAAGAATTTTTTTAACAGTCTGTGAACGGCTTTGCTTGCCTGTCTTCAATCAGACCTAGTTCTTCTCAAGGTGTTGAATTCATCATCGGTAGGCGAGATGATAGTGTGGAAAGGCAGGATACTTGAGAAAGAGACCGTCATTATTAGATGCAACTCCATGTACATGTACATGTGGGTGTGTTTCTTAAGAAATTATCAAACCATTCAGTGACTTTTGTCAGAAGTTAATAATAATGTTGAAAATTAAGAAAGGATTGGACAGTTTTTGGTCAAACCTTAGGATGGGGCTGAAATCCCACCAGTACAAATGCTGTATGCTGCATGGACATTTCTCCTTCGCGATACACTTAATACACATACTCTGTTCCAGTATACAGATAAAGCGAGTCCCTTGATGTTACAGAATTAATGTAACAGATGTACAGGAATAAATTTGTATTATATTATGTCAAATGCAAGCCAGGCATAATTAGAGTATGTTATCCCTTTTGGGAAAGAATATGTAAAAAAAAAATACATCATTTGAGTTCAAAGTATATTTTAATATTTTTTTTAATGTAAATTTATGAAGCGAGAAAAGTATTCCAAAGAATGAGATTTTGAATTTATTTTAAAACCTGTAAGCTCTTCACAAGTGATTTTTGTTATTTTAAGGTATTAAAAATAGCAGTGATGGTCTACATATGTATTAAAAATAACCTTTACATTTCCATTTTTAGGGGGTTAAAGAATTTATCACAGAAAGTGAATCATTCTGTCTAATCACGCCGTGAAGTTTTTTGTGCTTAAAATGCAAATTCTGCGCTCGGATATGTATGAGATATCATTAGATATCAACAGAACCCATCAATAGCAATTTGTTTATCATAGAATGATCACTTTTTTGATGACCATTACATTTGTCCTGGGGAGTGTTGGGATTTGTCCTGGGGGAATTGGGGAGTGTGTGGCCTAGTGGTTAGGGTTCGTGACTCATGATCAGAGGGTCCGGGGTTTGAATCCAGCCGCTGGTCATATATTGTGTCCTTGGGCAAGGCACTTCACCCCCACTTGCCCCTCTCCACCCAGGAGTATAAATGGGTACCGGCATTAGCTGGGGAGTAACCTGCGATGGACTGGCATCCCATCCAGGGGGAGTAGAAATATTCTCAGTCGTTTCATGCTACTTAAACCGGAGATAAACGCCGGCCTGATGAGCCACATTGGCTCGGGACAGACTTTACTTTTTTTTTTTACATTTGTCCTGACTTTGCGTCAGGCTTTCATACATTAGAGAAAAGTGAGCAATTATTCTTCACTCCAATGTTAAACATAAGCATGATACACTCACACGTGATAAGTAAACATTTCTGGGTCTTGAAATTTGATTGCTTTCTCGTTGCCCAGTTTTGGAGCTCCTTTTTATTTCATGCCATATTTTTTTCAGAACTCTATTTTAAATTTGCTAAAAAGATGCAGTTAATTTGGTCGAGTACAAAAAAATTCCCGGGATCACTATGTGGCCTACTTTCAAGAGCTAGTTATGCAAAAATGAGGGCAGCCTGATAACATGTATGAATAGATTTCATACAAAAAATCATGCCTAATTAAATCATGCAAATTGGGAAAACTTTGTAGAACAAGTTGATGCTGATGTTAATTGACTGCATTAGAAGAGCACACTAGTTTCAGTTCAAACATTAGATGCATGACAGAAAGTGGCTGTGATTTGGTGTAATTTATTACAAATGTACATTTTCACCACAACTTGTCTGGATGTGCAAATCCACTATGTCTTACCAGATGTAAAGCAATTTAGTGACTCACAACTCTCTTTCATAATTATAAAGAAGTAAATGTTTTGTAGATCGGGATTTTGTACTCCTTCTTTCATGAAAGTAATTTAAAGATATTAATTGCTCTTTCATTAATAAGTATCTTCTGAAATCATCGATAGTGTGCTTTGATTATTTAACTGACTATCATGTAGCAAGCATTTTTTTCATACATGTAGCATCTTGTTATATTTGTCTTCCTGATCCATGTACTTCTAAGTGTTGGGATACATCTTCCCACTCTGTAAAATGTGCCACTCGTCTTACACGTACCATTATTTTTTTACATTTCAGCATGCATGCATGTGGAATTTAATGCAATGTTTACTGGTATGTACAGAGTGTGGGGAAACACAAATGCAACATCCAGAAAACAAATAATTTAAACTGTTTAATGATTTTTTTCTTCAATGAAATTACTGTAAATCTTGATAAGTCAAACTCTGATAACTCAAAACAACCCAAAGTCAAACAAAGAATGCATTCCCCTCAGTAGTATAACAATGATATACAACCCTGCTCAACTTAAAACTCTGCTTAAATCAAATTCTGAACCTGTTCCCTTGTTGAGGTTTGACTTATCGAGATTTCACTGTATATACATGTTCTATAATTCCAGGAATCTGTGTGTGTGTGTGTGTATGTCAGTATTTCAATTATCTTCAGAACCGGGCACTGTATGAAGTTGAAAATCGGCAGGTGTATTGTTCAGCACCAAAGCATGTGCAGTGTTAAGTTTGAAGTTGTTTGGATCAATGGTTCTCAAAGAAGCCTTTACACCATACAAACATGTATATACAGACCGCGCCATGCACTACTGCACATTTTGAACGGGCTCTGCATCATACTACCTCGCCATTGGTTAACACACGTGCAAATAGTGGTTGGCTGTATGGGCTTGACCTTTTTTTGAAGGGCTCAACCGTTTTTTGAATGGCACGATCGTGCAACGGTGAGGTGGAGATATGGCACTCTGTTATACTGGCACTGCACTCTATACTGCCACATTTGCGGGTCTACCGGAGGCCAAGCAATTTGCCCGTTCCAAACAGGCACGTTTTGAACGGCCACTGCTTTAGTTACATTAAAGCCTGACTATTTCTCAATCCACTCCTTTTTACCCCATTCCATTACGGTCCCTAGCTAGCTAGACCCAGAAGTACAATCAGTTAAGTGAAAGGGCATGTACATTTTACTTGGGCCAATCTCACCTGGACATGCTGAATCTGGGTTAAGCATTGAATTGGCATTGAAGTTGATGACATCACAGGCGAGAGTGGCCCAAGTAAAATTTACACACTTTCACTGAATTGATTGTATTTCTGGATCTAGGGACCCAAATGGAATGGGGTGAAAAGGAGTGGATTGAGAAATAGTCAGGCTTTAATGTAATATTTAATTAAAAAAAATTAAACAGTTTTAATTATTTGTTTTCTGGATGTTGTACTTACGTTAGCACACTCTGTTGTTTGGCGTGGTTGCTGTTTATGTTCGCATCGAACAGGATAAATAACTTGCTAATGAATGGCCATTTTGATTTCCTGACACTACCTTCCTGAATTGATTCTGTACAGAGAGATTCGTTAAAGTGCAGTTGCATGGATTATGTCCTTCAGTTATGTGTTGATAAAATCAGATATAACTCCAATGTTTCATTTACAGGGCGAGTCAAAAAAAGCGGAACCAAAACCCCCAAAAATATATTTCATATTTAAAAAAATATGTAGCACCAAAAATAGCCGCTGACTGGAAAACCGATTTCATATGTTACTTTTAGATAAAAAAATACTGATATTCACCATTTAAACGCAATGACCCTAAAACCTGTTTCGTCCAAAAAAAGCAATTTATTGTGTATTCTAACTGTTTGGAACAACAAAGAAAACGACAAACAACTGTCAACAACTGTAGTACACAATATCTTTATTAACAACCCTGGTTAGGCAAACAATATGATTTATAAAATCCACTTTTTTTTTAAAGACGGGCCTTCAGAAGGACTTTGTTGAATATTTTTAACTTTTCAAATGAGGTTTTTTCGCTGGTGATGTTTAAAGACAATTGTGATGACGATTCTTGAAATCGCATTTTTGGAAGAAAGAGGTTTTAGGGTCATTGTGTTTAAGTGGTGATATTCTTTGAACGGATTGAGCAATTTCAATATTTTTTTCATCTAAAAGTAACTTGTAAAATTGGCTTTCCAGACATTATTTTTGGTGCTCCATATTTTTTTTTAAAATATGAAATATAATTTTTGGGGTTTGGGTTCCGGTTTTTTTTACTCACCCTGTACGCTCCCTAGGAATTGAAGCGTCTTTCTACAATTTCTTTCATCATTTTCAGCAATCTTTTTGTAAATAAATATCGATTTGTTACAATTTCAGTGCAAAAATTGTTTGTATATACAAGTAAAAACAAATGTTTATTCACGAATCGGTGATATTATATAAGATTTACACATGTAAGACCAGATACATTTATGTATATATATTTTGGTAAACAATGGACTTTCATACAAAATATTTCACATTATTTCAATTTCATAATGGATATTCTTGAAAAGATTATATGTTATTTCAGTAATTAGTCCAATTAAATTGGGTCAACTGGGAAAAATACACATGTAGGATTGTAGCCATAACAAATAATCTTGTAAGATAAATGTTGTAGATGTAGACTTTTGAAGAAAAGCAACGTTGCAGTTTTCACCAGTGTCTGAATTAAGTATGTGCAGCTTTCAAAGATTTGAATATTTGAGATTACTCGTTAGAATTTATGAAAAGACTATAATTTTGTACTTTTTAAATTGTGATTTTTTTGACTTACCCTTTTCTTCACATTGTTCACTAGGTTTTATAAATAAAATCCATAAATTGTAATGCTTATATAGTGCTTTCCATTGTATCGACAATCTGAAAGTGCTTTTACAATTATTCCCCCGCTCATCAGGCCACGAGACCACGTGGTAGTCGATATCTAAAAAAATATTTGGAGGAATCAGGCTACTTGGCATAACTGCTATTTAAAGAAACATTGGTTATTACCCAGATATTGATCTACTGATTTAAATGAGAAAACCTCGCTCAAATTGATTTGGTTTTATTTACGTGCATTGTCAGTGGAACGGATACGAGACCAAACAAATGTGCATATATTATGTGATGGCATGGGGTTTTCACAGCATTAATGCTGAAATTTTGCTCTTTTTAAATCTGTAAAAAACTAATTGAACAGGGTCGACAAACTACTCATTTAGCTTGATCGCATCACATATTTTGCCCGTTTTCTCATAATTTATAGGGGCCACTGAGCGAAAACGTCCACATTGAGCAATTTTGTTGCTTCAAATAAAAAAGTGATCAAAAGGCAAATGATCATATCACCTTTAAAAAAAAAAGGTACAAATTGGCCACAAGGCACCTAATGTATTTGATGCGTAAAAATTGACTGCAACTACATACGATTTTGAGCAGTTTTGTTGCTTTAAAGGGAAAATACAACATTTGCAAACATCAAAAAATAAAACTACCAAATCATTTGGAAATACCTTGCTGGACTGTTACTGAATGACAATGTAAAGCATCGTGTAAAATCATGGCACCTGGTATACTGTCATTTTCAAGAAAAGTGGTATTTTTTATCAATTTCCAACGCCGGTCGGCCGACCAGCGTTGGAAAAAAAACAGCTTTTTTTCAAATACTGGCCCCAATTGACCATCGATTACACACCTGTGAACGGGTACAAGCCAGCTAGACTGGTTCCCTGACCTTACAATTCCCCAATGTATGTAAACTGCTCTGTTTCTTCTTATATGGAGTCAGGGAACCAGACTACAGGAAAATGATTGTTTTTCTTGGTTTTTATAGCATTTTTGAACCCAAAACCTCAAAAAAGTCAGTGTGACTATATTTGCTATATATTTCCAACCCCCCAGTTCCATCCATTTCTGAAAATTACAGCAAAAGCAAATGATGTATATTCCCTTTAAACAAAAAGTGTTTCAAATGAAAAGCAAATGATCATATATACCTAATAAAAGTCCAAATTGACCACAAGACACCTAATGTATGGGATGTGTACACATTTACTGCAACTACATGTACTGCAATAGTTCTGACGATTGATGGTAATAAAGTTGATTTAAAGAAGTAAGCAATACTTTTGCCTGATAATGGTAGTAAAAGTTTTTCTAAAAAAAAATCCATTGGGCCCACTGATATTTGTGAATGTAAAAGCGTAGAATTAGTTCATGTTGTAAACATTTAAGTGAAAGACGGAAAACAAAATGGGTCTCCAAAATATTGAGACTTCACTAACCAAGGTATCAACAACAAAAAATGAAATTTGTTTTAGTGAAAACTGTGATTTTAGCCTATTTCGGTGTAAACCAAGGGTTGGAGAATAAAAAAAGAAAACAAGATTGGTGCTAAACTGTTCGCATAAGGATTACTGATATTTTTGGCTCACAGTTGGGACAATGAACTGACATATCAAGTGCCCGTTGTTTTTCAATTTCTTGAAGTGAAAAGAGTTACTTCCAAAGTTGAAGAGTTAATTTTGATTCTGAAATTATAATGTGAATTGTTTGTCGTATTTTAAATTACTGTCTTGTTTGTGAATAAATTACATACCCATGTAATGAGATCATAATCTGTTGGTTTTTTTGGTGTGTTTTATACTGTTTTGCAAACTAATTTAATTTTCTTAAATTGCTTTTATTGTGTTCATAAGTGGCAAGCATCCAGAAAGAATTTCGGTCAAAGAGATTCATATGACACTTCACAATATTACAACAAAAGTAAAACATCTACTCCAGTGATATCTGATAACTAAAAGCAAAATCAGCGGGGTGTTTTTTGGTTTCTTTATGACATCCCAACACACAACAGCAAATTAACTGAACTATTTTAACCAATTAAGTATCCATTTTGTAGTTTTCTTTTGTTTTGAATAGTGACTTTTCTGTACATGTTAACAATTGTTGCGTCAAAGTATGGAATAAGCCTTCCTGCCCTCCTCTGAAAATGATAAATTGAAAATGTGTTGGGAAATACAGGAATTTTTGGGGGAAAATGTGTTTTGCCCACTCTAGAAAAAAAATCCTTTTTATCAGATTCGCTCCAAAGAAAGTCAAATTTATCCTTGATAAGCAAGATAAATTGCAAGCTATAAATTGAATTCCGTTACCCTGCACAAACAAATTACAGTTGCAATATGCAGCAACAGTGTAAACACAGCTTGTTCCACACAATACAATATCTGCAATCTTTGGTTCAACTCTAGTCAAAGTTCAAACTTGGCTCTGAAAATTTCTTTATCAGTGCTGATCAAAGGGCACTCCTGGCAGTAAATAAAAAAGAATACCTTATTTTGTTTATAAAGGAAAGATTTGTTGAACAAAAAAACTTATCAAGATCAGACATGGGTCAGTACAATCGAGGGGCCACATATATCTTGTAATTCTTGTCAGCACAAGAAATGTTCCTATTAAAATGTATGTTCATATATATATGTATGTGGATAATTATTAGTGCATTAGTGATGTCTGACAATTATTGGTTTGTGTTTGTTTGTTTTTTAGGTTTTAATGTTTTTTGTTTGGTTGTTAGGGTGTTGGGTTGGTTGTTGGGGGTGTTGGGGGTGTTTGTTTGTTTGTGTTTTGGGCTGTTTGTTTGTTTGGCTAACATATAGGTTCACACCAGTTACATGTTTCTTTAATTATGGGGGAGGAGTTTGAAATGACTGTCACCCCCCCCCCCTCACTTGCCAATGTTAATTATTACAATTTACCTTTAAAAAAATCCTGAATTTTCTTATATTTCCTGAAGTTATGCCAATGATGCCGTACAATGTTTAAAATTTCTGATTCATTTCTTCAGTTCTTTAGTAAAAAAAATCTGAGTTTGCAGTTAACACAAGAATTTCAAAGTATTTTCTGACAAAATTGGAAATGTTTCTCAGTCAGTCCCTGGCCAGATTCATGTCTTTTCATAATTAGTGCAATGACTGACCTCCATTTAGATGATATATAATGAAAAAAATTGCGTCAGGATGCAACATTCTTTCCAATCTGCCCACTGTATGTTATAGGTGAACCAGGGTAACCAAACTGAGCCAATATGCTTTTAATATCAACATGATTGCCAAAATAAGCATGCTTATTAGAACTGAGTAGAATATCCAACATTGGTGCTGTGTATGTGTAGTGTTGCGGAATATTCTTTCAGACTAGATGGTAAAATGTGCATATTGTGTGTATACATGCCCCAGGCTAACCTTTCCATATGGCCAGGAAATTAAAAAAAACTCGAGGAAGTTGGAGGTCACTGGGGAAGTTTGCTCACTTCTGAAAGGGATGGAAAGCACTATTTAGTCAAAAAGCTGGGTTTTTTTTTTATATGTACTAAAATGGCAACCTATTTCAAAAACATGCACCAACCACAAACATATTTCTATATCCAGAAATGAAGATGATGCATTCAATTTCAAACCAAAGTGACACCCATTTCTCGTTGCGACAACTACATCCCTTGCATCGGACATCACATCTAAAGAAAGGTCTTTGTTTCTATGTAATATGCATGAGTACTTTTATTGTCCATAAATTTAATGGGTTACAGGCTTTGCTCTTTGCATCAATTGCTTATTCAATTGGCTTATGGCTTGTCAGTATCCAAATACAATACGTGCATGTTTACAGCACTTTGATGATGACAACACAAAATTCAATTGAACATTATTTGCCCAAATACATAACCCTGAGAGACAACTCTAATTCTCTGGAAGATGAAGTGAAAGGAATTAACCACGACAGTTCCAAATGTCCCAAGCAGATGTGGTTTCAACAAAATTGCCTACTTTCTAAATCTAACGTATAACTCAAGCTCAAACAAAATCTGCTGAAATTTTATCAGATTTGTGTTTCAAAAGTTTTCTTTAGTGGACCAAAAACAAATCAGATTTGGAAAGAAAAAAAAAGTTTGGCCTTTTCAAAAGTCCGTACAGCTTTCCAATTCTTTTATTTTGCTCTAGTCTGAAAAATACTGGCATGTCATTTTCCCATGTTAAAAAAAATAAAGTCCATTACACTTAATTGGAATCATATGATTGTAACTTTGTGCATGTGTGCCAACAACAGCCAGATTTTAAAGGGAATGTACATCATTGGCTTTTACTGTAATTTTCCAAAAATGAACAATGTGAGGGGTTAGTATAATAGATCAAATATTGTTACACTGACATGTTTGAAGTTTTGTATTTGAAAATGCTGGAAAAACGAAAAAAAGCAAAAATGTTCCCTGACTCAACTAAAGATGAAATGGATCAATTTGTAGATGCCGGAAAATTGTAAGATAAGGGAACCGGTCTAGCTGGCCTTCACCCGTTCCATCATGAACATGTAACAGATAGCAAACAAAATTTGGACTGAAAAAATGGTAAATTTGGAGCAATAGTTGAAAAATAGTTAGGTTTTTCCAATGATGGCCGACCACCGTTGGAAATGTATACAAAAATACCATTTTCTTGAAAATGACTCCACACCAGGTGCCATAATTTTACAGGATGCTTTAGACTGTCATTTACCAACATCCTAGTAGGGTATTTTGTAAAAACTTAGTAGTTTTATTTTTCGATGTTTGCAAATGTTGTATATTCCCTTTAACACTTGACATCATTTATTGTCATCATCATCATCCTTCCACTGCACCCAACCTGACTACAGGTCACTGGCAAGGTCGACTGGACAAGTTGCCTTGGTTGGAGTACCTTGTCCTAGTCATAAGGCCTTGAATACATTATGTTGTTGTTATAGCCAATGATAAAACCTCACTATCATTGTGTGTGTGAAACAACCCCCCCCCCCCCACCTTTGCCCTTTAACAACACTGGACCGGTTTTAGCAACCTGTGATTATGAGTAATATTGATTAGAAGGATGAAATGTCCAAATCTCAAGGATGCATCCCATGGCTTTATTCACCAGTCGGCCATATAAAATTGAAAGCGAGGTCAAATCTTCATTTCTGGAACTTGCCAAGAGAAATGAAAGTAAACGACATAAAGTGAGTCGCAAATTAATCCAGCCTTCGATCAAGGCTATTTGCAAGGGCTTCTGATTTCCTGGTATGCTCACCTCACCTTCACCTGACACTTTGAGTTCCCTGAATGTATTTCATAAATTGTTGACTGTTGAACGGAATGGCGCCAGACTATTTATGCAGTCTTATTTTACTGTCTTTTTTTTTTAATCTGGCTTAAAACATTAGGGAATGTATAATTACTTATTTTAAATTGAAGTGGACTTGAATTAATTAGTACTTTAGTTGCTTTCATTTCTCTTCGCAACTTCCAAAAATGAAGATTTTACCTCACTTGCAATTCAAGAAGGCCGACTTATGCATACGGCCCATAAGGTGACCTGAATATGACAAAATACACTATGCAGACAACAACAAATGTGCATGTACTTATATTTTGCATAATTGTCCACGGTTTCATTTTACAACACACAATAGACTCATTAATGCCAAAGATCTGATGATTCAGTTTTATCTTTATACAGGTTTATACGCATGCATTTGTCATTTATTCTTTTTGAGCTGTCCAAGTTATTTTTTGTTGGAATACAATATAAATTTCACTCTACATGTCAAAGGTCAACCTACATTTTGAAAGAATGTAACATCAAGTCCTTAAAAATGAAAAGGCAACGAATTCCCGCTTTCTTAGTCTGTTTCAAGTGTAAAAATCGAAGAAAATTGCAAGTAATCAAAAATATGTACATTTTTGAATCAAAATATAATTGGCAAAATATGTAGTATTATAATGACTCCTGGAATACAATAGTCATGAACAATACTATTCAGTTTAAAATAAATAAATAGGCATGTACCGAGATGTATACAATTATGTCAAGCTGTACAGGTAAAATATGAAGGTCATAAAAATTAAATACTAAATCCTGAATACTATGAAACAAGTTTGTTAGATGGGAAACTATACAGAAAAAAGGTTTGATAAAAATATCAAAAAATTAAGAAATAAAACAAAGATTATGATCTTCATACACCAATATGCATAAAAAACCAAATGGCATAAATCACAGCAGATGAAGTTTAAGGCTTACTGGTACCTTTAAAATCCCAAACAATAGACATTAAGCATAGCGAATGTCTCAGAGGGCGTTTTTTGTTATTGTGATTTAGTAACAATGAGTGCACAAAGGGTTTACTTACGCCTAAACCTATCCAGGCGATACAAAACCATTGCCCTCTTACTCCGCCTTAACGCATAAGGTGGTCTATTCAAAAGTTTCTTTTGAAAACATCTTACAAATCCCTTCAAATGAACCTTTTTTTGTAAACCACTTACAAGCATTCAATGGCTAACTTTGACTCATACATGTATGTATTTCAGGTTTGTGCAGCATAAAATGTACATGTGCTTAAATAATTTGTGAGCATACCTTCAACGCAAAAGTTAAACCAATTTCTTTTTCAAATTTTAAAAATGCTGATCTGAATATAACTACTGTCCTAAAAAAAAAGAGGCAATTGCAAAGGAAATGTTATAAAATGTAATAAAAAAACAAGGCTCAAGCATCCTTTAAAATTAAAAAAAAATTAAACAAAGAACTTCTTTCAACAACAGCTTAAAGTAAACTTGTCCACACACTGATTTTTGAAAACTATCTTTCCCCAAACATCCCAGCTTTTGCTTTTTCGAAGTAAAACTAACACAAGTTAAAAATGTTGGTAACGACACCTATGAGAATTCGAAGGTATGTGAAATGGCGCCCTCTACTTATCAATTTTCTCAACTACTTCGATCGTACCCCCCCCCACCCCCACCCTGCAAACAGGACGCTGGGATACGCTGATGAGCTTCACAGCATCTTGTGAAGGAAGTGGGGATGGCATCCTGGGTAATTTATCATGACCTATGTATACAGCATCTGGCTGCAGCTGTTCAAGACCGCAATTAGCCAATGCGAGCAAATGCTATCTAAAAACTTTCTCATAGAAATGTACACAATCCATACCGGATGTGATTTCTTTTTCATTGCGGACCATGTGGACCAGTTTTGGGCGTCGCATAATGCAATCATTCACTGTTCGTGAATTCGAAACGGAGCCAGAGCAAGTGACGGGAATTGTAAATTTACAACACAGATAACTTTTACAGATTTTCCTACATTACTACGCTGTTCAACAAAAAAAAAGCATATATAAATTGGAATAAAAGAGTAATGAATCAGTCGCAATGGCCGTTTCAAACCTTGCAGAGTCATGACTGTGATGACGCGCCGGTCACAGGTCACGCAAAATCCAACCAATCATAGCGTGAATTCATCAGCGTATCCCAGCGTCCTGTTTGCAGGGTGGGTGGGGGAGGGAACGAACTCAACTACTTGCCCCAACACCATTTAGTATAGAGGGCGCTGTTACATGAGTGAAATCATTAAAACTACTTTGGACAAAGTTTTGGAACCATCAGAGTTATTTTTATCATCTTAGAAATGGTAATTGGTCACACTGAATTGAGGGTCCAAAGTGTGACATTTTCCTGTTCCTTTTATCTAGGTAATCTGTAATTTTGCCATTCAAGTATCAACAAGAATGACTTCAAACAATTTATTTGTTGGGTAGGTAGTTTGCAAAATAATCACTCTTGGAGGATGACTGCATTAAGGAGTGCATCTGAACTATAAAATCATAGATGTCAGATGTAACAGTGACTGGACAAGAAGTAGACCCCAAATTTATAGAATGACCCAAATATCAAAAGTCACAACGGAATGAAAACGGAGATATAACATCAGACATACAAGAAAGTAAAATACATACATGTCTGGTCAGATTTGCAACTTCTGAAAAAGTTATCCCTTGATTTTGATGGATCAAAATGAATTTTTCATCCATACTTGCGACTAGGACTGGGCGAGTAGTGGCTTTTTCTACTCGAGTCCTCACAAAGAAATTACTTGCGAGTAGTCGAGTACTCGCCAGTAGTTAACCAAATTCCATAAAAGCAGACAAATGATATACGTAGCGTGCAAATCACACCACATTCTTCAGCACTGAGATATCATTACTGTGCTAAGGAATCCTAGGGAGAGAGAGGTGGAGGGAGTGATTTCCTGTTCGCAGGGGACGTATTAAGCCATGAGCCATAAACCCTGAATTTCTACTCGCAAGTACCTGCCTCTACAAGAGTAGAACAACGATTAGCATAAACTACTCACGAGCACTTGAGTAATTGAGTTACTCGCCCAGCACTCGTGTACTATAACATAACATAACATGCACACACTGCTGTTTTCCTCAGCATACAACTCTTTACAGATCACATGCTGGCACACACTAAGGCCAAAAAAATAAAGGCTCCGGTTTCTGGTATGCGCGCGCGTCGCCGTAGCCATGCACGTCGGCAAAATGAAAAAGTTTTTTTTCCAATAAAAGATGATGTCTCAAAACCGCCAAACTCACTGGTTTGACTGGAATCCTGCTGCTGCACAATTTTAATGTGTTTTTAGATTGGGTTATGGTCGAGAATAAGCTTTATGTGGCCTCTCTGGACTCCCATATATTTGCACTAAGTTTAGTCGGGCACCATTTGCAGTCATCAGCCGACATTTGAAGCAAAAAATCAGGTAAAAAAAAAAAAGCTGCGTCACCGCACCACTTTTTGGGCAAGCTCCATACCAGAAACTGGAGACTTTTTTTTGGGCCTAATACAGAGGATTATACTACCAATGATGGTTTTTTACCAGTCAAAGAGAAACTCATAACTTTCTGCTTCCTGGTCTTTTGGAGACCCTCCGGCCTGTAAAAGAAAAAAATGTTGAAATGGATTTGAATTGAATGCAAAATTTGAGGAAATGGAATTTTTTTTAAAGGAAATCTCAAACCTACAACAGACCATTGTCACATCTTATTCAGCTTTAACACCTAGATGTATTCTATTAAACTCAATACAGGGTGACCTCAAAACAAGTTGTGCAAGCAGGCATCTTTAAATTTCTCAAAAAGTATCCAACATCAGCATTTCATGTTGATGGAATATATTGTTTGTACTCTTGTGCATAATCACAGCGAAAAATTTGAAGAAAATCCATTCATGCAATCCAGAGATACAACAGATTATAAATGGCAATGTGTTTTCACACATTCCAATGTGATTTACACGGTTAATGAAAAGACCCATTGCAGAGGGCTGGTTGAGCGATTTCCAATGCAATGTGTAATTGCCACTGGAATGGTTGAAAAATATCCTTTTATAATCTGTTACAGCTCTGGTTGAACGCATGGGTTTTCATGACATTTTCACTGATTATACACACGAGAATAATTAATATGCTCCATCAAAATGAAATACTCATGTTAGTATAGGTACTTTTTTGAGAAATTTAACGATATCTGCTTGCACAACTTTTTTTGGGTCGCCCTGTAGTGTCACCGTGGCTCATGTTTTTGGCTGTTGTAAAGTGTTAACATGATTGTAAATTTGTACATGATTGTGTCCTTGAGCATGCTAATTAGCAACAATTGCATGTACCATTATCATCACATGAGGTCAGCTGAGGCAGGATAGTTGCTTTGGTCAAACCAACAGGGACAAGGGGCTATTTACAGATAATGATACAAGACAACAAAAACGTTGCCTTCTCTCAATGATTTTTCAGGGTAAACATATTAAAGCTCTCTAGATTCAGAAATATTTGCATTAGTTACTGTAAAACTCTCACAATAACTTTCTGTCAAAAATATCAAGCTTCTAGGGGTAGGATGAAATTTGCATCGGGGAGATGTAAATTTTATATAGGGTTTTGCCCTTCAATGTAGGCCTACATTTCATAAACACTGATGTGTACTCAGTGTTGCTTGAGGGTTTGCAAGAGAAAAAAACCCAAAAGACCTCTGCACTAGTAAGCAGGAGGTTGTAGGTTTGTGTCCCACCCGAGAAAGCTGATGAATTTTCCTCCAAGCCCTCAGGCAACACTGAGTATACAGCATTTATTAAAACACATCGGTTCTGGGCAAAACCAAATACCGAACATAAGGTATCCTCACCTCCGCATCACCCTGCCCATGTTGGTCCTGCTGCACTCCAGGGTCAAAGTTTACATTGTCCTGCACCTTCAGTTCCAACTCTGTCAGAAAGCCCGCAGGAAGCAGTTGTTTCTTCTCACTCTTCTTCTTCGAGGCACTGTCCCTCCTCGGGGAGCCCAACCCAACGGCCTTGGATCCTGAATCTCTCCTTGGAGAGGCTGACTCGCTGCTCTTTGAGCCACTGTCTCTCCTGGGAGATGAAGGGGGGAGGCCATTCTTACTCTTGTCCTTTACCTTGCCTCCACTTGCAATTTTTCTGTCGGGCTCCTTGTTCAATGAGCTTTTGGAACTACTTTTTTGCCTCAAGGACGTCGGCGGTGCTGATTTGGTCTTCTCGGAAGGCTCTGGTGGCGTGTTCTTCTTCTTGCCCTCAACGGACCCCTGGCTGGATTTTCTCTCGCCATGGTCGTTGTTATTGGTGGAAGCCTTGTCCTTGGGTTTGGGCTTGCTGGCCAAGGCAGTGTTGACTGCCTGATCAAAGGCGAGTCTCTCTGAGCTGGACGCCAGGAGGTTGTTCCCCAGGCTGCTGCGGTTGCTGACATCTCGCATCAGCATGACAGACAGCTTGTTCTTGTCCTTGTCCTTGTTGCTCTTGGCAAACCACTCGGCATCAGTCTCGACCTCAGGATCGCTGACTTTGATGAGGTCATGGGAGATGGATGGAGAAGGGATCGAGGAGGAGATGGTGTCAGTAGCCAAGATGGTCAGCTCTTGTTGGCACTTAATCAAATCAAACAATTATTTTCAATGTTACACACCTTCAGTAAAAAAAATACAACCACAGAAGGACATCCATTTGGTTCATTTAAACTGTATGGTTAAACAAGAAATTGGCCAAATTACAATTTGAACATGTGACATATAGAACACCACAATGGCATCCTCAAGCTGAGTTATCAAACCCACTGTTTGTCAGTAACTTTGTTCAGAGGCACTTGTCAGAGACCACAAACCATGTGTACAATGTAGCTAGGGATCATGGCCAAAGACATGATGCCTGTTAGCAGCACTGTTGCAAACAAATGGCGATCAATGATACGCGATCGCCAATTCCCTGAATGGCAGCACGGTTAATCTTTGTAATGTACAGGGTAGAAAAAAAACCGAAACCGAGATATGATTGCTAATTGGAACAGAAGTAGGGCACATGTGAATCAAAGGGAGATATCCTCTGTTAGGGTTGAATCTCCTCTTTAAAATGACACATTGATCATGTCCTTTCATTCACGGTTGACTGAGCAGAGACCAATTTTATGAAAGGGTCTATTTAGAGATTTTTTGCGCCACTTTTCATGGTGAAATTGGCAACCATAACCTTTCACTCTGACAAATGACACCACAAAAACCACAATTGGAAAGTGGGGCAATTCTCTAAATAGACCCTTTAATAAAATTGGTCACTGCTCAGTCAACCGCGAATGTAATGACATGATCAGGGTGTCACTTTAAAGAGGAGATTCAACCCTAACAGAGGATATCTCCATTTGATTCACATGTGCCCTACTTCTGTTCCAATTAGCAATAATTTTTTTTTTTTTTTTATCCACCCTGTATAATGAGTTGCTCCTATAATGTGCATACTGCTAAAACGAGCAGTATTTTATAGAGTGACCTTTTTTGCTTAGTCTTACCTTTGTTTCCCAAGAAAATGGCCCAGAAAATTCATCCTTCCAGGAAACAGTCTGTAGAAAGAAAAGAAAACTTAACAGTGATTATACGTTTCCCACAATGTTCACGTGTACATGAATGCTAATCCCTTGAAAAACACCATCTAGTTTTCTATCAATTTCCAATGATGGTCTGTCGACCATCTTCGAAAAAAAAATGACTTTCAAACTAGTCCACATTCTGTATGCAATCAGTTACACATCCGCAAAAAGGATTAAGCCGGATAGTCTGGTTCCCCGACATCTATAAATTGCCCAGAAGTTTCATCTGAAGTTGGGTCGGGGAACCAGACTCCAAGACGAACATTTCTTCCTGTTTTTTTTTTCCAGCATCTATGAGCAAACAATATTTACAGGTCAGTGAATACATATACAATTTCTGCTATATAATACTTACCCCCAAAATCCATCCATTTCTTAAAATTACAACAACAAAAAATGATAGATGTATTCCCTTGAAGTTGAAGATGAACAGTAGACAATGCATAGATGGCACTTTGGGGCTCTTATTGTAGTTTCATGATATTAATAATAGTTGCTAAATGCTAAGAGTTAAAAGTACAGTAGCTCATTAGAGGGCCAAATCATGTTGAAATGTAGACCCAGTAGCTGGGGTTCTACTTTTCCATTTGTCGAATTTTGACTTTGATCGGTCGTACTAGGAGGTGCAGGTGATCAACTCAGTTCAAAACCAACTCCGTCCAATTCAGCTCGGTCCCAAGTCAACTTGGTCCACCCACTCCCAGGTCAACATAAATGTTAAAAAAAAGCCAATGTCGTCCGTTTGTATTTACTTTGAACTGACACCGTTGCCTTTAGTGATTGACAATACCAAAAATCCCCGCATTAGACATGTCACTCTTGAGTTTTTCAACATTTTCTCAGTACACCATGTACACATACGACACTAAATCATTTTATTTTTGTGACTCGGACCAGAAAGAATGTTACAACCTAACGCCACGTTTTTCTACGTATAGGGTTATCATCTAAATAAAGGTCAGTCATTGCAAATATGTTGAAAAGACATGAATCTGGGACTGAGAAACATTTCCAATGTTGTTATACTTAGAAAATTCTCCATAGCCTTTGTACACCCACCGCTGAAGTGGCGTCTGGACATGCTGGATGGATGCAATTATTTCCCTCGGACCGTCGAAATATCAGTGAATATTGCAAATTAATATAATAATATGATAGTTTGAAACACTAAATTTTGTGATCTCCCGACAAAAGTACACCTTTTTTCAGACTGGCACAATCATTTGACCATTGACAGTCAATGAAGAATTGAAGACATTTTTGTTTACCTCTTTGCTTTGATTCTGAGAAGAGTGAGAACCATCGTCCTGTTCTGAATAGTGAACCTCCTTTCCCCCGCCGTGAACTTTTAGCCGAGGAAAACATTCCGGAGCACCATCTGCAGATTTCTTTCCCAATTTCAACTCGTATCTTAGTTGAATTTTGGGGTCAATGAACCATTCATCTAAGATGGTGTCTTTTTCTTTCTGAGTCAAGCGCTCCCAGTCTCTTCGATGCGAGTCCATGCATTTCCGTTTCTCGGTGATGAGTTTTCGCCCGATGGGGCTCATCGTTGAGAAATAGTCGTCAGAAATGTCTTCCATGGATCTTCCTCCATGATCCAGGGGAGCAGGATTTCGTTTCGGCTGAGTGTCTATCACAGCAAAAGACATTTTTGCCAGCAGCGCGCAGATAGCTTCAGAGAAAGAGCGAAGGAGCAACGGATGACATGACTCATGTTGCTGTCATCTACACCCGTGATCGTACCCACTGCCCTGCCCATAATGAAGCTGGCGGCAATGGCTAATCCGCTTCGCATATTTTATGAAGAAACTACAAAGCATTGTGGGTAGCTCCGGCGCGCCTCTTATAGGTGATTGTGCAAAAATGTATCCAATGACAGCTCAGATTGAACTCCTGACTACCGCGAAAGGGCAGTGGGTACGAGCGAAAATGAAAGTTGAACAACTCGGTTGTTTAAAAAGAATAGTAATTTTAAAGATTTACTTTTTCAACAGATGTAACATTCTGTAAGTGACGATAAATTAAAAATACTTAACTCGCCAAATAGGATATAGTAAAAACGTACTCCAAAAATATGTATTGGATTTTATTGAAGACTTTAACATGTTCATTTTTTTGTTCATGTGATTGAGCCTAGAGCGCATTGCATTACTGGGATTGAAAAATGGCGACTTCAGAAAGCAATGCAGATAGCGCAAAGAGACAAACAAATCAGGTATTTTTTTCCTCATTTTATTTCGATTCGAAAGTAATGATCCAGGCCTGATATTTGAAAATCTGTCTTTAATCTGTCTTATGATTTACAAGAAAAAGCTATGTATTTTAATGAGTTAAATGTCATGATAAAAAGTAGCCATGTACCGCCACGCATACCGCGGCACGCCCCAACTATCGCATCGGTCCCAACTATAGTTGGGCCTGTCCCAACTATAGTTGGGCCTGTCCCAACTGTAGTTCCACAGTTGGGCTGGCCCAACTATAGTTGGGCCTGTCCAAACTATAGTTGGGACGGTCCCAACTGTAAGTTCCATTGTTGGGCTGGCCCATCTATACTATAGTTGGGCCACTCCGATCTTTTTATTTTGCGGTGTCCCAACTATAGTTTACACTGATGTACAACCATAAAACGTTCCCTACAGCTCTGATACACGTCCGACTTTACTGGGGGGACCACTAAAATTAGCTATTGATGGGGCGAATCTATAGTTGGGCGACCCCAATCTTTTTATTTTGCGGTCCCAACTATAGTGTACATTGTTGTACGATTATAAAACATTCCCTACAACTCTAATACACATCTGACTTTACTAGGGACCAATGAAATGATCTATGGGTGGGGACCATCTGTAGTTGGGCCACCGCAATATTTTTATTTGGCAGTCCCAACTATAGTTTACATTGATGTACGACTATAAAACATTCTCTACAGCTCTGCTTACATGTCCGACTTGGGACCTTTGACATTAGCTATGGGTGGGGCCCATCTATAGTTGGCCGGCCATGGCAATCTTTGAATTTTGCAAAATGTTGCTGGATAATAAAACCCAGCAGCTGAACAACTCATCCAACTAGGCAGTACCACGTGACCGGCCAGCCTTGCGGCATGCATGCACGACGAATACACGGTGCCAGCGCCGCGGAACATTTAATCCAACAAGATCTATCAAGCATGAAGCATCCGGCGCAACTCCAGTCCTAACTATAGTTGGGCCGACCCAACTGCCGCACTATAGTTGGGACAGTCCCAACTATAGTTGGGACCGATGCGATAGTTGGGGCGTGACACCGACACACAACAATGCAACAATGAAATGAAAGCAGAATACAATACCGTAGGGATGGGAGGGAGAAGGGGCGGGGCGGGGAAAGGGGTGGGGGCAGGGGGTGTTACACGCAGAACATTCCCAGCTTTGCAGAACCCTGCAGCCATGGCTGCATGCATTTTAAAAATTGGGGGAAAAAAAGCAAAGTTAGAAATCTGACAGTGACAAAATTGTCATGACTGTATTAAACTGCACAAAAAAAAAAAAAAATGCTCTAGACTCGTAAACATGGCAGTAGTATAGTTTGATTCGACAATTGCCAGAGTTCAATACTGCCAGTACTGGTATCTCTGTCAAAAATTCGAGACATTTCATTCTTCACTTTTTTTTATAGATTTATTTACATCTGCAAAGTTTTGTGACAATAAATTACACTTGTTTGTTAGGCCAGCCCAAGTAAAGAAATAAACCAGTTTTTCGTCCCCTCCCACTTACTTCCTTTAACATGCCGCTTAAGTGCACCTTTAATGCAGAGCAAGTTCACGTTTAAGGCAGATGGAGTTCCCGGTAAAAGGTTGTGAGCAGAAATATTTAAATAACTGCTAAATTAAGTAATATTTTGAAATTGAAAAACTAACTATGATTTTAAATTGTTAACGACTTTCATGAGCCCAGTATCTGATCATACAGAATTTCTGACAATCATGCAATGTATCCTGACTCCTATATGTGCAAAATGGTAAGAGCCCTTTAAAGACACCCATCTGGTCATTTTGAGGGTGGGGTGGGTGCGGGTGTTAGACATAAAAAGTGCACTCCCCTCATCCTTGCTGAAGGCTAGACAGGATTTTTACATCAATCACCCGGCCTCTGTAAAATCAAAGGGGGGGGGGGGTGGCTGGACACCATATTCCCATGGGGGCGCTGTTCAATGCGGATGATCATTTTTTTGCATGAGTGCCCTTTTCCTTGTTAAAATTTGGCACAGTTTGTGAAAAAGGGAACTCATAGAAAAAAGTGCACTCACGAAATATTGGGGGAGGGGGGGGGGGAATATTCCCATTACTCTCAATAAAAAACCTGTGATAATGTGGCAGTAATGACAACTATTGTATGTCACAAATAAAATAGACATTCACTCTGTGTCACTTCAACAAAGTTGTCTCTTTCATTCTCTCAGCCCAATGTGCAGACATTTTTTGAGCTCGAGGAGTGTCAAACGGTGATAAGTGAACTTCAACGATGCGGATGTTGTGACCGATGTATTCTGAGACTCATAGGAGCCAAAAGACAGTCTTCATACAACAACCCACAGGAGGTACATCAACCCTTTCACCCTCTTAGAGACCTTGAGTGAATCATTTTAGTGCCTCCCTTAATTTGTTACTTCTAGAATGAATGTTGTTGTCGCAAGTTGCTTAAAACCATTCCTTGGGTAGTCTTTGAGCAAGGCTTTATTCTAGATATGCAATAACCTGCCGCCGCGTTAACCCGCTGCCGCAAGAGGACGTTATTACGATTAAACACTATTACCCACAAACCCGCTGAACTGCCAGTAAAGACATCTTGAGAATCTTGTGGCGGTTATACAATGCACCTGTTTTGCCTAATACAATGTATATATAGCGCGCATTCAAAACCTTTCATGTTTCTTCCAAACCAAACTCTTAAATTTCTTCCATTAGTATACAAGATGCAGTAAAACTTTTGTGCAACTTCGCTGCAGCTCGTTTGTGGTACATGTATGTAGTATGCCTGGGACTGAAAATGGACCGTAATTGCCTGCAGAAGTAGTGAATGCACACTAGCTTCCCCCATTTTTCGGGGGGAGATTTTACATGAGTCCCAAGACGTTGTTCCTGCTGTTTCGTGGATGGTACCAGTTTGTTGTGATGTCCTGTCGTGGCGATGGGTCATCGTGACAGTGGGTTATTGGAGACAAATCTTTTTCAATAGCAGGCCCCAAATTATGGAACACTATTCCCATCAACATCAGGGACGCCCCATCTCTCACCATTTTCAAGAAACGTCTTAAAAGTTTCTTATTCATAACATCCTAGTCCTCTCTTGTACAGCGCTTTGTTCTATTTTGTAAAAGCGCTTTATAAATACTTTATTATTATTATTATTATTATTATTATCACGTATCTACAACAGTGTCTTGAGCCAAGACAATAGGTCGAGAATAGTATAATTGGAAAGTTTGGGGGGGGGGGTGGGGGTGGGGAGTATTTACAAATGGGTTTTTTATGGGAAGATTTTTGTTAGTGCACACGTCTATTGGAATGTCTCACTAAGGCACCGTTTTTGGTCATTAATATTTCTATTAGTTATTTCCCACATAAAGCTTTCTCTTGTTCCATTGCTCCTTTCCCCTGACAGGTTTTGACCCAACTACAAGGGAGTAAAGAGAATGGCTCTACCCCATGCCAGGAGCCCAAAGATGAACCTGCAAAGTCTGATGGGAAGGCACAGGTTTCAACCAATCAGACGACAGGAGTTTGCAGTGTGTGCCTTGGCATTCTACAGGGTCTGTGTGAAAAGAGTCATGTGCATGATGTGAGTGTTGGGATAATAGAGAGGGTTCGCAAATAAACAGATACTGAATTGCGCAAGGGTTAGCTGCAGAGACAAGACTTTTGTCAGAGTCCAAGGGTGGATCCGAGGGGGGGGGGGGCAATGGGGGCCATTCCCCCCCCCCCCCCCAAAAAAAAACCAACCCATTTTTTTGGGGGGGACAACGTCGCAATAAAGGCAGGCACTGGGTACACTACCATCTTTTCCTCAAAAAAATTTGGTAAAAGTGGTCAGAAATTGCCTCAGATCGCACCACAGAGATTCTAGAACCCCACGCCGTAATTTTTTGGACCCACTTTTTGGGGGACCAAACTTTTGTTTGGCCCCCTCCAAAAATATGTTCTGGATCTGCCCTTGTCATAGTCTACCATTTTGAATTACAACTTGGTTCCAATAACCAAACATGTATGTCTGCATACATGATGCAAAACAAGTAGGGAATGGGCAAAATCAGATAGGGATTGCTAACATATTTGTTTGGGTCCAAAACCTCTCTATTGTGTGTGTAGATTACATGTACGTGTTCGTACTTCTGGGTTTTAAGTGGTTAGCAAACTAATCTCCACATTCAAGAAATAACGGAGGAGCTTGGAGGATTGAAGCTGTATGTTAATTTTACATGGTTTGAGGATTTTTACAGGATTGAGGTTACATCCTAGCAAAAATGCCTAGGGAGTTAGGGTTTATGAAAGGCAAACCCCAATATTGAATTCAAAATTGCCCCCCCCCCAAAAAAAAATCCACCACTCAGAATGACTGATCTCAGTTTGTGTTGACAATTCCCACAGATGGCACGGCAGGTGCAGGAAGCTGACTTTGGCTTTGAAAACTTCACCATGTCCATGACGTTACCCTTGCAGCTGCTAATCAGAGAAGTAAGTGATTAAAGGTGCAACTCCTTCCACTTCTAGACTCAATGTGTAGGGGAGGGGGAAGGATGGGGGTTAACCAAAAAATAGTAAATATTTTACTCTTTTTGAGACCCGATCTTTAGATCGTTTGTGACTAAGGGGAAATAACTGAAAATCGTCTTGGAAAGCTTTCAAGTTTACTTTTAGCTTAGCCACTAAAATGGGCAAAATATTGGGGCTGACCATACAGGAACTCCTGTAGAAACTCTCCTGCTGAATTCTGCATCAAATCAGTTGCTCTGTCAGCTCAAGACATTAGCTTCAGAATTTGTGTTGTCAAAGGTTCCTTTTATAGCTAGTTAGTGTACATATTGTACAGCATATGATTATAGTTTATCTACCCTCCTGGTCCACCCTCCCTTCCATCACTGCCACCCCTACCTATCAATATTTGTGGGGTGTTGTGGCCTCATGGTCTGGAGCTTCGAAGTTGCCATCTGCGGGTAATTCTGTAGGTTGTGGGTTCGAGTCCAGCCTGGGGTTATGGTGCGTGTGCCCCTTGGGCAAGGCACTTTGTCACTCGTTGCCTCTCCCCACCCAGGAGTAAAATGGGTACCGGAGTAAAATGAGTACCTGTAAGGGCAGATATGGTTATTGTGTTCAGATTTTAGCTGTTTTGCACCAAAATGGCAACATCCAGCTGTGTACTCCCCAGGGAGCTGAGATTACCTTTGGAATGTTTCATTGGCCCTTTGAGCAGGGTAATAGTAGCGCCTTGAGCACCAATACTGGTGGATACGTGCACTTTATAAATACTCTTTATTATAATTAACATTTGAAGAAACAGAGAAGATTCTTGTTCTGTCTTCGAAAAAAAAATTGGTTGATGGATTTCTGCATGACCCAATTTTAAACAATGTTATCTTTTGTTTTACTACATACACATTGTATTTTACTGTATACACAATGTATTGAAGGTGAAAATGTGTTTGCATCATCGGGTTATCATCAGGAAACATTACCAGGTGTTCTCTGTCAATTACCATAAAAATGACAGAAAACATTTTCATCCATCATTTGAATATTTTGTTCTCTTTTTCTGCAGCAATGTATCTTTCTTCATTTAAAGTCAGTGTTCAGGTGAGGATCAGTGTTGGGGATGTTATTGTTTAATGTTAAGGCCAGCCGGTTCGATTCTGTTGAGTTTTTTCATCCAATTGGACCCAGAAAGTCTGCGGAGAGTTGTAGATAGGGATGTTACCTGATCAATAGCGATGATACTTAAGTGTGAAAGGTTGTGGCAGGGAAGGTCGAAGTGTTTGGTAGTACCATGGTCTTTTTTGTAGAGAAATGTCTGATGGATGTCCTCTAAATCTGGTTTTAAGTGTCCTGCTTGTTTCCCAACGTATAGGAGATTGCATTTGGTACATGTGATGCGGTAGATTGTTTTGTGAAGTGCATGTTAACTTGACCTTAATGGGAAAAGTTTGGCTTGTTGAGGCGCTGGTGATGTGGATGTCAATGTTTGCATGTTGACAGGTTATGCATTGTTAGGCTCACACATGTTTACGTTACATACCAAGTGTGGACATTCCTTTGTTTTCGTGTAGTTAAAAAATAACCTGTGGAAAAAAACTTATTTTACTCAAACTGTGAAAACTCTTTCAACCCAATTTTGTTCAATGATTCCCTTTAGTGTTTCTCTTCATTTTGCCACAAATAAACCTAACCCAAAATGCCTCTAAATCTGTTTTCCATAGAGGGGGAAACACTGTGTGGACGTGGGCAAGTCCACACAGTGTTTTTTGAAATGCTGTACAGTTTGTACAGCATTTCAGAAAGCCTGTGGGCGTGGAGTCAGTAGGTTTGAGAGAGGAGGAGACGAGGATGTTTTGAGTGAAGGAAATCATGGGGTGTGGAAAAACGGGATCTGAGTCTATCAGAGGATTGTATGATATGAAAGTTGTTGTGCAGTATTTTTTCTGACGTCTGGGAGGGATGGATTGTATTGAATGCATAGGGGGATATAAATGTTTATATATCCATATATGGCTAGAGTAAGTTCAAGAAACTCAGAAGTAAAACTGAATTTTCCAAAACCATATTGTTATACTTATTCCATATGATACTGAGGGTTTTCCATTTGTTGATGAGTTTCTGCAAGTTGTTCATTTACTGTTTGGGTAATTATTCCATCCAGTAAACTGTACCAGAAATCGGCTCATCGCATCATTGCCACCATCAAGGAGGTGTACAAGTGGGTCTGTGGGCCGGTCATGGGAGACGCACTGGACGTCAGTTTCTACTATAAGGTAATGGCTCCAAAATCTCAGGTTAACGGTTTTCTTCTTTCACCGAAATTATCTAAAGGTCTCTTTACACTATCAGCCTACCCATGTTGAAATTAACAAGGGTCCTCTGTAGGCTGATCCGGCTACGATCAAACATAACAAGGCTTATACCAGTTTGCACACTGGCAGGCCCTGACAGCCTTTCACTCTAATGAAAATCCCTGTGTTGGACCCGGGTCATGTCAAGGGATCTTGAGCTCAGCTTATTCCAGGCCATCATAGTCAATCCTGCTGTATGGTACTTAACCCTACTCCCGACGCACCAGAAGTCCCTCGACGGGTGTTACACCAAAATGCTGAGGATGGTGCTCGACATCGACTGGTGAGAACACGTTTCCAAAGAAGCCCTCTACGGCTAGCTACCGTGGATCTCACAGAAGATTGCATACAGGCGGATGGGCCTGGCAAGACTCTGCCACAGGCACCACAAGCCGCCAGCAAACCAGCTGGTGCTGTGGGAGCCGACCACGGGGCCATACAGAGGGGAAGACAGAGGACGAGCTACATTGGTGTCCTGTAGAGGGATGCTAGGTTTGAGACTGCGGCTGAGCTTGCTGCCTGCATGGTGGATAGGGGAGACTGGGGCCGCTGAAGAAGATCTCGCCTGTAGGCGAAACAGTAGTACTAGCATGGAGATTTCAGGAACTCCTTTCACACTAGCAAGAATCCAGGAGAGGCTCTGCCGGGTAGAAAATAAAAATCTACAGCCGACTGTTGTACATGCTGGTGTAAGTGTGAACGGTATGCCTTGCCTGCCTGTGTTCCATGGTATCCGGTTCCCATTATGGTGGATCCGTATTGATTTCAACACGGGTAGGCAATACGATAGTGTGAAAATGCCTTTAATTTTGGATTTTCTACCAGGGTAGAGCCTCTTATCCCTGGTCAAACCAGGGTTGGATTTTACCGTGAGTGCGAGACCCGTGTAAAAGGCATGTTGGATTCCAGCTTGTGTGAAAGGGATCCCTAAATCTCTGTGTTGGGTACAACACACAGATATTTCGGGTTGGGTAAAAGGGCCTCAGATGTTAATCAGCAGCTGGAATTGTGGACCATGAGCAGTTGGAAAAAGGGCTGTCATAGACACGTATTGATTATGATAACTAGATGTTGTGACATTGCGTGTGATTCCATGATTGTACAAAGTGGATTCAATCTTCTTTTATATTTATTTACAGAGTCCAATGGAAGTTATGGTAACGTTCACGCATCAGGAAACAGAAGAGGAACTTGACAAACTGTGAGTGCTAAATAGTCAACTTGAAACTGTATGAAGTGCAACTTATTTTGACACATCCCCAGAAGAGAAACTGCTCATATTTTTAAATTTTACTTTAAGGTCTTTCATTTAGTTAGGGTCCATTGTGTGACATCCACTGTTCCCCTTGTACAAGAAAAGACAATAAAACGTGAAAAGACTTGTGACAATCTGCGTTTAAAATGTGCTTAAAGCAGAACGTACCTGAGTTTTAAATAAAGGCTGGGAAAATATAAAGACTGTGACTGTGATCACCTTTGAGTTTGAAATTATTGTTAATGGCAAGAGACAGTGTTAACAAAAAGAAACAAATGGCTGTAGTATTATCACCTTCTCCTACACACTGAGAGATAATTCAGCACGATGATGTTAGTAAGAAATGGAAGTTTACTTTTACACCATGATACAGAAAATTCTCTTTTGAAAGTTGTTTATGTTTCTTAGAAGAGCCACTGTAAAGGAAATTTTACACGCAAAGGAAGAGAGTTATCCTTTCTGTGGGCTCTGTGCGCAAACAAGAGAGGGCGCTTTTGACCACGTTTGAGAGCCCCGTGGACGGGACACGCGGAATGCGCGTACGGGTTCGCGCATGCATAGCACGAAGCACTCATGACTAATTTGATTCTGAATTCTGCACATAGCCACAGCGTCTTCGCGTGAGCATCAGGCACCGTCCCTGGGGTGTTCGAATGTCACTCCAAGCGGTCTCCCCCAACTCCCCCTTCCTTACCGTTGAAGGGGGTACTTTTAGACTTTGAAATCACCGTATATTCCTTTTTAGCATTTGCAGAAACAACATTACTTGAAAAAAAAACTGTGTTGATAAAATAACCTCACCACTCACTTTTCTGTATTATATAATATAAAAATGTCAGACTTTATTTTTTGGTTTGTTTCATTCAACTTTTGGTTTAAGTATGTCACATAGTTTTAACTGAAAAATAAGGAAAACATAACTTTGTTTTGTATATTTGTTTTATAAATCTAAAAGTTCTCAATATTCTGGGTTTGTTATTTTCAGATTACATCAGACTCAAGACAATGAACCGCCAAGAAAAAGAAAAAGGGTGAGGCAAATTGATTGGTTGGATTCAGTTTAAAACAAAAAGATCCATCATCTTCCAGATATTATACTAAGGGAATAAATATGTGCTTGGCCGGTTTTGAACAAGTACGTTGCAAACCGGCTAGGGGCCTGGTCGCCGATAATGGACCTCGCCTTCGGCTCGGGCCAGGCCCCTTACCGGTTTTAAATTACACGTGTATAAATGCTCCATCACATTGTTGTCCCCTTAGTGAAGTAATTATTTCAGTACTGGAAGACATTTTCAAGGTGCATTAACCCTAACCCCCTAGGCCCTCTGGCTAGGATGCAACATCAATCCTGCAAAATGCTCCAATTGCCACCAAGAAAAAAAATGGATTCAGCCTCAGTGATCCTCCTGTGTGTGGAGGGTGACCACTGCCTCAATCCTCCAAAATCCTCTGCCAATTACTGCGAACGGCATTAAGAAGCAGTGCGGATGAAATACGAGAAAAACACAGGGCTGATTTATGCATGGCTGAACATAACCAATGCAGGATATGGCCTACTGGCTTGACATAATGCATCCTTCACACAAAAAAGCAATATTTTTATATTTATTTTATATTATATTATTTATATATTTTATATTTTTGCCATGAATCCTCAATCCGCTAACATTGTACAAAACCGGCAGGAGGATTTTGGAGGATTGAGGAGGGTTAGGGTTAAAAGGAATATACATCATTTGCTTTTGCTGTAATTTTCAGAAATGGATGGAATTGGGGGGTTGGAAATATATAGCAAATATAGTTACACTGACTTTTTTGAGGTTTTGGGTTCGAAAATGCTATAAAAACCAAGAAAAACAATCATTTTCCTGTAGTCCGGTTCCCTGACTCCAGATAGGAAGAAACAGAGCAGTTTACATACATTGGGGAATTGTCAGGTCAGGGAACCAGTCTAGCTGGCTTGTACCCGTTCATAGGTGTGTAATCGATTGCAAACAAGTGCGGTGGTCAATTGGGGCCAGTATTTGAAAAAAAGGCCAGTTTTTTTCCAACGCTGGTCGGCCGACCAGCGTTGGAAATTGATACAAAAATACCACTTTTCTTGAAAATGACAGTATACCAGGTGCCATGATTTTACAGGATGCTTTACACTGTCATTCACTAACAACAGTCCAGCAAGGTATTTCAAAATGATTTGGTAGTTTTATTTTTTGATGTTTGCAAATGTTGTATTTTCCCTTTAAAAACAATGAAAACAATGAGGGCAACTATAGTAACTGCATTAGCCTGATTCTGTGTTGCTACTCCCAACTTGATGGCTTTCCTACTCGAGATAATCCCATGTTCAGTTTATCAGTGTTTTCCTCATGTGATGTTTGTAATGTACTTGATGAATTTGTTCTTCTTTCTATGCATCCCAGTTTTACGCCAGTGCTGCCAATGCACCAGGGAAACCAGTTGTGCTTGCCACCATCAAAAAATTGCCAAACAACCGTTTCACAGAGTGAGTTTTTTCAACAGTTTATGTAAAACAAATTTGGTATGGTATTTCACAGTTGTATTTGGCACAGAATAAAACCAGTAAAACTTCTAGTGTATGGTTTATGCATAGAACATGTATTTGGTATGATTTAATGCTATGCATATGTTTATACTTTTATGCAAATGAGATTAACCTGGGGTTGGACATGAGTAGCAGACCACGCAGAGACCAGTAGCCGATTTCACGAAACAGTGCATAACTTACGCCATGTGTAGGGCTTACACAACAAATTTGTTGCACAGCTGCACAATAAAAGATCAATTTCAAGAAAATGAACCTAGCCGCGCAACATTTTCAATCTAAACATCTTGGACGAGGAAAACAACAGTATTTATGATGGCTGTTTGTGTATGATTTTGTTCGTTCATGAAACAGTCGTTGAATCACCTCACCCCATCATTTGGAAAACAATGTTGTCCTACTTTCTTCTAAATTGATCAGCAACTCTAAAAATTCTGTCACGAGTAAAATAGTAATTCATTTACTTTAAACGCAAAGCTGTGAGTGTCTTGTATCAACCTTGATAAGTTGTGCAATGACAGACTCGACGACAATCACGATTTACTGGTAAAAATAGGTCATTTCAGTCGCTACTACACAACTTACGCCACTTAAAATAATTGCCCAATTTATGCCATAATTTGAAACCTACTTTGAAACTTTCGTGAAACGTGTCAGAACTGAAATGTTGCGCAGTGTGAATGTTTGCACAACTTACGCAATAAAGTGTGGCACAAGTGGAGTTGCACCATTGCGTAAAATTTTTGAAATCGGCTGCTAGACATGATTTTTAATCAGTTTGAATTCATCCTTGATAAGTTAAATTTGTCATTGCATTGACTCATGGGCACTTCAGTTACTTTTGTTCACAGTTTCAAACCACAAGCTTTTTTAACTTACAATTCCAGATTGTTTCCGTGCCCACCATCAGTTCCCCGGTCCCCGTGCGCAACTGAGGTGGCTTGCTGGTACTCCGCAGTCTTTGTTGCAGGTAAATGTTGTTGTTTTATCATTAAGCTTTTATTCGATTACGAACCCGCCGACTCTGAATTTGACAACTTATTTATTCCTAATGCAGAACTTTTAATATTTGAAAAAAAAATAATAGTAAAAGATTGTAATCAGATTTTTTCCACCGACACAGTTTTTTGTGTAAATTTAAAAAAAAAGACTTTTTGTTTCCTTTTTATTTTTTGAGACAAAATTGAGTCCGGATCTGGGTCTGGATGTACTTCTGGCACCCCGTGTGTTAGACCTGTGAACATGGCTACAAATGTATATACATAGCCACCGATCGCTTTCAATCTGTGGACTAGTGACGTATTTTGAAATGCAGTGGAACACCGCTATACCAAACACGGCTATACCAAACATTCGGCTGTACCGAACATCACTCTTGGCTCCCGAGCAATTGTTTTCCGAAAATGTCAGTGCAAAAACCTCAAATCTATGGCGTAAATCAAGGACTGTTAGGGCCCTTTCCAATTCCCGAACGTCAAACGGCCAGTGCTTACATCAGATTTTATGTTGAAGAGTGACAGGTGGCTATTATTTCCCCCAAGGAATAGAAGGGAAAGGCCACCAAAACCCTCCTATAGGTTTAAGTTGAATCATGGACAAGTTTCATGACTCCGCGTGCGGAATGAGAAATGCCACTACCCTATAACAACTGTCAAAAGAGGGCGCCGTTGATGTGTAAAAACCTCAAGCCATCAAGGCTAAAACCATCGGAGCACCGGTGACTGCTCTATGTTCCGACACCCCTATGTTCCGACAACCTAGATTGTGTTACTCCCGGTTAGGGTTAGGGTTAGGGTTAGGAATGGGAATATGTGCAGTCGGAACATAGGGGTGTCGGAACATAGAGGTGTAACCGGAGCACCGGCAGCTTAAAATCGCTAAACCGAACGATCGCTATTACAAACAATTTCTGTGGATCCCGCGATGTTCGTTATAGCGGCATTCCACTGTTCCCGGTTTCAGACCTTCCACTTACATTCCCAAATTTTACGAGTTCCATCAATGGTTCATGCACAGAGTCCATATCTTTTACTAGACTAAATATTAGTCGTTCAAACTCGAAAGTTGACAGTTTTGAATGGCATATTTCCCGCGTGCAGGACGATACAACAAGTATTCACGCCAGCTCAGCCAGACTCCTTGGCTGATAGACGGGGAGCGTAAGACGGAGTCATCCATGCAGGAGATACTGTGTGATCCTATCAAAGAACTCTTCAAGGCATCAGGTGAGAACGCCTTGAGGGCACCGAGTGACCAACTCACGAGAGATTCAAGTGAAGACACTTCCAAGACTCGTATCCATAAGATGGAATGTTATAAGCACTCATGTTCATAAATATGCCCTGTATATTCAATGTTGTTTAAATAAGCAAGAGGTCGTGGGTTGAGTCCCATCCGAGAAGTTTGTGATTTTTTTTCTCACAATCGCTCGGGACAACACTTGGTACTTGGTACTTGGTTGGTTCTTCTCCTAAGGACTTCCACAAGGGAGTATAACTAGGAGGCCAGAAACACCGGGGCAAACCCTTTCGATATACAGTGTCTATAAAATAACTGCGTATACAGTGTCTATAAAATAAGCCGGTGAGGGCAAAACCCAGTATTGAATAAATATCACCCCAGTGCAAATTCCATTGCATGAAAAGTTTGGTTGCGGTGGTCGACTGGTAAGACGTCTGCACTAGTAAGCAGGAGGTCGAGGGTTCGAGTCCCACCCGATTAGTTTGTGAATATTTCTCTGAAGCACTTGAACAACACAGAGTAATAGAGTGTTATAAAGTATGTTGATGAAAGGCAAGTCCAAGACTTGTGTAAACCTTTTTTAGACTGGCATGCCAAAGTCACACTGAACCGGCTTGTATTAAAAGCAACTGAAGTTGACTCAAGTGGAATAGATGGTTTTCGGCCATTGACCTCAATACTAACTGGACTATAGACCATTATCATGTTGCTGGTATTTGGATTTTTCCCATTCAAATCAGCGTAACCAAAGCGAGGTTGGAATGAAAAATAGTCTGGTTCCTTTTTGCACGAAAACATCATTCAGCACTGAAATTGGATACAGGGAACATGACTGAAATGGTGGCAGCATGATAAAGGTCCATTGGCCAGTGCACCTTGAAGCAACTCGTTCGCCATTTTGGATCCCCAAAACGTCACGCAGGGATGTACATGTACATCATTCTGCCATTGAGATTTTTTTTTCACTCGGAAACAACAGTTCCCCAATAATCAATTATTCTTTGGATGTTAGCCAATCCTAGAAATGGGATTGTTTACATCTAAAAGGCAATCAGAAAATACAAGTCTTATTTTCGCTGCCTCGCCTCTGGAGAAGAAATCCAAAACCCAAAACATGTGAAAAAAAGTTGCATGTGCTGTGCAGATTTCGTGGGTGACCCAAGATGGCAGACGGCTGCTTCAATCCAGGGCCCAATTTCATGGCGATGCTTAGCACATGATTTTCTGCTGACAGAGCCTCCGTCTATTTCATGGAGACCGTAAGCATAAGCACAGCAAAAGGCACGCTTACTTCAGAGGAAAAATTTGCTTAACTTAGTGACGTAACAGTAGAAATCTCCATGCGCGCGACCGTTATCACATCCATGCCGTGAAATAGTGCTTAATGTTACCACATTTTTCTGCTATGCTAAGCACAACTTTTCTGCTAACTGTTAAGCAGCGCCATGAAATCGGGCCCTGTTAGTATAGAGGGCAGTGTTTCAGACAGGCGCACTCTGTTGGCCAGGTTTCCATTGACCAGACTCTGGAAGCAATCACATAATTTATTGTGCCACTTTTATGTTCAGATTTCAAGTTCTCAGCTTCTGGTAGGGAAGATGTCGATGTCAGAACACTTGGAAATGGTAGGAATAAAACCTCTTTTTTCCCTTTTTTTTTTACGGACTTTTTCATCAAAACAGAGGAAACTGTAACTGGTGCTCTGTCCATACAAACTCTGTCCTCACTGTTTGATAGACAGTCTCTTGGATGGGATGAGCAAGAATGGCAACGTGCCCAAGGGCGCAAACACAGTGTCCCGCTATGCAATCTGAACTAACATTCTGTGAAGCTACAACAACATGAATGTTCACTTGTGGATCCAGAACAGAATTATTGGGGGCCAAGTTTAGGGGAAGGGCCGGACCTCATTGACGCCAGGGGCACTTCTTCCCCTTTTTGCTTTACTTCGTTTTATTTATATTTTATACATCTCAGAGGGAATGGGGGTGAGTAAAATATAGCATCGATGTCGAAACATTGGCGGAGGGAATGCCATCGTGGGACACCCCCTCCCCCCCTTCCTCCTCAGCAATCTGCCAGTATGATTGTTAATCAGTTCATGAATTGTAGCCTTACACTATAAATTACAAATAAAAAGGACTTGATTTGTGTTTTTGTTGCTTGCGTGCAAAGATTTGAAAGCAGAAATGGTATGATCTCATTCCCAGGAAGGCCGTTTATTGTGGAAATACTGAACTCAAGGCGGCCGATACCACCCCAAGAGGAACTCACTGCATTGCAGAAGGTCAGTCTGAAAGCGTCTGTCCTTTAAAAGAAATTAACCATTTCAGAGTAATGTTTGAGTAACTTCCCCTTCTTTGTGTTTCCAAAACATAAGACAGGAAACAGCTGTGATGCCACAGATCCTCTTCCATGTCTGACATGACTGTCATGTCGATGCAACAAGGTCGTGTCTTTTAAAATGGCATGAATGTAAAACACGAGTTTTAGAATATCAAAAAGGTTGTATCTCGCTTAAAATAACCCGGATGTACATGCAAAGTCAATGGACGTCGAGATATGACCTTATTGCACAGAGCGTATTCACGCGAGATACGACTTTGTTGCAGAATGGAGTTATGACCTTGTTGCACTGACGCGGCGATAAATATTATGAATTGTAACAAACATCCAAGATTTTCTGTAATTTTCTCCTGGTGACTTTAGACAATCACTCCACTCCTGCCTGATTCAAATTTTAGTGAATTGTTTCGATTCATTACATGCATATATGACTGGTCTTGACCCAAGTCAATGCAAGCAGTTGACCAGTGACTCAGGTTGCCGCAATCTGTAGACCAAACGACTCGACTTGACTCAAGTCTTTGGCTCTAGGCCGGTTCATACTTCACACCTGAATTTCACTGCAAAGGATAGCAGTAAAATTCACAATGAAGCTTCAGTAGCTGATATCATGAGGTTGGCCTCGCTGTTACTTTCGTGTGAACAAGCCTTTATGAACAAGCCCAAGTATGAACGAGCCTTTAGAATGACTCTACTCAACTCAAGTCACAAACTTTAGTGATTCAGTATACAACACTGGGGAAGAGTCTACAATTTCCTTATAATTGTTCTTGTGTATCTTGTTATGATAGAGTATCAACAGGAGTACTCAAGACGCTCGTGTAAGGGATCTCCAGTGTATTGACAGGTAAAGGAAAAATTTCCCCCCTGAGCTGCACCCCAACCTCCAGCTCGCCCCAGCAGTGACATAACTGGCTCAGATTCGCACTTATGGACTTCTTTTTCTGGAGGGGGGGGGGGCCTTTCATATTTGCCTTTTCCTAAATGCTGAGCTGGGGCAGGGGGCATAATGAGTGGCACAGGCCATGCGCGATGTGGTGGGGGGGGGGCTCCCTCCATCCCCCCTCTTAGTTAAACTGTTGCACTGTAGCCCAGCCCAGCACCATCCCAACCCAACCAACAACCCAAACTAAACTACAACCCCAACCGCCCTCCCTAACCTACATCTTGTCCCTAGTTCTACCCTCGCCTTTTACTGAGTTTTCACAGCAGATTCCTGGTGACTGTAATAAATATTATTCATATAGGAGTTTGTTATTAATATTTTTTAGTGATTGCAATGTCAGTGAAAACAACGTGTTGTCTGTACCAATTCTGATGGATTGCAGACGATAAAATCTTTGCAATGATAAATGAGATTTCTGTTGTTATTTTTTTTCAGGGAGGACACCAATAAATTAAAAGATGGTGAGGAAATCAAAACCAAATCGTATAGCGCCCTCATATGGTCATCAGATGAACAGACAGAAGAAAGTTTAGCATTTCTTACTGACATCAAGGTAAAGATAGTGAATGTATGAGAGTTTCCACACCTATGTTCTGACACACCATTGTTCCGACACCCCTATGTTCTGACAACCCTATGTTCCGACTGCACATATTCCTATCTCTAACCCTAACCCTAACCGGGAGTAACGCAATCTTACGTGCGCGTTGTCGGAACATAGGGGTGTCGGAACATAGGGATGTCAGAACATAGAGCGGTCACTGTATGAGATACTTATTGTCTCTGTTGTTTGTGTACACGTGCAGTTCCATTAAAGGTATAAATCTCGCCAATGCGAGAAATGTTTCTTGAGAGCTTTTTTAAAATGAAAATTTTGATTGAAGTATCATTGTGTAACGGGGCCCATCGGGTACCTATTAAAAACAGTGGTTTCATCGATTCCACACAAGTCCATACAAGTTCAGTCCAAAATGATACAGAAACCGTAAGTCAATTCACAAATCTGACCACAAGTAACAGAGGAGGAACAAAAACAAAGGACTGTATTTGTCACAGTTCATTTGAATCAGGGTTATAGTTGAGTCCGTCACAAGTCCTCACATGTCCTCACAAGTCCTCATATGTCCTCACAAGTCCTCACATGTCCTCACAAGTCCTCACATGTCCTCACATGTCCTCACAAGTCCTCACAAGTCCTCACATGTCCTCACAAGTCCTCACATGTCCCCACAAGTCCTCATATGTCCTCACAAGTCCTCACATGTCCTCACATGTCCTCACAAGTCCTCACAAGTCCTCACATGTCCTCACATGTCCTCACAAGTCCTCACATGTCCTCACAAGTCCTCATATGTCCTCACAAGTCCTCATATGTGCTCACAAGCCCTGTCAAACACTATTCAAATGAATTGTTACAAAAGCCTGTGGTTTATCAACTGTTACTTGTGCCTGGAATTGTGTTGGACTGTGTGACATACTCAACTACAGCACTGATTTGAATTAGTTTGTGTGACTTGACTTAGGACTGGATGACTTGTAATGAACTCAATTACAGCAGTGACATTTTACAATGTACAAGCGAACTGATGAACTTGAACCAATTCGCATGCATTTTACTCGAGGCTTGTATTCATGCTATGCTCTTCACGTAGCTTGATTCACCAGCATCTCAACACTGGTAATTTTAGACCCTTGGTCAAAAATGTTTCAAATATGAGAAACACACACTAAATTATCAATACAATGTTGCCTTGTTTGCTTCAGGAACTAGTCCTTCATCAGAAGACTCCAGTTCGTGTGCTGCACAGGCGCCCTCTAGCGACACGGGAGCGAATGGTGCACAACATGTCTGCCACACTCATTGACGCTCATCATTTCAGATTGTTTCTCAAAACGCAAGCTGGCACGTATCCTTGTTTACTAATGCAAGTGAAACATTCTGAGGACAGAGATAAAGCATAAACAAAGTTTTTGAGACAAACATTTAGAAGTTTCACCAAACAATATTTACGTTACAGTCTACGTCACGTCAAATATTACCCAACCCAACAAAACAAATCACAGGTTGCAAGAGCTACTTTCTTTGTGCAGAATCTTACACAATGGAAATAAATAGGAACAATCAATCTTTTCATCCACATAATATTTGTATATATTGTGATGTCAGACTTAGATGTTTTTCAAACTGGAAGGGCAAATTATGTGTATCCTACTGTATGTGAACAATTGATAATTGAAAAGGCTTCCTTAAGACTCATTTCTTGAGATCTGGACACAAATTATTATGAACTCCATCAAACGTTCCCACCAAACAAACTAATGTTGAGTTGCTTTCAGGGCATCATTACATCCATTCAACGTAAGTAAGCATTATACCAACACTGGCTAAGAAGACAGGAGTCTATTTTGCAAGTAGACAGTGTTATTAGTCGAGACTTGGATTTGGATGACTTGTTAATTGACAGAATGCGTATAATCATTTGTCGTTCATGAAGGTTTTGGTATCGTACCACTAGCAACCTCACTTGCCTTTAACAACTGTTGCATGGTTGGTAGTCTGGGAGCCAATCTATGGGTACGACATCCCTGGTTCCACTGACCAATCGGGCAGTAGTTCATGGGACGCATGTCCGAGCCGCGGGGTAGCTACTTTTACTTCCCATATGAAAGAAGCTCTTTTGTCTCATGAATATGTAGACTTTGTAATAAACACGACTACAGCACCGGAAGTAGGTACCCCTGAAATATATGACCAACTTTGTAGTTAACTAACTTACGGAATAACAGTGTGAGGACCCGGTCTTCACTACGTGATAATGATTGGGATGGGGATGGGGATGGCCGCTGTTAATAGACCGAGCTGAGTAAACAGTTAAAATACTCCGAATTTGTGACTTTTCTGTCGGTAATATTTCTAGACTTTTAGTGTTCATGTTCAGGTTCCATATTTTAGCTTACGCATTGTTATTATCACCCTAGCCCAGGTTGGTCGACGTCGTTGGTCGACGTCGTTGGTCGACGTCTTCATATGACTGAGGTCCAGGGTATGAACTGGTGAATATGACCGTGGACGACGTAATTACAGAAAATAAATCGCAGTTCCACACTTTCGTCGTAAACATCCAGTACGAGCATGTCGTTCAAAGACTTTCATGCACGCAAATGCATGGCCGGCATAGCAACTGTGTTGCATACACATGTGGAAGTATTCACACGATGGTGGTTGGCTGTATTGTTACAAGCTACCATAGGACTGTTGTAAATTTGGCCAATCATTGGCTTACATGATGCTGGATCAACGCTGGTTCAGGGGCCATTTATTCGCTTGTTGTTGATGCTGGTCTCTATGTCACATGTTAATACACCCCACGTGTTGTAAATTTGGCCAGTCGTTGGCTTACATGATGCTGGATCAACGCTGGTTCAGGGGCCATTTATTCACTTGTTGTTGGAGCCGGTCTTTATATCACTGTTAACACAGCCCCAGGTGATCGAGTCTCGGCCAATCAGAAGAAATCAACTCTCCAAGGTTTTTATTAGCATATGATATCTGCATTTTCCTTGACTGGTTTCCTACCTCAGCTACATCAAGGAGTTTGTTCACAGCGACTTTGGTCGGACTAAACCCTCCCTCGGCACTCTGTTGAAATGTGACGTGGACATCCTGGAATTGGACGTTGAGGTGAGTTCTCTACGTACAATTTCATTGTCCAACAATCGTTTTTTTTCTCAAAAGGAAAAAGTGTCTTACCCTGGATTGATTGGCAGTCTCAGAGTATTGTTGTGCAGTGAGCGAGACTTGAGGGTCTTATTTATACTGAAGAGATTGATTGATATGGTATTGCCCTCAAAGCCTGATGTTTTAAAAACAATTATTTGTGGTATAATCCTTTTTTTTTACATCCTGTAGTTTATACAGTTTGAGTAAAAAAAAAAAGAAACCCAAAATAGCAGGACCATTTTGTAATGGAGCTCTGCATGTAGCACTTTCAAAATCTAGGATATGAAACCCCAATTAATAAGCTTTCTTTTAGTACATGAATCATTCAAATCCTTATGTACTTTTCAAGTTACGGAATTTTAGACACAAACACCGTTTTAAGGTTCTGTCCATGGATCACAAAAAAATGTAAGTGTTCTTTCAGCTAAACGAAAACAGTTCACGTACATTCCTATCTGAATTGTTTTCGTTTTGCTGACTGAACACTTACCTTTTTTGTGATCCGTGGACAGAACTTTAAAACGGTGGTTGTGTTTAAAATCCCATAACTTGAAAAGTACATGAGTGATTCGAATGATTCCTATACTAAAAGAAAGCTTATTAATTGGGCTTTCATATCCTAGATTTTGAAAGTGCTGCATGCAGAACTACATTTTAAAAACTGGTTCTCCCATTTGTGTTTCCTTTTTTTTTTAATCACCCTGTATTATATGAATAAGAAGATGGCAGAAGGTTTTTCTTTGAGAAAATGTTGTTCCAACATTTTCTATGTGTCTTCACGCTGAGTCCTCAGGTTCACTGACATTTCCTTCTTTTATTGCATTCATATAGTCAGTTGACTTGGACTGGCCTCCATCCCTTCCCGATGACGATGTCAGTGATGACAGCAATAAGGAGCAGCCAGCCGGAGACAGCAACACATGAAGATAGGTCTCACAGATAAGTGAATGAGGGGGAGGGGTTGTTGAAATTTAGAGGTCAGGCTTTTAAGGAACCTGTCTGTGCCTTACATGCCATTCTGCTGCCCGACTTCAAATCCTGCTGGAGTTGACATATGGGGTGAATCAGCGTTCATGTTGCAATGCGCATGCATCTCCAACTTTACTAAGATGGTCGGCGGGGCAGAGGTTTTAGCACACTTTCTTGGTAACAGCGAAATGGGTTTGAATCCTACTTGTGTCGCAGACAAAAATGTCACATGAAATTGCAGCCGAGCACCTTTATAACAAGGTCATTTGGACTTTACAGACTACCTTGTTATAACAGATATGAAAAACAAAGAAAAACAGAGACTTGGGACCTAACATTGTGCTTGTTATATAGGGGTCCGCTCATAAGTCTGACGCCTCATAGGTCCGACGCCTCATTAGTCCGATGAAATCGCATCCCCTAACCAAATAAAAGCCCATAAGTCTGACACCACATAGGTCCGACGCCTCATAGGTCCGACGCCTCATAGGTCTGACGCCTCATAGCTGTGACGCCTCCTAAGTTGGACAAATAAAACGCCTCGTTTTTCCGACGTTGGACTTATGAGGCGTCGGACTTATGATACGGCCCGGTTATATAGGCAGGACGTTGGATGTGTATGATCACCTGCCTCTTATCCCTCCAGAATCCCACCTCTTAAATCTGAAAAGTTCTGAACATCAAAAAAATGTGAACCTGTTTCCCTCAATGCAAAATTTGTGGACTTGTGCCCTGAACAAAACCTGTTTTATTTATATTTGCTGGCAAATCTTGAATATTACCATCAAACTGTAATTTTAAAACTTATTTTATAGACACAGTAATGTGAAACAGTTTTGAAGACATTGAAGACACTTCAAAGGAAATATAGCTTTATTTACACAGCGCTTGTTTACAGTGAATTCCAAATTGTTGTTATTCTACATGTTAAGTAAAAAGTATTAAGTAATTCCAAAGAAAAGGATATTGTAATTATTTTTTTTTTTAAAGTCTGATGTATGCTTTCCCTTCGCCAGGAACGTCTTAATTTTGATCATGAATACATTTCAAAGTGATAATTGAAAAAAATACCTACATTTCAAACTCTTTTAAAACAATTGAAATTTAATTTATTAAAGATTTCCCTACAAAGATGGGGTTTTTTTTGGGGGGGGTGTTTGCGGGTGGGGGGGGGGGGGTTGATATTTCACTAGTAGCATCCATGAATGAGAGTACCTAAGCTATGCAAAACCAAAACAGTTAAAAAGTCGATCTCACCAACAAGGATCTATGGTCTCGGGGAAAGTTTATCGTCTATTTTGTTTTGCGTTTGTATCAGTGTCGTACACGTTGTTGAATCCTTTTCAGAGACCCAAGTACACTGAAATATAATGTAATTTAGTAGGAATATAAAATAAATGCGAAGGCTGAGTTAAGTAATTTCTTTGCACACGATTAATATGAGTTTTTTGGAGAAAAAAAAATGCCAAAAAATAAACAATTGTACATTTAATGTATGTGATCATTATTGTTTAGAAAGACTCGTTGAGTCCCTAATCCTTTTGCTATAGACATTTTTAGTGCAGTTTTTGCACAAGATTTTTACTCGTAGTCAAATCCAAAGTACTGAGGGCACTCCATTTTCCTCGGGCATAATTCCTACTGTACCAGGTTAAATGTCATTACTTGGAAATGGACTCCAGAGACTACAATTCTGGTGTAGATGGTTGAAGGGTGACCACAGTGGACAGGTGTTCTGTTGTGGAGCCGGCCCCAAAACAGACTGTTAAACTGCATTCACTTTGAAAAATTGACTCTCATGAGGTCATTAGTGTTTAAGAAACATGTCTAGGTATGATGCATATCCTAAATACAAAATACATGTTAACAAAACCTAACTATGTTGATGATATAACTAAATACATGTAGAACACGGAAACTGCGAAAGTATGGCAAAGTATATGACGTAAAGTATAAGTAAATTTTTGAATTAAAGCGTCCATGGAATGATTTTTTTTCTGAGGAACACCTTTTGTCTAAATTTCTATTCCTGTTAAATGTATGAAAACTATATATTTTACATTCCATTTTGGTTAATTTTATTGAAAAGTGCGCCTCTTTAAAAAAAAAAAAAAAAAAAATGAGGGCATTGTTGATGTGATGTCATATCAGGAAACAGTGTTCAGTTTAACAGGGGTTTTGTGTTCAAGTTGTGAACCCAAAAATTAGTTCATGGAAAACATTTGTGAGAAAAGTCTGCTCATTGGCTTGCTGCCATGTACCGACAAAACAACGTAACACCAAAGAAAAGAAAATTTGCAGCAGCAAAATATCCAAACTTCTAGCAACTTTTAGTGCTGAAATAGCTGTAACATTGAGGTTTCTGCCTCATATGACATCACACTTTTGCTCATGAATATGGAATTCGAATTAGCATGCAAACCAAAAGGGCACCAAAGACCTTTCAAAATGGCAAAACGAAAACTGCAATTAAGGTTAATTGGCACTCAAGGGTGCATTTTCAAGGATTGCATTAAAAATTATTATATTGCATGGCCTTTTAAATTTGACCAATTTATAGGAACCAGGAAAGGTACATCTCATAATATCTACACTTTGCTTTTCAATTTTAATTGGAATAACTGTTTTGTTTTGCAGTCGAGCAACGAATAAAATGAAAACATTTCTTAAAATAGTCAAACCTGTTACAAACGTTCTGCTAAGTAACAAAAGAAAAACGGGCTGTTGCTACAGCATGGAATTATGAATTCCAGGTTTTAAGCAAAATATATACATGGGTATCAGCAGCTAGCATTCTATGTTTTAAGTTTGCAATTAGCAAATTCACAAAATAACTGCATGGAAAACTTTGCAGTCCTTCATCTGATTCGAGAAATTGTTCTTCCTTAAGCTGAAGAAAGTTCACTAACAGTGATAATCTTTGGCGGAACCACCACTTTCCCTTCCGTCATTGCTTTGAATATAATCCCCAGGTTAAGTGCATTAAGGTCATGATTTCATGAATCTGTTAAGAAATTATGTGCTGAGCATATTGTCACCTTAGAATCAGTCACTATAAAAAATAACTAAAAATTCGGCACATTTCTCTGTATTGTAACCCAACATTTACCTTTTGGGATTTTTTATTTTGGAGTGAAAATAAGTGCCGTTCCGGTTGTTGCAATCCCAGTTTACCGTACCTTGCCGATGAGTCGCTTTCTACGATCGCCCAAAATTAACCTGTGAAGAAAACAAAGTCAGGTTTAAAGACGTACTGTCAGTGTTATTTTCGGAAAAATAATCTTTTGAAATATCTATTTTTCCCAGCAATTATAAGAGTTATTCACAGATTGACAAATCCTCGCCCGAAAACAATTCACTTCTCGCAGGGTAGACTAATGTTCCCTTCCCCTAATATTAGGATCGATAATGCAGGGACTGGGACCCAGTCTACTCGCTGGACGGATTTGTTTGTGCAGAAAAGCAACCCAAAATGCTCGATTTTTAGGGGAGGAAAAAATTGTGCACAGAAAAGAAAATGAGTCCAATAAAGTCAACAAAACAAAGTATGTTAAAAATTAAACATCATGCTGAAAAAAATCCTTGCTACAGTTGCTTTCCATTGGGAATTATCGGCACATTACCAAATAAACATGAATCTCTACATGCAAGTCCTCACCTTCAACGACAAAACAAAATAATAAACATAAAAACCTTATCATAATCAAAGAGTTGTATTGAATTCAAATATGATTTTACGCCACCTTTTTAAACCAATGTGGAACTTACCGATACACCAGGGCAGCAATGAGCGCACCGATCAGAGGGCCGACCCAGTACACATAGTGTTCATTCCAGTAGCCAGAGGTGATGGCTGCAGCGAACGACACGGCCGGGTTGAAACCTCCCCCGGACGTGAAGTAGCTGAAGTAATGAAGATTTAAAAAAAAAAAAAATTAAGACAAATTTTTTTTTTCTTCAGTGGAATGGCAATTGTTATTCGTTCTCTCCCTGGGAAATTGGGTCCTATTATAAAAAGAAAACTCGTGAAAATTGGGATACTTCGTCCATTAAAGTATTACAGGGTGACCTCCAAAAAGTTGTGCAATCAGATATCGTTACATTTCTCAAACAGTACCTGACATGAGAATTTCATTTTGATGGAGCCTATTAATTAATACTCTTGTGTATAATCAGTGAAAATGTCGTGAAAACCCATTCATGCAAACCAGAGCTGTAACAGATCGGTAAAGGAATTACAGATTGCACTGGAAATCGCTCAAGCGGCACTCTAATGCGGCACTCTGCAATGGGTGTAAATCACATTGGAACGGGTGAAAAACACATTGCCGTTTGTAATCTGTTGTATCTCTAGTTTGCATGAATGGATTTTCATCAAATTTTCGCTGTGATTATACACAAGAGTACAAACAATTTACTCTATCAACATGAAAATGCTGATGTTGGATACTTTTTTGAGAAATTTAAAGTATCTGCTTGCACAATTTTTTTGTGGTACGTCACCCTATAGTTTGTTTTTCAATTCACTATTGCATGGACTAACGTTGTTCACTTTTTGATATATCCGGTTTCTCTTGAGCGAGTTTTCTACCCAATGTTCAAGGCACGTATACTAGTTTTGACTCAGAAACGTCTGTACCGAATTAATACCAAAAAAAACTTTCTCAAAGTTGAGAAAGGACTGGTAGTAATAGTAGGCTAATACCCTGTTCCGCCAATAGGGTGCCCGCCGGCACACTTTTGTACTTGCGTTGGCAAATTACGAGACTATACCAAAAAATCCACATATTTTCTCTTTATTTTTAAAATCTTTAGTAACCACTGAGCTAACACTTCAACGGGTCAGTGCTGTTGTCATGCGTCCTACTTAAGATTATGAGCAATTCTTTTTGATTCAAGAGAAAAACACGTACAAAGAGCGAAATTGTCCCAACCAGGGACCCGAGTACCTTTCAATCCTCTACTCACGTGGAAATGACGGCAGCAGCGACTCCCATGCCATAGTACAAGGGGGCCCTCTGTGGTTGACGGTCGTCAATATTGTTGAGCAAGTAGCTCAGGTAGACGGCAGTGGATGCGATGATCTCAATGATGATGATGGAGACGATGTTGATCTGCCACGTGGAGGTACGCTGGTACTCGTTGAACGGGTCGATGCGACGGTTGCCCCGCATCATATTGGCCCCTCCATGGATCTCCTCGAAGGAGTTGTATTGGTAGACCGAAGCCTAAATGAACGAAGAGGTCCCATTGGTCTAATTCGTAAAGTACGGTGTTTTGTATAATGGTGGCCAATCTCACTTGATGAACTACTTGTACATGTACATCTTTAAGGTAGCCTAATTGAACTGTAGACCCCTATTGTATTCACGTAAGAGTATATGCTGTGGTGTCCTTGAACATTACAACATTGAAATTGATTCAAGTTTTGTTATAGTTTGGTTCAAGTGAAAAACCGCCAAAGTTACGTTGGGACGCATTTCCTCCGTTTTATTTATGGTCACTTGTATTGTGTTCGGATTTGTGGCGTTCGGAGGTCGTTATCTCTGTCCTTCCCGCTCTTTTCACGATATTTAAACGTTCGTCGAAATTGTCGAGACAACATAAAACATCGATTGATGTAGCCTAAAATGGCGAAATTGTACCTGGCCAAGATGTCCGAAGTTGACTGAAATTTTACGAGATAGGCTATCATCACAGAGAATTGTTTGGATCACTCTTAAAATTCATTGCAAGTAAATTCAAGTTATGATGTAGGATATGGCGTATAACCATGGAGGAAGGTCTATTCCTTCCTCCATGATATAACAAACGCCGACAACATGCATGATGACGAATTATTGTCGCAGGTTTTCGGAGACGAGACGATTTGTGACGTCATTCGACCACAAGCAGTATCAAACTGGAGTCCCAATCTCAGTGGAGGAAAAAATCACGAAACTTGTGTGTTTCGGAATGAAACTTTTCTTAAAGCGAAAAAGATGACATAGGCCTGTCGCTTTCGATTTCAATTTTGGTAAGCTGTATTTTGTAAAAAACTAAATGAGCCCAATGCATGGTACTGAAGCGAGTGGGACATATAGCCTACTGCATGTCAGTATGTGTTTTTGTCATGGCCAAGACGTTGCACGGTCGCATTGACAACATACATACAGAATGCATAGTTGTCTAGGTTTTCGTCGACATCTCGATGATACATTGCGCACTTTGGGTCTCGATTAAAACTTCTCTGCGTGCGCCGTCGATGCTGGGAAATTAGTTACCTAATAATGCACGGACGCTAACCTTTTAAACCAAAATGTACGTTTTCAGCAAACGAAACGTTTCATTTACGTCTTGAGGGCGGTGACTTTGTTAACCTTATTCTCTGCATGTTGAGACTGGGGCAGTGGAAACCAATATGAGTTGATTAGATCTAATGACTATCAAGGCAGAATCTTGGTAACAACTTCAATATACATGTATCTTAGTTGGAAATGTATGATCGTATAATTATATCAAAATAATTATGAAGACTTGGATAATGGCACTCAAGCAAAATTGGCTGCACACAATCGATGATGCTGGAATTTGCCCAAGGATTATTTGAACAATTTCTATTTTTCACATTAGCATCGTTGACTTAGATCATAAACATGTATATATGCTTCGCTTATGTCAGCAAGAATGAGCAATTGGTAGCTTCGGATAGCCTAAAGGATCCCTTACCTTGACAAATGCCGAGCCCAGCAGCGCCCCAATGAACTGGAATGGAAGGTAGACAAGTCCAACGATTCCCGTACCGCCGGACAAGAGTGAGGCCAGGGTTACTGCTGGATTGAACTGACCCCCACTGCATCAAGAGCAGAATAGAAATTGGAATTGAAGAATTATTGTAATCATCATTTAAAAGAAAAATTCTTAAAAAGAAAGTAAAAACAAGAGGAGTTTTTGAAAATTCACTACTAGCGTGCTATTTTTGGTTTGCACACCGAAAAGTTTTGATTTTGAATTGTTTTTTTTTCTAGCAACACAAAAGTTGTTCACTTTATTTGACTGAGACATCAACCAAACATCGACCGACGTCAATTTATATGGATAATGTATTTTTCAAATTTGGAATTAATTGTGCCCCGACAATAATTAGGTTTCACACAGGGTAGACTGGTCCCCGACCCTGCCCCTATTTGTATTGGTGATGTAGGGACCGAGAACCAGTGTGCTCTCCAGTGCGCAAAATCAAGCAAAATATTAATCCTTTTCCCGGAGTGTTGCGCCGGGACGCTCAAAATAAAATATAAAACCCGCATCTTTTCATTCGTTAGGAGTAAAATTCCATTTGTTGAAGAACATAGACTGTCATCGTTATAAATGACACCTATATTTATTCCTCGTGATATCGACAGAAACACATAATGTTGCCCTCATCTCTTGATGTGTTGCACATTCAATTTTAAAGCAACACAAAAGTTTTTCACTTTATTTGACTGAGACATCAACCAAACATCGACCGACGTCAATTTATATGGATAATGTATTTTTCAAATTTGGAATTAATTGTGCCCCGACAATAATTAGGTTTCACACAGGGTAGACTGGTCCCCGAGCCTGCCCTATTATTGGTGATGATGTAGACCGAGAACAACCAGTGTGCCAGTGCGCAAAAAAATCAATAATAATCCTTTTTTTCCCGTGTTGCGGCGCCACGCTCAAAAATAAAATATAAAAAATCTTTTCATTTTCGTTAGTTAAAATTCCATGTTGAAGAAGACTGTCTGTCATCGTAATAAATGACACCTATATTTATTCCTCGTGATATCGACAAAAACACATAATGTTGCCCTCATCTCTTGATGTGTTGCACATTCAATTTTAAAACCAATAATGAATATGTATTTCTTTAAGTAAAGTGAATACAATTTCAAACAAAATTTTAAAACGAGACGTTTACAAGGCCTATTTACTGCAAGGTTGAAATTTTCGTTTACTGCAACTTCAATTTTTTGCTTATAATAATAACAAAGGAGACTTGAAATGCGTCATGTCTGTCACATAGTGACACCCATGGGGCCGAAAATATCCATCTTACTTTGCTGTCATCTGAGTGAAAACCTATACAAATTAACCAAGGTGATACATCTTATGGAGAGAGATTTTTCATAAAAGAGGTTTATTATTTGGTTGATCAAAATGTATGAATTTATCACATAGGCCTCTTGTGTTTTAATCGCAAGTGAAATTCGTTTCGACGCCACGATCCATTGCTATTATTACTTGTGAATCTTCAAATGTAGATTTTTAAATAATACCGACATCAACTTTTCGTGTGTCTCTTTAACGTACCTTATTCTGACGAAGGCAGTACAGAGAACAGCTATGCCGAAACCATGGGCGATCCCGATGGCAAAAACATTATTGGCAGAGACGGCCAAACACGCGATGAAGGTGTACAAAATACTGCCCGTGAACTCGGCGAATACAGGCTGCACGTACCGCTCCCACACGTTTAAATCGTCTTCATCCTCCAGTCTCGGAAGGGACTTATTCGACTGCATTTTTTTTTGATGTCTTTTCAGAGCGGCGATCCCCAAAAGCGCGGGAAGAGCAAGTTACCAAATATGATGTGTTCTAAAAATGTTTGTGGTGTACGAAAAAAAATATGGCGTCGCCGTTGTGCTTGATATTACAGTGAAACGAGTGGCGTTTTTAGGCGGAGCGAACTGAATGACCAGGATAATATAAAATGTAGACGTAGCTTCAGCCTTTGCTCTTCCTTGCTGAATTGTCATACGTCGACGGAGCAGCAGTTTAATGCCCTTTGCGACTGGATGCGCGACTAACTTAGCCGAGATAAGGTCGGTTTGTGTTGACTCAACGGCAGAGCGTCATATCAAAAATATTGTGTCAATAGAGGCCGGACCAATGGATTTGGTTCCTCGCAGATGTCTGGTATGCGTGAGTGTGTACCTTGCTCCGATAGGTACTGAATTGTAATTACAAAAGTTAATGATTAATGAATTGAAGTTGTTTTCTCGTATATAGAGGTGTACGTGACTGCGCGTGCATCATTGTTATTCATGTATGTGCAGCGCCCAAAACAGTCGTGTTATCATCGGACTGCAAGTCAGAGATAATACAAAAAAGAGACAAGATTAACTCCATCAAAACTTCTAGCAAATATTCAGGACATTTTCTTGTGAGCGCAATTGAATCCGGTAAACTTTCAGTCAAGGGCATTATGTTATACATGTACATGTAGTCAATTTACCTTGTTCAAAACCAGCACGGCTCGCGTATGCAAAAACTGTTTTTCCTCTCAATCGGAAAATTTCTGCGTGAGCACAGTGGGCTTGCAAGGGCGGTTCTAAAGTGTCAGAACAGGTATTCGATGAAAAGTAATGACACTTTCCTACATTGTTTTATTTATTTGTTTTATGAAAGATTGAATCCCTACGGATAGCCTACATATCAAATACGTTTTTGAAAATATGGTTTCTGTTTCCAAAGCAAGCACAAAAGATGAAAGTGTCTTTCGCGTTCAAGCTGTGGTACCGTTGTGACTTACAGGAGAAAGATACTCATCAGAAACAATATTCATTTATGCAGCAGTTGGCTGACCGCGAAAAAATATACACATTGTATCCGATTAGCTTTCATCATCGAATTCAGTTGCGTAATAAGGGGACAATCCACAACACCCCCACACATCAGTGCCCCCCCCCCCTCAACATTTAGAGAAGGTTAAAAACTAGCTTTTATTGTTTAAGGAGGCATCGAGTGCTCCATCCAGAAAATGAGGCTCCCTAAGTAACCCCACATTGACGCAATTGTGGGAGTGTGGTTTGTCAGCATTCAGGGGTGCAGACCAGTAAATCGGTCCGAAATTGCCTGCGCCGGCCAAATCACGATTTGCATGCCCTCAAAATCTTCGGTATTTGAGCATGCTGTGGGCCATGAACTTGAGGGTTTGTAAAAAATATGGGTGGAAGCCGTGCACAGGACTGGGAGCTTGCAGTTCTGTGTAATTTTGATGTAATTTGGGACCCTAAAAGCGCTCTATTTTGCAATGGAGTGTAGGCATCGTTTTTCAAAATGGCGATGGGCTTCAGGACTATTTTCAGGGGTGATCATCTTCAGATGGAAATTTCTCCTAAAAGTCATCAGTTGACCCCCCGAAAATTGAAAAGAAAATGAAAGATGATGAAATAAGCTTTAATTTGATGTGTGTCTCGAACACCTTGGAGAGTTGTGAGTATTTTTCCCGAATTTTGAAGTGGGAGCATTTACCATTGGGGTCTATGGAAGTTTATTTACTGGTCTGCTACCTCAGGTTCTGATCAAAGTTTTCAGCAAGAAAGTGTGGTTCCCACTCACGATGATGGGTGCAGACCAGTAAATCGGTCCGAAATTGCCTGCGCCGGCCAAATCACGATTTGCATGCCCTCAAAATCTTCGGTATTTGAGCATGCTGTGGGCCATGAACTTGAGGGTTTGTTAAAAATATGGATGGAAACCGTGCACAGGACTTGGAGCTTGCAGTACTGTGTAATTTTGATGTAATTTGGACCCTAAAAGCGCTCTACTTTGCAATGGAGTGTAGGCATCGTTTTTCAAAATGGCGATGGGCTTCAGGACTATTTTCAGGGGTGATCGTCTTCAGATGGAAATTTCTCCTAAAAGTCATCAGTTGACCCCCCGTAAATTGAACAGAAATTGAAAGATGATGAAATAAGCTTTAATTTGATGTGTGTCTCGAACACCTTGGAGAGTTGTGAGTATTTTTCCCGAATTTTTGAAGTGGGAGCATTTACCATTGGGGTCTATGGAAGTTTATTTACTGGTCTGCTACCTGATGGAGGGACTGGGAAGTATAGATCATATATGCCTAAAGGGCGCCCCCAATTTCAATTTGATAATAAGCACGTCCGCATTATTAGTCTGGCCTACTAGAGATCAGTGCGTATTGTTTATACGCATACGTACGTTTGAATGCGAGAGCAGCGAGGCAGTTGCTTGTCTCCACTCTCCAAAAAAAAATTTTTTTGCAGCAACGACAGACAACCTTGACTTCTGTCCTTTTTACAAGAACGTAAAGCCACGAAATTTATCAAATATGTCTGGGATTCTGAGAGGAGTAATCGTCCGATCGACGCCATCAGTGAGATCTATGATCTTTCAGAAAAGAGGAGTCAGAGTTGGAAAAGCTGCAAAGCCTCTTCAATCCTGGGTAAGCGAAAGAAAATACAGTAGTGCACTGGCACTGGGCTGGCACTGCTTACTCCTAGAACTATGAGGCTCCGCTCACGCGGAGCCTCATAGTTCTAGGAGTAGGCACTGCTGACGTATGACCACTGTGACATGACTGACTGAGTTATTTCATTCGAAGTGGCTATCGTTACGGCCATAGACATAAAGAACCTTACGGCAGCCGTTGTTTAGCGCCCTCTACGATACTTTTTTGATACGCACGCAGGTATATAATTATTTGTTTCCCCACGTTTTAGCGAGCAGTGCGACAGCTCAGTTGATACTCCTAGAACTATGGTGAGCGGAGCCTCATAGAGTCAGAAGCCCGCAAAATTGCTGTCAACACAAAACACTAATTAAGTACAAAAACGTCCATTCCAAATAAGCCATTTCCCACAGAACCGCTGCACAGTTTGCCCTAGACCCGTGAACGTGGCGTTGTATACAACGCCACGTTCTTGTGTCATTTTGAACCTAGCGAAAATCGATCCGCCAAACACAATTCCGTATGGGTGTTGAGTACTCACCTAGAAATCTAAATTTGCCCGTCCGATTGTTTAGGCTGTGTAATTTCGACGAAATTTGCCCATCAGTAAAGACCCATACGAACGTGTACAGAAATTTCATTTTTACACGACAAGTGACCCTTACAAATGACCCCGGACGAGTCGCTTGGACAGATTGACGGCTGTTTCATGTCGCAACCCCGAAAAAAACAACCCCGCACCCGATTGGCTGTTTGGCTCATCACGTGTACGTGTGCGCTCACGCACGTGGGCGCACGTGCGCCAGCGTGCGGTGCGGTGAGAGAGGAAAGGACTTGAAACTTGTCTAAAACGATGTCTCTTTTAGCTGCGACAGTAAACAGCCGCAGAATTATACGAAGGACGGTACAATAAAACACAATGCGCATGCGTCACTTGGGAGAAAATGGCAGCTAGCACGACATCATAAACCGGAAAATCGGGGCCAGAATTTTCCTCAAATTTCGTCAAATGCAAGTTTTGACGTGCAAACGGATTTCAAGACAGCTTCATATGTGAGTACTTATTACATGGGCAAAATAACATCCAGTGTGTGTAACGGAGGGAGTCAGAAGGACAATTTCGCCAGGTTCAAAATGACACAAGAACGTGGCGTAGTTTACAAGCCACGTTCATGGGTCTAAGTTTGCCCCTAAACTCCGTACAATACCTCATGACATACTCACGTTATGTGCACCAAACAAACATCGGTGGATTCTGTCTGTTTTTAGGCCAAAATGATGAAAAATATGCCCTTTCCGCACTGAGCCAACCTAACACTTGAAACGAGCACGCGCGCTGATATCGCAGTAATTTTCGGGTTCGATCGCTCGGAGCGCGCCGCGGGGGGTATGGTGTAGGAGCGGATTGATAGAAAATGGGAAATGCGTTACGGCTGCCGCAACGATAGCCACTGCGTATTTCATTTCATTTCATTTATTTCATTTTTCGGGATACATTTGTTACAACAAACAATAACATTAAATAATCAGAAGTACACATGAACTTTTTAGACAAAACATGCACAGTATCATGTGTTCATTCCAAAATTCCGCGTGTAGCAACGGGCCCAATTTCTTGACGCTGCTTAACAGTTAGCAGAATAGTTGTGCTTAGCATAGCAGAACAAATTTGCTGACCTTAAGCAAATTTTTCCTCTGAAGCAAGCGTGCCTTTTGCTGGGTTTATGCTTACGGTCTCCATGAAGTAGACGGAGGTTCTGTTAACAGAAAATCGTGTGCTTAGCAGCGCCGTGAAATTGGGCCCAGATGGCCATGCCGTGTCAAGTCAAATACTATTGAAGCAAGGAGAGTTGCTCATTCTCTTGCATTTTCGCTCGGTCTCTTGCATTTTTAGGATGTATCATGTTCTGTCAACATCCCACTCCGGAAAAAATGTTGCAGCCTCTGCCACTTCAGTGGTTGTGTACAAAGTCTATGGAGAGTAAAGAAATTTTTTAAGTATTTCCTAACAAAATTGGAAATGTTTCTCAGTCCCAGATTCATGTCTTATCATCATTTTTGCAATGACTGACCTTCATTGAGATGATATGAAGAAGAAGTGGTGTCAGGTTGCAAATTTTTTTTTCCTCCCACTCCATTCAACCAACCATTTCATTTATTTCCCCCATTTTTAGGAGAGTTTTGCAGGATTGGGGATCATCTCGTTAGGCTGCTTGGCCGTCCCGTGCTGGATAATGACCCACCTAGAAGACTACAAGTCTCGTGACTAGCAAGGATGGAAGTGTGTGAGCCTCGGCAAGTCTACGGTCTTCACATTTGCACCAACCAATCAATAGCCCTCTTCATCATCCACAAAACCAAGGGAATTACAAGTCGTCCTTAAGTATTCACTGGAGTCGGCAAGTGTTTCCATGCCAGAATTAGAATGTGTCTTGGAGCCTATCAAATAATATGGAACATGAAAATATCAGGTCCTCCCACACTGTGAGAAGAGCTCACTTCAAATTGAGGTCTCAACCAGCATCGTCAACGCACTGAAAAAAACTGTTTGATTTGAGCGTCAATATCTGCTCGATTTCTTCATGCGCTCAGCATTGTATGCCATATCAAAATGAACTCACACATTTAACTGACATAAACACTTTTCTTCCTGCTGAAAATCTGCTGGGAATGTTGCCATCACAGCTTTTCTGTCCTCTTTCGTCACAACTACTCTAAGATCCAACAGAAAAACAGCCTGAATATTCCATCTAGTCTGTGAGTATGAGTGTTCAACTGACCGTCGCACCCTCATTGGAACTGTGAAAAGATTGCTGTGATTATAACCAAGTCTTAAGATAACACTATAGGACGGGAATTCATGTAAATGCATGCGTGTTTTCAGAATCATGGTGTCAAAAATTTAATAATTCCATTTGTTACATGTATGTATATTGTTTTAATTCATAGACTGAACCTAAGTTGGATCCTGAAAATTAGGAAGACCATGAAAATTAGGAAGAGGGCATCTAAAAATAGGGCTCGCTCAATGACGGCCATCTCTGTAGGAGAACTGCAACTGCGTATTTTACGTAATCAAGAACGCATTGCGTAGTGTCGAAAATGTTTCAAACACGCGTGTTTGTTGCTCGAAATGTGTTCGAAATATGACGCAGCCGATGCGCGTTATGCAAGTTGACGCTCAAAATGCCGATGCACGTGGATGATCTGTAGGAAATGACGTCATTTGAACGAGACCTATTAAAGGATGCATAACATGTTCCCTTTGAGAGACTCTCATGTTTGGAACAGCCTTCTGCAGGCATGCAACTTTTCCTCGGATCCACTGATTTCCTCGTTTTTCACTTCTCATAAATGCCATTACAAATTAAAAAACACAGCACAAAGTCTTGTGTGGTTTGGAGTTTCCTCGTTTTTTCTAAATTCCAAGTTGCATGCCTGCTTCTGTTGTCGCTTGGAACAACCCATGAACAACAGGTGTTCCCGTTTGAGGTTAAAAAAAAAAAAATTGCTCGTGCTAAAAGACCAGCAATGCCATTTTATGCATGATTACATGTACTGTACATCAATCAGTATAAACAGTGTCGAAAAGGTGCGATCATGACGGAGAAAGCAGAGATATCCGAGTTTTTTTTAGGTTCTTTCTTGTTAATTTTGGTTATTCAGAACGATTCTCCATCCATGCTAAAACTTGTGTCAGAGGAAAAAATCAAGTTACGTTTGTGTAATACATACATGTTGCCGCACCCAAGATGCTCTCTTCCAAAGTGAACTTCTTCAAAATTCTTCTAAAATCTAAATTTGGTCATTTTGATCTAATAAAACTTAGATGCACATTCAGCACCTGTTTTGTAACAGACTACATGAAAACTGTACTCGACTGTGTTAAAAATAGGTACTCATTGTTGACCCTATCTGCCCTAAATATGGCAAAATACGTTGTATGGTTTCGCAGTCTTGTGATGGGTTAAGAGCTTCAAAGCGCAACTACATTGTTCTGCTACAAAGGTACAAAGCAAGTGCAATTTGTTTACTGCACACTGTATGACTCCGGAAGGCTCAGAAAGTGTCCTCAGAAAATTCAAGCAAGCTAGGTTTAATGGGGTCTTTATTTTGATGTGGGACTTGGAGCACTCTAATTTTTGTTAAAAGATTGTATAGGTCCAGATAGAGTCTGTTTACAATATGTTATTAATGCTTCAGCAATTGGTTTCAAGAACTAAGTTCAGATATTGCAGACTGCATAGCTTGACGTATGTAACAAACACTGCAAAATCACTGTAAACATCTTGATTGAATATTTAGGTTCTGTAGATTTTCTTTTCTACAACAATTTATAAGAAAAATCATGTCCAACAAATTCTTCAAAATATGATAAAATAAATAGGTCAAAGAAATAAAGTTATGGAATGGGTGTATTTTCTTTGGGGAAAGAGAACAGTTGGTTAAATATATATTAATAGATCACATGCATTTTACAATGTTATACTTATTTATGAATTATACATTTTGATAAGCAATTTTAACCCCCTATGGATCTTGGCGAAGACTTGCTGTGTAGAGTAGAAACATTTGATAGGAGTGAATTATTAAAATATTAAAGAACGTGTGTCCTTGATATCATGTTGTCTGGTGTGAGACTTTTTAAATTACGTTTCTTGTATATTTTGTTAATTTATTGAATTGTGCAACAGTGCTTCATATTTGCTATGGGAAACGAAAACGAAATTCAAGAGATTTTGCTCTGCTACACATCCCCCACATCTCTCTGGCGGTATTCGTGTAATACAAGATGAAATTTCCCTATAGTCCATTGTTGATGGGTTGATCTCGACGGACAATGCATGTAATTTGAATTTTGGCGGATTTGTGTACGTGTGAGTTTGTCTTACAGTCTTTATGTGGGACATGTGAACAAAATTCAGGCGCGGATCCAGAGGGGGGGGGGTGTCAAAACCCCCCTCAGCTCATTAATTTTTTTCCCATAGAAATTCCTGAAAAAAAATGCGCCCCCCCCCCCTGCTCTGACACCCCAAATTCTTTTGCTAGTAATAATGTCCGCCTTGCACGAAATACGTACAAAGCCAGCTTGGTTAGGGGGTAAATGTTCATTATTCTGGGATATAGTGTTAATAATCGTCGGATTTGAACATCGGCCCCATTGAAAGTATGGTACGCCCCCCCCTTTTTGATGTTACGGATGCCAAGTGTCCGGAGAAAAAAAACCGTGTCTACATTTCAGATGTTTTGGTGCCGATAAAAACTCCACCCTGAGAAAATTCCTGGATCCGCCCCTGCATAAGATGTCCACATAATGCAGGTTGTGTTGACATGTGGACTAAGCCGTGTCCACATAACATTTCGCCCTCTCTGGAATACGGGTTCAGAGGCATTTTCGGGTTAGGGTTATTCGTCGCAGAATGAAGAGAAACATTCAAGGAAATAAAAAAAAAAAACTTGGGGTTGAAAGATTTTTCACAGTTTAAGTAAAATTATATTTTGGTAACCACACGAATACAAAGGAATGTCCACATAGCGTATGTAAAATAAACGTGTGTGCGTGTGATCTGATACACCGTGCACACAATAGGGAACAAAAGATTGTACATGTATACGTCTCCAAAGGGCAATTTCTCCACAAGATTTTCACGAAATAGATATATAGATTTTACTCAAAAACTGGGAATTTCCAAGGTGGGTTGATTTGTCGCAAATGGAACAGTTTTAGAAAAGGGATATTAAGTCCAAATTTCAGACAAGGAAATTAATTCTGGTTAAAATAAGAGCATTTTGAAACTTCACTTTCAAACTCGAAAACTTAACTACACGAGAACAAAGAAATGTCTCCACAAGAATACAAATTTCAGTATCAGTGTGTGTGTGTAGAGTTGCGATAAAAATGTTTTCATTTAGTCTTGTCTTCAACCTCAACTTTTGCTTCCGAATCTTGTCCAAGCCAAACGAAATATTTGCAACCTTGGCCTCATTCTACGGGATTTGAGGTTCCTTCATCAGAACATGTATTAATGATTTAGCAGGAGTCCCTCAAGCAAGCGCAAGAGGCGGGTGTCAAATTATTCTGAAGTCGACCCGGAAAATGAAGCCGACATGCCGATTGGCCAAAAGTTTATGACTTGGGTCAAAGCGTACTGCGCATGAACGTGCGCATGCGCACTTCTTGTGTCGAGCTAGCCGGCCATCTTTATTTGCCAACACACAATCATCAAACTCAAAGCCTGACTAATTAATTCCTGTCAACAAAATCACCAAAATGCTTCACGCGTCCAGGTTCATTTTTCGTTTGTATGGGAGCCGTAATCAGACTCTTCAGCGACTGATAATGGTGCCGAGAAGGAATTTTCAAAGTAGAATGAATGCAGCAAAGAATCCTGCTTCGAAAAAGGTAGGCCGAGTGTTTACTAAAGTTTAGGCCGTGTTTAATATGCCATGCATCATGTGTTGTTATGTTGCATCATGTTCATGTTCAACCTCAGTAAACGTACGCGCACAAAACAAGTACGTGTGCCCTTTCTCTATTGTAGTCCTACTGCTGGTTTAAGTAGAACTCTACATATTAGCATGATATTCATGATATTTAGTACTACTTCGTACTACTGTAGACTTGAGATATACTTTGTGACCAGGCTTGACTTCATGCACTTCTTTGAAATTGCATTTGTTTTTTGTGAAAGGTTGACTGTCTTCAGCACAAATGATTTGAACACTGCAAACAACCGCAAAACTTTGCCTGTCACAGTATAAGCATCATACGGTGAATAGCTGCAGCCCACAAGAATAAACTGACCTTCACTACAGTTTTCAAAATTCAAATACAGATTTTCTAATCGGTTTGTAATTGCATTGTCCATTTATCATATTTATCATGACAGGAGCTTACCCTGGCCGCAGTGATGTTTAGTGTTGGTGTTCTGGCAATTCCGAGCTGGATTTCTGTCACTTGGATGGGCCATGGAGAAGCCAAGTAGACCGGATCATCCTACAAGTTCATCAACTGTCGATATGGGTCTTGAAAGAGAAGGAGGGCGCTCAAAGTAGTTGGCAGGATTCTCTCAGAATTCTCTCCTTCGTCCATGATTGGAACTTTATGTCTCATCTAAGCAGTACCATATGTAGGTTAGGGGTTGGGGTAAGGGGAGGCAAATTCTGCACTGTTTCTGAAAAAAAAAAAAACACAGTCCTTCACTGTAACCAGCAGCGGTTAAGCGGTGATACACTTTAATTTCCTTTCCTAAACAAAAACTAGGAGGGGAAAGGGGGGGGGGGGGAGAGGAGAAGTTCCCCCACCTGTTGAACGCAATGGGCCCATGCTACTGTACATGCCTACTATTATTAAAGCCCCACTTACATCACGTGACATCAGACTCAGGCGATGTGTAGAATATTGCAAAACTTGACTAAGGGTAGCAAATTGTTTTTCTTTAGTTGCAGCTTCATAAAATGGGGCCCTCGTGGTCGAGATGTGCAGTCCTTGTCATCTTCGAAATTGATCTGAATGAAAGCAATGACTTGACACTTCTGCCATACTAAAGCATTGAAAACTGAGCATACCTATTGGAGACTTTCTACTAAAACAAGGGAGGAGGCATCATCAAAAAAGTTTCAAATTAATGAGGGGGCAATTCAGTATACAATGGAGTGTTTTCTCTTCTTTTTTTTTATTCAAGCATTTCTTGAGAATCGAATGGATCAGGGCATTTGACTATTTTAATGTGACAAGTGTGTGTCAGAAAATCGAATCAAGGTATAAATGATGGTCAAATGAATGCATGTTACTGGTCGACTTTTTTCCAAAAAAGTAGACATTGAAATCGTCATAAATGTCATCAAGAGGTAAAGAATGCGGCTGTAAATGGGGCCCAGACTTTAATATGGAAAATTAATTGAAATGTAAAATATTGTATTCTCAGCTTAATTGATACTTGTTAAATGTCCTTAATGACAAATGCAGAAATGTAACTTCTAGTTCTGCTTCCTCTGCTGTTATCAATTATTTAGTTCTTTAGAAATAACCTTTTATCAAGTATGTTGAAGTGTTAATGTTTGTATATAAGTCTTGGTTTTCATCTGAGATATTTACATGTTATCTTTAGAGTTATAAGTAATTTCATAATCCTGTTTTTGCAGAATCAACAACTGTTTGTGAATACGTTTTAAGTGAAAACAATAATTCGAGACATGATTTAGAAACCATATTCAATTTCTACCTGATCCTAGTTGTAAGAAAATTGTATTTCGACTTAAGGTGACTCAGACGTCTGGACAGTTATAGGCCTATATCTTTGGCATAAAATTGTAAAGCTATACGTAGAAATGGTTTGCTTAATGCATTAGGAAACAGTTATTTGATGGAGATTGTTGCAATCCAAACAGGTTTACCAATAAATTAAGTGTTACTTTCAGTTCTTTTTAATGCCGTTTGTCTCGTACTTCTTGTTGTTTCCAAGCTTGCCGTGAAGTCTTTGAGTTGAACACTGAGTTGAGATTTGGGGGTTGGGGATGTCTTTTGGAGTTCTGTGGTCCTAAGCTTCGTCATCCTCCCTTTTCTTGTAGTCTTCGATGTGCAGGAAGGTCCACCAGGCTGGTCCCATCAGGGCCGCCACAAAACCTAGCTGGGCCACCACCATCTCCCAAGGCTTGAGTACGTTCTTGGTCTGAACCATGACGTAGATGGTGAAAGGGGGAGCAAATTGACACGGTTACGGGAAGGTTTGTGTTTTATTTCAACTGTAATAAATACAAATTGTAAATTCGTCGGGAGAAAAAAAACCTAGGTTTTGAAGATCACTGGATCACTAGGGCCGGTCCTTTAGTGCTAGGGGCCTACACAATCAAAATGTGTGTACCTCTGGTACTTTTTAACATAGTTTCGGGGAGCGCTTCGGTGCGGCCGATCGGTATGAAATTTCTTATTTTTTACTAATCAAGCGCTAATGAAAAAAGAAAAAAAGAAGAACAAACAAACAAACAAACAACAACCAAATAATATTGGCCAACGTACTTTGTACTGGATGTTCACGTTGGAACGTCTTGGCACCATCCGGAATGCTGGGGCCTTTCTTAGAGAAGCGAAGGGTCGCACCATAGCTCGATACAAAAGGCCTGACATGATGATCTGAATGAGTGATTCCGTGAATGTAGAAACTTCAGCTTTGAAAGTAAATTGCAGACCTCTTCCTGGGTGGCCTTTGTCGGTGCCTGATCGATTTTGCATTAAGTGTGACGGGTCTCTGCGTGGTCTCTGCTGATGTTTCTTACTTGATTCTACGAAACGCGCTAGAAAGACGCGCTTATAGCGTGCTATGCGCGCATGCATGTCAAACAGGTGTAGCGTGAATTTAATTCTCATTGTTCAAAACGTCATCCCACATCACTCAGCAGTCAAAAATTGTTTTGTTAAACCTCTGTCTTGGATTCTTTGGATTATGATGTAAAAATCACGAAAATAAACAGCAGCAAACTCATGTGTGAAATCATGGTGAAAATAGCATGGTACGATACAAGCGTTTCATACCGTACGTACCGTATACACGTGTACGTGATATCCCACAGGGAGTGTGCCATGACTTTTTGTATAAACTTAACACGTGATCGTTCTGGCCTCATATGCCAATGAAAATACAGTATTCAAGACAGAGGTATAACAAAACATGGGTTATTTTTCTTAGAAAATTGCCTAAAAAAATGTGTTCGTAAAAACGATAACAAAGGGGGTATTACTATAACTAAAAAAACTAACAAAATGGGGGTTAAGTTGGCCCCCTTTACGCACCCCCTCCCTCTTGCTCCACCCCTTCCCTCTAGGTATGCCACTGCTCACCGGTTAATGGTCACGCTGCCGCGCTTGTTGTGATCGATAGTTGACAGCCTTGCGCCATCACCGAGCGCTGTTTGTTCCGCCTATACCGTCATTATTAACGAGTACATGCATGGAATTAAATGGTCATAAGTTACGAAGCGCTTCCATTATTGATCACTGACGCCTTGGACCAAAACTTCCATTTTGACTGCACACCGATACTGCATTTTGCTGTTGATTCTAAAGGTTTCTCACCCTTCAGTGTTAGTTATGACGTTTGAAATTCCTGACAATTTTTTTTCTGATTTGTTGTGTGTATTATGTTAATTAAGACTGCAGTCACAAAATCAATAGGCCCTAGTGAGAAACAGCTTTCATTGCGCGCAAAACAGCAAAAGCGGAACAGTTTCGTCTCTGAGTGAAGACCGACCGCCTCCACCTATATTGCACACTTTTCTCTCTGCCTGTGTTAAACAAGATCGCAACCCTTTTTAAGAATGTCGGTTTTCTGTGGTTGTGTGGTGATTCTTTTTATAGTTTCGTTATAGAAGATGGCGAAGTATCCTGCTATCTCCTGCCACTTGGTATGTATCTTTTCGGAGAAGCCTCGAGAGATTGCTCCGAGCGCAACGCCACAATGGTCGTTCCCAATTCCCAGGAAGAACATGATTTCCTTTGGAGGGAAATGAGGCAATGGATGACCGACTATGGCGCAACCACCAACGAGTTGCAAATGTGGATCGGTTGCACAGACAGAATATAGTACCTTGGATGTGACGTGTGAGGGTGAAACTGGCCTTCACGCTTATACAAATTTGAGAGGGAATGAACCGAGCAGTACCCTGCAGAGTCCTGAAGATTGTATCAGGATGGATGAGTCGTATGGCGGGAAATGAGGCAATAAGTTTTGCTCTCTTCAATATTATTCTGCGTGTGAAATCAAAGTTGTTTATCAGTCCCCACCATCTGCCCATCTGGCTCGATAAGATGGCAAGAATCCTGCTACATCTGGCTGTCTGGTAGAAGGAAGTACGACGACTCCTCAAGAGAGTGCTTCAGGCGTGGCACCACATTGGCCGTTCCCAATTCACAGCATTGAACTTGACTTTATTTGGAGAGAAATGAAGTTGTGGATGGGACAAAATGGCATGACAACTGACGAGGACTTATGTGGATCGGTTGCAAACAGAGGGCCGGACAGCTAATCTGCGATGGTAGTAACAAGGAAGTCAAAATTACTCAACTTGGGGAGATGGGGAACCGAGTTACATTAACGCAGGCCTAGATGAGGATTGTGTCAAGTTGTCGGAAAAGTTCGGTGGGAAATCATGCGATGAGCTTTACTTTGCTGCATGTGAAACGAAAGCTCTCTTAACCGGGCACTGCCGGTTACCTACTCGCTTCATCCAAGTACCGCAGATGTGTCTATTTAACCACGAGATCATGAGCTTTCAAGTTCGAGGGTTTCAAGAGTGTGGCTTCGCGTGTTTGGCCGAGCCTTTGTGTCAGTCCTTCAATCTTCTCGACCAGGCTGGCGGAGTGGAGTAATGATCTGTCAACTCAACAACGCAACTCTCTACCAGGTTGACGGTAATGGCATCGGAAATCGGGCAAACTGTTTCTTCTACGAGAAATAAGAACTGCATCTGGATTGTACCTGACATTAATGGCATGTCTTTCGGACACTTTGACATATTTGCATACAGCTTCAACCACTGTAAAGTTGTCCAGTTCCCGCTCGAACATGTTTTCAACATAATCTTCGGATTGCAAGTAAAATCTTCGGATGTTACTCAAGCTACCAAGAGTCATGTGTAAAATTATATAAGACGTCAAGACAATTCAAACTAAAGTTGAAAGTAAAATCGTGACATCGAACCTAACTTCCGTAATCAAAGTAGTGTGAGGTGGTCAAAAGCCTTCAAATTTAGAGACAATTTCATTTATAAAGGTCGTAATTGTGGATGCAAGTTTGGTGATTTTTATTTTGAAGCCCGCCCCTAGCGTGCTGGGCCTAGCCTCTATCGAGCAAGCCATGCAATGGCGTAATGATCTGCGAACTCAACCATGCAACTCTCAGCAAGGCTGACGGTGACTGAATTGAATAGCATACCTTAAGAAAATCTACCTGATGCAGTAAAACACTTCTAAGTGAACATGCATTAACACACGCCTGTGAAGTTGGCAGGTTCCTTATCAAAATAACTGAGGAGATACTGTTGCCATTTTTCAAAATTTGTGAAAGAAAAATTGTCAAATGAATTGGAGAAGTTGCGAATTAAGTCGTCTGCCAATAATAATTAAACCCTGAATAATGACATTAATAATGTTAAATTCCAACTTTATGTAATCTAAATCAACAATTAAATTACATGTACATGTATAAAGTGGGTTTTAACATACAGTGGGTTTTGAAATCGTTTTTGTTTTAAGGGTCCGGGGAAAATAACGCTTTGCGATCGGAGGCAATTTCTGATCTTTTTAACCAATTTCTTTGAGCAAAAATCATCATTTTCAACATCATTAAGTTTGGAGTAATTGAATCAGCTATCATGAGCTATAGAATCAAATGTAGGCAACAAGTTTTACTCGGGGACGAAAAAAAGTGTGTGTGTGTGTGTGGGGGGGGGGGGGGGGTTAACGCCACTGCTTGGATTTTGTTCATTGTATTAGATAGCACCACTTGACCGAACTCAGGCTATCAAAAAAAGTCGGGTAACTTTGGGGGAAATAAAACAGTTGGAAACCGGTTAACTCAAAAGTAGGTCCTTATGGGTGCACTGAACTAATTCAAGCGAGAATTTCTACGCCAGCTGATTAGCATAAAAAGTGCCCCCACAATTTCTTTTGAAAACGGAGACCGTTTGGCTTTAAAAACGGTGGAATTGTTTAAATATACCCAAGGATCAACTCCCTGGTTTTGGGGCTTCCATCTGAGGGCAGGCTTGATAAAATCACGGATAAAAAAATGGGTCCTATTTGCCTGTGAAAGTGGAAGGGTGCCAGTTGTAAAATGGCTACATGCAGGCTCGGGAACTATTACTTTTCGGGAGGTGATTTTATTTGGCAATTGGGTGTGAATATTTAAAAATGTAATTGGCTAATGTACGTAAAATTGAAAAGAAATGAAAAGATGAAAGACAAGACAATAATTTAATTTTTGTTTCAGAAACCCCAGTGATGTTGGCTTGCATGTTACTTGGCCCTGAACTTTGTTGATTTTACACTGTTTTCAATGGGGCTTGAATTAGTACAGTGGACCCTTATCCTTTACCGAAGTTATGGGACGGGGAATGAATGGCCCGTAAATGAAACAGGACGCCCTCAATTATTCATTTTTATAAACAACAGTTGTCGCTTGAGGGCGCTCCTCAACCACGCATCAGCCGTCGGCTGTTGAAATTTCACAAAGATTGTCCAATCAGCTGTCACTATTACTGAGATTAACCAATCGGTGGTGTTTCAGCGGGGGTTTTGAACGTCATCAACGGCTACTTCAGCAGTTAACATGATGATTTGTCGAACTGCATGAACTTCTGAACTTGCGTTCCGCATAGAACTTTCCAACAATCCAGCTTAGATTTGTTATTTCCTGTTCGCTTTTTCCGCTATACCGTGGCATTCAGAATGGATGATCCCGCTACATTGGACATGTTGGAGGGAATGAAGCGTGCTGAACTGCAGCGTCTTGCCAAAAAGGCTGGAATAAAAGCAAATATGAAGGTAGGACTTTGCAGCCGTAGTGTAGTCTCGACAGCTCGAGGACCGTCCCGAGTCGCCATTTCAGACCATTGCATTGTCAGCCATGTCCGTGGTTGTGTTCAAACTATGGAGAGTCAAGAACATTTTTTTTTTTAATAAGGTAGTGGATATTTTGCAGGAGGTAACGCCGGCAAACTAACGTTTACGGTAAAATTCTGCCAACCGGACACCACTTACCTGCCGCCAAACATCCAAATTTTCACCTCACCTTGTGATTTCAACCAAGAGGAATCCAGGAAAGAGTGGACATGCGAAAAAAAATTGGTAAAAATGTGTTTTTGGAGCACATTTTGCATGCACATGTAGTGCAGATCTGAGTTGAAGCAGCCGGTCAAAACTGATTGAAGTGTCTGGAACAGCGGTAGTTATACGCATGACATCGATAACCATGACGTCGCATGAGACGTCGCATGAGCCGGCCAATGATAGTGCAACACGTCATTATGAATATTTATTTTCTCATGAATATTTAGTTTATTTCAATGGTACTTCAAATACGTCCAAAGATTGATCATTGCAACAGCGATCGTGCGCGGCCTAGTGGTTAAGAGACTCGTGTATCAAGCAAGCGTCCGAGGTTCGAATCTCGAGGAAGTGAGCGACTGATTGATAGATAGAAATTAAGGAAAGGACGGGGTGAGAGTAGAGGAGGGAAAGTGGAGGGAATAACCATAAAAGAGGTATCTTTTGGCGCTAGAAAATTAATTGAAAAAAGTGGTGTCCGGATAGCAGAATTTTTCCACGTTTACTAAAGGTTTGCCGGCGGCAATCCATATCAACCATGTCAATAGAGGGCGCTGTACTCTTTAAGATAGGGCTGAATTAACATGTATTAAATTCCCACTTAAGTTGTGTAGCACAGTCGGTGCAGTGGTTAAGTTGTGTAGCACAGTCGGTGCAGTGGTTAAGCAAAGGGTCTAGTGAGTGGGATGTCCCGAGTTCGAATCCTGATCCCCGCCATAAATTTTAGGTTTTTTTTCCCATCCCCAAATAAATAAGAATATTCTTCTTTTATTATTTTAATAGGCCTATGTCTCAAACATTTTATTGCACATAGGCCTACTTTTTCTTTTTCAGATTTGTGGCTCTGGAGGATTTTTTTTTAAAGGGAAATCAAGTCCGAAATTATAAAATGGTCTGATTCCCATCTCGTAAATACAAAAATACAACGATAATATTAGCATGGAGCCAGACTAAAATTTGTCACCGGAAAATGTTGAAGTATAAAAAAACAGTAACTGCGCATGTTCAGTGCATATCCGGCAAACTAACGTTTACTGAAGGTTTGCCGTCTCCGGCAAAATATCCACTGCCTTTTAACTGTTTAATAAAGGCATTGGATATTTTGCCGGAGACGGCAAACCTTGGGAGAATTCTGCCAACCGGACACCACTTACCTGCCGCTAAACATCCAAATTTTCACCTCACCTTCATGACCTTGTGATTTCAACCAAGAGGAATCCAGGAAAGAGTGGACATGCGAAAAAAAATTGGTAAAAATGTGTTTTTGGAGCACATTTTGCATGCACATGTAGTGCAGATCTGAGTTGAAGCAGCCGGTCAAAACTAATTGAAGTGTCTGGAACAGCGGTACGTTATACGCATGACATCGATAACCATGACGTCGCATGAGCCGGCCAATGATAGTGCAATACGTCATTATGAATATTTATTTTCTCATGAATATTTAGGCCCTAGTTTATTTCAAAGGATACTTCAAATACGTCCAAAGATTGATCATTGCAACAGCGATCGTGCGCGGCCTAGCGGTTAAGAGACTTGTGTATCAAGCAAGCGTCCGAGGTTCGAATCTCGAGGAAGTGAGCGACTGATTGATAAATAGAAATTAAGGAAAGGACGGGGTGAGAGTAGAGGAGGGAAAGTGGAGGAAATAACCATATAAGAGGTAGCTGGAGTTACCCAGCCCTGAGTTTTATCATTGGGTTGTCTACTTAATAGACAACCCAATGATAAAACTCAGGGCTGGGTAACTCCAGCTATAAAAGAGGTAACTTTTGGCGCTAGAAAATTAATTGAAAAAAGTGGTGTTCGGTTAGCAGAATTTTTCCGACCATGGCATGCCAACAATCGTTGTAACTTCGTATCAACAAGATAGGAATCAGACCATTTTACAATTTCGGACTTTATTATTTCCCTTTTAAAAAATCCTCCAGAGCCACAAATCTGAAAAAGAAAATGTAATTCACCACAATGTAAAATAACCAGCTAAAATCCTCAGTTTTAGATCATTTCTTAAAAATAAAAAGTAAAAAGCCGTGCCTCTTCCCTTTTTTAAAAAAAAACCCTGGATGCTAAATAGTCCGAGTAACTTGGACCCAACTTATCGCCTTTTTTAACATTTGGACATGGTCTGGCGATGGTCTGGCGATCGCCATACCATGTCCAAATGTTAAAAAAGGCGATAAGTTGGGTCCAAGTTACTCGGACTAGCTTAACTGGTATTGGAAAGGATTTGATTTAAATTTAAAACAATAAATATCGGTCCTACTAAACTGTGTCAACAAGCGTCAACAAGCCGCTGTGGTCGTCAACAAGCATCAACAAATTTTGTATATGCTTTTGAACATTAAAAGTAGCTTTATGGTAGAAAAAGCAATAAAGAAAGACATCTTCTGCGTATCAATTAAAGTTAAAATTATTTTAAAATTTGGGGTTTTTTTAACGCGAAATATACGACGAGTTTGTGGAGTTTGGGGTGGCCGCCATTTTGTTTACGTGAAGCTAGCCGTGCTACGCATGCGTGAAGTGTACAGAGCCATACTATGCATGCGCGAAGCGTACAGTGCCTTCCAAACAAGATGGCGGCCACACTAATCGACAAACTCGTCGTACATTTTGCGTTTAAAAAAACAAGTTTTTAAATACTCTTAACTTTAAGTGATACATATATGCAGAAGATGTTCTTTATTGCTTTTTCTACCATATAAAGCTACTTTTAATGTTCAAAAGCATATACAAAATTTGTTGATGCTTGTTGACGACCGTTGAGGCTTGTTGACGCTTGTTGACGCTTATTGACGCAGTTTAGTAGGACCCATAAACATATCTATTTAACATTTAATTATTTCGTGTTGTAAAGCACATTGAGACATTGTGTAGTGCGCTATATAAGAACCGTTTTAATCTATTGGTCTTTTCTCACTGGGATTCAATCTCAGTTACTCTGTTGATGAATAGGGTTGTGAAATTGTAATGTAATCTTTCAAAAGTGTTTTAATGTCTGAGAGACCCTATAATGCAAAAGTTGATTTGTTAGGCCTACCGCTTACATCTAATTTTGTTTTGAAAAATATATCTTTGATATGCTTTGAAAAAGTCTGGTTCTAATTGAAATATCACCCTCTGCTCAAGTTACTCTAATAGAACTTTGGTGGGTTTTGTTGGTACTGTTGCAGACGGATGCCATTATCCAAGCTTTGCGGAAGCTTTATGAGACGGACACATTGCCCAGTGCGGAAGGCACGTCTTGCAGTGAAGACACTTCAACTGGAGATGAGTCTGTTGCTTCAGCGTCGGAGTGTGCAGGGACCTCAGCAAATGAAGTAAATACTGAACACAGTTTTCACGATGTTGTGGGATTCCCAACATTTAAAAGACGGTGTTTTCAAAGACAATAGACAAAAGACTTTAACTGAAAAACCTCAATCTCTTATTAAGACCTAATTTATATTGCAAAAAGTACATGTAGGTCTTCAAATCATCCGATATACTAGACCCTATTCCTATACCGAACATGCAAACCAATCCCCCTTTTTACAATTTTTTTTTTGAGAGGAAGGGGGAGGTTGTTGGTCCCTATTGTGTTTTGTGCAAAATCAAGACAGATTATTACTGACCTTTCTTCACAGACTTTGATTAAACAGTTTTTGTTTTTTGAACTATTGGTCCGTTACTGAGATATTAAAACCCTCCCTCTCTGGCTGACAATTTCAACAAGGCCTGACCAGCAGTCAAGATAAATCAGGTGACTGTATTTAACTGTTGAGTGCTCCCTGCCTTTATCAAGCAGGATTGACTGGCTGTGATTGTTTACTTATGAAACCTGATACAGCTATGCTTTGACTGTAGGTGATTGATAAGCAAGCTGTGCCTACCAGTCACCTGCTTTTGTCTGTTGATGGAATTTGACTGTCACAGTGCCTACAAGAAATATGATCTGACTGTTGGTGACTAGCCTGTGTAAAAGGCATGGCAGGGGAACAGGATTGAATGTTTGACTGTCTGTGACTGATCAAACAAAATGAGGGGTAATAGCTGCAAATGATATGTTTTAGGTATGACATAAATCTACGGCCAGTGAATTAAGTCAGTGTATTATGTTGGCAGGAGCAACCTGAACAGACAAACTGTGAGAGCACTCCGCCAAAGAAGACGGTCCGCAAAGGAAGGAAGGGCCGTAAGCGTACCAAGGCTTCAGCCAAGTCAACGACCAAGACACCAGAGCAAGTATGTAGCACAACTCTGAACCAAGAATCCCTAACACTAACTATGGTAATGGTACTCAATTCCATTTTATTGGTTACCCATTCCTGTTTTATCTGGAACCGCATTTCTAGGAAAAGTTCAAAAGCCAACATTGTTAAGAGAACGTATATCTACAAATGAATGATTGACTGAATTTCAGTGACAGCTCTTTTTATTGGCTGCACTACAGATCCTTGTTCTTCAAATGTTTACTATTGCTGAGGGTCGGGGATGTATGAGGTTGTGCACAAAAGTTGTCCATTGATGTGTTGCAGTGAGTGTTCATTATACTTGTGGAATAACGTTGTTTTTGAAAAGCTACAACATGTACTTGTAGTGTCGACTGCAACTCCTAAATGTACCTATCAAATTGATACCCCAGACGATCAGACAGTCTTTGTGGAGAAAAGAAATTTAATTCGTTTGGAAACGTTTCAAGCTTTTGGTATCAAGCTTGTTTCTCTACAACTGACTTATAGCCCGATTCTGCTTATGTTAGCAAGTAACATGTGATTTTTGTTGCATTCAATTAAACAAAATCATTCTGTCTGAAATAGAAAACGGCAACCCCAGCAGCATGCTCTACACCAACACAGCCAAGCGTAGTAGCGAAGAGTAACACGCCCAAGCCACAGGGCCCGACTGGCTCTTCGACCACCCCCGTGTCTGCAGCTGAATTACCCCTTCGCAGGATGACACGAAGCGTCACACCGAAGACGGAAAGCGTCGCCCCTGCGACCAAAATCACCCCAGCGCCAGTCGAACCCTCGGTGCGAAGGAAGACACGAAGCATCACCCCAAAAGCACAGCAGGTCCAACCCATTGTTGACGTCCCCGTACGTCGCCGTCGGACGTATGAGATTGAGCAGGAGGCAGCTGCAGCTCAGGAAGCTACCAAGAAGAGACCTGAAGCCGATCCGGAAATGAAGAAAGCTATCATGGCTGAACTTGAGCAAAAGGCAGCAGAAAAGCGTAAGAAGACAAAGTGCACACTAATCAAATGTCGTTTACAAAATCATATTTATACATAAGTGTAGTGCATCTTTAGTATTTGTAGTCAGGTCACATGTACATGCATATGGGCAATACAACGGTTACTCACATTACATTTTTTATGTACTTTTGATAAACAAGACGCACAAAATTGGTTGCTCACGTTACGAAAATGTAACGTGAGTAACCAATTTTGTGCGTCTTGTTTATCATACATAACACATTTTTATGGATGTCATCTTTGGTGCTTAGGTAGGTCTAGGTCTACTCTATCTACCATGGGGATAACAGTTATTAAACCTTTTCAGTAAGGTAATTACAGCCCAAGGAAACTCAAATGTACATCAAAAATGTAACGCGAGTAATCGTGGAATTGCCCGTATGCATCCTTCCCAAGGCAGTTTGGGTGTATTTTGCGTGAAATGGCAATTTTGGGTGTATTTCTTGTGGGACATAAACCCACATGGTAATGACAAAAACTCTTCGAAACTTTCACATAAGACTTTGTGTCTTTCAAATTTATAAAGAAAATTGTATTGTGAGTTGTTGCCTTTTTTACTGGTGTATGATCGCATTGCTATGCAAAGTGCCAACAACTCCAATGAAAATACCATAATGGTACTCTACCAATTGAGTTTTCTGGGAAGGGATGGGGGGGGGGGGGTTAGTATGTTGACATTTTTGTCTGTGTGTGCTACTTACCAATTGAACCCACAAGGCATGTACAGTAATCTAGGATTGGCATCCCAGATCATAATTCTCTGATTGCCATGGGAGGGGGGGGGATTCCTGGAGAAGATTGTTGTCATCCTATCAATGGGTTATTTGTTAAATGCTTTATGACTAATTGATTAATCAAAGTGGGAGAGTTGCACTGTTGTAACAACACATAGAACGTAAACAATATACATTTGTAAGAGCTGTTTTTATGTATTGAATATAACAAGTGGTAAGACGTCTGCACTAGAAAGCAGGAGTCGTGGGTTCAAAGTTTTGATTTTTGCTTCCAACTTTCACTCGGGAGGTAACACACTGAGTATACAGTGTCTATACGTCGGTGAAGGGCAAAGCCTAATATTGATTTACATCTCCCCGATGCAAAAATTCCATCTTATGAATAGTTAACTGCGGTTCCCGCTGCTATGTACATCAGATTCGAACCAGCCAACCGATCCTGTAAGCTCATTGGTCGAATGGTAAGACGTCTGCACTAGAAAGCAGAAGGTCTTGGGTTCGAGTCCCACCCGAGTGATTTTTTCCAACTTTCACTCGGGAGGTAACACTATGAGTGTACAGTGTTTATACGTCGGTGAAGGGCAAAACTTAATATTGATTTACATCTACCCGATGCAAAAATTATGAATTGTTAATTCTATTTAACTATGAAAAACCTGTCAAAAACTTACTACACATGCCACGAGAGGGTGACAATAAGGTGAAAAAGGGCGTTAGAAGCATTTTCAAAACTCTTCATTTGTTTCTTTGTACGCCAACATTCCAAGTCATAGATTTCACTGCTTGTTTTATGGATTGTTGGCAGTGTCTCTTCAAAGCCGAATTCCCAAGCCCAAGACTGTAATTAGCAAGCCCAGCAAGCCCGTCACCCCCGGCAACAAGGACTGGAGCCGCATCCACCAGGCCCAGTTTGACAAGATGGAGTCCATCGATGACTACGTGGCCCGCAAGCGCAAACGAACAGAGACGTTGTCTGCATCAGTGAAGAGAGCCAAGGTTAGTGAGTCTGGTGCCCTGTTCAGTAGCAACTTCGCAGTTGTTGATTGGGGGCGCTAATGAGCCCCTTTTTGAGAGATGGAGGATACAATAGGACGACCACATTTGGTTTGGGTAAGTTTGGCGCCAATGCAAAAGGTTCACACAAATCCAAATTGCACCAAATATTTGGCTCGCTCAATGACGGCCATCTCTGTAGGAGAACTGCAACTGCGTATTTTACGCAATCAAGCACGCATTGCGCAGTGTTGAAAATGTTCCAAACACGTGCCCTTGTTGCTCGAAATGTGTTCGAAATATGACGCAGCCGATGCGCGTTATGCAAGTTGACGCTAGAAAAAGCGGATGCACGTGGATGGTCTGTAGGAAATGACGTCATTTGAACAAGTCCTATTGTATCCGCCATAACCCAAAAGGCTGAAAAAAAGTGGGGTTGCACAAGGTTTTGAAAGAGAGAATACATGTATTTAGTACTTTATGTTCATTTAGTTGTTCAGTTGATATAGCTAATACATTTTGAGCTGATTGTGCCTTCACAACTTTTCAATGCTTAATCCAGCAGTTTTGTTTTGTTTTGGTTTGTAGGTTTTTTATTCACATTTGAAATGTACAGTCGTGATACATGTATTTAAAATTGTCCTCAAAACAATTCCTCAAGTTATATTTTTTGTAGGTTGATATTGTGTTAAAATTTATCATCAGTCATGCTCCTTTAGAAATTCCGAAAGATTAACCCCAACTAACTCCCTAGCATCATTTACTAGGAACCATACCCATCCTGGTAAATTCCAACACCATATGGGAAACTGCACACACATATTTCTGACTTTGATTCTGGAGGTGTGCCAACCCAATGTAAAAGACTGTCAGTTTAGGGGTACTGTACCCATCCTGACAGATTCCAACAAAACATGCCACTGGGGTTTGATGGGTTGAGTTCTGTAAGGGTTAAGACGCATATTTTGGGGAAAAAGTTCATTCTGTGTTTCCATAGTACAGAAAAAACCTTAAAATTTTACATGAATCCCCAGATCTGGTTATCAGAAAAGTCTGATGAAATCATTGCTCTTACAGTAGGGAGGAACTATGCATGAGATAACACATTTCTTGGTTGCTTGTTTTGTAGCTGACTGCGGATGAGACCAGGGTAGCCGTTCAGAGCCTGACCTCCCATCGCACACCACAGGGCAGTGCAGCTAAAGTAAGCAGCAATGCTAGCTTGTTATTGAAACTGCGACTCTGTCTCGAGCTTCAGCATGCAGCTTTGTAGATGTTGGGTGCATAATTTGAGATCCTCCTGCTCGGTATTGTTCCATTTTCTACTTCAGAAAGATTGAAATTGTCGCTAGCTTGGATTGTTTTTATCATTTCGTGCCAACAGTCAATGTTTAGTGATGAATCTGGAGCCTTAATTAAGAGCTGAAATCTGAAGGAAAACCGAGATTTTGAAAAAGGCCAAAACACATTCTTTGCCTCATAATGATCAAATGCTTTGGACAAATTGCACGAAATTCAATTTGCAACTTCGTTTTCCCAAGGCATCACAACCTGTCACAAAGGATTGACATACCAGGATAACACTTCCCAAAGAACAGTAAACTGTCAAAGCGAAGACCACTTAGAATGTTCTATTGCACATTATAACTGAGAGGTAAAGCCTTTTTAAAGGCATATAAGATCATTTGCATTTATCCCAAATTTTATCAAAATTTTTATTTTGTTAAAAGATCATACTGGTACTAAACACCACATGAAATTATTCCGTCTGGTTTGCTGTCATTTAGAAGAAATCAAGAAATGTTGGTGATTTTACAAAGATCATATGGACTGCTTTTTTTAAAAAGTTATACAGACAAAATCGGCTTTTGTGATCAAAAGATTGTGAACGATTTTTCTCTGTGTTCTTGAACAGTGTAATACCCACTGAGCTGAAAGTTCAACAGGTTAGGTTTTGAACATTCGTCTTAGGATTTTGCGTGGTTTCACAGTTGAATACAAACAAAATATTTGAATGAAAAGCAAATGGTCGTATATGGCCTTAAGACTCCTTGCATGGGATCTGGTCACAATTTCAAAACAATAATTTTTGAACATAGTATTCTTTTCATTCCACCCAAACAAGATTGCCAAGCCGGTCTCCAGGGTCCGCCCATCTAATCTGCCCTTCAACTCCCCCAAGCCATCAGGGATCAAGAGACCAGGGACCAAGGGGCGCACCTCAGGGCCGGCCCCCACCAGCAAAGCCCCCGCAGTCAAGAGCGTTACATTTAAGGTATGAATGAGATGTTTAAATTACAAAACTGTTTAAATGAACGAAAAATCAAAATTCAAATACAAAGTTGCTCAGAAGTTTAACCTGTTAATACCCTTAACACATTGCATTACATTTTGTTTATTTACTGATGAACCATAAAACCATAAAGTGGTCGTGCAGTTTCGAGTGTTACAGGGACTTTAGGGTTAAATGAGACCTTGTTTTTTGCAGTCTCTTTCAGTTTTATCTTACGAATATTCAATAATGTCTTGAAACTTATTAACCAATTCACGCTGGGATTCTTTTGACAAGAACGGAACAAGGCGTGCGATTTATTTTCACTTGACCTCAAGCCAGGCGGGTTGAAGCCATCACCCTCGGGCAGCACACTCATATTTCCAGCCTCGCTTGCTGCGAGCAGGTCACTGACAGATATTATCGGCCTCGCTCCTTGTGTTTATCTGTTACGAATACCGCAAAACTTTTGCGTGTATACACGGCCTCCGGCGCGAACTGGTTAACTTTACAAGCATCGGAAGCACTTTTGTACTAATCGCTTCTCAGGAAGTGTAATTTCACCTTTTTAATTACCAACAACCATCTCTATCAATTGTGTCGACTGTAAATGTTGTATGCAGTTTGTTGTGTTTAATGTGTTAAACACGACGATTCACTTCATGATGAATTCTGAATGCCTCTCCTATGTGTGCCAACACACAATCATGCAGAAGCCTTTGAAAAGATTTGGCTGAACGGTTTAAACGTTCAACTGTTGCATGAAATTTTGCAAACATTTACAGAATCAAAAAATAGATTCCCGTTTTTTTTCCAAAGGTGTCTCGCTTGAAGACCCCAACCAGGGCCGCTGTCCTCCTTGCTGGAGGCGTAGAGCCCAAACAGAAGCGCACATCCACCCCTGGACCTCGCAAGTCTGTCTCGGTCATTGACACATCGGCCAAGAAACCAGTACTGGATTTTGCTTCTCGCAAGTCCATCGGAGAGAGTACCAGGGATAAACGCAAGTCCATCGGAGGTAAGCAAAAATGAAGTCAGACAACAGTTGCAAAATGTTGATCTCATTACTATTGATCTACGCTCTTTGTTTTTCCTTTTTTTATAAATGAGATCAACCATAATGCCAAAGGCCACTCAAAGCGATGGCTACAAGAAAACAAGGAAATACAAGGATTCATGCAACATACCAATTCACTAAGCCCCTCCCTGTGATACTGACCAATCATAGCCGTGATTAATGTGCATAAATGTACGACGTGCTTGCATTTGCATATGTGCGCATCTTGAACATGCAGTGTGGCATTAGCGAGGCGCACATGTTGTTGCCCCTGTGTGCTGTGGGCGGGGCTTAATGGATCAGCTTTTTGTTTTTTAAAGAAAGAGATAACCTTTTGGTAAAGATAACCTTTTAGTAAAAAAATTCAATGAAAAAAACATAAAAAGTAATCAAAACGAAACATGCTTTTTCAAGTCAATTTTCTAGTCAACTTTTTGTTCAGCACTCAGCAAACCACATTAAGTGCTGGTTGTTTTTTTTTTTACTAATTACTTTACTTTGTAAGAATCAGTTTTCATCAGTGTTGTAGTCGAGTCCACCACCAGTCCCTGCAAGTCCATCACAAGTCCTTCCGTCTCAAGTCAAGTCACTACCTATTCAAATAAACTGTTTCAAAAGCATTGCCTTGCCATTATTCATGTAGTTACATGTACTCTTGTGACTGGACTTGTGACTGGACTTGCGACTGGACTTGCGACTGGGCTTGTGACTGGACTTGTGACTTGACTTGTGACTGGACTTGTGACTGGACTTGTGACTGGACTTGTGACTGGACTTGTGACTGGACTTGTGACTGGACTTGTGACTGGACTTGTGACTGGGTGACTGGACTTGTGACTGGACTTGTGACTGGACTTGTGACTGGACTTGTGACTGGACTTGTGGCTGGACTTGTGACTGGACTTGTGACTGGACTTGTGACTGGACTTGTGGCTGGACTTGTGACTGGACTTGTGACTGAACTTGCGACTGGACTTGCGACTGGACTAGTAGCTGGACTTGTGACTGGACTTGTGACTGGACTTGCGACTGGACTTGTGACTGGACTTGTGATCGGACTTTTGACTGGACTTGTGACTGGACTTGTGACTGGACTTGTGACTGGACTTGTGACCGGACTTTTGACTGGACTTGTGACTGGACTTGTTACTGGACTTGTGACTGGACTTGTTACTGGACTTATAACTGGACTAGTTACTGGACTTATAACTGGACAAGTTACTGGACTTATAACTGGACTTGTGACTGGACTTGTGACTGGACTTGTAACTGGACTTGTAACTGGACTAGTGACTGGACTTGTGACTGGACTTGTGATGGACTCGACTACATCACTGGTTTTCACATGCCTTTTTTTTTTTGAGTTAGTCTAGTTTACAACTTGGACATAAAAGGCAAACAAGGTAAAAATGTAATTATTTATATTTGCTAAACACATTGTCATTTTTACTGCCAATCAAGTGCCAAACCTTTAATGTTGTTTCTCTTAGTTGTCACCCCGTTCAAGTTTGGACAAACAGCTACAACCCCAGCCGCAGACACCGTCAGTAAACCTATGTTTGATCTTAAAGCATCACTCAACAAGCCACTGACATACAAGCCACATACAGGTATGGAATTACAATTGTGTTGAAAACAACACAATAGGTTCTCCTTAGGTTTATTTTGTGCACTTTGAGTTATTAAATATAATTCATAGAAGACAGTTTACCCATTCCCATTGGTCGATAGCCCGTCACAATTGATAAAACACCGGCTGGCTGGTTTTAAACACTTTTCCGGTGTCACATGAAATTTGGAGTCCTATGAAGTCTGGTCCCTTTTACCCTTTTATTGGTGGAACGTTCACAATCTTCACTTAGGCATGCGCAATACTACCAGTGAGTCAGTATTTTGAGAGTCCTAAATTCATACTACACCAGCACCGCAGCGTCACAACACGCAGTACGCACCACACACGCGCCAATTTAATAATAAAAGGATATTTGCAACTAATCGCAAGAGGCACATACCATAACATAGCTAGAGGGGTGTTTTGAAAAACATGAAGTAAAATTGTTGAACTAAATCGTTGAAATTTTTGACTTACTTTGACTTTTTGACCGTAGAGGTTTTTATGAATGGGAATAAATATGTGCTTGGCCAGTGTTAAACAAGCCCGTTTAAGACCAGCGTGGGGCCTGGTCGCCGACAATATCCCTCGCTGCTGATAATATCCCTCGCCTTCGGCTCGGCCATTATCAGCGTCCATTTTCCAAGCCAGTCTTAAACAGACTTGTTCTTCAGCAAATTCAATTCTTTGTCTTCCTATTTTGGGCATCTGAAACCCTCTGCAAAAATGTCTTTTAATTTTGTGGTTGATTTAGCATACGAACCTATCGGTCAAGCTTTTGTATTGCTACATAAATAGCAATTAAAATAAATATTTTCTGGGATGAAGCTAAAAAATAGCACAGACAGTGGATCAATGAGAACGACAAGCATAACACATCAACACACTTTAAAAAAAATGTCAATTAAAAAAAAATGTATTTTTGCAAACCAACAAGGTACCTAAAGCCACTGCATCATTGAGAAAGATAACAAGCAAAAAAAAAGTTAGAATCTTTTAAAAAGTTTCTAAAAATGTATGTTATTTTTGCTGCCCAATAGGTAAACTAAAGCCATTGGAGGTGTCAACACGCTTCCAAGCCACGTCTAACATCCAGAAGGCCACGTCTAACATCCAGAAGGCCAAAGCCAACGTCTTGAAGAAACCCACCCTCAAGACTCGTGACAACAGGCGAGCAGGAGCCAAGCAGAACCGAGCAAACAAACGAGCCGACAATCTCATGGCACGCCGTGGCATCAGCGCATTGTAAACTAATTCTTTTAATTGCTTGTACATTGTACTTCAGGTATTTTTATATTAATTTACATGTATTTCCGATGCAAGATTTTGAGTAGTGCTTGCAAATTGCTAAAAGCTGTCTCAAATTTTGTTTGAATTTTTGTCAGATTTGTTTAGCGGATACATCTCCTGTTGTAGGACCACAGAGATTGGCTTTTGCTCATTTTTGTTCCTGTACAAACAAATGAAATGAGACAAGGCAGCCTCAGTATAGCTGGTCCCAGAGTGCATGAGTTGAGGCATGCAACTTTTCCTCGGATCAGCTGATTTCCTATTTTTTTACTTCCCATGTGTGCCATTGAAAATAGAAAAACACTGTACAAAGTCTGAGAAAAATTAGAATATCCTCTTTTTTGTGATTTCCCAGTTGCATGCCTGAATTGAGTTTCTGTTAGTCGATTTAGAGTGGCTATTCACTGGTCTGTGTACATGGCCTGGATTTTGCCTATTCATTGGCGTTACTACACCAGTCTACCATCAGTTACAAGCGACTGTAAGTCAGCAGTCAATTGAAAGCAAAGATGACAATAGGCTGGGACCAGCGTAAAGCTCACCAAAATTACATGGTGGCCAAAGTACAGTGTACAGTCACACACATTTCAGTTTAAAGAGGTTGTGGAATGCTCAAAGACATTTCCGTAATTTTACGGGTATATGTAGCCTAAGGTGTGATGAAATAAAAACGACTATTGTTTCTGTCATGAAATGAGTACAAAGGGTACTTTTGAGAGCTGTTTTCAGGTCCTGTTTCGACCCGAACGTGCAATTTGTGTAAAAGTCGTCGTTGGGGGCAGCAAACAAAACATAGTAGATCGTGACGTAATAAACAGGACTCGTTTATACTACGCTGCATCGGGAGTCCTGCTTATTACGTCACGATCTACTATGTTTTGTTTGCTGCCCCTAACGACGACTTTTACACAAATTGCACGTTCGGGTCGAAACAGGACCTGAAAAACAGCTCTCAAAAGTACCTTTTGTACTCATTTCATGACAGACACAATAGTCGTTTTTATTTTATCACACCTTAGACTACATATACCCGAAAAATGACGGAAATGTCTTCTAGCATTCCACAACCTCTTTAAATGGTGAACCTCTCATCAAGTGTTACCTTTCGCACAAACTCGTGATCAGTCTTCAACTTTCAATTCATAGCTCTCCATTTGCCTCGCCCGCTACGCGAGAGAAGCTGGCTTCGCGGGCGAGTCGTGTCGTGAACGATCATCCTGTGAACACACACATGCACCCTAAGCGTTGCATAGTCAGGGATGCCAGTTTTCAGGCTGTAGCCTGAATTCAGGCTTTTTTTATGTTTTGGAAAACAAAGTCAGGTATTCCATCCCTTCACAGGCTGGAAAAATAAATCCTTGTGTAGCACGCTCAGAGAAAACAGTGTGCACGCGATGCTCCATGGTAGTTGCCATGCTAGTTGGATGCGCAAATGTATGAATTGTAAGTTCAAAGCAGGAAACGTCACAACTTCAAACTACAATAATATTTCCATTTTGGAAAGAGGAATTGATTCTTCTGTTTTTACGTGGAGTTCCCTCCCTTTTTTATTTAATTTTGTTTCTCCTTATTTTGGGAGACAACCTACTTCAGTTATCTTGTGATATTTTTGCGCTTTGTTTAGTGGTTTGGAGAGCTGTAAATAACCTCTATGGACAGACACACCTTTGTAATATTGCTGTACATAACTGTCAGTTTTCACATCTGTTAAATACATGAAGCGTTAAAAGTAGAACAGAAATGTAGCATATTTTAAGTATACTCTTTTAAACTTTTTGAACTGTCTCAGAGTGATTTTAACACTGGAAGCTGTTTTACGAAGCAGTTTACATTCCTCTACCTTTTGAACTGATACATTTTGAATTCCAAAGCATTAAGTTCATTAGAGAAAATGGTTTGGTTTGGTTTTGACAGATTTGTACAGACTGTAGATATTTTTTTAAATTCGCTGTTTAATGTGGGGGCGTTTAAGACCAGACTTCTTAAGATAAATATGTAGAAGACATGTAACTTTTCTTGATAAGACTGATACATGTATGTCTGAAATAGTTGGAAACAATTTAACCCAGGCACATGTACACATATATGATGGACGCCATGGATATTGAGATATTTCTACTGCTGAAAAAAAAAATTACCAATGGTTCTGTACCGCGAAAATTACAGAGGTTGGTCTGGTATCCGATGCTGAAGAAAAAAGGATGTTGCAAAGAAAAACAAATGGAATCTTCAAGAGATAAGAGGATCCAATAATGAATGTTTGATGTACAGGTTGAAGCGAGCAAATAAAAATATTGCGTTAGATGAGAAGTTTGCTGTTTTGTGCATTTTTGTGGATAAATAGTGACTGTTCATTGAAACAGACATATGCTCGTTAATTAATTGTTTTTTCCTACCACCACTTTACACCAGCAAGAAAAACAAATGTGGAAATCATTTTCATTTTAATATTTTATTGTTGCACTAAATCTACACGCACATACGCCTGTACACTACATACACAGTATTGTCTACGTTAAATCTCAACAAATTTGGATAAAATTCAAAATTACTTAAAAATTAAAAAAGAAAACTGCTTCTTTTCAAGAAAGATCTCTAACAGTCATTTCAAAGTCATACACCTCAAGATTGATCCGACACTAATTAAATAAAAAGGGGTAACAATTTGAAATTTAAAACACAAATCAAAAACTGTTCAATCATATGAAAGCCTGACGGGACATGGTATATGGCTACAACACATGCCTATGTTATTCATTGAGCACGAATATACCGGCCGTATTTTGTCAATAAACGGACAAGTCCATATGGAATCTGTGCACATGTACCCCCTCAATGGTTACAAAGGGCTAGTTGGGGGAATCCACCAGGAGGGCCATTTGATATCGAATGCATTGCTAACATGCCTGGTGGTCACAAAGACGCTATAGACTTAACAGGCAACAGCCATTTTGTGAGGTGGCACCAGGCTAGCGCGAGTCACGCTCAGGTAGTAGGGGCGCACTCTGAGCTCCTTTAAACAAGTGTCACCAAAATGCATACACGCCTCGTCTTTAAGAACGTGTGTGGCATGCTCGCGGATGTTGTGTTACCTCAAGAATGGCTTCCAATTTTGTTCGCCGAATTAGTCTATTGGCTTTGTACACATTCAGAATAACATGAGTATGTGCATGCAATATGTCCTGCCCGCTGGGCTATTGGAAGTTGTCAAAGGGCGCCATCTACTGTTCATGCTGGGCAATCATAAATGACTGACCGCAGCATGACAGCAATATTGCTGTCCCTATGTCTGATCTGAATGGATTTTACACAACGCTGTATGCAGCGTGGCTTTGTGAAGAAAGATTACATCTAAACATCATGTAAACAAGCTTTGCATGAGTTGATGAGAATGATGTAGCTTGGAATCTGCGAAGCATTATAAAATAACCATACTAAGCAAAATAAAAAGTACCATAACATTACCAAAATTACAAAAGTTTCAGATACGTGATCAATGGCAATTTTACATACACCATTTAAAAAGCGAACTTAAAAATAAAAGGGTTTTAAAACAAAAGTATATGCATAGCATTTATTATAAAATTCTGAATACCTATTGAAATAAATTATATCTTTGGCAAAGAAGTAAAGCTTTTAGCTTGTGTCCACCGCAAGAAGAGAGCTGGTGATGGCTGAACAGATTGTTTTATTGGTGTTATGGGGCACGCTTCAGACCATTGCCAGAGACCTGATTTCATAATACGTGTATGGAGTACCGAAGTGAATACGTCATGCGCCCAAAATGTGTGTCACAGACAGCGTGTGATTCAGCCCGTGAACCAACACGCGCGCGTACTCCATTCGTTTGCACTACACTTTCTGGTTCTAAATGACGTCACACTTCGGCACTCCATACAATGTACATGAGAACAGGCAATGGACTCGTGCTGATATATTATTGGTTGCTATGCGTCTTGACTGTGCTGCCTCCCCTATGGGCTCCGTGCACAAGTACCCCCTCAACGATAAGGAAGGGCGAGTTGGGGGAGACCACTTGGAATGGCATTCGAACACATTGCCGACGATGCCTGACGCTCACGTGAAGACACTATGGCTTTGTGTACATGTACATTCAGAATAAAATAAGTCGTGTGTACTTCGCACACAAAGCCCATAGTTTGTTTGGCCTACTTCTTGCTTAATGCAGCACCCTACTATATTAGGTTGACTCCTGCGTCATAGGTAATTCTGACAATCTATGCAGTGGTTGATATCACACTTTTAAATGGCCCACCAATTTTAGTACATATTCTGCCTATGCATTTCAATGTTTACTGAACAATGTTTTGTGAAAGAGATAAGCCATCACCAAAACCCTTGGACCAACAATGCAGTGGGCACAAGCAAAGAGTTGTCCAATGTAAGAGATACGGTGTTTTTATCGAACAAAAAGTATTACAAATCGACATATAAAAATGGTGTGGACCTGATTTCAAATTTAACTCAGTGTGGAAATTATTCATGTGTGCACGTTACATCTAGCAACAAAGTGTAGGAACCAAAAGTTTTGTGAAATTGACACTGACTTTTTCACAAAATGTTTTCAATCAAATTGTAGAAAACCTATTAAAAATAAAATGTTTGAAGCTTGTACGTTGCTACTTCGTAATTTTGAAGTTGAAACTACTCAACACCAAATTTGTGTGGTGAGTTACATGTTTTGTAATAACCACCACATGTTGACGAATACAAACAAAATAAAATTGGAAGACAATTGAGATATGATAGAAAAAAAAGGCAAGTACTAGACAGTACATTGTATTTCAATTGCTCTGTCCCAAAAGGCTGATTTCAAGTGACTTGATTTTAAATTATTAAACTTTTATTTAATTTATAGATTATACCTCCGAATCCGATAGGCTACCACGATTGAAACATGTGCAATACATTTTCAGAAACCTAATGCACTTTGTTTACGAGTAAAATGTACTAAAAATGTATGAAAAATAAAATCCGAAAAAAAAATTGTACATGTAAATATTCTTAACATACAAAGACGAGGTACACAAATTTGTTCAAGTACTACATTCATACGGCTCACATTCACATGGTAAATCCTTTTAAATGAGTTATAAATATGGATTTTTTTTACCCTCTTCAGGCTACTGTGCTGAAAGCAATGTGATTAATTTCCTGTCAGATAATTTAGGGTCTGGGTCTATCTGAGGATGATAACATTAAACTACATTTCATTGGCAATTTTGTTTAAACCTGATTAGAATGTGATTTCCTTCAAGTTGATAAGATTAAGTTTTACAAGTATACTACAAATACAGTTTTACATCTAAGCTTTCTACACGTTCTCATGCAGCAGCCACAATATCACAAACATCCACTTGTGAAGAGTCAAGACATCACCTAAAAGGTTTTGAAAATGAAACTAATATGCACTTAACGTAGCATCATGTTTGTTCAATAATAATTTCCTTCAAAATGGACAAGGTACTTGAAATTTTTTGGCAAGGTAGTTTTTTTTTCAGGGTTTTTTATCACTAGCTCAATTTCACTGTACTCAACTCTGTGATATCATGTTTTCCAATTGTTTCAAGGAAATGTTTGTGCTCCAGAATAATGCAAATCCGAAATTGAAGAGTTCTTGTACTTCTCCAAGAAGCCACTACAATATCTGAATGGCAGAATCATTTTAAAAAAATATTTAACTTTCATTTTGTGAAATTTGTTCAAAGAGACAAAGACTCTTTGCTAATTCATCTACATGTATATTTAAAAATATGTAACATGTATACTCAAAACGAAGCAAGAAATCCGCTCAAGATGGCAATCAAAGTATTTGAAATGAAAATTTTTTTGTTTTGTTTTTGCAACTTTTTAACAGAAATTGTCTTTCCTTAGACATTTACCGGTATGTCTAGGTTCAGAAATGTGTTACCCTGTATAGTATTCAGCTGGTTGGCAATTAATATTATCATATTTTGGTAGTTCATTCAAAATGACTAGCCTCCAAAAAAAAAGCACAGCTTAATAGCACGTGAAAGCACTGTCAGCCTTAAATTGATTAACATTACAACCTAAGGCAGTAACTTTATAGTTCTTTTTTTTTTAGTTCTAACCAAAGAGCAATTTCAGTTGTGTCTCTGTGTCCCTTACCATCAAAACAAACATAAAAGCAAAATAATAACTCACTTGGAAAAGTGTGAAAGCAAGCCCCTCCCCATCAGAGAAAAAGGGTCCAATCCTGCACCAAAGTTTACATTAGTTATAAACAGATTTCAAATTCTGAAGGTAAAATACACAAATTTACTTGTCTAAGTACACAATCACCCTTTCATGCTTTGTTAAAAAAAAGAAGCCAACATCTTCAAAGTTTATACATGGACTTTCTACGACTAATTAAAATCTAAGATGAAAAAAACTGATAAACGCTAAAGACTGCGCTTGTGGATACCGTTAGCAGCATTGCAGCCGGGGCCAGATTCATGGAGTTATATACTCAGCACAGAAATGTGTTAAGCACGGAAAATATTTGCTTAACAAAAACAGGTAACCAGCCAAGATGGTGTGCAGTTTCTATTGCTGTTGACTGGTCCCCATCTGTTTTATTTTTTGCTTAGCACAATCTTGTGCTAAAGTCGTACTTTATGCTAAGCATCTCCACGAAATTGATCGAGACAGGTTCCAAACTTATAAGAGTTGTGATACCAAATAACTGTACACTCATGAAACGGAATCCCAAGTTATAGAGTACTGAAGTGAGTACATCACGCGCACAATTGTGTGTGTGTAAAAGACATTAGCGCGTGATTCAGACCGTGAACCAACACGCGCGCGTATTCCATTCGTTTGCACTACACTTTCTGGTTCTAAATGACGTCACACTGCGGTACTCTATGGTGAAAGCATTGTGCCAGCTGTTGTGCCGAGCTCCAGGGGGTTAATCTGAATGAGACTTTTAAGAGCTGGCAAAATTCTTCTCCCATTATTTGGGGTCCTTTGTGAGAGTAAATGATCATGTGCTATTTCGTTCATGGTTTAAAATTGGACAGAGTCCACTTTGTGCAGAATGCTGTCCTTTTTCTATATGGAATTCAAATACTGAAGATTTGTTTGTGTAACTAGTACGTCCTTGCAATTAGGAAAATTTTCAGGACTTTTTTAGGAAACTGCATAATAAATGGCCTTACGGTTGCCATTCTTTCGGGCACTTCTGTGTCTTTTATGAAAAGAAAAAAAAATTGAATTTAATAAATCCTGCTGTAGGAAGAAGATGAATCAGTTTATTAAAGGTCCAAAACTTTGAGTGTATTTCCCTTGTCACTAAAAACAAGAGTGCACGCTGGCGATGTGTGTTGACTCATTGCTTTTCCAGAAGGGGTGAGCTAGGAAGATTGTTGGAACTGCCTGATGAGGTCAACCATCTGAACCTGCTCGTGCAGCTGCTATGCTGTTCCCGATGCATCCTCTACCTAACAGCCCGACCGCTGAGCCACCATGTTTTCGGCGCAGGTCTTCGGCAGCTCCAGCCCCCGGTGCAAGAAGTTGGCCAGGTCGGCGCAGCCGCCGCAGCACGGCACGAAGGCGCAGAAGATGGCGTAGAGTATGCCGCACAGGATGCCGATGGGCCAGCCCAGCACCAGCAGGATCAGTGCCCAGACGATACTCCAGAGCCAGCCGCAGTTAGCCATGCCGGACGAGTGACGTGAGGAACGGACGACGGTCGTTCGGGTTTGGGGCTGAGAGCTTGTGCGGGTCTCGACGCGCGTAGTCTGCTTGTACGTTGTTGAACTCATGCAGTCTACCGACTAATTTCTGTTGAATAAACCACAGAAAAGCACACTAACTTATTAAGAGCTCACCATGTGAAATGAAATTATTACCAAAAAAATATATTGTTGTATATTATTATTGTTATTATTATTATTTATTCGGCCAACAAATGAACAAAAGTACAATGACAAAGCAAATATATATCATAAAGTAAACAAAACTGAAAATTGAAAAAGTATTACCAGACAAGACAGATGGTACTGAAGGATGCGAGAAGGAATTTTTTTTTTGGGGGGGGGGCGGGGGGAGGGGGAAAGGAAGGCAGGGTGGACAGTTTGACAGGAGAGAGGAGATAGAGGGACAGAAAACAAGGAGAATAAAACATTCCAAACTGGCCAGGGTATTAAGCAAAAGTGTACTTAAACACTGTAGCCCTAAGGCCTGCCTACCCATGCTTGAGCAAGTTCTTTCTCCGCTCGAACCTAGGCTAGTCAACCAAAGTTGTGCTACAGGGGTGAAATTGGGAGAAAGGAATAACCCAGGAGATAATTGGCAGAGGGTATGAGGGTCTCCGAGGGCCACAGAACAAAGTAGGGTCTATGAACCGTACAATACCCATTTCTTTTATTTAAAAACAACCTTTATGGTAAAACCTCAGTATTTCCTGATTTCAAAAGGTTTTTTTTTAATCCTAAAATCAGGAAATATCCTGACAAATTTTACCCGTGTTGACTCCTCTAGTTGACTATTGGGACCAGCCCACCGAGGCTGGCACCTCAAAGGTTAAAACAGAGGAAGCCAGATTGGGGTTCGTTCATAAGTCCGACGCCTCATAGGTCCGACGCCTCATAAGTCCGACGCCTCATAGCTCAGATGCCTCATAGCTCAAACGGCTCTTAGGTTCAACAAATTAAATGCCTTGTTCTTCCGACGTCGGACTTATGAGCGTAAGACTAATGAGACGTTGGACCTATGTGACGGAATAAAAAAATTGTATGCCTCATAAGTCAGACGCCTCATAAGTCCGAAATTTCGGACTTATGAGGCGTCGGACCTATGAGGCGTCGGACTTATCATACGGCCCCGCCAGATTGAAGAAGTTTCGTGTTGACATTTGGACCATCAACTGACTAGAGATGCTTTTATACAAGCCTCAAACCGCCGATTAGTTTGGTCAACTTTTTGTAGACATGGGTACAGGTACAGGACCACTACTCGGGGCAGTCTCAGACGTAGTTGTAGGTCTTTGATTATCAGCATTACAGGAGATTTGGACGCGGGCTAATCCATAGATAGACTGAGGATCAGACGTTAACATGTGAAGAGCCATACTACCGTATGATTGTCTGATATATCCGAGCATGTAAAATTTATGCGACCCAACACAGAAGCCAATCTGAATCGACTTTAGAAATTGTGACATCTTTTCTTTGATTGGTCAATTGACTGCCATGTTTTTGTAATACAACAATGGGTAACCGAAGACCCGACAGAAGGTGCCCACTGAATGGTCAGAATCTGGAGGTCAAGACACAGTCTTGTTTTGCAAAATTAACCGCCAAATCTGCGCGAATACCATAGACCCATGTGTGCAAGCGGCTTTTTCATAGACCAATCCGTAGACTGGTGTACATTTACATGTTCATGCGTATATTACAAATGAAGAAATAACTTACTGGGCAAAACTTTCCACGCAGTGTCTCCTGTATCCTGCACACTGGCTCTGTTAAATTTGTCCTCACTTTAAAATTATACGTGTCATCGCAGTTATGTACTTTTAGTCTTTGACTCTGAAGTCTGTGCATAATTGGATCATGGGACATCTCTGGGCAACTTTTGGCACTCTTAAAAAAAGTCAGGAAGTCTGGTAATCTTTCAATTTTCCGCAATTAATCTAAACTTCCTCTAGACTGATCTGACCAATCACCGAGAAAGAAAACATATTAGAAAAGGCTGCCAAATGCCACAGGTGTACTGTGCACCATGATCTGGATTTGAGATTCTCAGAAAAAAAATATTTCGGCACTACATTTTCTAGAACTGAGAGCTGCAACTTGAGATGTAGCGCCAAAAAGATTTTTGTCTTATCTTGTGAGACCTTATTCCAAGACTGGTTTGGAATTTATCCCCCAATGCAGCCAATCCCTAATAATCTCTGTAAAGCCAATACTGTGAATCAAATCAGTCATTAGGAACTTTGGCAACGCTACCCTTGAAATTCTGAGCATACTGCACTTGCGTCATTCACTTAGCAGAGATTTTCATGGGGTTGGCAATGGTAATGCTGTTAAAAAAAAAAAAATCAAAAATGACCGTACAACTTTTGAATGGTTGCTTGATTGAGAATGGTGGTGGTGGTGTGATTTGAGGTTTGGGATGGGAGATGTGGCTCTCCACACGCACATACATAGTAGAAACTTGTATTAATGTCCATCTTCACAGCAGTTTCTACTGTGAATTGTCAGGTGGGGGGATGAATCCCTTAAGTAAGGTCACATGATCTTATTTCCTTGAACTTTGTCATCGTTTGACCATATTCATCAAACTGAGTGGCAACAGTTACTAGTACTTGTACTAGCCACAGGGTGAATATCTTTGAAACTACATGTACAGTGGAACGTCGCTATACCGAACACCGCTATACCAAACATCGTCCTTGGCTTCCGATTGTTGTGTACAAAACTAACTGAAAATTGTTGTTGAAAACCGTCAACAGAATAGCAACAAGTGGCTATTATTTCCCGAAGGCATAGAAGGGGAAAGCCACTTATCGATGTAGGTAGTAAGCTCAAAACTGTGTAATTACATAATTCAATAGTCGGCACGTGTTCAAAGTCGTCTTTCAGTAACTACCAGGGCGTGCAGGGTGAAGTTATGAAGGGCGCCATTTATTGAAAAGTGAGTACCGGAGCACCAGCAGCTTAAAATCGCTATACCGAATGATCGCTATTACAAACATTTTCTGTGGATCCCGCGATGTTCGTTAATTATAGCGGCGTTCCACTGTATTTCAGTGTTTCTGAAATCCAGCTACACTGGTACATGAACATTATACCACTGAATACTGTGAATACACATTGAATCATTTTCAAATGACACATCTCATGTCTCACAATCCATATTTATATTTTATTGGTTACACTTCAAAAATTATACATGTAAAATCAGTTTTTATTACAAATATAATTCATTTCTTATATTTATCAATCAATTCTGTGATTTGGTTTATCAGTCAATTCTGTATTTTGGTTACTCATGTCTACATTTCACAAGAATTTGAATTAGTCGACACTAGTCCATTGCATCATCATCGGCTGTTAGATTTCTTAAATGTTACACTTGGTAACAAGTTATAGTTCAGTTAAAACTGGTTTGTGTAACAAAAGCAAGTAGATATTATGACCTAGAGTGTCAAGTCAAAGTTGCCCCTTGATAAACAACCAATTTTTTTTATTAATAAAAACTAAGGTTTTACTCACTCAAAAATCGAAACCAAAAAAAAAAATCTGATCTCTTGAAATGAGACGCAACCCCTTAATGGCTTCCAAATCCACCAAGACAAAAAGAATTGTTTAAATCTAAAAAAAACAACCAAAAAACCAATAATAATAATTATAACACAAAATTTTGCAGCAACAGAACTACTGATAAAATTAAAATGTTAACAGAGAAAGCAAACTGAAACTAAAATCTCATAAGATCACACAAATACAAATGTAGGCACTTATTACTTATTTTTTTATTCCTGCACCCGTTATTCCAGTATTCTAGAATGAATATAAAGATAATTAGTTTTGGATGTATAAACTGGCCTTTTTCTAGGTCACAGGTCATGTTTACTACCAGCCCGGCATACATTAACAATGTACCATCAAAATTGCTGCAAGCTTAAAAAAGTTTTTTTTAAAGTTGCAAACACAGCAGATTGGGGAAAACAACAACATACTGGTACAATGAGTAAATGTTCATGGATACATGTATATAAAACTGAGATTCCTCATGAAAATAAATTGTTTTCTAAACTACAAAAAAAATTTATGGGCTGGTAAAATTGTTAATTTGTTTCATATTTTGTACCCTGCACAGAAGTGGACTTTCCTATAGTCTGTCAAGGAAAATGTGTAGGGGCAAAATTAAGCTTTCCATAGATAAAATGTCGGCAACTACATGTACAGATAACTTACAGAATTCATATAGAATGGGATCACACACTATGGGATCCCACAAGCGCGAGTGGAACTCGGAATAATGTAGTGCGTCTGTGTCCCACATGCTATGAGGCTGAAGGCGGAGTGGTATGACGCAGACACACTACATTTTCCTGGTTCCACGTGCACAAGTGAGATAACCAATTTAAGTTTAAGCAAACTTGACACACAGTAAAGTTGGAACAAGCATGCTCATACAGTAATCTTTTAGCGGTTATCTGAGCATGGAGCTGGAATGGCACTATACATGTATCTTGGAATAGTGCGATACGGACCGTGCTACATGGGATAATGTACATGTACAATGTACATGTAGCGCAGTTTGTTGCCACAGATCGACCAATCAGGATGGAGAATTCAAGTTTACTTTAAGTTTTACATAACTAATCCCCTTTTCTCTAAAAAAAAACACTGATATTAACCAAGACATTGTTGAAAGTGAGCTTGGCCAAAATTTCACGAAGCTTAACGAAGAAAATAGTGCTTGGCAAAATTAGCCAATAATCCCTGCAAAGTAACAAAAACATGGTATTTGGCAGAGAAAAGCCTTGCACATGTGTGCATAAAACATAGCTCAATCATGTCAATTACTCTAAATTTGGTCTGTGTGGTACCGGTACATGCATCTCCAGCTTGTCAACTAATGCAGGGAATACAACTATGTGATTCATTCCAAACTTTAACATGTAGGCCACATCTGAATACCTTGTCTAGTATCTGTAGCTATTGTCTAGAGGGCCATTCCCAATATCCCAAATCTCTGCGATGAATCCAAGTCCAACACGCAGGTTTCAGAGACCCCTGGTCAGGACCAGGCTTCAGAGGTCTCTACTTGGGTAAAAAAAAATCAAAAATATACACTGAGCTGACCCGTGTACACAGCAGGGAGAGTGAACGGTACGCTTTGCCTACCCGTGTTCAGTGGGACCAATGTCAGTTTGAACATGGGTAGGCAAAACAATAGGCAACACGTGCAAACAACCAGCGTAGTTGTAGCTCTGGATTCCTGTTTCAGACAGCACTTGCCTTAACCCTAACCTCCCCCACTCCATCAAAATACATCACCCCATTCTGGGGGACTTGGTCCTGTAGGCCTGGTTTGACTAAATATTGATGGAGCATGATGGACTTGGTGGGCCTGGGGGCCGAAAGCAAAGCATGCAAGTAGTGTGATTGATGGATTTTGGCGGACTTGGTCCAGCACTTAGTATGGGACAGTAGGAAGTTAGGGTTAATATCCAACACCGACATTTTAGTGCACGGTCATATCAAAAGTGATTGAAGCAGTGAAGTCACAGCTCGGTGAATTCTTCCGAGACCAGTCTTGCGATCCTCCTTTTTTTAGTCGCACAGGGGCTTCATGCCGACGATGTTCTCCCCGCAGGTCTGGGGCAGCATGACGATCTTCTGCAACCCCTCCATGATGTCCTTGAGGAAGCTCATGCAGACAGCGAAGGGCATGAGGCAGACCCAGATCCAGGCCAGGATGAAGGCGATGGGCCAGCCCAGAAAGATCAGGACCAGGATCCAGATGAAGGCCCAGAGGATGCCCGCACCGCCGCCTGCCATGATGATGATGATCACACTGTATGATGCTGAGACGGCTAGCTCTCAAGGAGTGGGGTTAAGGATATGATGATGCAGAGCCGCGTGAAGACTGAGTTTTGGCCAATACTGTCAAAATCTAGAAAGAAAGAAAAATCAAAAATGTATCAAATTCAGGAGCAGCACAACACCGGTATTATAAATGCCACTGCATCAAATATTGAGGGCTATAATTAACATTCCCTTTTGTTCCTGATTTTGTCTGCGATTGTACTCACCCTTGGTGGCCATCATAAAGTAATTGGGATGAACATGTACATAAGATGTACATGAATGAACATGGTAATTTACAAAATGTAAGCAAACCCCTAATATTTTAGTTAAGCTAAAAAAGCCTAATGTATTCTTCACCTAGCCTACACTGATGAAATACATTGTACACACAATCACATGAGCCACACCCACTGTTGTGTTTACATGTACTGCATGTGTATGATGAAGATGAAAACGAAATGATGACAGAAAAAGGCACAATTGAAGATGCTTCCACAAAATACACGTGTATAACTGTCTCACTGCCACACATGTACAGGGTATGTACATGTACATACACCAATTAGCCTAAGAAATGTCCATAACACAAATTAACACATGGCACAAACAACTTAAATTATGACATTAATATAATTCACAAATGAATTACAATTATAAGTACATACATGTACATGTACGGCAGTCACCACAAGAGGCAGTAAAACATCAAAGATATAAAGTATTGCAGCCTAGCAGTGCAAGAAATGAGACGTTTCAATTAAAAAACACACAGTACAGGTGCGAAACATTGAAACAGTCTGTACTGGCAGTCACACAGGCAGACTGGCACATTGCTTGCTTACAGGTCGCCTATGGCAACTCTCCATTGGCCTTGGTCCAGTTGCACAGTCACCATGCCTGAAAAGCATCACTACGGTTACCATCAACATCTGCCACCATTGTACTGCCCTTGGAGGGAACCAAATATCCCTGGGTAGTCATGGGCCATTGTTCGGTAACCTTGATACAGCTGCCTAGTGAAGTCCACATGGTTGACTGAATTTAAGAGTTTTATGAATGGCCTATTTTGGGCATACATAGGTTTATGGTGTTAGACTGTTGTGTGTGGCATTCAAGGCCATGGGCAGGATTAGGCAATCAATAGGTCTAGGCTTTGTAAGTGATCTTTACATGAACACATGTGCACCATATAACGGGCCTACGGTACATTGTAATCATGACAGTCTTTTTAGTCATTCATGCCCCATTTATGCTAGCAGATCATTCATATATTCTGAATAGATCAGTAAAGATGTACAGCGGTACTGTAAAAAGAGTTTTCTTCTTTTCAGAAAACAATTACAATTTCAGTGTTTTTTTTCTGCTATAGTACAAAAAATTTACATATGCATAAGTTAGAGACTATACAAAACAGTAGGCCCTACCATTGGTTAATGTCAGTTATATGCAAATTAAGATCAGATGTTTAACTTCCTACAGCCAATTAAAAGTGATTGACAGCCCTTGTGCATTTTCAAAGAAATTGGTAAGATGTGAATAATGTGTCTTGATGTAATCCTCTTGCCATGTTCTAATGTTTCATCTCACCACTAAATCAACTCCAAATGAAATGACAAATGGCCTGACGGGTTGGGCCCACTTCTGTCATCAAGTGATGTAACAACAGTCCCCGATCAATAAATAATTACTCGGGTCAAGTGGAGTCTTATCAAAATTGCAATTAATCACACAGTTCAACTTTGATTGCTAGAATGAGGCCAGGGGATTGTTAGGGCTATACATTAATATTTTAGAAAGGAATATCAGTGTTAATATCTGATGATAACAAAATGTGTGTGGGTGTAGATTTTCTTTTCATCAGGGGTGTGTCAGCATCAGCCTTCAGATGGCTGGAAATGGAAAGTTCCGTGTGATAAATGCATTTATGCTGAAGTCACATGACTTTACCATTCTGAGAAGCAAATTGTGCCAGCCTTGGTTTAGGCCCCCCAAAAAAGTCTCCGGTTTCTGGTATGGAGCTTGCCCAAAAAGTGGTGCGGCGACGCGGCTTTTTTTTTTTTTTACACCTGATTTTTTTGCTTCAAATGTCGGCTGATGCCTGCAAATGGTGCCCGACTAAACTTAGTGCAAATACCGGTATATGGGAGTCCAGAGAGGCCACATAAAGCTTATTCTCGACCATAACCCAATCTAAGAACACGTTAAAATTGTGCAGCAGCAGGATTCCAGTCAAACCAGTGAGTTTGGCGGTTTTGAGACATCATCTTTCATTAAAAAAAAACACTTTTTCATTTTGCCGACGCGCATGGCTACGGCGACGCGCGCGCATACCAGAAACAGGAGACTTTTTTTTTTTGGCCTTATGCATTGATGTTTAAAATGTTGTGTCAGACTGTCAGAACATTTTCTTGGGGCCAACTTGGTTTTGCTATATATATTCCATTTGTGATGGATGAATGTTTGTAAATGTGATGCATGAACATTGTATTTAAGTACATGTAAGCTGTGCCGCAATAGTCTCATTCAATATTTTTGTACCCCAGCAGGAATACTTTCTATACTTCAAATGCAGAGTACTTCGGTTCTGGGGCTACATAGGATAGAGAGGGCTAAAGTAGTGTTTGAACAGACAATTTGGTCTAATTTATTACTATGTCATCATGCTTTCTTGTCATCTTCTTACTGTTCTGCAAATATTATATTTCAAAAACTTTTCACCACAAAGCTCTTTACTCAATGACTGTTTTAACACAACAGCATTTCTCTCATTTGGATAGGCCCAGTATTTCAATGACAATTGTTAAAATTTTCAATAACTACCAGTATGCCAGATAACAATCCTTTTGTACCACTGTGATATCACTGGATGTGAGTTTCAATTCTGAACAGGAAGGTGTGGATGAAGAGGTTGGGACATAAAATCACACTTTCCAAGAACACACAAAGAATTATTAGGAAACTGACAAATTCTCTGAAAGTATTAATTGTGGGCAGAACATTACAGGGGTGTGTTCTTCTGTATGGATCACATGTTACCCGATGGATTACATATGTTACCAAACATGACATGTTGCCAATTTATCAAACAACATGTAATCCTCTTGTCATTTTAATCAGAAAGTCAATTCCAGTGAAGAACATCATCCACAGCTAACTGAAACCTGCATATTAACATATGTGCAATGCTATGCTGGATACTGATACACCATGCAGTACAGTCATGTACATACATACTGAAATTTGTATTCTTGTGGAGACATTCTTTGTTCTCGTGTAGTAAAGTTTTCGAGTTTGAAAGTAACGTTTCAAAATGCTCTTATTTTAACCAGAATTAATTTCCTTGGCTGAAATTCGGACTTACATGTAATATCCCTTTTCTAAAACTCTTCCACTTGCGACAGAGCAACCCACCTTAGGAATTCCTAGTTTTTGAGTAGGCGTATCTTGTGGAGACCTACGGTAGGCCTATTCATCTATAGAAATTGCCCTGAGGAGACGTATACAATCTTTTGTTCCCAATTGTGTGCACGTCTCCAGAGGGTACGTTGTATCAGATCACATGTACATCATGTATTTAGGCCAGGGCAGTGCACAAACCCAGACTTGATTGATAACAAATAGCAACAAATGAAAATGTGCATGTGATCATCTTCCAGCTGGGACTTCCAAAGGCCCAGCAGTTGAAGGACAGCTGCTACAGGTTGTCATGGCAACTATATACACATCTCTAAGGATGTGAAACATACATCTCTAAGGATGTGAAACCCCGGACCGTGCATGTGATATTCCCAAAAATGAATCAACCTGCCAAATCAATCAATCAATGCACACATGAAATGACAAATGTACCTGTAGACAAATACTGGTATTTAGGCGCTTTCTCACCAAAACCTCGTGTTGGGCCCGCGTGTCAAACTCATTGGCAACCTCTTTCACACTACCGGCAGCAAGAATCCAACTTGTTTTCTAGTCCTGCACTCGACATGCGTAAAATTAAGCCCTTGGGGATGTGTTGAGAGGTTCTACCTGGCTCAAAATCTACGGCCAACCGATGTACAACACGGTGTAGGTGTGAACATACAGGTACATGTACGCCTTGGGTGTTCGATGGGACCCGGTTCCTTCATTTTAACAGGGGTAGGCGAGACGACAGTGTGGAAAGGCCTCTTGATGTTATTTCAAGCAGGGTGGAGGTGGTCCTGATGTACTTAACCATTCTAATTGGCATTTGCACAAAATATTACATCATAGGGTTTCGCAGTACACATTGTGTTTTTTTATGAGCAATTTCATAATCACACATAAAATATCAGTTGAAAAAAACCAAATCTGTACCACAATTACATACCAATTAACTACCGGATCAGCAGTACGGTACCGGTACCTCCAATCTGTGCTACATGTACATGTACATGTATATCTGCAGCCAAAAGGTGTATCTTGCAATTCACAAAGATGCACACACTTTATTTGAAAAGAGAGAAAACAGCCGTATGGCAACCGTAACAATCTAGCACGCAAATGCAGAGAAAAGCGTCTGATTCAAATGCCGCATTGTTTAATGTGCCTTGATAACACCCTGGATACCACACACACATGGAATGCTATGCACACTATCTTTATCTGTTTGATATTGATAGGGAAATTGTAGGGTGGGGATTGGGAGACATGGGACTTACATGTATTTACTATGCAAATGAATGGCTTATAAAGGTGACCAAGGGCGCTATGTACATTGGGCAGGAATGCTTCATTGTAAAATACACCTTTATTTGAACCTGTAGCCTATGTATGAACAGTAAGGCAAGGAACCATGAAGGCTATTAAAATACTCGGAGTGCATAGCAAACAGTAAAACATAGGGCTGGATCTAGCTCAGTTGGGTTAGTAGAGCACCGGAGTGGCAACCCAGAGGTCCCAGGTTCAAACCCAGTGCCAGTCAATTTCTTTGATCAACTTTAAAATTTAGTAATAACTGCTTTTAAATGTCGCGCTCCAGTTCAGAAATTGTACACTATTCAAAACGAATTAGGAGCGTCCTGCTCTTTAAGGTATCGTCCATCATTTGTAATTTGTGCATTTTGTTTGTTTGAAGCAACAAAAGTGATCAAAATCTAAAGACGGCTACTGAACAACTAACCTGATGAAGTTTCAGCTCAGCTTCAGCTGTATATTCCGAGAAAAACAACATTCTAGGATCTCAATTTCAAATCAAAAGTTGCTGAATCATGTTTTGAATTGGGCCTGAATTCAGCATCCGAGACACATTCTCACTGAGCCGATTGCAGCTACGCAATGTCGCGCACTGATCCGACGAATTATAGCAACCGCGCGTGCGTCGTGCCAATGCTTGTGTCTTAAGAAGCACCGTCGGAAAGGCCTTCTTTCATTGATTACTTCAAAATGACAGCTTGCCAGAAAGAATAATTTCACAGGGAGTTTAGTCCCCTTACTATCTTTGAACCAAGTATGTTTTTCAACAATAATTACGCTAGTTACTTTTTGGATAGCTACAAATGATGGACTATAGCTTTAAGAGCATCCTGCTCTTAATTCAAAGTTGTAATTAATTAATTGCTTGCTTGTTATGGGCCGATTATTTTCGTGCGATGTCTCATTGGCAAGCTCATAACTAATGTAAAGCTAGATCATTATCAATTCAATATGAAAAACTATTTTTCAAGGTGCCACACCCAAAAAGCATGTATATTAGGCGAAGTAAAAAAACAAACATGTTTCTCGTCCCCGCTCGCTTCCTTTTTGGAGGTCGCCTGGATTTTTAAATTATTTTTTATCTTTGAAAAATGCAGTAAAAAAAACACCAAAAAAAATCCACAAATTCATCCGAAAATAAATACTTGCAAAATATGTTCATTGTAGACCAATACAACTCTAAATGACACTGTAAATATGTTCAGTTCTGACTTCTCTTCTCCAATTTGTCTTTCATTTTCAAAGTGTCTTTGAACAGTGGAAACACCAATGGTTGCAGGAAATTTTTAAATGGCGGCCATCTTGAAAAAAATAAAAAATAAAAAGCCCCTCTTTCTCCTTTTTTTCAAAAACCCGGACGAGAAACATGTTTTTTTAATTTTTTTTATTCAGCCTTAAACGTTGAAACCACACACTTGATAGCTAGGCCAAATTTACAATGTACTGTATTCCTAAAAGTCCACAATTAATTCAGTAAAGCCAAAAATATACATGATTTTATTTTCATTCACCGAGTAGGCCTGCTCTGAATTCACAAAAAATTAAAAACGTTATTCATCAAAGGGTAAAACCCAGAGGGAGCCTACACTTTAATATAAATTCCATATGCTATCATTCCGTCATGCTCCAGGATGCACATCTGGTTTGAAGGACTTGTCCCCTAATCTATGATCCTCAACTATCTCATCCTATCTCCTCTGATCATTTCCTCCTCATTAGTTGCTTAGTTTTCTTTATGGATAGGGTTCAGGGATCTCCAGAGTCTATCACAGTCCATTTGTCTGAGTCAGCAAACCTCTCAAATTAACATAATTCTCTCTGGTCATAAAAATTGAGAGGGCCTGGCGTTGCGATCTTAACATAATTCTCTCCGGATAGTTTCACAGAAAGAAGTTTTTCCTGTCCTGAAGACTTTTACATAAAACAGAAAATTGACATTCTTGATTTGCGCTCCACTAAGCTTTGAAAAATTTAAGTTACATTTTTTTTTTTTTACATTTACTATAAAGGGAATAAATTTGTGCTTGATAATTATTTTGTGCTTGTTCAACTATTTTACTTCATATTTTGTCAAACAGCCCCCTGGTCATGTCTAAGGTACTGTATGTGCCTCACGCACATAGTGCTAAAAATTTCCTTATATGGAAACTGCCGGGCACAAAGCCCCTACTGTGCAATGTTGTGCACGCGCAGCACTGTTTTACTGGGGGTTTAAAGCCACCCATGTGACGGGCTCTCGACCAACTGCCTCAGGTGTATTTATGAAACGTTTTTATTTTGCAGATCAGCATTCCGGTACATGTGCATACCAGGGTGAGATTTGTCAGGATATTTTCCTGATTATTAGGATTTTTCCCTTTTGAATCCCTTTTGAAATCTTGCACGGTTTTACCGACAAAGGATTCTTTTTACTGAAAGTTATGAGAAACAGGTATTGTAAGTGGTGCCTTTAGACAAACATTTACTAGATCCCACACTGCTCTTCGGCCCTTGGAGACCCTCAAGCCCTCTGCCGATTATTTCAACGACTTTTCATTATCCCCCTAGGTACATGTACATTGTACACTCACCCGTGGCATACGTGCATGTGCACCACGTACATGTAAGTCACACTGAAATTTATGAGAAACCAGACCACCAAATATGAAATGTTATGGTAATTTGCCAGACGGACATCATGGTGGGACCACTCCATTTCCATGATTTCATCTTTGACCTTGAGTCTGGAACTTGAGTCTGGAACATTGTTCTCGAAAGGTAGCCTAAGGCTAATAGTCAACATTCGCAAAAGATTCAAAAACTGAAACTGCCCTCAAATTTATGAAATATCCTAGGGTACTCGATTGTAATTCAATGATAGGATCAAGCATATAAGCCTATCGATTATCCCATGCAAAAGTTTTAAACCCCATAAAGATGTCACTTCAAAATATTAAGTCCCACTTTTCCACGGCTTTCTCTGGAGCATATTGCTCAAACAAATCTCAGCACTGACAGTTTGTCCAGAACGGGCAGTTTCTTTTGAGGTTTTACATTTTGTACATTGGGGAGACTGCGAATTCCAGCGAATGCACAAAGCGACGCCGCTTGGCATTTGAAATGTTTTTATTTTGAGTCACAAGTACAAGTTGCCCCCGAGTTTTATTTCAACAGCAAATGATAAACACAATGTAAAAACACAAAACGAGAGATTTATTTTGACGATAATCTTTCAATATTTTCACTATCACTCCTCAAGATCGAAAGTTTTGTTATTTCGATATGATAAAAAATTGCTATATCGATATCAAAATAATATGAAATAATCGAGTAATATCAAAATATCGACCGTGCTTAATCAATTGCCCACAATTTTGACAACCACTTCCTTCTCTAGCATCAGACAACTAGCATTTCTCTGTCCTCTTTAAAGGGAAAAGACAACATTTTGCAAACATCAAAAAATTAAACTACCAAATTATATTGAAATACCCTGTGGACTGTAAGTGAATGAGTCTAAAGCAACCTGTAAAATCATGGCACCTGGTATACCGTCATTTTCAAAAAAAGTGGTATTTTTGTATCAATTTCCAACGTTGGTCGGCCGACCAGCGTTGGAAAAAACTGGGTTTTTTTCTCCAAATACTGGCCCCAATTGACCATTATTTAGTTAGTCTGCATTTGTTTGAAATCAATTACACACCTATACGAATGGGTACAAGCCAGCTAGACTGGTCGACCTTACAATTCCCCAATGTCTATAAATTGCTCTGTTTCATCTTATATGGAGTCAGGGAACCAGATTTCAGGAAAATGATTGTTTTCTTGGTTTTTATAGCAACTACCGGTACAAACCCAAAACATCCAAAAAGTTAGTGAAACAATATTTGTTATACATTAAAACCTCCAAATCCATCCATTAAAAAAATTACAGCAAAAGCAATGATGTATATTCCCTTTAATAATCCCACACATTTACATACTGAAGAACATTTTTCATATTAACAGTGAAGTAGGAATTACCAAAATGCACGGCCTGATCAGTTCAATATTCGAAGTTAAAACTGAAGTGAAAAAGTATTGTGCTGTTAAAATGAGAGAAATATGGTTTGGCTACATAATATTTTCCCCTTTTCCTTTCCCCCACTCAATTAAAAATGCAAGCTTTCTTTGTACACAAGCTTAATGATTTATACACATGTACAGTGTATGGTGAGTGAAGAGCATATGAAACACAAGGTTATTGCAATTGATCACAGCTCCACAGACATGTGTTTATATTTAAAAACAGTCTTTTTGGCATGTTTGTAATATTTCATTAAAAAGACCTGGCAACTACATTAGTGATGCAAACTCTAAAATGCAGACTCCAAGTTCAACAATGATCACTACCGCTGAGCCAAGTCAGTGTAATAGACAAATGGGCCTGAATCATCCCCATTGAACCTACTAGGCCAGCCATGACCTAATTGGCTGTCTGCAAAACGTCAGCTGATGTACAGACTAGATGCAAGTCCTTCGTGGCAAGCCCATAACACTAGCCCACAACTTGCACCAAATACAAAGCTACCGGTACATGTACATGGAGTTCCTTGCAACAACAAGCCTACAACCACACTCAAGAGATCTGGTTTAATGACGGCCCATTGATTTAATGCACTTAATCATATATCCAGTAGTTATTTTCACTTTCATTCTAATTCACATCCATGTTTGTACTTTTTAAAATATAATTTAAACAGTGTACGTGTTGTCTTTCTATACAATAATTGTAATCTCGTAATCTTATTTTTCTTTCATTTTTTTTTAAAACTGTTTACATTATTGTCTCTATTATCCACATGTAAATCAGACATTTAAGTGTTTAGCCTTTGGATTGATGTATTTTAAGGTACTTGGGAAATGGGATATTATCAATTTAATGTCTTTCTCTCAGATTTAAAAATATTGCTCAGTGGTCTGAAAAATCTCATGCCTGCTATGTCAAGTGCATTTGTTACAAATGTTCAACTCTGGAAAAATTCCAAAAACGTGACAATGGAAATCAAAAAACCATGATTGAGAATAAACTAGGAGGAATTGCAGATTATTTTCCCACAGGTACGTACATGCAAGTTTGTGAGGCCAGCACTTGTGGCATGTACAGTGCACAAACATTGCGCCAGTGTACAATGTATATTTATCTTCTGGCTCCAAACATGACCTAGGCCTTCAGATTGAGGTGTGGGTTTGGAATGGCATGTGCGTCCATGGCTATACAAACTGCATGGTAGCTACATGTAGTTTCTGTCTAAAATTTCTTGTACGTGTACAATCAGGAGCCAAATAATTTAACACGTTATCAGATGCATTCATGATATTTGTTTTTCAACAGAATTAAGGCGTGGTCGGATAGAGGCTGATTTGAATGGGTTTGGAACTAGTGTCTAGGTGCTATAGACACAAACTCTTTTTTCCCCCAGAGTGAAACAATGTGCATCAACCAGAAGATAGGAGAGAATCTGCTACATATTTTTACTTTTTTTCAGCAGCTTAAATATAAACACTGTATAAAAATTTCCCGTCGGAAGTAGAAGAGCCAAGCGCGTACATGTACCGTCTGTATCAAATATCTTGGTATCAATCAACAAGATGTCATGGGACTGACTCACGCTAGTCAGAATGGGAGTGCAGAGTTAGCATAAACGCAAGGCAAAATTCCCATCACAGGCAATGTGTATAAGGACCAACAAACATATTGGCACTCATCAACCCTAAAACATCAAGCTAATAAAATTTGTAACTATACTTTCAGAAACTGTAACTTGTACTGCTAAAATTAAAACAATACTAAAGTTGTAGCTCTCCTTCTAAATATTCTTTTCTACATGTGATACTGTAACTTAAAATGAGAACATAAGAATGAATGACATTCATAAGGCTCAGTATCAGACTCAGAATTTAAAGCTGGCACACGTGTACACGATGTAGTTTTATCATTGTGTGCAATAATTGAGTGACACAAAAAATGATTTTGTTTTTGGAATTAAGAGAAATTTACCCCTTTTTATTTACCAGAAAATCAATTTATAATAACCCAAGTTATACATGTGCACCATTGATTTGAAACAATGGATAAGTCCTATTGTTATCTATTGCCTTTTATAAACACGTTTTGGGGCGTAACACAATGAAACACATGTTACACTTCCAAGGTTATGTCAACAACGAACGCCCACATACAGGATGAAGTGATATTAATCTGGCTTTCCATAACAAACTAATATTACTGATTATACACTTTGTCTAGACTTTGGTCAAACAGTTTTCTTTACTTTAAAGGGCTTCATCTGGAATATTATCTTTTTGAAACTGCTTTTGAAAACTATGTACACAAGAGAACCTCAGGTTGTGAATTAATGTACTTCAACTTGTTATGTGCTTGAAGCAGAGCAGATATTGCAAGAATAACGTTATTATGGTTGTGGTGTTTAAACATGTCAATGTGCAAATGAAAACAAATCAAAATCTGCTTTCAAATATTCCGAAAACTTCAAATGGAACCCAAAATTCTAATTAAAAAAAATAACTATTTATTACAAAGTCCACTTTTTTGCTACAATTAATAACAAACCATAGTTTTTTTTAACAAAGTTGTCAATTTTTGTCAGCCCCCAGGCTCTGTGTTGAATAGTTTGTTTTACATGTGTACACATGTATATCATCCAGAGCTATATTTTATACTTCAACACACACCACCACTAAATTCCATACATTATTTGTTTCTTGATTTTGATTTTTTTGTTATGTTTAAAGTTCACAACTTTGACTATCCTGCAGAATTTTTTTTTTTCAGGGTGGATTGGGTCAAACCCCAATTTCATAATTATTTTAACATCACGTGTAGATTTCAAGTGCAACTACATTGGCCCTACTTGAGGCTCAAAGATTACTTCGATTTCTGGTGAACAAAATACTTGAACTATTGCCTAGCATCACATGATTATTATTAACTGACAACGATCCAGATAAAACTTCTGAAATAGATCAATAAAACTATGGTACCAAAGCGTTGGATTTTTAAAAAAAATTGTCAGAGACATTCTTGCTACAATAATAATTATATTGTTTATTAACATATTTTTTAGCACATGAATTAAATTGCAAACTTTCATGCAAACGTAAATGACAATAAAAGGAGGGTCAATGACAATATTCAAATGTATTCGATCACGGTTATAAATGAATTGGATTTAAATTACATGGGATTAGGTTTAATAGACCGAACCATTAAGCCCCGCCTTGTGATCACGGTTTTGACCAATAAAACCCCTGATTAATATCTGCCATGCTTGCACAAAAGTCTGCCATGTATGCACATACGTATGTATGCTTGATGCACACAACTGTAACACATGCAGATACATGCATTGGCGAGACGCATATTGTTGCACACATGTTCAGAGGGCGGGGTTTGATGGATCAGTCCAATGAGAATTACATAGACATCATTTTTAAATAGAACATACATTTTTCATTGGATCCTACAAAAAGTAAAGACTTAAAGGGAAGATACAGCATTTGCAAACAACACAAAACGAAATGATCAAATTATCGCAAAATACCTTACTGGATTGTTAGGGAATGACAGTCTAAAGCAACCTGTAGAATTGTAGCTCCTGGTGTGCTGACATTTTCAAGAAAAATGGTATTTTTCCAAAGCTGGTCGGCCGACCAGCGTTGGAGAAAACTGGCTTTTTTTAAAACGCTGCTCCTAATTTTTCCTAATTTGTTATTCCGCATTTTCTTTGCAATGGATTACAGACCTGTGAAGGGGTACAAGCCTGCTAGACTGATTCTTCGACCTTACAATTCCCCAAAGTCTATAAATTGCTCTGATTCAATTTAAGTGAGGTCAGGGAACCAGACTATAAGAACATGATTGCTTTTCTTGGTTTTTCCAGCATCTACAACTACAAGCCTAAAACATGAAACAAGTCATTGTAACAATATTTGCTATAACATAATGATCCTCCAAATTCATTTATTTCTGAAAATTGCAGCAAAAGCAAATGTTGTACATTCCCTTTAAATTAAAGACATACAGGATCATTTGCCGACTGTTCATGCAATTGTGTCAGTGTACAAATTTATGTATAATTTATATTAATAACCGTACCATTCAAAATCTAAGCAAAATGTTCAAAACCTATGTTACCTGTTGAAGTTTCAGCTCATTGGATATTACACTTTTCGAGAAAATGTACCATCTTTTGATCATGAAACACAATTTTATCATAAATAGGTGTCCTCGTTCCAAAAATCAGTTAATTGACAGATCATTGGAAATCACCTACATTTCTTGATTTCTTCTAAATGACAGCACGCTGAAACGGACTTATTTCAACGAGTGTTTAGTACCAGTACAACTTTTAATCCAAGAATGTTTTATGAAAATTTGGTACCTTGCTTTTGGGGTAAGTGCAAATGATCCTGGATGTGCCTTTAACCTGTACGATGCATGTTTGAGAAATTATAAGTGTTACTTACCAATAAATGTCTGGACACAAATTCCAAAACCACTGCTTGGAGTTGGAGAGTACTGCTTGTCTGCTGACATAAACTCTGAAGCCGTTTCTACATGTACCTTGCAAAATCTGCGCACAAACTGTATGCACTGCAAGTGTAAGGCTGCGCTTTGACATTTATAATTTCCTGTGTTGTAACGTACATCCTGCCCATGTTTTTTTTTTATCAATTACAACCGTTGTTACCACAGGGGGGAAAATGGGAAGGAAATTCAAGACTTTCTGACGTTGAAAAATTGCCAGTGGGTGGAGGGGGGTGTCTTACTGTAAAACATCTTGATGTCATTTTATATTAAACTTGGAAAGGGGGATCAATTAATGGGACGAGTTTCTGTATTGCAATTTGCAGGCATTATACGCGTAAATCACACCCGTTTCCAGTAAGGCATGAATTGATCCTCGCTGTCATTTGAGGTTAATACTAGGATGTGATATTAGAAAACCAACCATGGTTTCCTCTTTTTTTTTGGAGGGAGGGTAAATTATTTGGAAAGTTTCTCAAATGCAGATTTAACTTTTATTTACTGGCCAAAAAACTTGCCCAGCATTGGTAATTTCTCCTTCACTACTGTGATTTTTATCTACAGGTGTATAAATTGTTAAGCCACATTTTTATATACTTCACAGCCAAATTCCAAAAGACTAAGTCACAAAAATCTTGCTTTAAAAATTTCACGGATTTAAAATCAAGTAGGGCCTAGGCCTATATTTTATTATTTGGAAGACTGATGCCTCATAGTACATTGTAAGTCCGAAATTTCGGAATTATGAGGCGTTGGATTTATGAGGCATTGAACTTATGAGGATTCGGCCTCATAGCTCCGACGCCTAGCCTCATAATCCCCCAATCATAATTCCGACAACAGTGACAAACGATGTTTCGAACTTATGAGGCGTCGGACTTAGGAGGCGTCGGACTTACGAGGCGTGGGACTTATGTTCCATGGTCCATATGGAGGATGGTAAGACTAAGACCTTGACCTAGCCCTACAAACTGGGCTGTAAATTGTAATTGGCTCTTTTGAAATTTGCCTCATCACTGTCGCCATTATGGACATCACATATTTTTCCTACTGGCCATCAGAAAGCGATAAAACATGTCCTAAATAGGCATGATGATGATACTTGATAGGGCCTAGTCAAATTCAGCAGGGAAAATATTCAAGCATTTACTGAGAAAACACTTACATTTTTTCAGACCAGTCTCATAGGGTTTGTGCACTGGGTGTCACGTGATGTCCAAGCATGGAATTCTTTTCCAACTTTCAAAAGAGAGCCAAAAATTAATAGCCCTGTTTGTAAGACTTGATGGGCACTTTGTCAAAACTAGTCTATGACTGGAGGCCGGAGGTCCAGGTTCCGGACATTGTCAATCCCGAATACGGAAGTTAATCTGATTAAGTTCTTAGTCTGATCTCACCTGGATGGTGGATAAAACGTCAAGTGAGCAATCACAGTCAGATCGCAGCTGGGCAAGGGTAGGACTTGTCCGATGATGACCTCATATGCCAGGCTCTCGTGATGACAGCAGCATGCACAGGGAGAAATCGTCCAGGCCAGTCAATCCGCCAGAACATTGGAGTTGGGTGTTTTCCCGGCCACATGCAAAATAGTTCTTGGCAAAACTGAAGAGGGCGCTATTTCATCGCGCGCTCATACATTTGGTGCGCCTTTCAAACGTCTCTTCAAAGGGGGCTTAGCAGGGTGGATCCATATTTTTTTCAAGGAGGGGTGCTGAAATGTAGACTGGTTATTTTCTCTGGACACTTAGGCCTCCGAAACTCACTTGGGGTGGGGGTGAGGGGGAGGGGGGCTCGTGCCATATTTGCAATCGTGCCGTGAGCGCTGATTAGATCCTACAATGAGGCACTCTTTAACTAAAAGTATACAAATGCACCCTTCTCACAACTATTTATTTAGGGGAAGACCGTTTGCATGTATGTCATATTCTTACATTTTGCTAGTGCAACTTTTTTTTATAGAATCTTTTGGGGGGAGGCTAGACAAAAAAAATTGGGGGGGGCTAAATGCCCCCTAGCCCCCCTGTAGAACCGCCACTGAGTTTCCCCTGATTTTTGTTGTTTTTTTTCCAAATTTTGGTTCCTTTTGGTTCAAGTGGGAACTGCTTTTATTCAGTGCTTTATATTGGGGGAAAAATCACCTATAGCATGGAGCTATATCTCCATGCTAACAGTTTACAACATGGAGCTATAGATCCATGCTTACAGTTACAATCTGTATTTATACACTGGTATCAAAGACAACATTATTCAGTCATTGGTACTGTTGTTATGAACTCTTTTGTCACCACATTTTGCATTTATATGCAAAAATGTAGAGTATGATTTTATTGTCAGTTTTCATGTCGCGTACAAAACTTACTTTTGAAACCATTTTTACACTTTACAAATGTATTTCAAAATTTACAAATTTCTAGGAAAATTCTAATGTCAATATACAAATTTATCAGTTGCATATAAAAGTACATATTCATCAACATTCTGAAAATTTTGCATAAAAAAAGAGAAATGCAGATAATCTTAGACTGATACAATTTTGAGAAGTAAACTTATACAATCTATGTTACTTTGATATCATATTTTGTTTATCGATTTCAAAGAAACACTTTCGGGATATTATGACATTTAAGGTGGATTGATTTTCCTTTTTGTATTCAGATCATAGAGCTATATTAAATTACAAGAGCGCTAACACGATGTACAAAGTAATGCCTGATAGGTGCATCCATGTTTGTGCACAAACCTATGGAAAACTTTTTGTACAGCTATTTGCATTTATAACTGTGTTTGTATTCCTTAACGGTGCATCATCCAAGGCGATACGCCCAAAACTGAAACGCACGATCATTTTGCTCTACGCAAACAGCACAACGTGTGCGCGTCCCTCCGCTGCAGATGCTTTTTGTCGTGACGTTTTTTCAACCGTCTTGACGCGCTTAAGTTGTTTGCGTGCCTTCTACTTGCGCGTTGCATTTTGAGTACACTTTTTAAATTCAATCCATCTATTTTGATTGTGTTCTACAAACACGCACATAAATTCAAAATGTCTGCGCCCAGAGCGGCTTCACAGCGTCTCTGCACGCAAGAATGAAGAGTTAGCGCTCTAGTAATTTAATATAGCTCTATGATTCAGATTCATCTTTTCAAAGCAATTTTCCGTTTTAACACCTAACAATTCAAAGATCCTAGTCACATTTTCATGAAGCTTGGAGTTACTTTCAGCTCATACATTTGTGTATTGAGCACAGCATGCAACTCATTGGAATTTGCCAAAGCTCATCACACAACAGAATATGGGCTCTGTGAATAAGTAACCCCACAAATTAAGCCTGGTTCATACTCAGCACAAAAGCGAAAGCGAAAGCAAATTTGTGACGTCATGGCAAGTATTCCCGCTGCGAATTCGTAAAAGTTGAACACATTTCACCTCGGCGAATTTCGCAGCGAATGATTCACGACGTCAAATTTGCCTTGAATTCGCTTCCGCATGAACTTTGAACCAGGCTTTAAAGGGAGAGTTGGGGGGAGACCACTGGGAGAGACAGCTGATGCCTGACACTCACGTGGCAAGGCTGTGGGAATGTGAACATTCTGAGTGAATGCAAAAATCAACACTTTTGATCTTTGGCTGTGCTCCGTGGTCAGACTTGGGTCGTATAGCGGTAGCCTAAGGTGTTGTAGCCACATCCTTGGCAATTCAGCTTCTCGGCTGCCAGTAAGGATGATTAGCCTCCCAAATAAGCCATTTGCGAGTTAAATTTGAATAAAATCTGGAACGCTGACTTAATACAATGCTTTGCACGTTTTAACCTAGCATTCTCCCGACCAAAGAGACTGTTACTATATCACGTGATTCGGGGCAAGCCTTATGCTAGCAACCCCCAGCTCCGGCATGGTCTGGTGTCTTTGTGCCATTCTCACCCATTGTGAACGATGTATTGGTGCTGAGCGTCTCTTACGTAACTATGCAAGAGCTTGCCCCGAATCTTGTGATTAGCAACAGTGTCTTAGGTCTGGAAAAATTCAAAGTTAAAATGTGCCAAGCATTCTGAGCAAGTCATTGTACCAGACGTTTTTCAAATGTAAATCCCAAAGGGTATAGGTTACTCACAAATGGCTTATTAGTATCTACTGTTAATGCACAAAGTCCATAATCTTCTTAATTCACTGAACTGTGACTCACAAATGGAACTGCGGGGTCGGTTTAACAACCTTCTTTGAGAAAAATGAAGACTTTCGTAATCCAGTGATGACAGATATGGAAAACTGCAGCTCTGTTGTAAGCCAGTACAATATTCATAGAACATCTGTGTGACCTCAGTCTATGTGTTAATTACTGAAAGTACAGTGAAGCATTAATTGGCCTGAGAGGGTAGCATGGTCACTTCCACAACACTTGCACCAAAATCATGCCCTGCAAACCTTTAGCTTACAAACTTGAACAACAAAAGTATAGCAAACAGTACAGGCCTTTTGAAATTTTGTCACGAGAGAAACGTAATCCAACCCAATTTCATGGTTTGCTTTAAAACCGTTAGTGACAAAAATGCCTACTTACTGTAGCAGAAAATTCCGTGCTTACGGTAAGCGTATTTCACCGGTTAGCAAGGAATTTTGACTGCGGAGCATCCTGTAATTGAGGATTCTGTAGATTGAGCACAGAATTTTGTTCTGCTAGTGCTGTAAGCGCAGAATGGTGATAGTAAGTGCGGAATAGACCAAAAACCTAATGACGTCACACCTATAGGTGACGCAGTTGTACAGGGTGACAAAACAGTTTGTGTTGTTAGTGTTCTTTTTTTGGCAAGATGAATCAGCTTCAGCTCAGTCATGGACACACGTGTCTGCAGTCAGTGCAGGAGGTACTTTGGGACAGGGAACACTGCCTGGGCATCGCCATGGGAGTTCCACACTTTGTATTCGGCAGACGTAAACTCCCTCACTGTCAAGAGAATTCCATTGAATAGCTTTATTCCAATTGGCCATATTTTATTAGCAAATGAGGATTCTAAAACAATGACATTTTCTGGGCACAAACAGTAGAAATATCAATAAATAGCAGTGATCCTAGAATAGTGTTAAGCCCCCTTATGAGCACTTTTGTTGCTTCAAACAAACAAAATGCACAAAGGACAAATGATATATTCTACCTTTAAAATACAAGGCATAGCATCTCCTCCCTTTGCCCCCCCCCACCCAAAGAAGAAAAGGCAAAATAATAATAAAATTACTAATTGTGCAATTATCCAAAAACTTATCAACATCTTACAAAAACCCAACTTACCCAAATTCAACTTTGGTTTGGCACTTGGGTGTATCTGTACAGACTTGGGATCTATCTGGCAACCAGTGTGGGTGTATTCTGGCACTTTGAAGTAAATCTAAGAAAACAGAACAGAAAAGAGACATCAACTTTCTTTCTAAAGGTCCCTAGAGATGATAAGGCCAATCAACATTGATTTTTAGGTTTTCATTACCGCCCGCCTCGATATTCACTCCCACCCCAATTCGGGTGATTCACAATGCAGTGCGCCACCAAGAGTTTGCCACGGAGAGTCCATTTTTCAAGTTTACGGTCGACAAAACATGGCCCATTTGAATGAGTGTCGGTAGACAACTTGAGCTAATATGTCATAGATTAGGGCATAGCGTTCTGCCGCCTTACAAAAAACACCATATTGATAACAAGAAAAGAAATGGGCAAACAGATCCTCCGAATCATACGTTTACGAAACCAGTGACCGGAAAAACTAACAATTTCAAATGTCCCGCACGCGAATTTGTCAACCATCTCCCACAATGCACTGGGAAAAATGAACTTTCCGTGGCAAACTCTTGGTGGCACACTGCATTGTGAATCGCCCGAATTGTTTTTATATTTTACATTTTTTATGAAAGTGTGTTTTTTTCTTTGAAAAAGTGTACTTTCCAGACAAGTTTCTCACCAAATCAACAGGCATGGTCGCACTGATCATGATTTGCATGCAAAACATTGTGCACGACATACTGAGCACATCGCGCGAATTCATAGTGCTAATGTATATGTCATCGTTTAGTCGGGAACCATGACGAGTCGATGTAGTATTGATGCGACAATGCTCTAGGCACCATATAGTGAGCGCATGTTATACAGTTCTCGTGGTTATAAAGTTCTTAAAGTTCCAAGTTTGACATCTAGCTGGCAAGGGTAGGCCAATTGTTGCGTTGTTTGAACACTCAGTCAACTGCAAAAACTGCTAAAAACTGTGAGGTTCATTACCCTTTCTAAATTCTAGACACAAACCCTAGGTCATTAAACAGCTGACTGGTATTTAATATTAAGTAGTTTTCATGTTTGTTGTGTCTTCTATTAGGTTTATCTGTTGTTCCCTCAATTCACTTTGGAAGTGAAGAAGTGGAATTTATAAAATATAAAATATAAATTCCCCTCCCGACCCATTTTTTCAATCTTGAGTGATAAAAACCTAAAAATCAATGTTGAATAGCCTAAAAAAAAAGTTATATACATGTACTTTCATGCTATTAAATACTTTTTAATTTTGTCACAAACAAAAACAAAGAATAGGTTAATACTGTCAAGTATCTGCTCAATACTTAAAGTTGCGCTGTACATGCTCTTCAACAATTAAAGGTTTTTTCTCCTTACAAATTTGCAACTTCTATGTTTTAATTAAATAATAATTAAAAATAATTAATTAATCCGTGACTAATTTTTGCATTTGATGTCCCACTCAAAAGTGAATACAGTTTGTTTTGCTAGATAAATAGCACTTTGAAATGAAATCTATTCCTTTCATGGTGAAACTCAAAACTTGTATAGGCAGCAAATCTTCAAAGCTTTTACTTGTGTATCCCTTACTTGACAACATGTATGTGGCATTTCATTTGTAAGGCCAGTTTTAAATGCCGCACCACTGCCACACTTTATACCTCAAGCAAATTGAACTCAGCAATAGCTTGTCTATAGCATGGCAGTTGCTCTAAACATCCAGCATAACAGGCCTCTCTCAACGACGGCCATCTCTGTAGGAGAACTGCAACTGCGTATTTGATCCAATCAAGCACGCATTGCGCAGTGTTGAAAATGTTCCAAACATGCGCGCTTGTTGCTCGGAATGTGTTCGAAATATGATGCAGCCGATGTGCGTTATGCAAGTTGACGCTCAAAATGCCAATGTACGTGGCTTGTCTGTAGGAAATGACGTCATTTGAGAGAGACCCATGGTCAAACTTAATGCATCTAGAGTAGCTTAAAAATAACATTCCAGCAGTTCAATGCACCTTCAGGGTGGTCAAATATTTGCGCCAATTTTATTCTCCATGATTCAGACGTGAGAGAGGTTCTTGTGAGCAGATCTTTTTTCCCTATGACATATAAAAACGTCATCATCAACTAAATCTACACTCGGTGAAATTTAGTCGCTAGATTTTGCAGTCTAACACAAAATCATACTGTGTATCTTAGGTAAGTCAAAAATGGACTACTGACCATGGCGTATGCATTCAGACCGACACAGAATGGATCCTCGTAGGTACTGGATTGTCTCTTCTCGTCATACTCGGCAAATTGCACTTTAGCCTGCAGGGTGGCCTCCAGGCTGCGGGTGGGGAACCGGGTGCCAAGGTTCCACCCAAGGCGTCGTCTGTCATTTGGTAACACGACACTGCCCATGCTGGGGACGGGGTCAATCTCAGTAATTATCCCTCTGGAAGGGGGGGGGGGGGGTTACAAAGGTTGAGATTACTGCTAATGCACAGAAATTTGCCCAGTCCGGCATAAAAAGCTACATACAATGGAAGGCTAAGTGTTGTGGTTGGCTCTCAACTCACTCTTACAATGTAAGTAAATTTGCAAAGCTGTTTTTTCTGCTGCTTAAAGTTGGGCCCGGACATCCAGGAGTCCAAACATTTGGAGGTGGGGGAAGTACAAGAGGTTGTAATGGGTTGGGCATGTGTCATTGGGACAAAATTACTACGCAAAAACTTCTAGCCATTTAAAGAGATTATTACAAAAGTTGATAAACGGAGCTGTAAATGTCTATAAAGAAACATATTTGGGATAAAATTATCTATTATGATGTACAATTTTGGCACATCACTTGCTGTTAAGCCTTCCTTTACACTGCAATTCAAATATTGAATACTTTAGGCTTGTTCTAAATGTCATGCCACTGTCGTGCTGAACTCATTGCACTGAGCTTGGCAATAGCTCGGCAATAGGACAGCAGTTGCTCTAAACGCCGAGCTTAATAGCTGAACTAAATGCATCTTACAGTTGCTTGCCAGGTTAACAATAACTTTCAAGCAGTTCAATTAATATTCCGCGCGATAAAATATTTGCGCAAATTTCCTTCTATGTGATCACTGATTATTGTGAGTATGCGTATTCCTAAACTGTTTGCCCCAACTTCGAATTGAATTGAGTTTGGCATAGCAATTGCATGGTGTTTAGAACAGTGCCATGCCACTGTCGTTTGGAATAACAATATCAAGGGAGACCCTGTTGTGCCCACAGACGCTGCCACGCCGAACTCAATTTGCCAAGCCAAATGGTTCTAAACCCGTGATATCGCCATGTTTTTTTCAAATACTTCAAATTAATTGAGTTTGGAACGGCAGTAGCACAATTTTTAGAACAGAGCTTATTATTCTGAGCATGTTGCAATCAAGGCTCAGCCTCATTCCCATGGTTTTACCTGTTGTAGAACGGAAGCTGAACCTCACAGTACTCCAAGGCATTCTTGACCTTACTGCTCAGCTTGACCTTGACTGTGAGCGTGACCTCCCTGTCAGTGCCTCTCATCTGGTAGGTGGCGCTGATGGGGGGCGTGGCGGGGGTGGAGGAGGCAGAGGTGTAGTAGCCCAGAGTGAAGGGCTCCCTCGGGGGGATGAAACGGAGCCTGCGTCTCGTCAGCTTGGCCGGTGTCGCCTGGCTGGTCAGCCCTGGCATGCCTGAAGGGAATGGATAGTCAGTTGTCATGGTAAGCACCCTCTCATGACTCTCCTCAGAACCTTTCTCACGGAGGCCGTTTTGGCATCGTATTGAGGGCAGATTAAGGCGGAGGTTGGCATTAATGAAGTCAAGTCTATCACAAGTCCATCACAAGTCCATCACAGGTCATCCAGTCTCAAGTCAAGTTATAAGTTGTTCAAATGAACTGTGACGAAAAGTACTCCTTTGTTATTGTTTATGCATTGCTGCTTGCTACCAGACTTGTGATGGCCTCAACTACAACCAGTTGTTGCAGCGGATAACCATTAACCGACCTTTTGCTTGATCAGTCACAGACAGTCAAAAATCATGCCACTTCCCCTGCCATGCCTTTTACACAAGCTGGTCACCAAAAGTCAGATCACATATCTGTGGGTACCGTGACTGGTCATATTCCATCAACAGACAATTATGCAAGTTGACTGGCAGGCGCAACTGGCTTTTCAATCTTTTACAGGCAAAGCAAAGAGTATCTAGTTTCATATCAGTCACGGCCAGTCAATCTTGCTTTATGTTGGCAGAGAGCACTCAACTTTTTAAAACAGTCACTCGATTTATTTGGACTACTGGGTTGGCTTTGTTGAATTTACCAGCCAGAGAGGGAGGGTTAATCAATGTTAATTATTTCTTTTAATGATATGATACAAATAATGAATGTTTATGAGTGCAATGGTAAGAATAATTTCACGAGGTGACGGATGGAATGTTCCATTCCATCTGTCACTGAATGAAATTATTCTTTCCATTGCATGAATGTGAAACATTCATTATTTGTTTTGTACAACGCATGAATGAATTCTCGTCACCTGATTGGTCAGAGCCGCCAAAAGTGTAACCATGCAAGGGAATTTCCATTTACCATGGAATGAAACTTCTAGCCATGCGGCCGGGCCATGGGTTGGAGCAAATAATCCAATGACACATGATGAACGACCCACCAATCAGATGTTGGGGATTTACTCAAGCGTTGTATATTTTACTGCAAATCTCAGTTCAGTTTTTAAGGTCTTTGGTCTCTGTATGTGTTGACTCCAACTTCTAAGCCCCCGGCTAAAAAAAACTTCAAGATTCAACACCTCAACCAACAACTCCCTTTTGAAACAGCCTGGATCCCCTTGTATATTGTATCAGTTCTTTATCAAAATTAGTACCCTTTAAAACATGGCATTGGTCAGTTTGATTGCTTTGTAGGCACGATGCACAAGAGGGAACACGCTTAGGGAAATTGGGCCGCAGGGGCTGAATTTACTGTTGACACTTTCTAACTATTTACCAACTTTGTCCGAACAAAAACGAATGTGCTCGGGCAAATTTTGTGTACATGTTTTAGGTAGGACACAAAGAATCACTTTTATTTTTGGAAGTTTGAGGGCATCTGACCAAATTCAGTGGGTTTCCAGAATAATTTCCAAAGCTTTTGACACAATCGAAAAATGTTCTTCACTGTTACTAGAATAATTGCCAAACAATTCTGATTAAGTCATCAAAATTCTGTACAATATTAAAAAAATGTTGGGTCATAAATTTGTCCAGTATGTATCGCCTCATAATCACTCTCTGATTGTTTGCATATGCACATGTTTCTGTTGCTAATATAAGAGACCAACACATGGGAAAGTTTTGTGCACGACAAAACAAGGAGGAATGTTCAAATTAAAGTCACATGAATTTTACCTGAGCTTATGATTTGTGTGTCACCACCTTGGACACAGGGGTGGACAATGAGATTATCCAGGGGTGGGGAGTCATGTGGTACAATGACAGCCGCACTGACTTCTGGTGTTGCTCCTTCCAAGTCTGCCTGTTTGATCACAAAAAAATTGTTGATATACTTACTTGAGTTGAGAAAATTTCCCCAAATTTAACCAGACTGGTTTTAGGATTGCATCATCTCTTGAAGCCTTGTGTACAGAGTTGTGGTCTGTCACAATCAAATCACAAGTCAGTCACAAGCGCTAACTCCTCATTCTTGCGCGCGGGAAGCTTTGAAGCCGCTCTGGAGGCAGACATTTTGAAGTTATGTGCGTGTTTGTAGAACATAATAACAATAGATGGATTAATTTGAATTCTAAAAGTATACTCTAAATGCAATGCGCAAGTAGAAGATACGCAAACTTAAGCGTGTCATAACGGTTCCAAAAACGTCACGGCGAAAAGCACCTGCAGCGGAGGGACGTGCAAATGCTCATTTGCTGATCGTGCATTTCGGTTTTGGGCATATCGGCTTCGATGACGCACCGGTATGGAATACAAACGCAGATATGCAAATAGCCGTACAAAAGCCACGGAGAAACGATAAAGTCACTGTGTTGCCCAGTGCTACAAGTGTCACTGTTTGGAAAGCAGCTTTTAAAATCTCCCAAATTACTGGTGAATGTTGAAGCTTGACATTCACTGTGTGCCAGTCAGCCATTTTTGGTACCCAGGAGAAATGAAGCAGGGAGACCAACTGCTATTTCATGTTGTAAAAGTTCGCCAATGGCGGTGGCAAACAGCCGGTGTCAAACAAACGTCGCCAACACTGGTAAATACTAACATCGTCAGTGCAAGTGAAAAGTAACCCTGGCAAGAGCCACAGCTCACCTTGCATGATATGCTGCCATAGACACTGCATACATCCTCCATGTTGCTGCTGTTGTACAACACCGCCCTCACCTGTTCTGTGATGGTGAAGTGCAACTGCCCTTTGCCTTTGGCCATGACCGGTCTCCATGCCGGTTGCTGGTGACCAAAAATAAACACTTCACATTTTTGAGTACAAAAACTAGTAAAATGTAGTTCATCGAAGCAGTTCAGTAACTTAAATATCAAACATTAAGTACAATTTGGTATCTCGATGAAGTAGTCCATGTCAAAGGCCATTCGGGATAAAATAGCTGACGAGATGATACGTGATGTTAAGCGGAAGCCCATTCTGCTTGTAATTAACACGCGAGCGTCATGCGCCCAGGTCCGTGCGCATTCATGCGTCTTCGATGAGCACTCAATTATCCCGAATGACTCGTGACTCATATCATTGTGCGCATGCGCAGTTGAAATACCAAACTGGCTTATTGTAGCAACATGTAAACTTATGTCAATAGTGTCCTCATGCATTTAAGAATGCCTACTGATCTTCTGCAATGCTTTGTACACCATTTGATTTTATTATTTTTGCAGGCTCACAGTCTTCTGGTAGTTACTTTGTCATTTTCTTCCCTTGCTCCATCTTTTTGTTACAAACAGTAAATTATTTTAAAACTTGATTATCTGAGCATTTTTTTCTTGAACATTACCCACCAACTAACATTGTTTTTGTGCAGTAAAAAGTCCCACAAGCCCCTAATTCAATTTTATTTTGCAGATTCTCTTTTCAAAATTTCACCTAGGTTTTTGTGAGCCACATAAATGCTTTTTTTTCATATAACATAAGTTGTGAGACTTCACTTAGAAATATCATTTGAAAAATGGAAATTAATAAACCAGTTCGGTATTTCAACTGTGTATGCGCACAATGATATGGGTCCCGGGTCATTCGGGATAATCGAACGCTCATCGAAGGTGCATGAACGTGCAAGAAGCCGGTTGCAACGCACGCACGTTAATTTACGAGCGGAATGGGCGTTCGTTTATCCCAAATGACCTTTGACCTGGACTACTTCATGGAATTGCTGAAATGAATTTCCATCACATTCAAGAGCACAAGAGGTATTGAAAAAAAGGTTTGATGAAGCAATACATCACAAAGAGAACCTGAAGCTAACTAAACAAAAACTTGGTACTAAAACTGGGAAAACAATCGCATCTAAGACGTTCCTGTGACCTTAATTACATATTATTTAGCACAGTTGTGAATTTAATCAGGAAAGTTGTAATCAGGTCATATCACAAGTTATCACAGATAAATCACAACTGCTCCAGTCTCCAGTCACAAGCTACTGAAATACACTGTGACAAAGGCATTACATCTATAATGTTTCATCCTCTGATACTTGTAACCTGACTTATGAACTGACTTGTGATTGACTTGTGTCTGACTTGTGATTGACTTGTGACTGACTTGTGATTGACTTGTGACTGACTTGTGATTGACTTGTGACTGACTTGTGATCGACTCGCGTCTGACGTGTGATCATAGAGCTATATTAAATTACTAGAGCGCTGACTCATGTACAAAGTGATGCCTGCTGGGCGCATCCATGTTTGTGGACAAACCAATGGAAAACTCGAAATTTTGTACGGCTATTTGCATACCTGCGTTTGTATTTTATACAGGTGTGTTATCGAAGCCGATACGCCCAAAACCAAAACAGCAAATGAGCATTTGATCAGCAAATGAGCGTTTCATATTGCTCCGCAAACAGCATAACGCCGCAGATGATTCACCGTGACGTGGTTTTTTTCACTCCGTCATGACGCGCTTAAGTTGATTGCGTACGTTCTACTTGCACGTTGCATTTAGAGTAAACTTTCAAAATTCACTCCATTTAATTTCATTATGATCTACAAACATGCATATGAATTCAAAATGTCTGCGCCCAGGACAGCTTCAAAGCGTCTCTGCGCGCAAGAATGAGGAGTTAGTACTCTAGTAATATAGCTCTATGCTTGTGATTAACTTGTGTCTGACTTGTGATTGACTTATGACTGACTCGTGACTGACTTGTGATTGACTTGTGATTGACTTGTGATTGACTTGTGACTGCCTTGTGATGGATTCGTACCTTGGCATGAGAAGCTACTAATTGTGTTGAGTGTTTATTCTGTATTGCCTCCCTGACAGTAGTCGGGTTGCTGTCAATCAGCGTACCAAATGGTGCTGCCTGGCACATGTAGGAGTACAGCTCCAATACCTTGGGATGAGACTAGCAGAAAAGAAAATGTGTAATTGAATCTGAAAAATGGTAGTCACAAAAATGTTCATTGCCTCAATCAATTCACTCTTGTTCACCCATTAAATGGCAGTTTAGATGATTTATAAAGTCTCCAGTTTTATTCAGAGCAGCATCAAAAAATGTTTGATGATTTTTAAAAGAATTATTTTCTGTGAAAAAAGACAATTCTTTCAGAGACACATGGTACCCAAATTGCCTAAGTTAATTTCAATATTTAATGAGCAGCTCTTCATGCACACTAACTGGTGCATTCTAATATTTCCACAAATTTCTGAACCACAGAAGGGGAAACAAAACAAAACAAATTAGGAGATTCCAGAAAAAAAAGAAACTTAAGGCAAAAAAGAAAAAAATATTCGGGCTCTGGTCAGACCACAGTTCCGGAATTGACGCGGCCACGCTGCTTTTTTTTTTTTTTGCTTTTTTTTTTTTTTTCCGTCAAGCTTGGATTGTACAGACAAGGTGGGTACTATTTTGCTTTTTTGGTGTCCTCATGTACTGTGTCCTCCAATTTGCCTTGGTGCTTTCGATCATTTGCCTTGGTGCAATTTCCCATTCCTTGGTGCTCTTTGGTAAACAAAATTGAGGAGGTGCGGAAATAGAGGGCGCTGTTGGAGCTACCGCGGAACATTTTGGAAGAAAAAAAAGGTCGACCCGCATGATTAAAATCGACGCGCACGCTGACCAGAGACCGACTTATTTTTTTTTTGGCCTAAGACATGTCTTTTAATACCTTGTTTATCAAGTGATTTATAAATTACTTGGCTAGGATTTGGGATGTGCCGATGGAAGTTAAAAAAACCATTTCTCATCCAAGTAGATGCGTGTGTTAATGCTAACAGTAACCAAATACTTTGGACACAGCCTTATGTACGGTAACTTGCATCTAAAACCTCCAAAATCTTCACCCTCCCTTTTAACAATCCTGCAGGAATCATCCCCTTATCCCAAAGTGATTTCATGGAATAAAACTGCTTACATTTAGGGGTTAAAGGCAAAGCGAATTTCTGTATGTAAAATATGCTTTTTGGGTGGAGAAAATTAACTCAACGTACTTACTGCATTAAAATCCTTTGGTAAATGACCCATGAAGTCGGCTATGGCAGAAAGTAAGGATAGCCCCAATGACACGCCCAGACTAAATGGTTGAACAGACAGAAAAGACAGTTGCAGTCATTAGTAAGTGATATACATTAACACACTCTTTAACAGAACAAGGCGAACTTAGTAAACCTGGTCCCAGAGTGCACAAAATTTCTTCCATTGATTCAGAATGGCTATTCGCTGGAGGTCTTTTCATACATCTGATCTACACAATGGGCTGGAGTTAGCCCATTCTTTGACATTATGTGGTAATCCTATGGGCTCCGTGCACAAGTACTCCTTCAACATCCAGAAAAGGAGAGTTGGGGGGACCTAGACTGGTTCCCGGTCCATCCACTGCGTATTTTTAATGATCCAAAGTTATAGGGGGCGGGGATTAGTCTGGGAGACCATCGCAAGTTAAATTTGAATGTATTCACACTGCCAACACGTCGACGCCTGACGCTCATGCGAAGACGCTGTGGCTAATAACTTTAGCACATTCAGGAAGTCGTGCGTACTTTGCGCATGAATCTGTACAGTACAGCACTTGCGCACACGCATTGTGTCCCATCCATGGGCCTCTCAAAAGTGGTCAAAGGGCGCCCTCTTTTGTTGGCGCACAGAGCCCATATGATAGCACTGCCAAGATCGCAAGTGACAGTCAGTCAGTCAGTTAGTCATTAAGTCAGTCAGTCATGGAGAGAGGGGCAAAGAGGAATCAAGGCTGGCGCTCTGGGACCAGCAAAAATTAAACGATGCATGGAAGTTTCCTGAAACATTTACCAAGATGTGTTCCCATCCTCAGTGGACTTACATTTCTATCAGAGGTGGCCTGGGTTCACATCCCTGCTCGACCAGAGGTAGGCAGCAAAACAGAAGGCCAAACTAAAATGGAAACAAAAAGAATCAGCGTTTAACATAAGGAAAGTTGATTCTGTATGATTTACATTCAACAACAGAGTATATTTTACGTTTAACAACAGAGTAACATGTAATCTGAGCAACACATCGCCTTTCAGTGCCCCGTTACATGAACATCATTCCAGATAGCGTGCTGGCCAATGAGATCATTTGCATTTTCATACTATGACAAGAAATGCATGGATAATCTCAGATAGGATGTTGATAAATCTCAATGCAATACTACAGTTGCCAAAAATAAAGCTACTGCTTTCCTTTTTCTCAATTTGTGTGAATCTGGATGAATTAATGCAAGCTAATCTATAGAAGCTACACAGCACCACTTAAACTTCCTTGACTTGAATTGGCAATAGCACAAATGGCCATACAGAAGATGGCCTCCATATGGAAGAGCAGGGGCATCAGCACCAGCCTCAAAGTCCGACTTCTCTGTGCCACAGCATTTGCTATAGCTTCATATGGTTGTGAGTCCAGGACCATGACAAGGGCTGACCTTCGTAGAGTGGATGCCTTTGAGATCTGGGCATACAGACGCATTCTCCGAGTGTCGTGGATGGAGAGGACAAACCGCTGAGTATTGGATACCACAGGGAGTGAGTTGATGCTGAGAAAACAGATGGCTGTGCGGAAGATGCATTTCTTTGGCCACGTCATGCGACGTGGAGGATTCAACAAAGAAATAACCCAGGGGTCAGTCGATGCAAAGAGACGGAGAGGTCATCCAATAACATCATGGAGGAACGACATAAAGCAGTGGACCGGACAGGGACTTGCAGCTGCATCAAGATCAGCAGTGGATCAAGATTGTTGGTGTGGACTAGTGATGGCCACCGCAGCGCAAATTGCGTCATCGGACTGAAGAGAGAGACTTGACTGAAAGACCACACTCTTCCCACAATGTCAGACTTTAGGAAGGCCTTTGTGCAATATGATATACATAGCCCTACCTAATTGTTTCCATTTTCTTTTAGTATCCACACAGGGTTTTCTGATATGGGTCATTCCATACATGTTGGGTCAAAAAGTGTGACATTTTCTGTGTCCCTGTTTCACCTGACCCGTGTAATTTGCAACTTTCATTAAAATTATCTTCAAATTAATAGTTTGGCAGGTACTTTGGTTTACACAATCACTCTTGGCGACAGAAAGCTTTAATCATGTTAAAGGGAATATACATCAAATTTTATGGAATGACCTACATGAACTTTTTTGAAACAGTTTTCTTGTGAGTAATTGAAATTTGGAATTTTTTGTCATTAGTCCCCATTCCAAAAGGTTATGCCACTAGAATTGTCTGTCACCCTTTAGCCACTTTTTGAAATTAAACTGAACAAATGTTTTTGTCATTATTAACCTTCTGGATGATGACGACTGGCCACAGCTTGCCGCCTAGCACCTTGATCTCAAAGACAGGCTTCTGGAATTCCTTGTCACAAGTATCTCTGGAATCCACATACTACAAACACACAAACAAAAGCAGATGGGTCAGGTTAGCATGGGGGGTGAGGTTCTATTCCAACCAAAGCCACTGCATGGGTTGAGGTTTCCATTCTTACTTTATTTTTGCATTTTCCTCAAAGATGTATCCTCCATGTTTTGTTTTTCAAGTTTTATACCAACAAAATCCATTTCGTTTCTTAAAATTTTATTTTATTGCAATACAAAGGTCATCTACTTTTGAATGAAACATTGCCTGAAAAAAGTCAGCCCATGTGCAGTTATGGAATGATTACTTCACAAATTTTGAATCATTTCCAGCAAAGACTGATTCCCGCCACCATTTAAAATTGGTTATGTGGATACACGAACCAGTCTCCTCACAGGACAAATCTCTGTTATGTGCAAACGCAAACCAAACTAAAAACCAGAGCAAAAAATACGGAAAAACATTTTTCTCATTAAAATAAACACTACAGGGTGGGCCCCCCCCAAAAAAATTTGCTACCCTGATACTCAAACAACCTGTACCAATGCATGGGGAATTCTGTAAAAAAAAAAAAAAGATACCAAGATCACCCAATTCGGTTCAGTGGTTTTGTTCTAGAGCCTATTTTGTGAAACAAAGTTGGGAGTCATTTTGTCCCGATGAATTACTAAACCCCGCCCGTGAATTTGACTTAATTGGATAGAGGCATTAATTATTATGTTATAATACCCATATGAAAGATATGTGCTGCACAAATAGGCTCTGCAGCAAAAACTACTGGACCGAATCGGGAGAGCTTGGTATCATGTTTCTTCTTAAAAGATCCTCCATCCATTGGTACAAGTGGTTTGAGTCTCAAGGTAGTGGGAGTATGCCATTCCGTTGTGTTTTTGGACCACCCTGTATATTAAAACCTGTTAGGAGAAATCGAAAAATGTTGTGGTTCAGGCAATTTCTACCTTGGTGCCAGATTGTTTCAGTCCAAGTTCCTCCAATGTTGCATCATACAAGACACCGTCTGATGGCAGGGAAACATGGCTCTCTGGGCCGTTAAAGACAAGCGCTCTCTTTTCAACAGTTGGATAAGTCCTGAAAGTAAAACATTTTGCACTTAAATCATGAAAACTGAAAAGTGAATACTGAATGTGTGGAAAGTCCCGCATGGGTTGAATTCAGTCAAAAGAAGTTTAAAAAGTGGTACAAAGTACAATTCAAAGAAGTGTTATGAAGTTTCAACTGCCAAAACTGACAACCAAGTTAAATTCATTGGCAGTTACAATAGTACAGAGTAGTACATGAAGTCAATTATCACAAGTCCATCACAAGTCAAATCACAAGTGTACAAAACCTTTCGTTTGTTGGATCCAGCAGAGTGGTTTATGCACAGTTCTTTCACCTTCAACACGTTTTTTCCTGATTTGAATAGTTTTTCAAACTCATAATTGAAACTACTAGCTTGTAAGTTAAAAGATTGCTTATGTAACGTAGAAAAACGGATCACTAGAGAAAAACACCTGGTTCCAATGATTATGTCGCGATTTAGTTTTTAAACTGGGACAAAAAAAAAGAAAGAAAAGGAATCAAGGAAACAAAAATAGACTTCTCACAAAATTTAATTTAGTCTCAAAAAACTTCCAACAAAAAAAACAATTTCTATCCTCAAGCACAAAAAAACTAGTTTCCAGAAATATTTCAAGGCACAAAATCTCAATCAGGAACAACAATGAATAAAACACTCAAAAGAATTTGCCAAGGATAAAAAAATAATTTGATAAAAAAAACTAAGTTAAAATAATAAAAACCAAAGGGAAAAGAAAGGAGAAACCCACACAGCACTAAAGGAAATGACTCTAAAAGCACAGGAATGAACTAAAAACCTGTAACAAGAAAATAAGAAAGAAACAAATGGCAATTTAAAAACAGTTCTTATAAAACAAAACTCCTATGAAACTACAGTCCATGTACTAAAGTATACTCTAAGCAACAAAAGGGTCCAAATGCAAGTTTGCCACTGTGTGCACAAGGGATTAACACATATAAACTTCAAGATCCTGCACAGTCCTATGGGCCTCAATAATGATATGCAAATCCTCTGGACTGCCTCAATAAACTATTACTTCTAGGAAGGAGGGAACAAAGGATTAAGGCATGGTCTAGGCTAAATGAATACAGGTCTACGTACATGAAGTCAAAAAGAGCAACTAAAAAACCTAGAATAATATGAAAATCAACTCAAAATGCAAGAAAAAGGAACTTAAACTCTGAGGATATTATACACATGAAACTTAAATGCAGGTAATCCTAGACTCAAGCAATTAAAACTTGGACAAACTTATATTACAAAACTTATTAGAAAATCACTCATTTTCAATACTTTCCAATAAAAGGACTTCTCAAATATCTAGAAATAAGCCAAAACTGACTTAAAAAGTTACAAAAAAAAAACTTAACAGTCATCATAAGATTCAAAGTTTCTAAACAAAAAGGCTAGTTAAAACGACTTCCAAGAAAAGAGTGGAGACAAAAACAGTTTAATGTATAGGAAAAAGAACTCTTATCTTAAAAGGAGCTAAAATGATACTGAACTGGATAATATGATGATAAAGGCAAATATAAAACTGGAATTATACAATAATAAGAAAATTAATGAAAACTCACCAATGACTGGACTAGCAGACAAAAGAAACAGCTAGGAAGACACTCTCCAGGTAGGAGGAAATGTATGACTATATGATGTTAAGTTGTCTCACTGCTGGTCTGCTGGGTAATAATCCCTCTGGCATGACAATGTGACAGCTTTTATATGGGGGGACTTGTGGGCTAATATAAACAAACAGGGGGTCACACTACCAGGAAAAAGGGGGGGGGGACATCTAAACTTCAACTAAAATGATTTTCTTTTCTAAGGGGAGCTACTCCTATTTAATACACTATGAAAATACACAAGGAAAACTTGGCCCTGCCACACTCACGCCATCTTTAAAATGTTGGCTCCTGACAACACAAAAAAAAATACATACAAAATACTTCTAATTTATATACAAAATAATTTACTATTGAAATCGAACTGATGATCTGATGACACGCCTTGGTCTGGTGAAGATTTCCACAGATTCATCAGAGCTTGAGAGAGAGCCGTCATCATCCGAATGGGAGTCTGGAGATATATCTGGGAACTGAGGTGGAGGAGCGACTGGGGAAGGTACATCTTGGGACTCATGTGAAGGGGGAGCTTTGGTTGCCATCTCCTGCTGCTTCACTTTCTTCAGGTGCTGCCTCATGTACTGCATGGTGTCGTTGTGCTGGCTGGGCCAAAAGTATCGACCCCTCACTTGTTTCAGGACATGGCCGTATCCTCCTGTCTCCATGCTGTTATGCAAACTGCACAGTACTTTGTCCCTTAAACTGCGGGGTAGTACTGGTACCAGTACAGAATTTCCCTTGCCTTCTCCTCTTCTGTACAAAAGTAAGCCACCTCCCACATCCAGGCGATCCCAGACATTCAGTAGTCGTTGTACCGATTTAGGTTGACGTGCCTTTGTACTCTGGCTGATCCTCATAGGATTTGACAGTTTAAGTTCCACCACTTTCCTGATGGCAGGATCTTGTTGCTGTCCTTGGCGCAGACGGTGACTGTGGCTACATCGGATGCCTCCAATACCCTGGCTTGACTGACCACTGGTAGGGGCAACGGTAGGGTCTACTGGTTGTCTTCGATGGGGGACACGAGGGGCTTCTTTTGGACTCTTGGGATCTGGTTCGTTGATGGAGACTGGGGACACTGGTACATCTGGAACGGGCTGAGGGATGGGGACTTCTGGAACTGGCCAGGACTGGTGCAGGACACACTCCAGACTTCGAATGTAGTGCCTCTGTTGTTGCTGCTCACGGATAACTTGGCTGAGGACTGATTTCAATGTGTTTATTTGTTGAAACTGCTGTACAATCACTTGTTGCATGTGTGTTTGATGTTGCAGCAGCTGTAGGATGCTCAACTGCGGTTCAGCTAACGGCACTTGGTCGACGTGGTTAGAGCTGGTGGGCAGTGGGTCAAATCCACACAACTGAAGGGTAGTCAGGACCTCCGTCATGGTGTTTTAGTCATCCTGCACTTCTCAAGTTCATTAACCAAAAAGCACTGTGTGGGTTTCGATTTAAAAAAAAAAACTTTCAAAGAAGAAAAAATGTCCCAGCTAAAAAACAAAAATGGCTAAATTCCTAAAGAAAATTAATCATCCCGGGTTTCGGCACCAAAAATGTAACGTAGAAAAACGGATCACTAGAGAAAAACACCTGGTTCCAATGATTATGTCGCGATTTAGTTTTTAAACTGGGACAAAAAAGAAAGAAAGAAAAGGAATCAAGGAAACAAAAATAGACTTCTCACAAAATTTAATTTAGTCTCAAAAAACTTCCAACAAAAAAAAACAATTTCTATCCTCAAGCACAAAAAAACTAGTTTCCAGAAATATTTCAAGGCACAAAATCTCAATCAGGATCAACAGCGAATAAAACACTCAAAAGAATTTGCCAGGGATAAAAAAAATAATCTGATAAAAAACTAAGTTAAAATAATAAAACCCAAAGAAGAAAAAAAGGAGAAACCCACACAGCACTAAAGGAAATGACTCTAAAAGCACAGGAATGAACTAAAAACCTGTAACAAGAAAATAAGAAAGAAACAAATGGCAATTTAAAAACAGTTCTTATAAAACAAAACTCCTATGAAACTACAGTTCATGTACTAAAGTATGCTCTAAGCAACAAAAGGGTCCAAATGCAAGTTTGCCACTGTGCGCACACGGGATTAACACATATAAACTTCAAGATCCTGCACAGTCCTATGGGCCTCAATAATGATATGCAAATCCTCTGGACTGCCTCAATAAACTATTACTTCTAGGAAGAAGGGAACAAAGGCTTAAGGCATGGTCTAGGCTAAATGAATACAGGTCTACGTACATGAAGTCAAAAAGAGCAACTAAAAAACCTAGAATAATATGAAAATCAACTCAAAATGCAAGAAAAAGGAACTTAAACTCTGAGGATATTATACACATGAAACTTAAATGCAGGTAATCCTAGACTCAAGTAATTAAAACTTGGACAAACTTATATTACAAAACTTATTAGAAAATCACTCATTTTCAATACTTTCCAATAAAAGGACTTCTCAAATATCTAGAAATAAGCCAAAACTGACTTAAAAAGTTACAAAACAAAACTTAACAGTCATCATAAGATTCAAAGTTTCTAAACAAAAAGGCTAGTTAAAACGACTTCCAAGAAAAGAGTGGAGACAAAAACAGTTTAATGTATAGGAAAAAGAACTCTTATCTTAAAAGGAGCTAAAATGATACTGAACTGGATAATATGATGATAAAGGCAAATATAAAACTGGAATTATACAATAATAAGAAAATTAATGAAAACTCACCAATGACTGGACTAGCAGACAAAAGAAACAGCTAGGAAGACACTCTCCAGGTAGGAGGAAATGTATGACTATATGATGTTAAGTTGTCTCACTGCTGGTCTGCTGGGTAATAATCCCTCTGGCATGACAATGTGACAGCTTTTATATGGGGGGACTTGTGGGCTAATATAAACAAACAGGGGGTCACACTACCAGGAAAAGGGGGGGGGGGACATCTAAACTTCAACTAAAATGATTTTCTTTTCTAAGGGGAGCTACTCCTATTTAATACACTATGAAAATACACAAGGAAAACTTGGCCCTGCCACACTTACATTCTACAATATTACTGTTTGTAAATGCTCGCCATCTAACATGCCATTTGATCGTCAGCATGGAGTTGCAGTGTTCAAAACTTGGGACAGTCACAACTCTAGTTAGGACCAATGCTATATAGCTGAGCCAGGCCCGTCGCCAGCCCTGAGCATCAAGGGGGGGGGGCCATAGTACCAACTAGGGGGGCCCACTACCATAAAAAATACAAAAATACATATGTATGGCTTTTGTCATTGGGGGGCCAATTGCTCGCCAAGGGGGGCCTGGCCCCACCAGGCCCCCCCCCCCTTTGGCGACAGGCTTGTAGCTGAGACTTAACAAAATCAAATAGTAATACTTTCAAATATTATCCACACTTACCTGATGAATATGAGGTCTTCTGGGCCGCTTCCCGGCAAGGGTAAGACCCATACTGCGCGGAAACTCATCCTGGATCAAACAGTAGAGGGTTTCCTCACATTGTTGGAAATTGTTGCTAAAGGCTTAAGATACCAAGCCCTGCGACCTGTACACATATTCCAACATGAAAGAGTTCAATGATTTAGGTCACATTTCAGTTATTAAGGTCAGCAGATTATACTAAAAATTTTAAATTACCAGTAATTTTCTGTTGCTTTTAATGAAAAAACAATAAAAGTCCAGTCTCTGGGTCCCATTTATAGGTCTACTTGGACCCCAACATTTTAAATTGCAGTTTCAATATTTAGGTAAAATCAAAAGGTCAATGGCGCATGCCCATGACCTTCGAGAAAAATCCTGCAGTCGAACAATCGGACAATCTCTGTCCATAGAGCAAGGAACAGTTTATTTCCCCTAAATTAGGCCTACAGGAAACGTTGACGTCTAGTAGAGGCAGGGAATTTGACTATTCTAATTAATGTCCATTGCAAATAATCAATGGAAAGAATTTAGTATCCAGACGCCACTTCAGCAGTTGTGTACAAAGTCTATGGAGAGTCAAGCAAATTTTCTTCAGGCAGTTCCTAACAAAATTGGAAATACATGTCTCAGTCCAAGATTCATGTCTTTTCAACAGTTTTGCAATGACTGACCTTTATTGAGATGACATAATGAGGAAGAAAGTGGCGTCAGGTTCCAACATTTTTTCCGAATCAATTAAGAAAAGTCTACATTTAAAGTTCAGGAAACAAAACCTTTTCAGGAAATTTAGCAGCAGCCTAGAAGAAAAAAAACAACTCACTGCCATGACTGCCTTGTGGCTTACAATACAGCGGAAGTCCAGTAGGCTGCATGTATTTGACACACATCTCCTAAGCTATAAAGTTCATAATTAACACCCCAAATGGTGATGTTACGCCCCAACTATGGTCATGGGAGCAACTATAGTTGGGCCAGTTCCATAGTCGGGGCGGTACCAACTGGAACCGGGCAAAAACGATGACATCACAGTTCCGCACACGCACAGTTGTGCCAGTGCCTGATCGGTGTAGCAACGATCGTAAGCAGTTAAGCCCTATTTACATACAAAAACGCCCGACCTGGAAGCAAAACTATTTCTTGTCAAAAGTATAAACAACCATGACAACCTTTCCAACAGGAGCAAGTTTGATGCCTCCGGCGATTCTGTCTTTCTGAAAACTTGATTCAATTTCTCGAAATTGCAGAACCAGGCAATTTGAGGAGCCGGGCAATCAACTGTACTTATACTTGTGAAAATAAGTGCCGCATTAGTCCGAAAATTTGGGACTCTCAATACCGACTGTGTAGTGGGGCCGTATCATAAGTCCGACGCCTCATAAGTCCGAAATTTCGTATTAAAGTCCAACAAAGGACAAACGCTGTTTCGGACTTACGATGAGGTGTTGGACCTATGACTCTGAGGTGTCAGACTCACGCGGCGTCAGACCTAGTATGAGGCAGAAATATGCCTCATACATGTCATAAGTCCAACGCCTAGTCACGTTAATATTAAGTCCGACACCTGTAATACTTAATAGTATAAATAAGTCTGACGCCTCATAAGTCCGAAATTTCAGACTTATGATCATGATGAGGCATCGGACCTATATGACTACGAGGCGTCAGACTTATGACCGGTGTAGTTGGGCCATGCTGTAGTAACTTAGGGCATCAGTACTAAAAATCCCGCTCCCAGCCCCCCGCCCCTCCCCCAAAAGGAAACAGTCGATCATCATGATCATGTCGATTGCTCGATGCTCTATGTTGTTCCCAATGTGGCAGTGCACATGGCATTGTGCATCTGTTGTTGGCTACAGTTGACACTGTTTATTGCATACCCACCAATGTCAATGTGTGCCCGACTTTACAGACTTCACTCATGAAACTTCTTCTCAATGTTATTCAACAGCAAAATAGTCTGAGCGTACCGTACCAGCGCGGCAGCACCAGGCTGATCTTGGCACGAAAATTGGGCCGGATTTTCGGCTGGCCGGATTTTCGGCTAAGCACTATTTTTACGGCGGCGCGCCGCCGTGAAGATAACGACTACGGTGGCCCTAAACAGCCATTGCAAATAAACCTTGGGAGAAAACGAATTATAAAGGAAGTTCAACTTCTTATCACGGTGAATTACCTTAAATAACTGAAACTGTTGTTTATTCGACTCTAAAGTAAATCGTAATGAAAACTGTAGCAATTTATTTTAAGAATTGGGAATGTTAATGTTATAAATGTTAACGTTGCTGAATAAAGGTTCTGCCTTAAAGCCGGTGAGAGGGCGCTATATCCGCCAGACTGCCACTCAAGTAGTGGTGCGTTGCGGGAAGGACCGGGTCCTAGGCATGAGAATCCTGTTTAAACAGGAATTCCTATTTATTTTTGCCAAAATGTCCCGGGGGTGCCTCATTTCACATTTTTCTTTCCTTTTTTTCATAAAAATTAATGCTCAAACGGCCAGAACGCAATTTTCTTTTCCCAAACTACAGGGTTGTTTAGCGCCCTCTACGATACTTTTATGACACGTACGTACGCAGGTAAAGAAAATACGGATATCCCATTTTGAAATAATTTTGTACCATCCTAAATGTCAGAAATGTCCCGTTCCAATTGCAAACACGGGTTGAGGGACATCCAAAATGTATTCTATTCGCGCCCCGAATAAATCGGTATTGAAACAGAGTCAGCCCAATGAAATTAATCCAACGATTGATAATTACAATACAAAAGACCGGTTTTTGCAAAGAAAATACGGATATACTATTTTGAAATGATTTTGTACCATCCTACATGTACGAAATGTCCCGTTCCAATTGCATACACGGGTTAAGGGACTCTCAAAGTGTATTCTATTCGCGCCCCGAATAAATCGGTATTGAAACACAGTCAGCCCAATTAAATTAATCCAACGATTGATAATTACAATACAAAAAACTGGTTTTTGCAAAGAAAATACGGAAACCCCATTTTGAAATGATTTTGTACCATCCTACATGTCCGAAATGTCCCGTTCCAATTGCATACACGGGTTAAGGGACTCTCAAAGTGTATTCTATTCGCGCCCCGAATAAATCGGTATTGAAACAGAGTCAGCCCAATTAAATTAATCGGAGATTGATAATTAACGTACAAAACAGCCGTTTTCCAACGAAAATACGGATATCCCATTTTGAAATGATTTTGTACCATCCTCAATGTCCGAAATGTCCCGTTCCAATTGCATACACGGGTTGAGGGACATCCAAAGTGTATTCTATTCGCGCCCCGAATAAATCGGTATTGAAACAGAGTCAGCCCAATGAATTTAATCCAACGATTGATAATTATAATACAAAACAGCCGGTTTCCAACGAAATACGGATATCCCAATTTGAAATGATTTTGTACCATTCTAAATGTCCGAAATGTCCCGTTCCACTTGCATACACGGGTTAAGGGACTCTCAAAGTGTATTCTATTCGCGCCCCGAATATATCGGTATTGAAACAGAGTCAGCCCAATGAAATTAATTCAACGATTGATAATTACAATACAAAAGACCGGTTTTCCAACGAAAATACGGATATCCCATTTTGAAATGATTTTGTACCATCCTAAATGTCCGAAATCTGGCGTTCCACTTGCATACACGGGTTAAGGGACTCTCAAAGTGTTTTCTATTCGCGCCCCGAATAAATCGGTATTGAAACAGAGTCAGCCCAATTAAATTAATCCGACGATTGATAATTAACGTACAAAATAGCCGTTTTACAACGAAAATTCGGATATCCCAATTTAATATGATTTTGTACCATCCTAAATGTCCGAAATGTCCCGTTCCAATTGCATACACGGGTTGAGGGACATCCAAAGTGTATTCTTTTCGCGCCCCGAATAAATCGGTATTGAAACAGAGTCAGCCCAATTAAATTAATCCAACAATTCATAATTAACGTACAAAACAGCCGTTTTCCAACGAAAATACGGATATACCATTTTGAAATGATTTTGTACCATCCTAAATGTCCGAAATGTCCCGTTCCAATTGCAAACACGGGTTGAGGGACATCCAAAGTGTATTCTATTCGCGCCCCGAATAAATCGGTATTGAAACAGAGTCAGCCCAATGAAATTAATCCAACGATTGATAATTTACGTACAAAACAGCCGTTTTCCAACGAAAATACGGATATCCCATTTTGAAATGATTTTGTACCATCCTAAATGTCCGAAATGTCCCGTTCCACTCGTATACATGGGTTAAGGGACTCTCAAAGTGTATTCTATTCGCGCCCCGAATAAATCGGTATTGAAACAGAGTCCGCCCAATCAATTTAATCCAACGATTGATAATTACAATACAAAACAGCCGGTTTCCAACGAAATACGGATATCCCAATTTGAAATGATTTTGTACCATTCTAAATGTCCGAAATGTCCCGTTCCAATTGCATACACGGGTTAAGGGACTCTCAAAGTGTATTCTATTCGCGCCCCGAATAAATCGGTATTGAAACAGAGTCAGCCCAATTAAATTAATCCAACGATTGATAATTACAATACAAAAGACCGGATTTTGCAAAGAAAATACGGATATCCCTTTTTGAAATGATTTTGTACCATCCTAAATGTCCGAAATGTCCCGTTCCAATTGCATACACGGGTTGAGGGACTCTCAAAGTGTATTCTATTCGCGCCCCGAATAAATCGGTATTGAAACAGAGTCCGCCCAATCAATTTAATCCAACGATTGATAATTACAATACAAAACAGCCGGTTTCCAACGAAATACGGATATCCCAATTTGAAATGATTTTGTACCATTCTAAATGTCCGAAATGTCCCGTTCCAATTGCATACACAGGTTAAGGGACTCTCAAAGTGTATTCTATTCGCGCCCCGAATAAATCGGTATTGAAACACAGTCAGCCCAATTAAATTAATCCAACGATTGATAATTACAATGCAAAAGACCGGTTTTTGCAAAGAAAATACGGATATCCCATTTTGAAATGATTTTGTACCATCCTACATGTCCGAAATGTCCCGTTCCAATTGCATACACGGGTTAAGGGACTCTCAAAGTGTATTCTATTCGCGCCCCGAATAAATCGGTATTGAAACAGAGTCAGCCCAATTAAATTAATCCGACGATTGATAATTTACGTACAAAATAGACGTTTTACAACGAAAATTCGGATATCCCAATTTAATATGATTTTGTACCATTCTAAATGTCCGAAATGTCCCGTTCCAATTGCATACACGGGTTGAGGGACATCCAAAGTGTATTCTATTCGCGCCCCGAATAAATTGGTATTGAAACACAGTCAGCCCAATGAAATTAATCCAACGATTGATAATTACAATACAAAAGACCGGTTTTTGCAAAGAAAATACGGATATCCCATTTTGAAATGATTTTGTACCATCCTACATGTCCGAAATGTCCCGTTCCGATTGCATACACGGGTTAAGCGACGCTCAAAGTGTATTCTATTCGCGCCCCGAATATATCGGTATTGAAACAGAGTCCGCCCAATCAATTTAATCCAACGATTGATAATTACAATACAAAACAGCCGGTTTCCAACGAAATACGGATATCCCAATTTGAAATGATTTTGTACCATTCTAAATGTCCGAAATGTCCCGTTCCAATTGCATACACAGGTTAAGGGACTCTCAAAGTGTATTCTATTCGCGCCCCGAATAAATCGGTATTGAAACAGAGTCAGCCCAATTAAATTAATCCAACGATTGATAATTACAATACAAAAGACCGGTTTTTGCAAAGAAAATACGGATATCCCATTTTGAAATGATTTTGTACCATCCTACATGTCCGAAATGTCCCGTTCCAATTGCATACACGGGTTAAGGGACTCTCAAAGTGTATTCTATTTGCGCCCCGAATAAATCGGTATTGAAACAGAGTCAGCCCAATTAAATTAATCCGACGATTGATAATTTACGTACAAAATAGCCGTTTTACAACGAAAATTCGGATATCCCAATTTAAAATGATTTTGTACCATTCTAAATGTCCGAAATGTCCCGTTCCAATTGCATACACGGGTTGAGGGACATCCAAAGTGTATTCTATTCGCGCCCCGAATAAATCGGTATTGAAACACAGTCAGCCCAATGAAATTAATCCAACGATTGATAATTACTCTACAATAGACCGGTTTTTGCAAAGAAAATACGGATATCCCATTTTGAAATGATTTTGTACCATCCTACATGTCCGAAATGACCCGTTCCGATTGCATACACGGGTTAAGCGACGCTCAAAGTGTATTCTATTCGCGCCCCGAATATATCGGTATTGAAACAGAGTCAGCCCAATGAATTTAATCAAACGATTGATAATTACAATACAAAACAGCCGGTTTCCAACGAAATACGGATATCCCAATTTGAAATGATTTTGTACCATTCTAAATGTCCGAAATGTCCCGTTCCACTTGCATACACGGGTTAAGGGACTCTCAAAGTGTATTCTATTCGCGCCCCGAATAAATCGGTATTGAAACAGAGTCAGCCCAATTAAATTAATCCAACGATTGATAATTTACGTACAAAACAGCCGTTTTCCAACGAAAATACGGATATCCCATTTTGAAATGATTTTGTACCATCCTAAATGTCCGAAATGACCCGTTCCACTTGTCTACATGGGTTAAGGGACTCTCAAAGTGTATTCTATTCGCCGCCGAAGAAATCGGTATTGAAACAGAGTCAGCCCAATGAAATTAATCCAACGATTGATAATTACAATACAAAAGACCGGATTTTGCAAAGAAAATACGGATATCCCCTTTTGAAATGATTTTGTACCATCCTACATGTCCAAAATGTCCCGTTCCAGTTGCATACCCCGGTTAAGGGACTCTCAAAGTGTATTCTATTCGCGCCCCGAATAAATCGGTATTGAAACAGAGTCAGCTCAATTAAATTAATCCAAAGATTAAACAATTAACGTACAAAACAGCCGTTTTCCAACGAAAATACGGATATCCCATTTTGAAATGATTTTGTACCATCCTACATGTCCGAAATGTCCCGTTCCAATTGCATACACGGGTTGAGGAACATCCAAAGTGTATTCTATTCGCGCCCCGAATAAATCGGTATTGAAACAGAGTCAGCCCAATGAAATTAATCCAACGATTGATAATTACAATACAAAATAGCCGTTTTACAACGAAAATTCGGATATCCCAATTTAATATGATTTTGTACCATCCTAAATGTCCGAAATGTCCCGTTCCAGTTGCATACACGGGTTAAGGGACTCTCAAAGTGTATTCTATTCGCGCCCCGAATAAATCGGTATATTGAAACAGAGTCAGCCCAATTAACTGAATCGAACGATTGATAATTACGATACAAAAGACCGGTTTTTGCAAAGAATATGCGGATATCCCATTTTGAAATGATTTTGTACCATCCTAAATGTCCGAAATGTCCCGTTCCAATTACATACACGGGTTGAGGGACGTCCAAAATGTATTCTATTCGCGCCCCGAATAAATCGGTATTGAAACACAGTCAGCCCAATTAAATTAATCCGACGATTGATAATTAACGTACAAAACAGCCGTTTTCCAACGAAAATACGGATATCCCATTTTGAAATGATTTTGTACCATCCTAAATGTCCGAAATGTCCCGTTCCACTTGTCTACATGTGTTAAGGGACTATCAAAGTGTATTCTATTCGCGCCCCGAAGAAATCGGTATTGAAACAGAGTCAGCCCAATGAAATTAATCCAACGATTGATAATTACAATACAAAAGACCGGATTTTGCAAAGAAAATACGGATATCCCATTTTGAAATGATTTTGTACCATCCTACATGTCCGAAATGTCCCGTTCCAATTGCATACACGGGTTAAGGGACTCTCAAAGTGTATTCTATTCGCGCCCCGAATAAATCGGTATTGAAACAGAGTCAGCCCAATTAAATTAATCCGACGATTGATAATTTACGTACAAAATAGACGTTTTACAACGAAAATTCGGATATCCCAATTTAATATGATTTTGTACCATTCTAAATGTCCGAAATGTCCCGTTCCAATTGCATACACGGGTTGAGGGACATCCAAAGTGTATTCTATTCGCGCCCCGAATAAATTGGTATTGAAACACAGTCAGCCCAATTAAATTAATCCAACGATTGATAATTACAATACAAAAGACCGGTTTTTTGCAAAGAAAATACGGATATCCCATTTTGAAATGATTTTGTACCATCCTACATGTCCGAAATGTCCCGTTCCGATTGCATACACGGGTTAAGCGACGCTCAAAGTGTATTCTATTCGCGCCCCGAATATATCGGTATTGAAACAGAGTCAGCCCAATGAATTTAATCAAACGATTGATAATTACAATACAAAACAGCCGGTTTCCAACGAAATACGGATATCCCAATTTGAAATGATTTTGTACCATCCTAAATGTCCGAAATGTCCCGTTCCACTTGCATACACGGGTTAAGGGACTCTCAAAGTGTATTCTATTCGCGCCCCGAATAAATCGGTATTGAAACAGAGTCAGCCCAATTAAATTAATCCAACGATTGATAATTTACGTACAAAACAGCCGTTTTCCAACGAAAATACGGATATCCCATTTTGAAATGATTTTGTACCATCCTAAATGTCCGAAATGTCCCGTTCCACTTGTCTACATGTGTTAAGGGACTATCAAAGTGTATTCTATTCGCGCCCCGAAGAAATCGGTATTGAAACAGAGTCAGCCCAATGAAATTAATCCAACGATTGATAATTACAATTCAAAAGACCGGATTTTGCAAAGAAAATACGGATATCCCCTTTTGAAATGATTTTGTACCATCCTACATGTCCAAAATGTCCCGTTCCAGTTGCATACCCCGGTTAAGGGACTCTCAAAGTGTATTCTATTCGCGCCCCGAATAAATCGGTATTGAAACAGAGTCAGCCCAATTAAATTAATCCAAAGATTAAACAATTAACGTACAAAACAGCCGTTTTCCAACGAAAATACGGATATCCCATTTAGAAATGATTTTGTCCCATCCTAAATGTCCGAAATGTCCCGTTCCAATTGCATACACGGGTTGAGGAACATCCAAAGTGTATTCTATTCGCGCCCCGAATAAATCGGTATTGAAACAGAGTCAGCCCAATGAAATTAATCCAACGATTGATAATTACAATACAAAACAGCCGGTTTCCAACGAAATACGGATATCCCATTTTGAAATGATTTTGTACCATCCTAAATGTCCGAAATGTCCCGTTCCACTTGCCTACACGGGTTAAGGGACTCTCAAAGTGTTTTCTATTTGCGCCCCGAATAAATCGGTATTGAAACAGAGTCAGCCCAATTAAATTAATCCGGCGATTGATAATTAACGTACAAAATAGCCGTTTTACAACGAAAATTCGGATATCCCAATTTAATATGATTTTGTACCATCCTAAATGTCCGAAATGTCCCGTTCCAGTTGCATACACGGGTTAAGGGACTCTCAAAGTGTATTCTATTCGCGCCCCGAATAAATCGGTATATTGAAACAGAGTCAGCCCAATTAACTGAATCGAACGATTGATAATTACGATACAAAAGACCGGTTTTTGCAAAGAATATGCGGATATCCCATTTTGAAATGATTTTGTACCATCCTAAATGTCCGAAATGTCCCGTTCCAATTACATACACGGGTTGAGGGACGTCCAAAATGTATTCTATTCGCGCCCCGAATAAATCGGTATTGAAACACAGTCAGCCCAATTAAATTAATCCGACGATTGATAATTAACGTACAAAATAGCTGTTTTACAACGAAAATACAGATATCCCATTGTGAAATGATTTTGTACCATCCTAAATGTCCGAAATGTCCCGTTCCAATTGCATACAGGGTTAAAGGACATCCAAAGTGTATTCTATTCGCGCCCAGAATAAATAAGTATTGAAACAGTGTCAGCTCAATTAAATTAACCCGACAATTGATATAAATTAAGATATAAAACACCGGTGTTTACAAAGAAAATACGGATGTCCCATTTTAAAATGATTTGCCTTCAAAGGGATAATCGAAAAATATTTCATATAAAGCGCCCCGTGAAAATCTGTTGATTGAAAAACCCAGCCCAATTTTTTTCTAATGCAGTTGGAGGAATTGGGCAGACTTGTATAAGGACACACTGCAGACCTCACACCGGGAAACACTGTTCTATCAATCAACATGCAGATAAGATAATTGACCTCACAAATAAGTCCCCAGCGGCCAGCCTGGCAACTGCCAGCCACATGGTCGTAAAATTAATGGTTCCCATGTGGATGGCCTGCTCGAGCTGAGGCGTATGTATCAGCCCATAGATCAGCAACCAGCCAATCCAAATACAAGTAGTCTGGTTTCACCATTATGGTATGGAGCGATTGTGTGCTGAAATATAGGTGGACAGTGTTTTTTGGAACACAATACATACGGAGTATTAGTTTTTCCTTCCTAGGGTAGCCTATACTACACTAATCCACAAACTGTCCCTGATTATGTTTTAATCAATCATGCTGAACAAGGCAAGGGCAAATTCACCAAAATGTTTCCTACTGTTCAGACATATTTCAACATGATAATTTTATCTGCACGCTCATCAAAGTGTCAGGTTTATTTGGAGTGAGGAATGGCATTCATATATCACAAGATAAGCGCCGGGGGAGGGTGATTGTATCTACTCATCAAAGTGTCGGGTTTATTTGGTATGGTGTGATGAATGCCATTTCACATGCAAGATAATGAAAAGCGTATACATGTATGTTTCTGTAATGTAAGTGATTTTATTTTCCATATTGAGCAACATGCAATTTTTAAAGTTGGCATATAATTGTAATTTCATTGATCTTGCGGGTAAGATTGAAATACGAAATCTAATATACACCGCTATTGGGATTTACCCACATGAGTGAATTTGTCCATGTCCATGATTTAACCACACTGTAATGAAGTCAAATCCTATATGCAACCTCTTCAACTATTAAAAGTGCAGGGGATGCATTTTGTTGTTCTGATAAACAAGATGGGAAATTGGACTGGGGTATATATATTTCGACTGACTTCTGATGCAGCTTATAAAAAATCAAATGGTCGAGGCCGATTGATGAATGACGGAACTTTCACGTTAATCATTACATTTGGTATCTTTCATTTGCTATCCGCTCCGTGCACAAGTACCTCATTAACGGCCAGAAAAGGAGAGTTGACGCCTGACGCTCATGCGAAGACACGGTTGTTATAGCTTTTGCACACTCAGGAAGTCGTGCGTACTATGCGCACGAACCAGTACATACAGTACGCGCACGCTGTGTCCCCCGTCCACGGAGCTCGCAAAAGAGGTAAAAACGCGCCCTCTTTTGGTCGCGCACTGAGCCCATACTGTGCTTCTTGGATTAATAAATTCAAGGTCATCCAACCCTTAGATATTTTAAAAACAATGGATAGCAAAAACGGTAAAAGTAAAAGGGTGACAAAAGAGGAATTTTTGTCATTAACGATGGAACAAATTCATTCCAATTAAATCCAAAGCTGGAAATCTGTATTTCTGATGAAAAATGTTTGTTTTGCCCGAATTCTAGACTCGGTATGAAATTAATTGGGCTGAGACTGTTTCAATACCAATTTATTCGGGCGTTATAAAGTAAACTTTGAAAGTCATTTCACCCTCCTAGCCGTTCCGATCTGAATTATTTTGTAATTAACGATGGAACAAAATCGTTTGAAAATACGGCTTTCCGTTTCAATCAATGTCAATGGATGGCAAAAAGCCTGATCTCCGTCTTATATTTCAATTAATTGGGCGGTGCTTTTTAACGAACAGATTTTCTCGGTGCGCTAATAAAATCTTTGTTGATCATCTGATTCATCTCTTTGAAGGATTGTAAAAAAAAAAAAATGAATTTCTGTCATTAACGATGGAACAAATTCATTCCAAAGCTGGAAATCGGTATTTCTGATGGCCTAGGTATGAAATTAATTGGGCTGAGACTAATTCATCACCAATTAATTCGGGGCGCTTATAAAATAGACTTTGTAAGTCACTTTACCGATGTATCGAATTAGATCTGGAAATTTATGACATTTACGATGGAACAAAATCGTTTGAATATACGGTTTCCGTCTTACTTTTATCCCAATGGTGGTCCGCGTCCGCCTTATTGATCACGGGGAGACAGGGCTCAACGGTCGGCCGGCGCGAAGCGGTCCGCGCCTGCTAGGCCGGCCGGGCTGTCCCTGGGACAAAATTGGCCGCCGTAATCGGTGTTCCCTTCACCGCACTACAAACAACGAGTTTTGGGCAAAAAGCCTGCTCTCCGTCTCAGAATTTAATTAATTTGGCTGGGCTTTTGGAACGGGACATTTCGGACATTAAGAATGGTACAAAATCATTTCAAAATGGGATATCCGTATTTTCTTTGGGAAAACAGGTCTTTTGTATCGTAATTATCAATTGTCGGATTAATTTCATTGGGCTGACTCTGTTTCAATACCAATTTATTCGGGGCGCAAAAAGAATACACTTTGGATGTCCCTTAACCCGTGTATGCAATTTGAATCGGACATTTCGGACATTTAGGATGGTACAAAATCATTTCAAAATGAGACATCCGTACTTTCTTTGGAAAACGGCTGTTTTGTTCGTTAATTATCAATCGTTGGATTTAAATTAATTGGGCTGACTCTGTTTCAATACCGATTTATTCGGGGCGCGAATAGAATACACTTTGAGAGTCCCTTAACCCGTGTATGCAATTGGAACGGGACATTTCGGACATTTAGGATGGTACAAAATCATTTCAAATGGGATGTCCGTATTTTGTTGGGAAAACCGTTGTTTTGCAGGGTAATCATCAATCGTGGGATTAATTTAATTGGGCTGACACGTTTTTCAATACCGATTTATTCGGGGCGCGAATAGAATACACTTTGGATGTCCCCTAACCCGTGTATGCAATTGGAATGGGACATTTCGGACATTTAGGATGGTACAAAATTATTTCAAAATGGGACATCCGTACTTTCTTTGGAAAACGGCTGTTTTGTACGTTAATTATCAATAGTTGGATTAATTTAATTGGGCTGACTCTGTTTCAATACCGATTTATTCGGGGCGCAAATAGAATACACTTTCGATGCCCCTCAACCCGTGTATGCAATTGGAACGGGACATTTCGGACATTTAAGATGGTACAAAATCATTTTAAAATGGGATATCTGTATTTTCTTTGCACAAAAATGGTCTTTTGTATCCTTATAATCAACTATCTGATTAATTTAATTGGGCTGACACGTTTTTCAATACCGATTTATTCGGGGCGCGAATAGAATACACTTGGGATGTCCCTCAACCCGTGTATGCAATTGGAACGGGACATTTCGAGCATTTAGGATGGTACAAAATCATTTCAAAATGGAATATCCATATTTTCGTTGTAAAACGGCTATTTTGTATGTTAATTATCAATCGTGGGATTAATTTTATTGGGCTGACTGTGTTTCAATACCGATTTCTTCGGGGCGCGAATAGAATACACTTTGGATGTCCCTCAAGCCGTGTGTTTAATTGGAACGGGACATTTCGGACATTTAGGATGGTACAAAATCATTTCAAATGGGATGTCCGTATTTTGTTGGGAAAACCGTTGTTTTGCATGGTAATCATCAATCGTGGGATTAATTTAATTGGGCTGACACGTTTTTCAATACCGATTTATTCGGGGCGCGAATAGAATACACTTTGGATGTCCCTCAACCCGTGTATGCAATTGGAATGGGACATTTCGGACATTTAGGATGGTACAAAATCATTTCAAAATGGGACATCCGTACTTTCTTCGGAAAACGGCTGTTTTGTTCGTTAATTATCAATCGTTGGATTTAAATTAATTGGGCTGACTCTATTTCAATACCGATTTATTCGGGGCGCGAATAGAATATACTTTGAGAGTCCCTTAACCCGTGTATGCAATTGGAACGGGACATTTTGGACATTTAGGATGGTACAAAATCATTTCAAAATGGGACATCCGTACTTTCTTTGGAAAACGGCTGTTTTGTACGTTAATTATCAATCGTTGGATTAATTTAATTGGGCTGACTGTGTTTCAATACCGATTTATTCGGGGCGCGAATAGAATACACTTTGGATGTCCCTCAAGCCGTGTGTTTAATTGGAACGGGACATTTCGGACATTTAGGATGGTACAAAATCATTTCAAAAATTGAGTATCCGTATTTTTGTTGTAAAACGGCTATTTTGTACATTAATTATCAATCGTGGGATTAATTTAATTGGGCTGACTCTGTTTCAATACCGATTTATTCGGGGCGCGAATAGAATACACTTGGGATGTCCCTCAACCCGTGTATGCAATAAGAACGGGACATTTCGAGCATTTAGGATGGTACAAAATCATTTCAAATGGGATGTCCGTATTTTGTTGGGGAAACCGTTGTTTTGCATGGTAATCATCAATCGTGGGATTAATTTAATTGGGCTGACACGTTTTTCAATACCGATTTATTCGGGGCGCGAATAGAATACACTTGGGATGTCCCTCAACCCGTGTATGCAATTGGAACGGGACATTTCGAGCATTTAGGATGGTACAAAATCATTTCAAAATGGAATATCCATATTTTCGTTGTAAAACGGCTATTTTGTATGTTATTTATCAATCTTGGGATTAATTTTATTGGGCTGACTCTGTTTCAATACCGATTTAGTCGGGGCGCGAATAGAATAGACTTAGGGTGTCCTTCAACCCGTGTATGCAATTGGAACGGGACATTTCGGACATTTAGGATGGTACAAAATCATTTCAAATGGGATGTCCGTATTTTGTTGGGGAAAACGTTGTTTTGCATGGTAATCATCAATCGTGGGATTAATTTAATTGGGCTGACACGTTTTTCAATACCGATTTATTCGGGGCGCGAATAGAATATACTTTGGATGTCCCTCAACCCGTGTATGCAATTGGAACGGGACATTTCGGACATTTAGGATGGTACAAAATCATTTCAAAATGAGACATCCGTACTTTCTTTGGAAAACGGCTGTTTTGTTCGTTAATTATCAATCGTTGGATTTAAATTAATTGGGCTGACTCTGTTTCAATACCAATTTATTCGGGGCGCGAATAGAATACACTTTGAGAGTCCCTTAACCCGTGTATGCAATTGGAACGGGACATTTTGGACATTTAGGATGGTACAAAATCATTTCAAATGGGATGTCCGTATTTTGTTGGGGAAACCGTTGTTTTGCATGGTAATCATCAATCGTGGGATTAATTTAATTGGGCTGACACGTTTTTCAATACCGATTTATTCGGGGCGCGAATACAATACACTTTGGATGTCCCTTAACCCGTGTATGCAATTGGAACGGGACATTTCGGACATTTAGGATGGTACAAAATCATTTCAAAATGGGACATCCGTACTTTCTTTGGAAAACGGCTGTTTTGTTCGTTAATTATCAATCGTTGGATTTAAATTAATTGGGCTGACTCTGTTTCAATACCAATTTATTCGGGGCGCGAATAAAATACACTCTGAGAGTCCCTTAACTCGTGTATGCAATTGGAACGGGACATTTCGGACATTTTGGATGGTACAAAATCATTTCAAATGGGATGTCCGTATTTTGTTGGGAAAACCGTTGTTTTGCATGGTAATCATCAATCGTGGGATTAATTTAATTGGGCTGACACGTTTTTCAATACCGATTTATTCGGGGCGCGAATAGAATACACTTTGGATGTCCCTCAACCCGTGTATTGAATTGGAATGTGACATTTCGGACATTTAGGATGGTACAAAATCATTTCAATATGGGATATCCGTAATTTCTTTGGAAAACGGCTGTTTTGTACGTTAATTATCAATCGTTGAATTAATTTTATTGGGCTGACTCTGTTTCAATACTCATTTATTCGGGGCGCGAATAGAATACACTTTGGATGTCCCTTAACCCGTGTATGCAATTGGAACGGGACATTTCGGACATTTAGGATGGTACAAAATCATTTCAAATGGGATGTCCGTATTTTGTTGGGGAAAACGTTGTTTTGCATGGTAATCATCAATCGTGGGATTAATTTAATTGGGCTGACACGTTTTTCAATACCGATTTATTCGGGGCGCGAATAGAATATACTTTGGATGTCCCTCAACCCGTGTATGCAATTGGAACGGGACATTTCGGACATTTAGGATGGTACAAAATCATTTCAAAATGAGACATCCGTACTTTCTTTGGAAAACGGCTGTTTTGTTCGTTAATTATCAATCGTTGGATTTAAATTAATTGGGCTGACTGTGTTTCAATACCAATTTATTCGGGGCGCGAATAGAATACACTTTGAGAGTCCCTTAACCCGTGTATGCAATTGGAACGGGACATTTCGGACATTTAGGATGGTACAAAATCATTTCAAATGGGATGTCCGTATTTTGTTGGGGAAAACCGTTGTTTTGCATGGTAATCATCAATCGTGGGATTAATTTAATTGTGCTGACACGTTTTTCAATACCGATTTATTCGGGGCGCGAATAGAATACACTTTGGATGTCCCTCAACCCGTGTATGCAATTGGAATGGGACATTTCGGACATTTAGGATGGTACAAAATCATTTCAATATGGGATATCCGTAATTTCTTTGGAAAACGGCTGTTTTGTACGTTAATTATCAATCGTTGAATTAATTTAATTGGGCTGACTCTGTTTCAATACTGATTTATTTATTTACACTTTGGATGTCTCTTAACCCGTGTATGCAATTGGAACGGGACATTTCGGACATTTAGGATGGTACAAAATCATTTCAAAATGGGACATCCGTACTTTCTTTGGAAAACGGCTGTTTTGTTCGTTAATTATCAATCGTTGGATTTAAATTAATTGGGCTGACTCTGTTTCAATACCAATTTATTCGGGGCGCGAATAAAATACACTCTGAGAGTCCCTTAACTCGTGTATGCAATTGGAACGGGACATTTCGGACATTTTGGATGGTACAAAATCATTTCAAATGGGATGTCCGTATTTTGTTGGGAAAACCGTTGTTTTGCATGGTAATCATCAATCGTGGGATTAATTTAATTGGGCTGACACGTTTTTCAATACCGATTTATTCGGGGCGCGAATAGAATACACTTTGGATGTCCCTCAACCCGTGTATTGAATTGGAATGGGACATTTCGGACATTTAGGATGGTACAAAATCATTTCAATATGGGATATCCGTAATTTCTTTGAAAAACGGCTGTTTTGTACGTTAATTATCAATCGTTGAATTAATTTTATTGGGCTGACTCTGTTTCAATACTCATTTATTCGGGGCGCGAATAGAATACACTTTGGATGTCCCTTAACCCGTGTATGCAATTGGAACGGGACATCTCTGACATTTAGGATGGTAAAAAATCATTTCAAAATGGGATATCCGTATTTTCTTTGCAAAAACCGGTCTTTTGTATCGTAATTATCAATTGTCGGGTTAATTTAATTGGACTGACTGTGTTTCAATACCGATTTATTCGGGGCGCGAATGGAATACACTTTGGATGTCCCTCAACCCGTATATGCAATTGGAACGGGACATTTCGGATATTAAGGATGGTACAAAATCATTTCAAAATGGGATATCCGTATTTTCTTTGCAAAAAACGGTCTTTTGTAACCTTATTATCAACTATCTGATTAATTTAATTGGGCTGACTGAGTTTCAATACCGATTTATTCGGGGCGCGAATAGAATACACTTTGGATGTCTCTTAACCCGTATATGCAATTGGAACGGGACATTTCTGGCATTGAGGAGGGTACAGAATCATTTTACATTTAATACCTGCGTACGTACGTGTCATAAAAGTATCGTAGAGGGCGCTAAACAACCAGGTAGTTTGGGAAAAGAAAATTGCGGCCGGGCATTAATTTTTATGGGAAAAAAGGGGGGAAAAATGTGAAATGAGGCACCCCCGGGACATTTTGGCAAAAAACAAATAGGAATTCCTGTTTAAACAGGATTCTCATGCCTAGGACCCGGTCCTTCCCGCAACGCACCACTACTTAAGTGGCAGTCTGGCGGATATAGCGCCCTCTCATCGGCTATAGGACAGAACCTTTATTCAGTAACCTTAAAATTTATAACATTTACATTCCCAATTCTGAAAATAAATTGCCACAGTTTTCATTAATACGATTTACTTTAGAGTCGAATAAACAACAGTTTCAGTTATTTAAGGTAATTCACCGTGATAAGAAGTTGAACTTCCTTTATAAATCCTTTTCTCCTAAGGTTTATTTGCAATGACTGTTTAGGGCCACCGTAGTGGAAATCTTCACGGCGGCGCGCCGCCGTAAAAATAGTGCCTAACCGAAAATCCGGCCAGCCGAAAATCCGGCCCAATTTTCGTGCCAAGATCAGCCTGGTGCGGCAGCAGCAGAACTTTCTGCTCCAATCAATCGAGTTCTTCGACTAGACTCGACTATTGAGGGCGCAATATTTATAGCGTGTGACTACGTGCGTGGTGCAAACATAAACAGGAAGTTGATTGAAAAAAATCCCAGCTCAGATTCAGCTCTCTTTGTACTTTGTAGTTTGCTTTTCCCGCTGAAGAGTTCATAAGTACAGCTAGTGAGCAATATAGGAAGTACATGGGACAAGAAGCACGACAGTGACGAACCTGAGATGTTGTAGAGAGGTGTGTACATTCTTCTGCATTCTGTTCATTTCTTAAAATGGGGGCATGGGGGGCATATGATAGAAGAAGAAGAAGACCAAAGTGTGATTTAATTTATAGTTCTATACCTGGAGGCCTGATGGGGGGGGGGCAATTACTACATGTAGCCTGTGTGCTTAGTTTAATACCCTAAAATTATCAAGGTAGGTAGGGTAGGTTGGATATTTATTTTGCAACTTTTCTATGTTTATTTGTTATTCCTTACTGTGTTGTTTACTTTGTGGTACCCTGACTATAACCTGTTTTATTGTTTAATAGTTAATATTATAATAATGATAAAATTGTAGAGTGTAGTTTTTTTTTAAATTTTGGCCAAATGTAGCAATAAAATGTTTTAGGTTAGCAAATTGGCCACCCCCCAAAAAAAAATTTAGGGCCTACATGTAGGTCATGTTTCCGTAAACACACAGTTTAGTTTTTCAGCCTTGTGGAACAGGGTCCTGAAATGTACTTCTACCATAAAAACAACAAATTCTCCCTAGTTGGAATGAAGCAAAGAGTCCAATTGATTTTTTTTGTTTTCCCAGAAGTACATGTGTCGTTGGCACAATGGGTGGAGACAAGAAAAAGACACCCCCAGCGAGCGACGGAGAAAAAAAGCTGAGGGAGTTTACCGACGCTGCTGTGCAGACAACTGAGCAGGGCACAGCGGGCCGCAAACCTAGAACGCGATGTGGTTGCCTGCTAGTGTTCCTTCTGTCAGTGGTGATCGCGGTACTGGCCGTGGCTACAGCCCTCGTCGTCAAGAGCTACGAGATGAGGCGAATCGGGGAGATGATGGTCCGCAGCAAGATCGGGGAGGAAGGCTACGCAATGTTTCAGTCCTACGACCGAGACTCGGATGGTTATCTGAGCCTGGCTGAGTTCGAACCTCTTCTGAACAAGTTGGCCGCCCCTGACAATGTGGTGAGGTTTAGTCGCTACTTTAATACTCCCTAGGCCTTTTTCCTAGCATGTTGCCTCAATCCTGCAAAATCCCCAAATTTGCCTCGTGGAAAAATAGCATATCGCCTCAATCCTGTGAATTCTTCCATTATTTCTTGAATATGGTCCAGGGAGGGGTGGCAACTGAATCACATGTGAGTAGAGTTGTGCGTTGGTTCTCTCCTGTGCCACGAGGGTTTTTCTCCGGGCCCTCCGGTTTTCCTCCCTCTGGAAAAATCAAACACTTTCGATCTCAGTCTGTGCTCCGTGTTCATGTATGGGTCGATGTGGCCGGCAGCCATAGGCGCTTTTACGTGCCAGCGGCCCGACCACGTTGTAGCCGCGTCCTTCGCAATTCAGCATACCAGCTGCGAATAAGGATGATTAGCCTCCCAAATTATTATCATTATTATGTTGTGGCTGGGCCAGTGACATCCTGGAGCAGTACGGAGGATTTCAAGCATAATCCAAGCCTATATTTATGCATGGCTGAGCAATCCTACGAAATCAGTAACGCACCTTTGCATAACCTCAATCCTCCAAATGCCTCCACTTTGGCAAAGAGGATTTTGAAGGATTCGGGGCCATTGGGGTTAAATAGTTGTTTGTGTGTCATGTCCTTTATGACTGTGATGTAGGGGGGGTCCTGATTTAGTGTGTCAGACAGAGGGCTTGATGTAGGTATTGCACTTTTCATCAGTAGGTGCAAACAAAACGTAATGCTCTACAACGGTAAGTAAAAGTTGCTGAATACATGTAGTTTTGAAACCATACATTTGATGTGACACTACTCTGACAAAAGGGTTGGTTCATACCACAAAACTTTTGATTTAGTTACTAAGTAATGGACAACGGCAATGGGGTCATGGGGTCCGTCTCATACATGTGTATTTGCCCTGTGTATTATGAAAGCCATGATGTTCAGTTGTTGCTGGTGGATAGGAGCCAGCCTATGGTCCTATTAACCTGACTGACTGACTCATTGACTGACTGTTACTAGTGAATTAGACTTGCTTAAGTCTCGCCCTTGCCTGAATGTTTAAAATAGGAATATCTATAACATCAGTGTATGGCCTAAATCCGGTGTACACTGCAGGCCACATACATGAAAAGACTTCCAGCGAATAGCAATTGAATAGAATTTGGTGTGCTCTGGGACCAGCTTTACTAGGCTTGCCTTGTCTTGCCCACAAAGGCGAGGCAGCGAAGCCTTTGCCCCGCCCTGCAAAGCGGGCAAGGCCCCGCCCTGCAAAGCGGGCGAGGCGATGCTTCACGTGATATAACTGAACATGTGAATATAACTGAAATCTTATACTTGTCTGAATGAAAGAGATTTTGTTTTCAACATTGAGTTTTCAACATTGTGTTTTGAATTCAATTCAGTTCAATTCAATAGACATTCATTTCCATATATTGCAGAGAAAATGTACCAAGAATAACTACAAGAAAGATAATTAAACAAATGTATGGAGGCCAATTCTCAGAAAGCAAAGGCTTGTTACGGAAGGCCTTGATACCGGTATATATACACTGCATTCAGAAGAATTAAATAAGAACAACAAGCAGCATATTGAACTGAAAAGTAGTTAATAGTACAATACTAGTATTGTAAAATGAAATCAAAGGCGAATGCAGATGGACGCAACGCTGACAGTACGGACGCTATCATGGGGAGGGCTTGTGGGGTAGGAGCATTGTTGTCCTTTTTCCCTTTTTCTAAAGATTTCACTTGTGGGGTACCTCTCCCTTTGTACTACATGTAGTACCCCACAAGTCGTCCTGGTCAGTACGGACAGACAGACAGAGAGACATACAGACACGTTATACAGACAAAGACATTAAAACGTACAAAGTAAGAATGGGAAGATAAGGGGAAAAATGCAAAAAGAACTATGTTACATGTTGGGAGATTAGGAATTGTTTGCAGGCATGTTTAAAACATCTCACAGAGGATTTTGTTTTATTGAGATGGCATATTGCACTTGTAGCATCTTTATAAAAAAAAGTCAATTGCATAATTGTTTTAGTTTTACTGATTCCAGGAACAACAGTGCTAGGAGTTTCACCCATGATAACCCCACATATGTGACATGTGTAACCTTCATCTCTACAGATACCAAAGTTATTTCTCAAAGAACTGAAAAGTTTTCATGTGTGTGCCTGATCAAAATGTATGGCCAAGCAGCCTCAAATTCTGAATGGACCACATGACCTTGTTGGTGTTGAACACTTGGCTTACTCAAGAGCACTGGCAGAAAAAAACCCCAACGGGACCGACTTGTGGCGTGGTTGTGGGGCCTTTCAAGTAGCCCCTCAACGTTTGTTTGTCCCTGTCACATTTTGTAAACACTGTGGTTTTTGTGAACCATAACTGATTTCTTCAAAATAACGTACAAAACACACAGAAAACTCCAAAGGGTTTTGGGTATCAGTTTAACACGTCTTTATTTAGTGTACAGTTTTCTCGACGATGTAGAACTGAATGTAATCATGTATGAATGCCTTTCACATTAAAATTACTGGAATTAACAGAAGGTACATGAAAGTCTGTGATAAAAGTGCAGAACGATTCACTTAAAATTGAATACCATATCAAATATAACTTGCACACTCATTTGAAATGCCTAAGGTTCTTTTCAATTCCGAACTGTACCACGGGTGAATTTTTCCTCGAATTTCCTTGTAAATGTGCAAAATTTGTCTTATTCCAACGTACATGTACTTAATATTTCCTGGTTGTTGTTATGTTTGCTAGTCTTGGCCCAAGATTGGATGTCGACTTTTTCCCCATATTAGTTTACGTAGCTGGTCCCTGAATTAAAGGCAGTCTTGAGAATTTCAACACTCGGACCCTAGAAATTCCGAGCTTGCCTCACCTGTGCAAGATAAGTTGAATACAGTGTAGGAGAGGTATGCTCAGACTTTCTTGGGTTCAAAGGTCAAAGTTCCTACTGGATTTTGTTCATCTTGAGGATAGCACCCATTAACTCCGCAGTATGCATTGTTACCACAATTCTTGCATTGCAATGACTGGAACAAAAAAAAATTCAGTCTTGGAACAAGACTACAATGTTTGCATGTATTTCCTTTCTCCGCAGCCTGTTGACTTTGACAGCTTTATGCAAGACATTGACCCTTTACAAGAGGTTCTCTCAGTTGAGACTCATTTCCAGGCGCTCATTCCAGAATCCATGACCACGGAAAGGGGCGGTGTATTCAGTGTAAGTTTTTTGTTTGTGTTGCTCAATGTAAGCTGTGCCAGTTCCACTCAATCTTTGTGTCTGTTTGTTTGTCAAGCTATTTTTCTGTTATCTTTTAGTTCTTCTGATAGTTCATTGTGTTATTCCCATACAAGAAATTTCAGGAATTTTTGAAGATGATTTTATGTTCAGTTCATCATAGTAAATATGTGCATATGTAGGGCGAGTAAAAAAAACCCGAAACCCAAATTTCGGGACTATTGTTTCAGTGAATCTCTGTATGTAGCACTTTCTAAATCTAGGGTATGAAAGCCAAATTCATAAGCTTTCTTTTAGTACAAGAATCATTCAAATCACTCATGTACTTTTTAAGTTATGGAATTTTAAACACAACCACTGTTTTAAAGTTCTGTCCATGGATCACAAAAAAAGTTGTGCGTTCTTTCAGTAAAGCGAAAACAATTCACAAATCCTATGGATTTGTTTTCGTTTTGCTGAAAGAACACTTTACCTTTTTGTGATCTTTGGACAAAACTTCAAAACAGTGGTTGTGTTTAAAATTCCGTCACTTGAAAATTACATGAGTGATTTGAATGATTCTTGTACTAAGAGAAAGCTTATGAATTAGGCTTTCATATCCTAGATTTAGAAAGTGCTGCATGCAGAACTTCACTAAAACAATGGTCCTGACATTTGGGTTTCGTTATTTTTTTGACTCACCCTGTATTTTGTGACATTCTGTGGATACCTGCAACTAGATTTACAAACTGTTCTGTTTGTACTTCGCTTGAAAACGAAAGCGAAACAAATTTCATAACGTCAACAATTCGCTTGACACCTACATTCCCATGAAGTATGAACTGGCCCGAACAAGCTTGTAATTGGAATTATTGGCATTAGCATACAATTTGATGTTCTCCTTCCAAAAAACTTGCAGTTAATTATTGCAGCTTCACCACTGTAGTTCAGCCAACTTTGCCCTATTAATTGCATCATATTGTGCAGCAATAGTGGCAAAAAGAATTGATTCAAAACTGTCCTTGTTGTTATTGAAATCGGTGTCACAATTACTTGTTTCTGGTATTTTGAACCGAAAGAATCTTTAAAAAAAAAAGTACCCATGGCAAAGTAGCTGGCCAGTCTGAATGGTAAAGTCAGTGATCAAAATTTTTAGTTTTAAAGATACTATGGGAAGAAAACCAGAGACAAATACTTGGAGCAAACACCACAGAATCGAGCAGGGACTGGAACACAATTAACCTATCGCGGTAGAATCGCTTGAACGCAGCTTGTGAAATATTGTCCAATTACATGATATACATATGGACGTGGAACGCGCAAAATCTGAGACAAACAAAAATTAACATACAAACTTCCATAGGGTTGTCTAAGGGGCGTGGCTAACTCGCAAACGGCGATAGGTCAATCCACATGTCAGCCTGGATGAGATTCGAAACCTACCGTGTTCACAGAGGTGGAAGACAAGGAAAGTTCCAATACGTAAATCTTACTCCTCATCGCATCTTAAACTTTCATGCGTAGTTACGTACACCGTTGACCTTACTTTATAAATTGTGGTTTTCTTAATTTTTTTTCTTACCATTTTCTAGAATAAGGATGCTACCTTAGCAGGGCTTGATGAGTGGATGAGCCCGTTCCGTTCCGTGGCGGGCTTCGGCGTGCCGCATTTTTCCGCCTTTCTGCCCGAGGGCGCTGTTCCCGTGGGTCAGGTCTACGAGCTGGTCAGGTCCAACCTGAACGTGTTCTCCAACACTTTGTCCAGCAATCGTTACTACCCGCCGCAGACCGTGGGCCGGGAGGTTCTACTGCACGCGCTCCTGAGCATGTTCCACCCGCGGCCGTTTGTCCACACACGTTTCGGGCCGCAGGGGGCAGCAGCCCTAGTCCGTGCTGAGAATGAGATGTATGTTGACGTCGTCTTCAGGTACGTCATCTTTTCTTTTTACTTCCGGTCCTTATTCTTGAGCTTATTCCTTAATTCTTTTGGGGGAATAAACAGATGTGAATAGTTATTAACGTAAGTTTACACATTGCTACACCTACATTTCATTTTTTGTAACCTTTAATTTTCAGATTTAAAATCTAAAAATTAAGAATAATATTTTTTTTAATGTTCCCCTCCTTTTTTTTCTCCAATTGCTCTTCTACTTGCAATACAAAAAAAATACACTTTGAGTGAGACATGGACTAAAAAAACGCACACATGTAACCATGGAATAAATCACTGTACAATGAATTTTTATTTCAGCCCATCAATAATTCAGTTCTTGCGGGCAGACTGCTTCCTGCCGCCTTTTAGAAACGATAATGTTGGGACCGGGAACAAGTCTACTCGCAGGTTGGATCTGTTTTTTTGGTGTGCAATAGCAATACCAACTAGAAGGCTTTTTCCCAGCTGGTTGCAGACGCCCAAATTAGACAATAGCAGTTTTTCCTGTTAAAATAAAACACGCAAAGGTCCAACTTTGTTAGGAGTAAAAGTTTTTGTTGAAGAGTAACGACATTACTTTGTTTTTTTATCTCATGTACATGCACACTATATGCTTGCCTGTTCTGTATATATTCTATTTTATGCAGGGTGAATTAAAAAAAACCCCAAATGTTGGGACCATTGTTTAAGTGAAGTTGTGCATATAGCACTTTCAAAATCTAGGATATGAAAGCCCAATTCATGAGCTTTCTTTCAGTACAAGAATCATTCAAATCACTCGTGTAATTTTCAAGTTACGGAATTTTAAACACAACCACCGTTTTAAAATTCTGTCTACGGATCACAAAAAGGTGATTTTGTGTTCTTTCAGCAAAATGAAAATAAATCACATACATACTGTAGAGATGTAATTGAATTGTTTTCGTTTTGCTGAAGGAAGGCACACCTTTTTTGTGATTCGTTGACAGAACTTAAAAACAGTGTTTGTGTTTAAAATTGCATAACTTGAAAAGTACGTGAGTGATTTGAATGATTCTTGCACTAAAAGAAAGCGTATGAATTGGGCTTTCATATTCCTAGATTTTGAAAGTGCTACATGCAGAACTGCACTAAAACAATAGGCCCGACATTTGTTTTTTTGTTTTTTTTACTCACCCTGTATAAAAAAAGTAATGTTTCACATTCGTACATGTGGAAAGAATTATTTCATTTGTCACCTCATGAAATTATTCTTACCATTGCACTCATAGACATTCATTATTTATATTCTAATCTTACATCACTTAGCTTCTTAAAGAGGTTGTGGAATGCTCGAAAACATTTCCGTCATTTTTTTGGTATATGTAGCCTAAGGTGTGATGAAATAAAAACGACTATTGTTTCTGTCATGAAATGAGTACAAAAGGTACTTTTGAGAGCTATTTTCAGGTCCTGTTTCGACCCGAACATGCAATTTGTGTAAAAGTCGTCGTTGCGGGCAGCAAACAAAACACAGTAAATCGTGACGTAATAAACAGGACTCGTTTATGCTACTCTGCATCGGGAGTCCTGTTTATTACGTCACGAATTACTGTGTTTTGTTTGCTGCCCGCAACGACGACTTTTACACAAATTTGTAACGCGGTCGGAACAGGCATGACAGGACTTGAAAAACAGCTCTCAAAAGTACCTTTTGTACTCATTTCATGACAGAAACAATAGTCGTTTTTATTTCATCACACCTTAGGCTACATATACCCGAAGAATGACGGAAATGTCTTCGAGCATTCCACAACCTCTTTAAAAACAAAACAGCATTTCCAGTCAGCTTACAAGGTCTCTGCAATCCTCCCAAGGAGATTGAGGACGTGTGCTTTTAATTTCCTTTGAAATATTCATCGTAATTGTCTCATCATTAATTTTACACTTTAAGGCCAAACGGGGGAAAAAGGCATTTCTAGTGAGATGAAGGAGTTACGTAACCTCTGCTTTTAAGTTCATTTGAAAAGAAATTGTAATTGTTTTGTCAATAATTTATTATCCTCCATTGCCAAATGGAAAAAAAAAATGTAAAGGACGGCCTACCAATGAATTATTTGGCACTGTCGGGGATGCTGTTCATTTATTTATCTGCACAGTCCATTGTTATCTTCCTAGCATGTTAGGAATGATAACAGTTCTAGTATTTACTTGTACCGGCATCTGAGCTATGTCTGTAGTTTACACAGGTGCAAAATATTGATTGTTGTTCATCTTTGCGGTATTAAAGGAGTACTTCGAGAGAAAGCACCAATTTGGGTTTGAAAAAGTGTTTACCATGAAATGATAAAAGTTGGAAAGATCGTTAAAAAGTAGAATGCAAATGCTCACACATAGTTGTTCTGTAACTGTGGGGACTACATACGAGTTGTTCCATGGTACTATGGGGACCGAAGACGCTGTGGGGACAGCAGAAAGTCCCCATCACTCAGTCCTAATTTGCCTAACAATAAAAACAATTCCCTATAACGTGGTGACGGCTCGCCCACACAACTATACCTTGGAAATTTGCCGTTTTTTGTGTTAGGCTTAGGATTGCAATGTGTGTATAAATCTGAAGCTAGCATGGGACCTGATATCTCACAGTGAATTTCACAGTGAATTGAATACATTTTATGCGGCGCCAGACTTTTTTGTCTACAGCCTGGCTTTGATGCTTGAAATACAAGTGGACAATCTAAACATTTTTAAGTGCAAAATCTGGCTGCATGTGTACATGTAAAAGCATATAGGAATGTACAGTGTACATACATGTACATGGTTGTATGACATGGCCCATCTCAAATATGTTGCACTTTTTTGTTTAATTTTTTTACCTTTTGAAAACGTTTGTACTGGTATGTTTCCCAGAAGTTTCCAAGAAATTTGTCTTTGTGAAAAAATAGATGTACTTGAGCAAAACAGTTAAGCACAAGACTTGTAAAAATAGTTTGAAACAAACAAACAATCAGTTATCAGCGCTGTGCATTTATGAATAAATTAGTATTTGATTATTCTAACTTGGACTTGATTGAATATTTGAATATTCAATTTCGAAATGAGCTGAACAAGTTTTAACATGTGTCAGCCTCAGTCTGAACTGGCCATGTATTCTTCATGAGAGCTCTCTGTCTCAGATCATGCGCAAAAGTGGCTTTCGACAAAAATGTGGAATTAAACAAAAACACAATAAAACCACGCAACTTAAAAGATTGAAATAACATCATGGACAAATTTCATCGTCTCCACAAGACCGATCACATTTTTCAATTTTTTGAATTGAAACAAAATGCTATGGGCCCAACCTCGTCCTCAGGGTGTCGAGCAGTTTGTTTTTGTTTGCGGTGTCTGGGGTAAAAACAGAGTCAATTCGTCGCAGCGTGAGCATGGCGTGAGTTACGAAAACACGATTTTTTAAATTAAACTGTTACGATCTTATCAACTTAGACAACATGCAGTATCATATTCATAATATTATGAACAAATTGGGAAGGAAATGAGTATTTTCAAAAAGGTGTGGAGGAATGATCGCGAAAACACGTACTGCACGTTGTGAATAACACCATGTACACGATATAAATCCATAACGGTATCGAATCAGGATACAGGAAGAAAGTTTCCTATCCAGGGCTTACTATTGGAAACGAGGTTGGAAATAAAGTAAGCACTGGGGACGAGGTTGCTATGGGCCTTATTCACGAGTTGGCCATTTGTGTCGAGTTCCCTGAATGTATTTCATTAATTGTTAACTGTTTTATGGGATGGTGCCAGACTATTTATGCAGGCACAGTGCAGCCTTATTTTACTCTCATATTTTTAAAATATGGCTTTAAACATAAGGGAATGTTTCATACCAAATTTTAAATTATTCATTGAAGCAGACTGGAGTTTTTTATAAAATTAGCTTGCTTTCATTTCTCTTTGCAAGTTCCAACAATTAAGATTTTACTTAACTTTCAATTCAATATGGCCGACTTGTGAATATGGCCCATTTCGGCGATCGGTTGATGATCAAATATTTGACCATTCGGCATATTTGGAACAGCCTTACTGGTTATAGTAATCCAGAGGTCCCCGGTCAAATTCCCGCTCCTGTCAACTTCTTTGTTCAACTTTATCTTTATCATTTGTGACAATATGAATTTTCTCATGCTTTCAGGATTCACGCTGAGTTTCAGCTGAATGAGCCTCCCATCAACCCGTTCTGGTTCACACCAGCTCAATTCACTGGTAACCTCATCATCAAGCGAGACTCTTCCCACATTGAGCACTTCCATCTCTATGTACCCAGCAATAAAAGCCTTAATGTTGGTGAGTTTAGGGCAGGTTTATAGCAGGTTTTTTTTAAGAGATGGAACTGAATACATTTTCAAACTAATTCCATTTCATTGTAGCTTTTATATATGTTGGTAGGAATGGGGGACCAATTTTGCTTGTTGATTTTGTTATTTGATTTGTTTGTTTGTTTGTTGTTGTTTTTTAAGATGGGATGGAATCTAGCACAGGTGTCCTTTCTCCTACATTTACTTTGCGTCTGGGAAAATAAACTCCCTCTACATTAGGGAAAAAAGGCAGCTCAGACAAAAATGCTCATTAATAACATGCACCTACGTAAAACTGCTGAAAAGTGGCATATATACATGGTTTGACCTTCATTTTATTACACACTGCAATGTTTGATTTCTGATACTTTGATTTTTGGCAACATTATCTGTAGCAAAGCATCCAAGAATAAGGGGGAAAAAATTAGACATAGGCCAAGTTAAAAATCAACCTGTTCCTCGTCGCCGACGGCTTCCTTTTTCCTGTCCGCCTCCTCTTTGTTATTATTTTTTTAATTCATAAGCTAGCAATATCTTTGGCAAATATATTGTCAATATTGTCTTCTTATTTGTTTCCAAAAATTGTAGCTATGTAAAAAGCGTTATGGCTCCTTTGGACACCATTTCATATCAGCGAAATAGTCAAGAAATTGGAAAAGTCTGTCTGCCATCTTGGAGAATCCGCTATCTTGGGGGAAAACTGGAATACAAAAAATGCCTGCCTCCTTCATTTTTTCAAAAAGCCCAGACGAGAAACATATTTTTTATTACTGGGCCTTATGTCCCCCAAGTCAAGTCCTCATGTTCACATTTACGTAAGCAGGATGCGTAAGAAGTTTTGGTTTGTGTATTGGAATTTAATTTTGTGCAGACTCATTCTATAGAAGCGGGGCCCAATTTCATGGCTCTGCTTACCGTTAGTAAAAAATCCCTGCTTAAAGTAGCAGAAAATTCTGTACCTACGGTAAGCGTATTTCACGGGTTAGTGAGGAATTTTGGCTTACGCACATTCGTGCATGTACATACTGTAACTAAGGATTCTTTGCTTACTGGGTAAGCGCAGAATTTCTCTGCTAGTGCTGTTAGCACAGAATGGTGATGGTAAGCGCAGCATTCTGTGGTTTGCAGAGCCATGAAATTGGGCCCTGGTCTCAAATAGCGTATACCCCTTGCTTTCTTCTTCTCCACAGATATGGAGTGGATGAATGGCCCCATGGAGAACGAGAACATGGAGGTGGACATCGGCTACATGCCACAGATGGAGCTGACCGTCTCCAGCCCCTCCAGCCACGTCTCGGTCTACGGCGAGAACGGGGAGGTCCTCCAAGAGGCCGCGCCCCCGATAAATGACCTACTGAACGGCAACATCGTCTGGAATGACCAGATCACCATGGAAGATGCATTCAGCATACTGGAACGCCATTATTATTCGTTTAAAAAAGTGAGTGGAAACCATTTCATACTACAGCACGTGGGCAATTGTAAATGTGAATTTTGTTATGTCACAGCAATAAGTCGCTTGAAAAATTTGCAAAAAAAGTTTGAAACATTTTAACTCCTATTCAGGCAGATTGGTGCACAATATGATGGAATTGCTCATTTGATGATAAAAGCATGACATTTGGCACACAGTCAGAGTATGTCATGGGAAAGATATCTGGCTAAAGGGCCATCACAGAGTTGTCCTTTGAAAAAAATATCATAGAATAACATGCAATGGCCACCATTTTGAAAATTTTCAAAATTTCTTGTTATCCTATGATATTTTTTTCAAAGGACAACTCTGCGATGGCCCTATCGCCAGATATCTTTCCCGTGACATACTCTGTGTGCCAAATTGCATGCCTTTATCATCAAACTGAACAATCTTATCACCAATCTGCTGTACTATCCAGCACATTTTTCTGTGAATGTTTCCCGACATCACATATCGCTTTGTATGTGCATCCCCATTTGGGTAAAGAATGCAGTGGCCTTTACTTTAAAACTAAACAGTAATACTTGATAAAGTGTGCAATGTAATTTTTCTTTCTACACAAATTGTACAGGGTTTTATTATATCATGTTTTGGGTGTTCACTCTTTTGTAGTTGATTAGTTTTAAACACTTCATTTGCCACGTGTCTCTATTTTCTCTGACCAGTCGATCTTATAATAGTTTCAGTGCCTTCAAACACTAAGGAGCACTTATATGTGAGAAAACTCGTATATTTTTCCTCCTTAAAATTGTTGTGATATATGGGCTCTCACTTCATTGCATCATTATAATATTCTGGCACTTTGTAAGCACATTGACTCTAACTTGTGAAACCATTCACTTTGTGAGGGGCTTAACTGCACTCAATAATGTTCAATGTTCAATCAGTTTTATTAAAATAGAAAAAGCTAACTCTCTTTCACTTTTTCCCTACTGATACAATGCTAGGTGCCTTATTTGCCATTTTCTGAAGCCTTCCAGCGTGCAGCCGCAGAGGAAAAGCTGGTCCATACCATTCTTCTCTGGGGGTCGCTGGATGACCAATCCTGCTGAGGTAAAGCATTGATGTAAAATAAGTTTAAAATAACAGCTGAAAATAAAAGAGCTGATGTTATCATTTTCAACGAGCACTTTAGAGAGAGCGCGCCGTTTTGGACTCAAAACATGTGTTCCACGAAATGATTATCGATGAAAAGATTGTTAAAATGTTGAATGTGAATGCTCACACAACTATACCTAGGAAATTGAGAATTTCCGTTAAATCGCTGTATGAAGGCATTTTGGGGAACACAATGTTGGTCCTCACATACGGAGCCTTTGGAGCGCCAGTTATTTCAGTCGTACATGTTTCGTTCTCCAAACATGTGTGCTAGGATTGGCACATGTATGATTTTGGAAGTAGTGTGGGACTTGACATCTCACAATGAATTTTCACATACATTCTGTGCAGCACTTGTCTTTTGTTTGACTCAAACTTGATGCTTGATATACATATCGACAAGGCCAAAAACTGCTGCTGTGTCAGATGTAAACAAAAGAAGTTTGCAGTATTTTCTCTGTAAATTTGAATGATGTAAATTTCCTTAACCCAGAACTTTAAAATAAAGTACACAATCTATTAAAAACAAGACATTTTGGTGAAATCTGGCCGAATATACACCTTTAATGTATTCCTCAATTCTTATCTTGCCAATTCTTATCTATCCAAAGTTATTTTAAAAAGCAAGTATTAGAAATTTGAACTTTGAATCTTGAACATTTACAAACAAAGAGTTGCTTTTTCCCTCTGGAAATAAAACTGTCAGAGGGAGTAGTTCCTTAGAACTTTTCATACCATTATTACGATTTTAGATAATGACGTAATTTTGAAGAAATGAGTCCAAAGGACATATGTTCATATCCAATGCATTAGAAAGCACACACAACTTTTCAATATAATCAGGCATGCAACTTTTCCTCGGATCAGCTGATTTCCTCTTTTTTAATTGTACGCTGTACAAAGTCTTGTAAAAATTGGAGTTTCCTCTTTTTTTGTTTATTCCAAGTTGCATGCCTGTGTAATATATCTCAGAGTGTGACATTTTGGTGATTATATATGGACATTATTTTGATGAAATAAAAAATGACAGTTCCTATTGATTATACAAGATACATGTACAGTTAAGGGCCTGTATAGTCAAAGGTAACTCAGGCGCCTTAAGCCCGGTTCATACTCGACGCGAAAGCAGACGCGAACGCGAATTTGTGACGTCAGGGCAGGTTTTCGCGCTGCAAAATTGGCAAGAGTTGAACACATTTCAACTCCGGCGAATTTCGCAGTGAATGCTCCCCTGACGTCAAGTTCGCATCGCATTCACTTTCGCGCCGAGTATGAACTGGGCTGTAGAACCCATTTCACACATGTGCAGTTGGGTTTATACTTGTGTTAAGTTTGATGTGTAATTAGCTTGTCGTTAATAGTGAACACTCCTGTGTTTTTCTTCACCAGGTTCGGGGCGTACTCTTCGAGAGACAGCTCTCGAGAGTACGCCTGTCATCACGCTCCTTGAGGAGCACTTCATCAGCAGCTGGTCGCTGGTGGCTGACCTGGAGAAGATGAAAGAAGAGAGGACCCAGGACCACAGGGAGTTCACCCCAGCGGCCAAGCTGGCTTCTACTTGCCTGGATGCTTACTCGTGAGCTCCTTTCTCTTTAACCCTAGTATTTTGCTGTAATGGTCTTTATTCTTGAACGATCGAGGTTATGATGTTATTTTGGGGGTATAAACAAATGTGTAGCCAAGGTTATTGTCGTAATTTTACAGGTTGCTGCAATTCATTTTTTAGATTTTTAAGTAAAGGTACTTAAAGGTACATGGCAACATTTGCTGTTTGTGCATTTGTGATGCGATCAAGCTAAATGAGTCGTTTGTCAGGAACTTTCATTTGGAGATACAGGCCAAAATAGGACCACTTCATCACATCTCTTGATGTTCCGACTTCCATAATTTTTGAACTACAGATGATATCAGCATGCGGTTTTCACATCAGTAGTGCTGAGATTGTGCTTTTTTCAAAACTGTAAAAAAAAAACTGACCAGGGTCGACAAACGACGCATTTAGCTTGATTGCATCACATTTTATTTTTGTGGGAAGCAACAAAATTGCTTTTAATCTTAAGAGGGGTGCAGAACAATTAATTGAAATAGTTTCATCTCAGTAGATACTATAGATTTTGAGAAAACAGAGAAAAGGTATGCACACAATGACGTCCAGCCCCCATTTTTCTTTCATGGTTTGTGATTTCATGGTGTGTGCTTTGCCCCCATCCATATAGTGATCAGTGGTTCCATGTCAGTAATGGCTACTCACCCAATTAGTCTATAGAAAATGGTGTCATTACAGACCATAAATGACCAGTTCATTATTAATAATAATAATAATAATGTTCAGAATGTGTCATAAGTGCCCCTCGACTGACTTGAGATGTGGTTTGTTTCTCCTGTTGACAGTTTTCCGGTGCAAATGTCCATTATGCTTCCTAATGGCACAGTGGTTCACAGCGTCAATGCCAACGATCTCCTGGACATGGGCCAGGAGCAGTCAACCATCTCACAGTAAGTCTCATGCTTACATTTCTCAGTTGAAGTGAATATCTGGCTTGGGCAAATCGTCCTATATTTCACGAACACTGTGTCTGCTTTTTGTGCCTGAACTTATGCGCGTCGCATGAATTTTTTTTCAAAAAATAAATCATCGGCTCCCAGTAAGGCTTAAGGTCACAATACAAACGGTTCACCAATCATTCCTGATAGAACTTAATCCCTTTTCTTATCGTTGCCTGCTTCAACAGGAAGCGTTTCCCAACAGCAAAGGAATCACTGCCCGATTGGAGGCGGCTGTGCGGCAGGTTCTTTGATCCTCTCCCTCCATTCAGAGCAGAGCACTACGAATGCTGAGGCTTGCAGCTTATTATGAATAGCTATTGTGCGGCAGGATTGTTGTGTCAATTGGCCAGCCGTTTAGAGCACATATTAATAGTACACCCTCTCAATGTTGAGCAGGCCATTACACAATAATGCTAAGCGCGACTTAATACCCTTTTTTGTCGAGCCGGTCACATGTGACGAGTCGCCCAGCAGCCACAATAGAACGTAATCCTATAAGCTCTCTATTGTTGAGCGAAGTCCATGAGGAGTTGAGTGCACCCAACCGCAAAGGGTTTTGATGGCCAGTCTGTATCGTTGCCCGCGTCACTCTGAAGCGTGTGGGGGCTTATCATTTTTCTATCAGGAATGATTGGTGAACCGTTTGTATTGTGACCTTAAGCCTAAAGAATCATACCGTACGGTACAGTGAAGCACGGATACTCTACACAAGGATAAACGCCTCATCTGTGCTTGTGTATGGAAAGGATTGTCTACATATGCCGTGTCCGTGCACAGAACAACGAATAGAACATGTAGAACAATACGTGCGTGCCATGATCACCGACAGCTGGCGTCCCGAAAGAAATTTGACTACTGAAAGACTGCAGTCGCCCGCTGAGTCACGTGCACGCACGATGCCCAAGTGCCATGTCACGCCTCTAACCAGAAATTTGGGGACGTCGTTTATCCTTGTGTAGAGGATCCATGGGTGGACACTCCTACTGGTGGGCCTCCACGTTATAAACGGGGGTGATAGACTGCAAACCACATGCACAGTCGTGCATTGGGTTGACGTTGGTCGTACCGGGCACAGTAGCTGCAATAATATTGCAACACGTTTCAGAAATGCTTCAGTTATTTTTTTTTGGGAGGGGGGGTTTTATTTTTGATTTTTCACAAGGTCGTTTAACCAAGCCAACCTGATCCGAAAATCATAAAGGCAGAACCGACCCAACCTGAATGAAATGATGGAAAAGCCGACCCGATCCGAACCAAAGTTGGTTTCGGGTTGAGTCGGTTTCGGAGTTACTTTGAGTTACTTTTCCAGCTTACCGGCATTTCAAATTTGCAGCAGCGAGCTTTACAAAGGGTTAACGATGAACTGCATCATTTGCACACATCCCTGTAGTTGGGTCGGGTTTGCACAGCATTACTTGGAGTTAATTTTCCAGCTTAACAAGATTTCAAATTTCCATCAGCGAGCTTCAAAAAAGGTTAACAATGAACTGCATCAATTGCACATATCCCTGTAGTTGGGAAATTTGTGTGAACCATTATGCAGAATTTTTTTTTTTTTTTTTTCCCCCAACTTTCTCTCGGGAGGTAACACACTGAGTATACAGTGTTTAAAAACGTTGGTGAAGGGCAAAACCTAATTTGATTTATATCACCCCGACGCAAATTTCCATCTTATAATTCCATCTTATAATTACATGTATGCAGAAAGAAATGGTTTGTTCCACAGAACAAGTAATGAAGTATGCAACAAAGAGGACAGCTGAGTTTAGAGGCACAAATAAAAGGGTTAAATTTTGTTTAGTTCGAAAGTGAACTGAATGCAAACAATAGCCACGTCAGCTATCAACTAAAGGGTAAATAAGCTGAAAAGGGCTGCATGCTTCACAATAGTGTCAGCTTTGATGAGCCAATCAAATGATTTAATATGCTTCCCTGAATTACAGATGAAGAAACAAGTAATAAAAAATAATAAGATAAAAAAGGTGTTATTTCATAAAGGGCACATATCCACCAAAATTGGTGCTCAATGTGCTACGTCATTATTACCCTGCTCATTGGGCCCATGAAACATTCCAAATACAATCTCAGCTCCCTGGGGAGTAGACAGCTCCATGCTGCCATTTCGGCACAAAGCAGCTAGGATCAGTCACAATAGCCATCTCTGCCCTCACAGGTATCCTTTTACTCCTGGGTGGAGAGAAGCAATGAGTGACAAAGTGCCTTGCCCAAGTACACACACACACCACAACCCCCAGGCTGGACTCGAACCCACAACCTGCTTGGGGGGGGGCCCCTCGGGGGGCTTGAGCCCCCCCCCCCCCAAAAGAGGTTGTCAAAAAAATTTTTTTTTTTAGTCCCCCAATTTGGATTTGGTGATGTGAATGTCGCCTGTTTTCGAGTAATATAATAGGGGTGTAAGTGGCGCCACCAACGTCAAAATAGGCCGCCCCTCAAAAAAAAAAAAAAATTGAGCCCCCCCCCCCAAACCAAATCCTGGGTGCGCCACTGCCTGCAGAATTACCTGCAGACCAGCTCCCAACTCAACATCTAGCTAATGTTGGAAATCAGTTTCCCCCAATGCAATATGCCCACAAATTTGTTCAAGTTGGAAGTGTACTGCATCATCTGATTTCTTGTTTTTCGTACCCACAGGGTTTTCACGGATCCTCTGGTGTCGACGTACGTCAAATTCCTTGAAACAGGTCTGGACAAGGCAAAAGCTTTTCAATAGGATGCAACCCGGCACAAGAGTGAAAATCATGGTTCAAATCACCGGTACCCAGCAGCTGGGGTCAATTGCAGGGAGCTGCTAAGCACAGGAAAGATTTGCTAAGCGAAAACAGGTTACCAACCAAATACCCATGGAATGCACATTCCTTGTGAGTGGTTCCCAGCAGATTTCTATTAAGCATGTGAAATGTTCTCAGCAATATTTTACACTTCACAGTTCCATGTAATTGAGACTGTATCCAAATTACTTGGCCGCGGCTGGAAATTACACACTCGGCTGTGGATGCGGCTGCAGCCACTTCTCATAGACCCGTGTGTTATATCTAGCCATAGCCAAGTAATTCAGACATGGCTTATGTCAGGAATTTGTGGAGTCCCTATCACAGAAATTTGGTAAACGCCAATATTTGCTTAGAAAAATCATGTCATCATCACACCGATAAATGATGAGGACATAAATTTGCCTAGTGATTATTTTCTGCTTAGGGCCCGTCTCAAATTCATATCTAGGACGAGTTCCGAACAAGTATCGGGTATAAGTTGCAGGATTCTGAACAACTTCCCCGCACAATCTTCCCGCAATGAAGTTATCAGTATTGCTGATTCAAGCAGTTGCTAATCATAATTTCCCCGGAACATGTCCGGGACAAATGCAGAGTTTCTTTCGGACAAAATTAATGATTCTACTCACAACTTGTCCGGAACTCGTCCCAGGTATGAATTGAGACGGTCCCTCAACAGCTCCATGCAATCGGGCCCCAGGATTACCAACGGTTGAGAACGTCTGTATATATTGGCCAAATGTTTCCATATCAAGCCAATACAGTGCCATTTTATTTTTATACCTTTTTTAATGTATTGACATTTCTCTGCTTACAACATAGTCGATCTATTTTTTGTTTGCCATTTTAGAGTGCATTATTTCTACCTAGTGTTTTAAGTTGTCACCATTGAGCTATATTAAATTACTAGAGCGCTAACTCGATGTACAAAGTAATGCCTGATGGGCGCATCCATGTTTGTGCACAAACCTATGGAAAACTCGAAATTTTGTACGGCTTTTGTACAGCTATTTGCATATCTGCGTTTGTATTCCATACCGGTGCGTCATCGAAGCCGATACGCCCAAAACCGAAACGCACAATCAGCAAATGAGCGTTTCATTTTGCTCTACGCAAACAGCGCAACGTGTGCGCGTCCCTCCGCTGCAGATGCTTTTCGCCGTGATGTTTTTTTAACCGTCATGACGCCCTTCAGTTGTTTGCGTATGTACTACTTACGCGTTGCATTTAGAGTACACGTTCAACATTCAATCCATCTGTTTTGATTGTGTTCTACAAACACACACATAAATTCAAAATGTCTGCGCCCAGAGCGGCTTCAAAGCGTCTCCACATGCAAGAATGAAGAGTTAGTGCTCTAGTAATTTAATAGTCACCAATCACCTTATTTTAACTATTTAGATATTCTAAAAAAGAATCAATATTTTACAATTAGTGCACAAGAGCATTTCATTAGTTAATATAATTCAATACAATTTCTGGCTTCTCTCAATATTGAATGAAATTTAAATTTTGATTATTTCAACAATATGTAGAGTTACACATAACATGAGTGTCTCTGATATGATCAGCTAACCTACTTCAAGTGGGGGCAGCTGTGTTAAGTCAAGAAAAAACACATGGAAAAGTAAGGTAGCACTGAAATGACTTGAAGAATAAAAGTTTGTGTAAGTTTTTGTAGCTATACTTGTTAGTCATTTAAAGCTAATATACAACATTTGCTAACATCAAAAAATAAAAGTGCCAAATTATTATGAAAAACCTTACTTGATTGTTAGTGAATAACAGTCTCAAGCATCCTGTGAAATCATGGCACTTGGTATGCTGTCATTGTCAAGAAAAGTTGAATTTTTGTATCAAATTCCAATGATGGTCTGCCAACCATTATGGAAAAAATAGACTTTTTTTCAAATACTGCCTCCAATTTACCAAATTGAGTTAGTCCACATTTTGTTTGCAATTAGTAATACATCCACAAACGGGTGCAAGCCAGCTAGCCTGGTTCATTTACCTGACAATTCCCTGACATCTATAAAGTGCTCTTTTTCGTCTGAAGTAGGGTCAGGGAACCAGACTACAAGCATTTTTTTTTTTTATATCAACACAAAATGTTAAACAGGTCAGTGTAACAATATTTGCTATAAAATACTAATCCCAAAATCCATCCACTTCTGAAAATTACAGCAAAAGCAAATGTTGTGAATTAGCTTTAATTGCTATTGGTTCCTACTTACTTTTTCTACTTAGTCACTGAAATGTTCTTCATTATTGGTGAAATGGTCTTGCCTGTGCTATTTTGGAGTCTTATCCCGAAAATAGAGTCCTTTTCTAAATTGCTATTTTTCTAGCAGTACAAAAGTTATTCCAAAACGATTGATCTTATGGTTATTTTGGTCAATTTTAGGAATGGTGCAATGAAAGGAGGAAGTCCATTCTTTAATTAACCAGTATGGCAAATGTAATAATGACGTGTGCAAATCTATTTTTTAAGTAATGTGTACAGAGTCTTTAGAAGCTAATTCCGAAAAAGCAAGCTTAAATATCTTCACATTTTATGTTCAAATCTTTTTTCAGGTGAAACCTCTAAATTAAAAACTGAAAGATTATTGGAGGGATACTTCATGTTAATTAATATTTACAGCTGCAGCAATTTCACTGAGCTTCTGCGTAACATAAAGTGATACCTAGTAAAAATAAAAACTAGCAAGCCACAGCATGCACCACATACTGGGGCTGATTGCATGCTTCGGCTAAGCAAAATTCTTTCTGTGCTTAGTGGATAAATTATGTGTGCACTTGGGAGCTCAGTGATATTAGCCTGTGGCTGTATGGTGTCTGTGTATTTATGAAGACTAGGTCATAAACCACATACACTGTGGCTGACCTTGTCAGATGGTTTCAACACAGCACTACTCTGGTATTATTATTATGAAATATCCCTGCATTACCATATACATATTGTTTTTAAGTTGTGAAACTAACAATATATCACCACGACTAAGAAACTTTAATGAAATAAGCGCAACTTGTTTTCACAATTGTATGTAGGCCTACATTGTGTTTTGAAGACTGTCCGTACATTTTGTTTGAAAAGAAATCTTAGTATTTTATTTCTGTGACTCTACTATGAAAATAAAGGACGCAGCTTTCTAAGTGCTTAAAAGGAAAGATTAATTGAACAATTGAATTGTGATATCGTGAGTGAATGGTTAAAAAAAAATGGGTTCACTGGGAAGCCATTTTCGATCGTGTTCCCTGAATTCATGTTATAAATTGTAAACTGTTTAATGGCATGGCGCCAGACTTTTTGTGGATCTTCCGTCGCCTTTGACTGAGCAAGTGTACCTTTTGGTGATCCCCCCCCCTCCCGGTTGAAAACCGTTGCCCCGCCTTGTCATGTGGTTGCGAAGGCCGATTCCTTAAGGCTTCGTAATACTCGATTTGGAATGAAACAACATGCACACACTACTTGTTGATGTTCGCGGGCGAAAATCAATATCTCCCGTTCGGAAGACCGTATCTTCATTAACTTTCAGGGTTTGTTTCCCTCATAATGATCCAAATTGGCCAATGTGCTAAAAATCGTTTTGATATGTTTAGTACTTTGCGTTGAAATTGGAAATATAGGCCTGTTAACGTGCATTTTCAAAAGTTGTAACACTGGTGTTTGCAATATCTGTCTTTTTCAAGCCTCACGAATATTAATAAGGTTCCTATCCATTTGGTGCGCAGTAAAAATGTGCAGTATCGCCTCCTTTACGAGTTATGAATTACTAAATATCACCCTTTTTGCCTGCTTCCATTGGTCGATACCAAGACCCCCACGCGAAGTCACGCCGAGTGAAGCTAATGAATATGCTAATTTGCGCTCCGTCAGCATTGTTGTCCCAAAAATCGGCCTACCTGAAAACCATGCACGCGAGTTCGGCGGCAAAAAAAATCCTCGTCGAAAATTTTTCTTGGAGATAGTTCAAGGTTTAACACAAGCGTTAGCAACAACAGATTAAGCTGAAATTCGGAATATTCTTAAATGATACAAGTGTTCAACTACTTGTGAAATAACAAATTGAGGGGTTCCTAGAAATTGAGAAAAATACATAGATTTGGGGACGTTTTCGAACGATTTCTTCCCGACTTTCAGGTCAGCTTTACCCCAGTAACCAGTATTGACGTTTCGGCATCGATGACGGCGATTTTGTTCACTGACATGAAGTTTAGAATTTCTTCTTTCGTTATAAATTAACATTTCAATCGTACTGAGCATATTTGTAATGAACGTTCATATCATTGCCTTCATTTCTACTTGCAAGTTCCAAAAAAAGAGAGGTTTTCTCGCTTTCAATTTGATATGGCCGACTCCATGAACAACCGAGTCTATTAAACTAATCGTAGAGCAATGCTCCTTGCTCTATGCTCCAATGCAGGCATAGGTCCTAGATTGACGATGTAACAACGAGCCGAATCAAGTTTGATCACCAAAAGCATATGCCCTAGATTGACGACGTACAACGAGCCGAATTTTGATGTCCAAAGCTTGTAATATGCTACTTTAAACATTCTTTCATTACGTTTTTATTATTGGAACCTACAGATTTTTGGTGGGTTGTTTATCAAAATGAAATGCTGCATGTGAACCTTTGACATTTTGATATGTTTTATGCGTATCCTTATAACCTTACCCATATGGTATAGTCAAGCTGGGTGCATTTGAACATATAACTGCCATTACTAAAGTTAAGAATCGGAAACTAAATCAAGGCCACAGAACTTGAATTGGCCGAAAGTCGAGCCCCACAGGCTAAACCCCAAGTGGGTCACGGGTAGCGGAGAGCTATCCACGTAACTCATGAAAGGCGCGGTGTCCGAGCCTCGACCGACCGCGATGGTCAAGTCGGCAGTGCCGGTACCGGGGGATGCGCTGACCCAGAAATCCATGTAGGTCTGCCCGTCCAGCCATCCCGTCGACTCGTAGCGTCCTGTTCGTGCTGTTCCTTGCTTCTTCCGACGAATCGCCGACTTCGTGTCACTCCATCCGCCGATGATGATTTCGTACATGTTGAGGGAGTCGGCTTTCTGTCCGGTGAGAGCAATGTGGACGTCATAATCAACGCGCACGGCGAATCTGACAAGAACTCCCCCATCGGTAGATCGAGGGAGAGCTGCGAACTTGTACTTATACACATAGCCGCTTGTCTCGAAGATGTGGCACCCTAAAGAACGGAATAATAACATGTCCGATAACAAAATTAACTTGTTTGTTTAAAGAAAAACAAGACAATTTTAGTTCATGCAAATTAACACCATGAGCGCACGTACATATTATTCGTCCAGGAGTTTGTCTCGTCTACGCCAAACCGCGTTTTTCAGAAAACAAATTCGTCCTTTTCCAAACTAATATTTGTTAAATTTCGTCTTACTTCACTGTGACATCTGCAGCAGAAGCCGAATTTGTGCCCGATGACACGAGGAAGATAAGCACTCGCCAGACTAATTTTTATTTAACACAATATTTTAGTTGGTTGATATAATTTTTATGTGACGAATTTGATCTCTAAATGCTGTCATATTGGGCAATAGCTGAGACGAGTTCAATATCGAATGACGAATATTCTTGAACAAGTACCTAAATAAGATGACCAAACTTAAAAAATTGAAAGATATATTGCTTTTGCAAAAACTATGTGAAATTGTTTACGAAGGAAACTGAATATTAGAATTGTCTGAATTGGTGAATTTGAATAAAAAACATTTTAAAATAGAAACATATTCTGTGCAACTTTCTCCACCTCTTAAATGTATGAGAACTATTTGACACCCCTTTTGAATAATGTTATTGAAAAGTACAATTCTTTGAAGGTAGAGTATAGGCCTGTCATTTGTCAGTTGTGCATTTTTTTCCCATTTGAAGTGCGTGTGTGCGCGAGGTAAACTCTCAGGGATTGCATTTAAAACATTACATTACATGTCCTTTAATCTCACTTGCCATCTTGCTACTGTGGCTTGACGACGACATTCCTCCGAAATAAATACTACTTAATGTGGTAGACTAGTTATTTTTATAAACAAATATGTAGATTTATTTATCTTTTTCATGACTAAACATACAACAAAACTATTTTTCTAAATCCATGACGTCATCCCAAAGCTGCTATTAGCATTTCATTTGGCATGTCTCATACCTCCCGTATGCCTTTTGTTTCATGAGCCTATAGGTATAGGGGAGTCGGGTTGGCGTAGCGGTACTTTCCTCGTGACGCGGGTTCGAATCCCACCAGAGGCTATAGATCCCTACGGGATTCCTTGTGTTTTTACCCAGAATATTCTTAATCTGGACTTTTCCTCCCACCTCTAAAACTGTAATTTCTTCTTATTGTCTCCTCTCTACAGGTTTCTTCAGGTTTGCGAGCTACAGTGCCAGGGGCGGATCCAGGAATTTTTGCAAGTGGGGTTTTCAGTTAAGTTCAGATACATTTATTTCATGTCAACATCATTAGAATTTTTTTTTATAACAATTCTCATCATTTACACTGCACCTTGTTTAAAAGAAATTGTTTATAGCAATATATAATAAACAAATAAAGTGATGTTAACATGTAGGAAAAAGGAGAAGCAATTGTTTTTTGTTCTTCCCTATGAAGACAAAAACAAAACAATATACTGGCACAAGGACAAACATACAAAGAAATAATGGGGACAAGGACATGTTATGCATGAGTGAGACGTGGCACTATAGAGATCAATAAATTTGGATTAAAGAAATAAAACAAAAATAAATTATAATACAAATAAATTAAGTGGTGTATAAATCAGTAATACTATTTTTCAGTTTTTTACAAAAAGATAAAAAAAAACTGGCTGGCTGTTAAAGTTCTGTATTTAAACCATTCCAGCATAGGACCCCTTTATGAAAGACACTCTTTATTAAAAAAAACCTCAGTTCTACTTGGTTTCACAAAAAGATTTCCTTTTATAGCTGAACCACGAGTCTGGTGAAGATGAACTGAAGAACTAGGTAAAAAGAAGGCTGGGATGCTTTCATCAGCAAACATATCTGCAATGTAGACTGGTGTTTTTCCCCGGACACTTGGCCTCCGAAAATCAATATGGGGGGGGGGGGGGGGGGGGGCCCGGTTCATACTTTCAACGGGGGCGCTATTCTAATCCGAAGATTATTAACACTATATTACAGAACAGCTAAACCAAGCTGGCTCTGTCCGTATTTTGTTCACAGAGCTGAGACGGACATTATTACCAATATAATGTTTTGGGTGTCAGAGCAGGAGGGGGTGGGGGGCGCATTATTTGTAAGGAATTTCTATGAAATGACAGAAAATCCCCCCCCCCCATCCGTCCGCGCCTGAGTGCCAAGGGCGCTTGTGAGAAATCCTCGGTTTCCTTTAATACCAGAGATAAATAAATAATAACAATAATGATAATTTTCGAATGAAAAGTATTGAAGTAGTTATGAAGACGGCTATTTTTCCCATTAAAACTAATGAATTATTCAAGAAAAACGTATTCGGTCGCCTACGGACGTCAAGCAGTATATGACCAGTGGTGCCACTAGCCTTGTCCATAGCCTTGGTCAAGGCTATGGTGCCACAAGATAGTGTTGATAACTGACGATGGTACACGACATTTCCAATAGACTTGCGCACAATTTGTTTCCAACTTTAATTACCATTGTTACCTTATCCTACCCCCATCCCACGAAGTTTGGTAAAATTTACTATTTGGATAACGAGCCATCGATCCACCCTACGTAAAACAAAACAAAATGACTCTAGATAGGAGCTGGAGCACTAGGGGAGACAATGTCTCCTATAATTCCACATCACAGGCATACACTTTAGACGCTAATTAGGTGTCTCCCTAATGGTACTATTTGCGAATATGATAATGATAATAACGATAGCGCCAGTATCCACAGAAAGGCGCTCATAACGCCTGCCATAAAAATTAATGTCCAACTTTAACCATTGGATATTTTGCTGTCGTAAATTCGGTTTTCGTTGGTTATTCGTTGTTGTGTCAGTACATGACAGTGTAATACGGTAGTCATTGAGCAAACTTTTCTCACAAATGTTTTCAATAAGCAAATTTTTGGGTTCACAATTTGAACAGAAATCCACTAAACTAATAACAGTGCTTTCATGAAATGACTTCACATCAACAGCGCCCTCAGTGGTCAGAAAAAAGCATGAACATGTTTTAAAAGCTTAAAGAAGTTCACTTTTCAATTAAATTTACCCAAAAGGGTTGTCAAGTAGTGTTAGAGGAGAAAAAAAATTGCACAAACTATGTTCCTGCATAGGTAATTAATTCATGGCATGATCTCTTTAACCATCGCGTCGCGTTTCTTTCACCGTACCACACACTGCGGAGGACATTGTCCTCATCCTTAGTTAAAAAAACCCACGAACGGCTGAATTAATTTCATAATTATCTACTGTGCTTCAAAATCTCCTATGCATCGATCTAGTCGAAATCAAAAATATTGGTAACAATAGACCTAACTTGACTCGCATATGCAGGCTGACTATATAATTATCTAGTCTGAGAATCATTCGTTGATAAACGGATACCTGTAATAAAAATGGGGGCAACCTTTTCGTCAGCGATATTTTGCCCATTTCTATTGTATTTTATTTTAATTTTAGGGAATGAAAGCACCACCTCACAACCACTTGTAAGACCCATCCCACTTTCAAACGTGAATAAAGTGGGACATTTTGCCCCAGAATTTGTTTTAACGTCCTTTAGACCCAAACACTAGATACGCTTTTTACTTCTGTTCATATTAATGAAGACGTTTTCTTAAAAAGAAGGCAATAGAAATATCGGGGAAAAAATAGAAATATTTTTCTACCTGGTTTGCAGTCCACAAGCTTGAGAACCGCGTTCAAATCTCTCACTGCCACTGCCGTCAAGTTGAAGTAAGTGGGAGTGAAGGGCCGGCTCGGTGCTCGGGTGTTGAAGCTACCGAGCCGTATCTCCTTGCACTCGCACGGGTCTCGGTAGGGCAGCACCCATTGGACGGTGCCGTTTGAATCCGGCTCGTTCCCCAAGTAGCACACCATCCCATCAGCCACCATTACCGCAAAACTGCCTTTTGAAACAAACACAATGGAAAAATGGTAAGCTACCATTAACCCAACCACCCCAACTCCATCAAAATCCATCCCCCATTTGGGTGGATTTTGGGGACTTGGTCAAGTAGGCCTTGTTTGACTAAATATTGATGGCGTATGATGGACTTGGGCCTAAAAAGGCCTGAAGCAGTGCTAGGGGTATCCGATTGATTTTGCCTAGCTTCCTGTACTACTATTGTGATAAAAGCCATGTGTAGCAAGTCCATGAATGTCAACTAGTGCGTCATTGGTGGATTCCATGTCATGTACAGTTTTGTATTGGAAACACAGTGATTGATGGATTTTGATGGACTTGGTCCAGTCCTCGTAAAAGATGCTAGGGAGTTAGGGTTAAAGTGTTAGCGATGAGCAATTGAGCTATTGAGCTTTGTATGGGCAGAAACTATGCATTATCTTCCATTTTTGTGCTTCAAGGCATAATGATCACTTGCTTATTATGCATTTTGTTCGTTTCCAATTATCAAAATCTAAAGAAGAAACGTAATTCAAAACGCAAACCGTTGAAGTTTCAGCGCAGTGGATATCACACATTTCGAGAAAATAGCGATAAACCATCCGCAGCCTTTTGATCACAAAACACGATATCGGCACTCTTTTTTTTCTCCAAAATTAGTCAGTTGAATGATCGTTGGTTAAGGAAATCGCCTACATTTCTTGATTTCTTCTAAAATGACGCAAACCAAACGGGATAACTTCACGGATTGTTTATTACCAGTACGACCTGTTTTGATAGTAATTAGGTAGTTTAATTTTGGAATAAATGCAAATGCTCCTATTTTTTTTTTTAGGCCAAGTGGCCCTTTTACTCGAATTCAGTATCTGTTTTAGCCATGAGAGGTTCACCACAAAATGAACTGTAAGAATATTTCTGTCTTTATTTACTCTTACCAACAAAGGCCACCGCCAATACAAGTCGTCGCTCTGCCATGCTGCTTCGTCTTGTTGCAGACTGAGTTCTGGATGAAGCTCACATAACGCGTGAACGCAACAATTCTCTTGAACTGTTACTTGGCAGTTGCAGGTCAAGTGATGCCATTAAAGAATTGATGCTAAACCTTGAACGGTTGGCTTAACACGGGCTAATGGATGAAGGCCTCTACCATTTTCTATAGCGTATTGTTTTTGGTTGTTTTAATCTTAAGGGCATTCACTATTCATGATAAAAATTGCCTCCTATTTATTCAATGACACTGATTGCCACTGGCTTTGAACACGTTCTGACGTGATGCGCGCATTAGTTTATTTTTTAGCGACACTCGAAAAAAGCCTAGGCCTATATTTTTGTTTATCAAAACTCACTTTTAAGGGATGTCTGAACTACTTATTGTCCATAGGTTTAAAGTATAGTAAGGGGCCTCATTTCATGAAGGAGGAATACAATAGGTTGTTTGGTCATAGTTTCAAACAATAACAAAGCTATTACTGTCTTCTCCAAATTCTGGGCGTGGGCACGGGGGAGGGAGGAGGGCACTTGCCTCAAATGGAGCAGAGGGAGGGATCCTCCATGCCACCACCCACCATTACGCCACTGATACGCCATTGATATAGTATACGGGAAATATATCACATGATTCAAATAAAACCCTTTACCCATAATTATTTCTATCGACGTCGGAACTTTATTCGCTCAATAGAGCCCCACCTATGTCCGATACTGTCCATGAGCGTTTATAATGAACAAGTTCGGTTGGGTGACTAGAGTCGACTCGACTTAACCATACTGAGTCGATCTAGATGTCACTCGAACGCTGCGTGGTTTGACTAGCTAATCCAACTGGATCAACCTAGCCCCTGAGCACTGTGTCTCTTGTCAATTCGCGATTTACGTCACAGTTTCAAGATGGCGGAAAGGTAAACTGGGGCAAGTTTTGGAAACTTTTGTTATATATCACAGTTAACATTAACAATAAGTTGTAGGTTTTGTTCAACAGTGTTCAATAATAATGCATCTTTGCACATTAGATAATTAATTATATAGAGAAAATAATGAAAATAAAAAACATGACGTGCCGACGTTTGCTTCGTTAGCAATGTGAAGGCCTGTTACTAACTACATTTGTCATCGACTATAGACACGCTCGAGTGAAAAACAGACCACGAAATGCGCTATTGAAATCGCAAATTGACAAAATATCAGCAACCGAACTTGCTCATGTCTGGGTAATAGTACGCTTTGAAAAGCGCCCTCTAATGGAAGATGGTATTTAGTCCCATACTCATAATTATGTTGCTCTCATCACGGATCAGAGGATCCGTGCTCTCATACACATGACTTTTTGTGTGTTTGCTAAAAAAAATCCTGAAAAATGTTGTTTTCTGAATTTTAAATCTTTTTCACTTCCTATTCGCAGTGTAATCTTCTCACCTTGTTAACAACCACGCGGAATTGAAAGTTCTAAGGTGCATGACCCATGATGTCGAGAAATCATTCTCCTGTCATTTATGGACTTCTTCTGCAATTTCCACCTGCAAATTACAGGATAACTGGACTTACTGGATGATCCAGGATTTACAACAGAGGGCGCTATACTACAAAGCGGTATTTCACAGGCCTGAAAGCGAAGACAACTATGGAGTTGTATTCTTGCCATGTGTCAGATGAAAACGTGTCGTATTGTTTCTGAGGTCATCTGTGCTTTTAGCGGTAGGTGTGTAGGTGATACAGACCTGCAAATCAGCCTGCAGAGCCTGGGCTCTTAGCCTCATTGTACACAGCCTGGCAGGGTTGACTAAACACCCCTGGTTATCCTTTCACTGATCAACAACAACAACAACAACAACAACAACAACAACAACAACAACAACAACAACAACAACAGCAACAACAACAACAACAACAACAATGCTGACTGCGCTCTCAAACCACTGATTCTCAAAAAAGTAAGTGCGATCGAGTTGGTAAATCGCATCAGCATGTCGTTACCTTTCAGTAACTGTTACCCAGTGAATGGTAGCACATAGACCTAATAACAGTAACATTCTCTGTTGTAATGTATCCGCCTCCACGTTAGTCTATGGAATACATTGTATCCCCTTGCACAGCAAGGGTCTGTGATGTGCAAGCAGGATCGGCGATTAATGCAAAACAAGACTGCGTAGTCTGTCCTCCAGATTCTGACCATTCAGCGGGTGCCTTCTAGACTATTGGGTCTTCCCTAACCCGCTGTCGTTTTACAAAAGCATGGCAGCCAAATTGACCAATCAACAGCTCAGTCAAGATTTCTGATCGAAATGACGTTTCGTACACGTAGGTCTACATCTTTTCCTGATGACTTTTTTTTCAGCTGAGCATTTTCAAGAGGAAATCTCTTGATGAATTGAATTCAATCTCAAGAAAAACTTAAACTCCTGGTCGATATAAGGGTTTTTGTTTACCAATGATTATTTAGGTTTTTATAAGGATACGAAATAGTCGACCCCTGCTTATATAGAAAGGAAAAGAAGTTTTCTCTTTTCTAATTTCTGTTTTCTTTGCAGGTATCCAGCGCGGATCAGATTGATGCCATTTTGAGGACGAGTGTTTATAAACCATCCTCAACATGGAAAGTATTGTATAGGGAAAACAGAGAAGCACGACAACCAAACGCATGACTTGAGACTTTAACGAGTGTTTGGGTTTCAGAACAACATGCTTTTGGCTTCATATATCTCGGCTTAAAATTCAGTCTGTCTAATTATTTTGGGTATACTCGTATTAGTTTTCGTGTTCGCTGTTAACAGATAGTTCACTTGTAATGACGACTCCATTGAATTTTACATTCGAACCCACCCACATGCAGCCGCTGATTTAAGCGGCAACCAGTTCAAACATTGGAAGTAACTTCCTTCTCATTGAATCATTCACGGTGCAATATACCGTGAAACTATATATGTGTTTTGAGATATAGCTCACATAATAGGAGATCGCTTTCTGGCTTAGGTAAATTTTGGTAAATACAAAAGAGTAAGGGGCATGGGGGGTCCCGTCCTTCCCTCCCTCGGATCGCTGGCTATCACTTCCAAAAGAAGTATCGATTAGGGCAATGATGAATGATGTAGGCCTACTTTCTATATGCCTGTAAAATGACATTCCAAATTTATAGTGACTATTTTCCTTCTGCTGGCAAGAGGCACGATTTAATGTGTTCAGAAAAAAAACACATCTAGGTTTGGTGATCCTATGACCTAAACGAATTTCAAAGGGGGGGGGGGGGTAGCCTCCCTCCCGCTGGTTTTACGCCCCCAGCTTCGCTCGTCCCCAGCGCTCTATATAGCGCCCTCATTGGATACATTTTGTACAACCAGCGACCCGGACCCAGCGATCCTGTCAGGGTGTAACCCTGCAAAAAAAATCCCATAGACACTAGTGCTAAATGCGCATACTTCAAAATTCTTTTAAAAATACTCAGAACTCTCACAGGTATTCAAGCTGCACAGAAAAATGATGATCAATGTGTCATCTTTCATTTTCTTTTCATTTTTTGATGGGTTGACCATTGACTTTTCGAGATATTCTCACCCAAAAAAGACGACCCCTATTTTCCCCAAAGCGGAAAAGTAGCCATCTTGAAAAACGATCCCTCCACAACATGGCAAAATAGCGCCACTTTCGAGCCCAATAGCATCCAAAATGCGCACAATTGGAAGCCGCAAGTCCGGGACAGAGGTTCATTACCATATCTCTTCAATTCCCCAATTTTATTATGGCACTCAAAACTCTCTAATATAAAATATTTTGAGGGTATAACTTTTATTCATGAGCTCGGCGGACGGATTTTTGGCCTATTTACAGGCGTGCACCCGTCATTCAGCACGCCTAAGGAATGAACTGCCCTACCCACAATGCTTTGCGATGCCTGCGTTTCCTTCACAAGTTGAACAGGGCGGTGGGGACCGCACTAGCAAAAGCTGTGCGCCTCTGTGCTTTAAAACGTGAGCCCTTTAATTGATTACCAGAAAGATTAAACGTTAAAACAGAAACGGGTTGTTCCATAAATTTGGGGTCCAAGAGTGCAACATTCTTTTTGTGTGTCCCTGTTGCAACATGACCTGTGTAATTAGCCCTGCAAGTATCAGTAAAATTGACTTCAAACTATGTTTTATTTGTTGGGCATGTTCTTTGCTTCACATACATGTAATCACTCTTGGAGACAGAAGGCATAAAGAATGTTTCCTGCTGAATTTACAAAATCTTATATCAGATGTAACAGGCACACGAAAACAAATTGGACCCAATAATATGGAATGATCCACGTCCATCTGCTCTTGACGGCTAAATCGTGAGCCTTTTTGGTCTTAGCGTGTCAGGTTCACGACCTTATCTGGATAAAATGAAACTTGTCTTAATCTTGTGTCCCTTCCTCCATGTTTTAATTATTGACTTCCTGCGCCAAAGTGCATGATCCTGTGATTCGCCCACGCATAAGGAACGAGACGAACAAGGATACAACATTTTTATCTGTGTATGTATAACAGCTGGTAATAGTGTTACTTTGTCAATGTCATAAGATCTTGATAACGGCCAACCTATGTTGTTTTCCTTCAGGGCTAAAAAAAACCCTTGGCAAACAACTCGGATTTGGGCACACTTATTTTGGTTCATGTTAGGTGCATGACAAACTTTATATATACTCTAGGTTTTCCCGGCTATTTTAAAACATTTTTTTGTTCGAATTCACCGATTCTTATATTCAAATTCGTCCAGCAACATCGACTTAGTGCACTTGCAATTCTTAATTTCGTCTGTTGTCAGCCAATTTCAAATTTTGTCCAAACAAATTCAAACAATGAGCACATATTTTCGACCTGGAGTTTTCAATTTCGTCTCGTCTACGCCGAATCGTGTTGTTAAGAAATCAAATTCGTCTAATGCCACACAATTTAAACACATTTTTTTTTTCAATTTCGTCACACTTCATAGCGATATCTTCAAAGGCATATATAGGCCTCTAAGAAGAATAAATCTTTCCTTTTTTTTCTTTCCTTATTTCTTCATAAATGTGTCATTTCTTTTGATTCACCTTAAAATATGTTAGACTCAATATTTTAGGCACGTTACACGAGGATTTATTGATTATCGATTTGTGGCTTTTGACATTTTTTTTTCTTTTCTTTTGTTTATTTTAAATAATGTAATTGTATTAGTGATCTTGGTTTTAAATCTTTACTGTTTGGGTGACTCTTCTTTCAGTTAAATACTCTGCTTTGGTCCAAATATCGTAAGAGCGAATGTATCGTAAGTGCCAAATTGTGCTTAACACGACGCTATAAAACATTCCTGGGGGAGAATTACAGCTCAGTGCAGCCAGTCTTTTTGCAGGCGCTAACGTCCAATTCAAACATGCCCTGCATGTACCCATTTTACTCCTTGGTGTATTGGGAGAAAGCAAGAAGTGACAAAGTGTCTTTCCCGTGGACATGCACACAGGCAATAAAACTCCAGGCTGGACTTGAAACCCCAGCCTGCAGAATTGCCTGCAGATCAGGATTTCGATAATCCACACCATGAGACCACAGAGCTCTTCAAAACTGACCATTATTATGCGTTCTGCAAATTATATGCCCATTTTCACGGAGCATTGTAATGGTTTTTGAGCGGGCTTTCTTTTGGGGGATTGATGTCAGAATAACTATCTAACCATTTATCGAAATAATTGCTGGAAAAAAAATTGTCCAAAAAAATCCGCCGGGGCGGGGGGGGGGGGCAAGGTGCCCCCTCCCCTCCCCCCCCCCCCCCCCCTCCCCACCCCCTCCCCACCCCCTCCCCACCCCCTGGATACGCCACTGCTGAACTCATTAAATTGTTACCAACAGAAAATGACAGAGATTGGCTTCGAAATGAAATCGGAGCAATCAATCAATTAACTCCTCCATAGCGAGTCGGAATACAATTTTCCAGATAATTCATTTCAACATATTAAGAAAGAACCAAAATCGGTTGTTGTTGGTTAATCATTAAGAAAAGAAATTACATCTCATACTTTAAAGGATGCTGAAGAATTTAAGTGCTGCTGCAGCATTTCTGTACTAAACACAATAGTCTCTAAATACACTAACACGTAGGCGGGCACAGTACCGGTAGTCGGCTAACGAGTTTGCATTGTATTAAGCCCCACTCGTTCTGCACTCGTAAGAGTTGAAACTTTTACCATTATTTTTACCGACCGACTGCCTCGAGAGCACCGACTCAGAAAAAAAAACAATCAGATTGGGGAATTTTTCCTTCTTCCTGTGACTACTTTACCGTAATTCCTATCCCCGGAGCGACTTTGTAGTTTCCAGGCAAAGTCGGAATTATCCGCGGGGCTGTAAACCGGGCCCCTTCGCCTCGGACTACAGGAGATTAATAAGTGTGCGACGGCACTCGACTCTTATTTTGTTGCCGGCCCCCGCATTTCAGGAGGACCTAGGAAGGAGCTCCGTGCCCCGGTACCAGTCCCCGAGTGCACTGATTTGTGATGATCGCCCATCAAGCCCTTTAATTGGCCTTCTTAACCAAGAAGTATAATTTGTCAAAATTTGTCAGTTTGGTTAAAAGCCCGTACCTGCTGGCCGGCCTTTTGCCGTTGAGTGGCGTCTTATAGGTCCCAACGTCTTGGCAGGCTGGACTTTGGAGTCTCCGCGCTGTACTCGTAATTTGTGTGCCTTTGCAATCTGTTCGCTAGACGGCGTGGATTTGAAAACAAACAAAATTAATACGCGTGTCGGCCCGCGGGTACTCCGCGGAAATAAATTCAAGATGACGATTCCTTTATGAAATTTACCTTTTCTTTAAATGTGTTGACTTTTAGCCCGGATTAAAAGCATAAATAGGTTACGTTTTATAAAAGACGGTTTGAGCTATAGAGAACCTCTAGCCGACTGACTGTACAGCCCACGGTTATGATGACATACAAAATGTCATGTAGCCAGCTCGCGCAAGCGAGCCTGTTGCGTGTAAAATCGCAGATATTTTTTTTCATATACGTTGGAATTTTGTCTGTCCTCCTTACCAGAAGCTAAATATCTGATCATTGAATGACCAACACGGCTGTCCATTGCATGGGCACAAATCACAAAGAAGAAAAAAAGAAAATGGGTCACGCATTTGAATTAAGTGGAAAAGATCTTTGAATCGATCGTTTTCTTCTCAGTTGATCTTACATAAAATGACAGAAGTGTAGATTTCAAATTTTGTCTCTACGAATATTAATTCCTATATCAGTATTTGAAAGAAATAGCTATGCAGATTTCTATATTGCTAATAATACACAATATAATCCTCAAGAAAAATACGAAACGAGCTTCAAAACTAACACACATCTAGCTGTAAAGAAATACCCTAAACGGAAGAAAGAAACGGTATCGACACTGGTTCATCTGATCGAGAACTTTAAAAATTAACAAGTAAACAACTGTAAAACTATTTCAGTATATAATAGACCCCTTCTTACATGTAAAGGCATAATAACAGGATCATTTGCATTTATCCCAAAAGTAACCTACCGAATTATTACCCAAAAACTTACTTGGATTGAAGATGGTACTAGTACTAAAAAAACCGTGAAATTATTCCGTCTGGCTTGCTGTCATTAATAGAAGAAATCAAATTAATAGAAGAAATCAAGAAATGTATGTTTCCAACGACCAGTCACTTGACCGCTTTTTGGAAATGAAAAGTGCTATCGACGAAATGATGTTTCATGATTGAAGTTGTGCAGAGTTGTTCATTGTTTTCTCAAAAAATGTAATATTCACTGAGCTGGAACTTCAACAGGTTAGGTTTTGAACGTTCTTCTTTGGATTTTGAGAGGTGTTATTAACGATTTATTCCTTTAAGAACACCACGATACTGCCATACTGTTTCGGGGTTGCAAACTTGAAGTCACGCAGAAGGCCCACCGTAGCCTATATATGAGAAGTTTTCCAACATAGGTGGAAGATTTCAAACATTATTATAGGGTCCTATGCATTCATCGGAACAAAAACCTTAACAGTAATAAGAAGTTGATACTTCAAACTATTCCCAAAATGTGTATAATAGTATAAAGTGCAGTGGATAGTGAAATTTACCCAAGTTCTATGACGGTTGTTATTGTTCTACACAATTTTCATTACGAAAAAGGTGCTTTGTAATTCTGCTTAGCTGTTTTCGTTTTCCATTGACATCTGAGATGTGTTTAACATGAATATAAGACAATGTCTGCAGAAACATTCGGTCTCCTGTAAATCCTGCCTTATAGTCTGTGGATTTGACTTTTGTCCTCATTAATTTGGCGATATCGGAAATGATTTCTTTATTTTCCCAGAGTTTGATTGCGAGTGGAATTTAATGGGAGAATGGTATTCAGAGGGGTCTTTGTTTCGAAGTGACTTGAGACGATGACATTGTAAAATTACTGTTTCTAAACCAATTACCCAAAACACTACGATTATTTCATAAACAAAATACGCACTGTTAACGTCTTTATCAATTAAATTGATTAAATATAATTTGATTCGGCTTATCTTGACACAAATAAATGACACTTTCAAGTGCAAACAAAAGATGCACAAGCATTAATCGTATTGTTATCATCTTTTCTCAAAGCAGCAACAAACTAAGAGTGAGTTTTGTTTATCCTAAACACTGTTCAATGGATTGTGTTCAGTGCAATTCTACTCGTCATCGGAGCTGGCCAGTGTCCTTTTAGGGAAGGCGGGTTGCCGGATGGGAGTATTCTGATACAGTAGTGACAGTGTTGCCTGGTCAAGGAGTCTAAGTTCGTCCGATGACAGAGCGCACAATGCCTTGCCCACCGCTGCCTCCAGAGTACCGACAACCGGTTCAGATTCCTCGTCAGATACCAGCCGCTCGTTCTGCTGCCGCGTACCGCGGGCCAGTCCACCGGCGTCCGGGGAGGCAGCGTGCGCACCGGACCCCGCGGGCCCGGGCTTCCCCGGGGAGGTATCGCCGTGGGTCGGGGATGACTCCGGGGTGAGGATACTGTCCGGTACGCTGACTTGGTGCACCCCACCTGCCCCTGAATCCGACCACCACATGCGCTCCCGCTCTAGCCCAGCCCAAGATGTCACATACCGTACATTTGCGCTGGTTACGTCTTCGGGTATTTTCGCGTTAGGGTATTCATTAATGTTCGGTTGGTTAGGTTTTGGAGCTTTGTAGGAACTGTCCGGTCGATGTTTCGAGGGCGAAGCAGTGAAGCTACCTCCACACGGTGCGTAGTCCGCCTCGGCTTTGTACGGGCCTTGTGTCACGGGCACAGTATCCCGGAATGACCTTTTGCGGCCTTTGTCGTAGTCATTCCCGGGTGACAAACGCGTCGCTGCGCCTTGCCTCTTGGCTTTCAAGCGCCTTGCCCATTCGAGAACCGCCCTCTTCAGAGCGGGACAAGGATCGCTGCTAAGAGTAGCAGCGGTATGATTTCGACCCGAGGCAACCATGTTCCCGTTACACCTTTCCACGAGGCACTCTTTGTTACGAGAGCAGGTTGAGGACCGTAGAGACTGACTGGTTCGGGCCGGCCCGACCAGTACGGACGAGTAAGGCCCGTATTGCCCAGGCCCTTGATAAAACTCCCTCCCGGTAAGCTGGCGGGAGTCCCAACCCCCACTCGCTTGACATGCGGAGTTGTTAAATTGAGTTCCTTGGTAGTAGCAACCGCCATCGTACCCCGGCCATTCGGTTCCTCCACCTCTGTCGTCTAAGTAGTGATACGGGACGGTTTCTCCCCGGTACGGTTGAACCGACCGCTGGGTCTTACCTCCCAGTACATCGTAGCCGTACACCGGCGTGGAGTCGGCAGGGCAAGGCGGTGCTGCCTCGGGTCGTAGGTAGGCGTCTGGCCAGGGTGACGAGCCATCATCTCCCGTACTGCAGCTGTATCGCTCGCTGGAGCCCGAGGCCGAGGCGGGGCTTGGTGACACCAGACAAGCGGACCGGCGGGCGAGGGACTCATGAAGAGCTTGGGACTCGTACATAGCAATCTCGTCTTCTCTGGAGAAGGAAAACGGAAACAAACCCGACTAGGTCATTTATTTTTGTCGGACAGTGTCACAGTTGTATCCTCGCTTGTCTTTATTGATTCTCTGTTTCGAATACATTGATTCAATGCTACAAGGTTGACAAAATGCATTTCAGCATTTGGTTGCGGCCTTAAAAAGTTACCTTAAACATTCATTACAATCGAGATTTGGGTAACAGAAATGACCAATCTCTACAAATACTTCTTACTGGGGCTTACAAAAAGCCAAGTGGCGTAACTAAAGTCGATACGGGGTCCACAGATCAAGTTTTGCGTTAACTGAACAGTTACTATAACCAAAACTATTATACCCCCTTGCCCCTGTGAGTTAGACACTCGTTACTTCACTGCAAACGCCTATGGCTTCAAGGCATGTATATGTATACCAAACGTGATTTACCAAATTATTATCAAAAAAAGTTTACTTGGATTTAATACCGCGTGAAATAAATTCCATCTGGCTTTAGAAGAAATCAATAAACTTGGGTGATTTCCAACGATCATTCCGTTGACTGATTTTTGGCAAAAAGAGTGCTACTGACGAAAAGTTGTGCATGGTTTTCACTGTTTTCCCGAGAAGTGTAATATCCATTGAGCTAAAACTTCAACAAGTTAGATTTTGAACATTCTTCTTTGGATTTTGAGTGGTATTATAATGGAAACTAACAAAATGCATGAATAGCAAATGATCCTAAATGCCTTTAAAATTTGATACTTTTTAATGCTAAACATCCTACCTAATGACCAGGTTTTGGCACATGATGACAGCGGAATGGTTGACCGTACTGTCCCGGTCTAGCCAGGCCGTCACGCTGACCGTCACCCAGCCCGAGTCCTTGCGAAGGAGGCGTAAGACGAAGGCGCAACGACTAGCCGCTGTTCCAATACTCGGCTGAAGCACTTGGGAAGGGAGACAAGACAGCAAAAGGTCGGTATAAATCGAGGTCAGCCAGCAAGTGTCTTCAGCATGTGTCTTCAGTAGTCGCTTGATCCGTCAGACTCAACAATTGTCGTGACTTAGCCGAACTACTGGCAATATTTTATGGGTTTTTTTTATCCGCAGACAGACCGAATAGTTGCGGAGTATTTCTCAAAAAGATAATTTCAAAACGCTCAGTCTTTTGTTTTTTTCGGCTAATGCAACAAATCTTGCAGGCAGCGGGCCAAATTGGAAACACGTACACACACAGCTGGCTCGCAGCGGAGGTTGGACTACTACTGCTGAACATGTAAACGCATCCCTATAAAATACAGTGTCAACCGCAAAACAATATGCAGCTACTTCCTTGCATAATTTGAACTGCGTCATGCCCTTCGGTCCCGCACGGGATTCTCGTTTCTCTTTCATAAAATCTCCAAATAAAAAAATTATACTGCCCCTGGAGGAAGTCACATTTCAGCGGCGGGACAGGCGTTGGAAAAGCCCCTTTCTGAGGATGCATTGTTCTTCCTTATGTCTTTGCAATTTAAGTCGATTGTCTTTAGATTTATAGAAACGAAACACAACGGATATAATTAGGCTTAGGCCTATAGGCCGAGGATATATCATTGTTGTGAAAATATTCTGAAATAAACAAAGAGTAATCTGAGTATGTTATATTTCCAACTTGCATGCAGTTCGTCTTTTTGGGTTGCCAAATAATTTGCTCATAAGTTAATCTACATGCTTAAAGTTTATAAAGTAGGAGCAATATGCAACCATCAACCTATCAGTTCTATTAAAACTAACCTTTTGTTTTGCTCCCCCCTCCAAAAAAATGATAACATTTAGAAAAAGACATAAAGTGTCGATACTGTTTGCTAAGAATCAATGTAGTAATGGCCCTAACAACTTCTTGTATGCCTTTATTTTATTTATTTATTGTTCATTATTTTGTTCCATGTTCAGACCCCTACTCATTATTACTGTGGGCTAGCTCATCTTTTCAATAGTTCATTTCAATGTGTGTTTTCCCTCAGCTTCTCGCCCGTGTCAAAGGTCAACGCAACGAAATGGAAGTTGACCCAAGTGGGGTTCCACTAGGAAAAAAATTCCCATAAAAACAGTCGAATCCGTGTTGACGATCGCAGACGGGTATTCCCCCTTAGAGATCCTGAAACCCACTATATCCTTCCCACCCACCCACTTTCCACCCAGCGTACCCACTAGAATAAACCCAGTCCTGTTGCAATATCATTGCCCTCCCGGAAACTGAGCTGGCTCGGGAATGTTAGGGGTACAATATCCCGGTCTCGTGTTGACGTTTGGGTTCAAGGAAATGCAATTAAATAGTTCGTTTCCTTTGAAAGATTTGTGTTTAAAAGTTTAATTGAAATAGCGCCGGTTATGAGTGTCCGTTCAACGTACACTTCATGCAGTCGCCTTCACAGCAGTGAGTACTGGGTGCTATAGGAGGTAATGTTGGAGATTCATAATTTATTGTTGCAATATCGTTTACTTATTTGAATCAAATGTAATTTTTACTTTTGGGGGAAATCAACCAAATCTGATCGTAATATTGAAGCCAAGGGCAGGTCAGAAGTGAGTTGGGAGCTGTATCGGACGCCCCCCCCCCCGCATAAAAAGAACCATGTTTCTAAATTGTTTTGACGATAAAGACAGAAGTGCGCATGCGCGACCGGGTGCCAAGATTAATCATCCTTGATTGATTATGCGACCGAGTCGAAAACTATACACAAATTGGTTTTCCAGAATTGTTATAGCACGAACCCTGCCACCCTAAAAAAAAATCTCATTTGGGAATTTTTTTTAAGGAAACCTTACTTTTCTTTATGAGTTTGTTTTTCCTTATAGATTTTTAAAATCCAATCGCGCGTCAAGGTTTGAGCGAAATATTTTGAGCTATCTTCAAATCGGCGCCAGACTAAAGCACATGTGGTGCAGATTCTACATGACACGCATTAGTAGACAAGCCTTGTAGAGCTGGTCCAAGCACAAGTGACGGGGAGTCAGCCAGTTAGACAGTTACACCGTGTCGGCTGCGGCTTGAAATTACACACGAGTCTATAGGCAGCCACTTCCTATAGACTCGTATGTAATTTCAAGCCGTATAGCCAACTAATTCGGACTTGGCTTCAATCAGATCAGTTGGGTCATTCTATCAATTTGGGATCAAAATATTGGTGGGTGTCCCTGTTACATTTGACATAAGATTATGTAAATTCAGAACACATGCTAAGTTAATGCCTTCCACACATCCAAGAGATATTATTGCAAAGTATACCTGCTGTGTAGTTTAAAATCAATTTTAATGATATTTCCATGTCAAATTACACACAGGTCAGGTGTAACATGTACACCAAAAAAGTCACACTTTTGGATCCCAAGTTTACAGAATAACACCACTCAAAATGACCCATTTACAAAGCTCAAGACGAAACTAGGCTGGTGCCATGTAAGCACAACTTGCATCAATGGCCGGTTTCATCGTGTTACGTCCGCGCCGAACACAAAATGCGAGAGCAAGTTGGGAGCGATACATAATTCACATTAACAATTTATGTGAGAGAAAGTGTAATTTTGTTTAGCTCATCTGACTTTCGATTTGTTTGCTTACTTTGTTGATGGTACTTCCTGGCCGTTTCGAGGTAGTCCGGATGAACCATCGCGTACCATGACATCCCGCACACCTCGCTCACTTCGTAACCCAGGTGGAAAAACACGCTGCATAAACAAAAACAACATATTGTTTCTGCAATCAAAACATATTTCTCTTTAAAGGTGTCCATTCATCTGGTGATCGCCGAAATCTAGTACAGTGTTCAATTGTTGTCTATTATTTCAAAGGTTTTGGTAACAGGCAGTGGCGTAGCCAGGAATTTTTCAGTGGGGGGGCGCTGGAACATTTCATGGGGGGGGGGGCGTCATGTAGATCAATGATAATTTTGTTAGAAACTCAAAATCTCAGGCGGGGGCGACTGGGGCGACTAGGTTTCATGGGGGGGGGGGGGCTGTCGCCCCCCACGCCCCCTCGTGGCTACGCCACTGGTAACAGGGAAAATCCGTTTTGTTTACATCTGACGCAACAGCCTTTTTTTGTCTCGCAATACGTATTTCCCAGAGTTGCTGACTCGAGTCATGTGACTTGGACTCGAGTCGGACTCGAGTCGCTATTTTTGTGACTTGTGACTTGACTTGTAAATACAGCTTTGACTTGTGACTTGACTTGGACTTGCAAACAATGACTTGTGACTTGACTTGGGATTGCAAAAAATGACTTGTTACCAACCCAAGTCAGACGCTACTCGAGCGACCCAATACACTTTAATTAAGCTATTATACTTTTAATTAGCTTTTTCATTCCAGAAAATAGACCTCAGTGACTGAATCCAGTAAAATAAATAGTTCCCACTAGTTTAAAAAGTGTTCAATAAGACTGTCACAACAAACTACAGTTTTCAATGACCAATTGTCTCTTGCTTAATGTATTGGTTGAACAAACTTTGAAAGGAACCTTTCATGAAAAGAAAGCAGGCCTTTGTCAATTGCATGTAAAATACCGGATAGCCTTACCCATTGGTATGCGTTTAGTATACATGAAAATCGAACAATAAAGTGTTAGTATACTACGTGTAATCGAGTGAGGAAGTCTTTTTTTCACGGTCATCTCAACATTTATTTCTACAATGTAAAGTAAATTTATTAAAGTATACAAAGGGCTAATATCCGACAGATATGTGATAAACTACAAGAATAGTAATTGCAACACATTGAAAAAGGGGAATTAAGGAGGCATGTTCAAAATAACTCGTAAGTTCACGCCAGGTTAATCTTTTAGCTTATTACAGCTGGACAAAATAATGTGCAACTTGACGTGTTCTTGGACAAAGATACTTGTGACTTGACTTGTTTTTAGACCAAATGACTTGTGACTTGACTTGTGACTGGACCTAATGACTTGTGACTTGACTTGTGACTGGACCTAATGACTTGTGACTTGACTTGGACTTGCAAACAATGACTTGTGACTTGACTTGGACTTGCAAAAAATGATTTGCTGCCACCTCTGGTATTTCCAGTAGTGAATAACGACGTCAGAAATTATGAGTCAAAGCTTTCAACATTGCGCCTCATTATTTATAATGCCCACTGTAAGAAATCAGGTCTCACAACATTAATAGCAATGGAAAAGAAACGTTTTCAAACTGAAGAAACATGTGTGACTGGAATAAAGACTAGCACTGCATCGTCTCGAATTTTAGAGACCAAACTGTTGTACGCTCAGATTCCTTCTCTAGGGAATAAATATGTGGACGTTATATAGCTGTGTTCTACTTTTTAATAATCTTTCCAACAAATTATCATTTCATGGGAAACGCGTTTTAGAGCCCAAAACTGCGCATTCCGTTCCGTGTCCTCCTTTAATGTCATTCTGTTGTTTTGACAGAGAAACGAGCATAGCGAATTTCAGAATCCAGGGTTTTTGGTTTTTTTTCTGCACCCTTGTGATATCTCGAAATGGACTTCAAGTTATCTCATAATCGTTTCAAGACATCACAAAATGATTTTGAGATATCTTGAAATCGTTTTCGAGATATATGGAAATCAATTTCGAGATATTTCGAAATGGATTTCAAGAGATCTCAAAATCATTTCAAGAGATCTTTACATGTTTTCAAGATATCTCGAAATCATTTCAAGTTATCTTGAAATGATTTTTAGATAGCTTGAAATGAATTCAAGATAATCTTTTATAAATTTAGAGATATCACTACATATATTAACTTGTGTCTCTAAATGCATTTTAGAGATATCACTAAATGCATTGAACGACATTGGTCATGTGAATATCTCTTATGCGTGCCATAATCATACTATACAGATGAATAGGATATGGCGAGGATAACACTGGATCATGGGCCACGTCTAAACAATGGAAAAAGAAAAAATGGGGAGTCAGGTTGGCGTAGCGGTACTTTCCTCGCCTTCCACCGCTGTGACCCAGGTTCGATTCCTGCCTGGGCCAATAATGGATGGGGCTTTCAGTCCCTACTTGATTCCGTGGGTTTTCCTCAGAATATTCTGGGTTTTTCCTCCCACCTCTAAAACTGTAATTTCTTCACATTGTCTTCTCTTTACTTGGCCCCATGAGAGACCAGTGGGCTACCCAGTTAAACTAAGAAATAACTAAATAAATAACAAAGGTATCAACAACGCTTGTGGTAATTAATAAACGTATACTTTTGACATGTTAGTTTAATGTAGGTTGAGAATCCAACCCATGGTGAAAAAAAAAACATTTTTGAAATATAAAACTATGCACAAACAAAGCCATCTTCAGAAGAGTTATGATGATGGTAAAAGAATACACACATCGAAAACCGGTATAAAAAGACTCGTGGATATCACAGAGCTTATAGTATTTCATGAATAAAAAACACAACATACTTAACATTAAAGATGCATGCCTCATTAAAGATGCATGCCTATGTTCTTCAAAAAAAAAGATTTATTGTTCTCCTGACAAATTTTCAATTTGTATGTTTTAATGACAAAAGGTAGTTTATTCCGGGAGTCTGTAACCCACTGAAAAAGCTTTTATTTTGCGCACAAATAACTCACCCTGCGAGAGCCGAGTTATTGCCTGGCAGCGAATAATCCGAATTTTGTGAAGAAATAATTCAATGACTAAATGTCGGTGGATGTTTTGTTCAATGTCTCATTCAAAAGTGAAAATTTTTCGATATTGCTAGAAAAATAGCAATTGGAAAAAAAATATCTATTTTACGAGATGACACTCGAAAATAGCACGGGGAGTGCATCTTTAATGAACACATATCATTGGTGGAAACACTATACAGGGTCACGCAGGAAATAACCTTCTCGCATCAGGAGATCATTTTGGTACAAAGGCCTATAATAGTAAAACAAAAGTAAGAAGATGTGTCAGTGTCACACGCAGTGCATCTGACTGCAGGATTACGAATTATGTTTCACGGTTTACATTGTATTGTAATCCATCTATTCAAATTGTGTGCCAAGTCCATTGGGCGAAGCAACAACTGAAACAACATCCATAGGCCTAATGTCCACTTTCGCGCAATATCAACAATTATTATACCATTGAAGCCTCGTCCATCATGCACTTGTGCAAAACTTGACGATTTCCCTCTCATAAGTGAAATCGTCAAATTAGTGACCGAATATTTAGTCCGCATGATTTTCATGCGATCAAAAACTTGAGATTGAAATGTAATGCCCTCCCAGTTGGAAGAAAATACTCTATATGTTGAAGTTACATGTTTTAAGGATTCTGAACTAATTCCAGAGGCGCTAGACCAGAGTAGCGTTACTGGGTCCCATTTGCAGGGGGTGCCGGGTACTTTGACCTCATTTTCTGGAGGGGAATGCAAAGCTTTGGTCTTAGTTTCAAACAATGTAAAGCTATCTTTTGCCTTCTCTAAATTTTGAGCGGGAGAGGGGGGCACAAAAGACACAGGCCTTGGAAGGGCGTTCACCACATGCCCCCTACCCTCAACAGTTACGCCACTGTTAAATAACCAAACTGATTATCACAGCCCTAGTTTTTGAACCCTCCCCCACCCCTCTTATCTTATACTTACTTGGACGAGGCATCGTACAGCACCATATCCATGCCGTGCTCCGTGGTGAACATGGAGGTCTTGAGCGGCACCATCTCGTCCGAGATGGGCGTGAGGGTCTCCACGGGGCTGCAGACGGCAGTGAAGACGGGCTCGACCTGGTTCCAGCTGTAGCAACACCCGGACCACAGGATCCTGAACCGACCTTTTATACGGACCATCTTTGCCACAAAAAAAATTAACATAATTATTATTAAAATTATTATTATTATTAATCAATTCTGGTAATGAAACCAAGGCCTTGGTTTCATTACCAGAAATGATTAATAATAATAATAATTATAATCCTTGCAAGGATTTCTAAAAAGCACCCTAGGCATGTAGTTCGCAAGCCTGGAGAAACTTATTATACAGGTTTCAGATAAACTGGAAAAAAAACGGGATATATAGCAGTTTATTATTTCTTTATTCTAATTCCAAAGATAGTTGAAGAAAGCTTCAAGTAAAAGCTATTCCCGATCTTAAAACCTTTTGGTCAAGCAGCATTTCAATTTCTAATTTGGTGTAGGGAATGAAAGGATTAAAATTCAATTGTAAAAATTCATCTTTTTTCCGAAGTTTAATATCTTGGAAATACAGATGTGAACGGGATTCGGATAACCGTACGTCATCATGACGTCATCAAAAATACACTCTTTTTAATACGACATACATAGTCCAAGATCTAATCTCTCGAGCATCCCTGCTACATTATGGGCGATCTACTATAACTCAACGTTTGATTTCTCACTGAAAAAAAAAACACAACTGAAAACTCGTCCCAGGCAGAACATGTGTATACATCACATTACATCTTGGCTGATGTTCAGATTTGCTTAGTTATATTTTTTGTGATTTTCACATTTCTCCGTGAAATTTTCCTACATTTTGACATCAAGCTCAATCCATACATGATCAATAATGCTGTACCTTGTTGTCGGTGCAGTGGTCCTTCCGCCGCATGTTACGCGATGTGTTCATACGACAGAAGAATGTTCTCTCGTCATCTAAGGAAAGACAATGACGCAAATCAATACAAACTTCAAGTATCGAATTAGCAATACAAAAAAAAAGGGCCTCCAGAATCAATTTCGACCATGATTTTTCATCCTACGATAATTCACTGTCTAAATTTAATGTTGAGACCTTGGCTCACAGGAGGGAAGACCTTTGTTTACAATTTGTCAAATCTTGTGTTGTTTCTGAGCGTTTTAAGAGCTGGTTTTCTAAACAAATAATTATACTCATGCATTGTAACTTCGGCAAAAACGGCATTTTGTTGAACCTAAAGTCCGAGCTGAAAGGTGCGGCAAAAGCTCTATCCCGTACCTTACTAAATTAACACACATGCTTTTTTAAAAAACTTTTTACAGTGACTGTTTTTCCCCCCAATGATCCCGTTGTGTACTGGTATGTGGAATTTTTACTTGATAAAACCTTTTTTTAAGCTCATTTTCTTATAATCTGCTAACTTGTTTTTATTGAGGAGTAGGGCTTTGCTATAAAATATTACAGGGGTGGGTCTTTACCATTTTGGGGTATATTTTTTATATCTAATAATGAAGTATATATTTTTAATGTAATGACTACTGTGATTTTAACTGTTATTTTAACTTTTTAAAAACATTTTATTGTATATTAAACCGCAATTCGGCCATCTGGTCGCGAGGGTTTGATAATGAATAATGATAATAATACAATAATGTTCTCTCGTCATCTAAGGAAAGACAATGACGCAAATCAATGCAGATTTCAAAGTGAAATTTACGGTGGTCGATTACAAATACGGCAAGACTTTAATCAAAGGGTTGTTAATGAGATGCCCGATAATGATTTAAAATTTGATTTGTGTATAATTACTGAAACCGGAAACATAAAAAACATGGAATGTACAGTCCTCTAAGCCTTCAAAGGCACATTTCGCAAAGTTGTGGTCAAGTCCGCCTCATTGTCGAATGACCAGTCAAATGACATGTCAAATCTCAAAATAGTGACATGTCAAATGACAAGTCGAACGACAAGCCAAATCACAAGTCAAATCACAAAATAGTGACAGGTCAAATGACAAGCCAAATGACAAGCCAAATCACAAGTCAAATGACAAGTCAAATCACAAAATAGTGACAGGTCACATGACAAGCCACATGACAAGCCAAATGACAAGTCAAATCGCAAGTCACATCATAAGTCGGGCAAACATTAACAGTGGATGAGCATAGACAAAGGAATGCCTTTCTAACAATTTATAACTTATGACTTGGGACTTGATTTACATGACTGACTTGGCTAAAACCAGGCTCCTTTTATACAGTCAGCAGCTCACTGTGAGTAGAGCTTGGTAATATCGAAAAAGTGTTTCATATTTGAACTGTATCTTTGAGAAAAATTCTTCCATTTTTGGAAACTCTAGTAGTCGTTAAGTGTCATGTTGCAAGAGGAAGACAATTCATACATTGACATTCACTGACGTGTAACTAGTGCCATGCCGATAAATACATAAAAATGTCCCGTCGAAAAAAAATGAAATATCGGTCCTATGACAAAGACTGTTCTTGCCTGCATTTCGGAAGTGCTATAATTTTGAAATAATGACTCCTGCTTCACAGCTGCAGGTACGGACTGCATGCGATTGTGTATATTTAGCCTCTTTAACCACAGAAAACAACATAAAAACAGGACAGACTCTCTCTGTGGCCAGAATGTCATTCGAAAAATCAGAAATATTTTGTCGAAATCAGACAACATCGACAAAAGAACACAATTCTCTGAAACCAAAAACATAATGCACTCGGACAGGCTTTGCGCATTGGGGGTGTTGGTGCGTGTTGTTGCATGTGTCCCCAACCCAATTATCCATAATTAAATTGTCCTAACATGATAAATCACCCATCAGACGCCAAAGGAACCAGGAATGAACTGCGTCCCAAATCTGTCCACGGTGTGATTAAAAAAAATCGCTCTCCTTTTTTGATTTGCCCTAAATCGCTTCAAGGCAGGGATTGAAAGGCAACCGATCCGCCTATAATCCTGCTCAATCCTCTTAACTGTATCAATATCCAAGATAATATTTGTAATTACGAGATGACCGTTTTTCCAACCTATCAATTGCCAAAACACCTACAGGACAAACTCCATGTCTCCGAACATGATACTATTATTTGCGCAGATTGCAAATAGCAGTTGAATCTATTTTCTGATAATCATAAGTTCACTGTATTATAGGACGCATTTGGTTAGCCAACGGCTGTTTCGTTTCTGAAGAATGAGTGTGACTGTGATATTTAAACTGAAGCCCACACTTCAGAAGAACCCAGTCTATTGTATCTTGTATCTGCCTGACATAATGAAGACTCCCCTGTAACATTTCCTGGTAATGGCTGTATCCGGGTCTGTCTTTGTGACATAGCGCCGCTATTTGTTTTCCATTCTTCACAACTAAATCGGCACTTAATTGGCCCGGGCACTAGCGATTAGACGGTCTAAGCCCGACCATCGCCGGCAAGTGGCGTAAATTTGTCGCATCCCTTCGCCGTGTACTGCGGCCATCTGGTGGACTAAAAAGCCGTCTCGCCACCCGTTTGTTGGCAAACCCATAAACGGCTACACGGCCAGAGTAAGGAGACGGAAGATCCGCAAACACTATCTCCGACTCGATGCCACCGATGGTCTGAAAAACCCGAAATTCCACACGTTCATTCTCCCTTAGGACGCAAGGGATTACGGATAAGAAAACGCGCCCACAAACCCGTGTGGCTCTTGTGGGCCACAAAGAATGAATTCGCGCGCGATCAGTCGACGTGCAAATATTTGGATCAGGAGAGGGCAGAAAAAGGGAAAGTCCCTTCGTGAAGCGGGGCCTTAGATGTCGTGACAGCATCGCTTATTGTGGATATAGTCCTGGGTCCAAACCATCATCTTTTCTCTAAGCCCGGTGATAAAAACCACTAATCACAGCGAATTGGCTTCCCCAATAATTAAAAAAAGGAAAAGAACGAAAACGCAGATTGAATGAAGAATTGCGGGCAATATAGCTATTAATTAGCCGCAGTCTTTTTGTGTTTAATCATGGATGTATTTGGCAAGCGGTTTGGGGTATAACGGATAAAAGAGAGGGACGTTAAAGGTCGGGAGTCAACCACGAAATTGCCCGTGGGCGCTTGAAGCGGAATCATCTTTTCTGGTCTTCCGCAGTTAATGAAAGTACAATTCCATTATCTATCAACCAAAATTACGCGTAAGCATTGTAGCCGACTCAGGGCCTTCCCTTTATGGAATACCGACCGAAAGATTTGCAGGGCAAATTCAAACCTTAGTCCGATACTTGTTGCAACACATCAGAATGACTTGAAGTATAGAAACGATTTGGGTGTGCCTCTTTTTAATCTTTGAACCGGGAAAAGTGAGACTATATACTGAACTACAATGTATATAAATTCAAGCCTTGCTTGTAAGCTTATTTTTGATTTGTATTCCTTTTTTGACAACTTTTGCAAAAGAAAGAATTCTGGAGAGAAACAAAATTGCCAACAGTTTAAACGACATTTTGCTGGCCACCCCGTTATACTACATGTTCTAGGCAAGCCGACTGTAAAAGGGGTCCGAGAGCGGACAGAATACTACTAACAGGGTTCGATTTTAGCGGTAGCCCACTAGCCAAATGCTAGTTAAAACAGCGGCGGGCTAGTCAAACTATTCCTTATTATATTAGCCCGGCTGGCGTGCGAGTCAAACAATATTGGACTACGGCAAAGATGAAAGGACAGGAAGAAATAAATCATTAAATTCAGAAAGCAAACCTGTATCAATTTAATTATTTGCATTTAATTTTACTAACTGTTTAGGGTTAAATTATTTGATTTGTTTATTAAAAACACTGACAAGATTGCCTCAGGATACATGTTTTACATGTATGCACATTAGGCCTATTGTTGTTTATGAGACATTATACATGCGGGCTAGTGAAAATGCCTGCAGGCTTGTTAAGAGTCTGTTTCAGTAGCCTGGCTGGCTAGTGAAAAAAATGTTACGGTCAAACCCTGACTACATTGATTCAGAATGGCTATTCACTTGAACTCTCTTAATGCAGGTCTACACAGTGGGCTGCATTTAGCCCATTCGTTGGCATGACAAGGTACTCCTATACGATAGCACTGCCCGGCTCTGAAGTCGCAGTCAGTCAGTCAGTGAGAGTCAGTCAGTACTATATACAAAGTTACAAAGAGGACACTAGACAGGTCATCTGGCACCAGTCTAGCTTATTGTCACGAATACCAAATTTAAACGGTGCCAAAAACGTACATATTTTGGAGAATCGACACGCGGTTTTCGATACCGAACGAAATGATCGCTCACCCGGCTGATATTCGGCTTCGGCACCGCCACAGCTGGAACCGACGGCCATTTGTCCCCGGACGACAGCGTGATCTCTGGGATCGATTACTTCGTACAAATCGCCACCTGTTGACAGAAGCTCCACCTGTGCCCGAAGCAAAAAAAAAAAGAAAAAACGTTCAAGACGAATGTTCAACATGCTGCAGGTTTTTGTATACATCAATTAAAAACGTGAAGGTGATTTTGCCCTCGTTAACAAGAATTTCTATGTCCGATTTTGCTTCTGATCAGGGATCACACTGTTTAAAAAAGCGGGCATTTATAATCTACCCGACATTAATTGAGTAAAATATATCACCTAGGTTTTTGGTTGATTCGAGTAGGCCTAATGTTTCAACATTTTTGAGGAGAATTTGCCCTATAATATGTGTTTGATTTTTTGACCTAGTATGAGCAACCATACGCCAAAATCGGACCTGACACATAATGACGTCTGCTTTATTTACATGCACGCTTTCTTAAGAGAGCTAAAGGTGGGTCTCGTCACCACCTGGCTCCCATAGGAAACTAAAAGCACACGCGTGACGTCATAACATTTTTGGCCAATTATTGTAATGACAGGCAGACAAGTTGAAAATGTGAACATTGTTGTGTATACTATAGGTTTGAGAAATGTTTATGTGGATAACAATACAAATATGAAAGCAACCAAAAACATTTGTCTTACCATGGAGTGACCGAGATAATCAGTGACGTTTTCCGATATGTAGAGGAGCTTTCCCTCCCTTGTCATGACCAAGAGAAACCCGTGCAATGCCTAAAAACACGGACAAAAAAATACACCATGTTATGATTATCAGTCAAAATATATAGCAATGCCCGAAAACAGATTCAGCTCAGCAGAGTTAGAGTTCGAGGTTCTTTCCTTTCGATGTTTAATTTCTTGATTGATTAATGAGGGCTCGAGTTAAGCTATATAATAAAATGGCTGGAATGCTGGGGCAAATCAGAAGAATTCAAAAGGGCCCTACCACCCCCCCCTCAATTATCAACACCACCCCTCCCCTTTGTCTCAATGTCTTTTATTTGTTTGTTGGTCCTGCAGAGGGCCAGCCGCGTGTCCCCTGTACCTATCTCTCTGAAAATTCAGGTGAGTTGACTTTCTTACTTAAAATCAGTTTGATCAAATAAAGAAATGAATTGTCATTAATTATGCTTGTCAATTCGGAGAAGTCATCTCAAAAACAAAATGAAATCTACGCGTTCTCAGATTTTGTCCACGTAAACCATGCGTTGTTTCTTACTGTCGGTGCCCGGATTCGCTGCCTGTACACACCTCGTCCTGAATCCTTTTCTGGAACTACATTCGGTTGGAAATGAGTAAAGCCGGATCTAGGGAGAGGGAGACGCAACGGGAGCAATCCCCCCCCCCCCCCCCCCCCCAAAAAAAAAGAAGGACCAATTTTTCAAAGTAATGAAACAAGAGACGACTAAAGACGGCAGGTTAAAAAAATTTACTCATCCCCCCTCGCGCTACTGATTAATGAAATATGAATAAAAAGATAGATTAAAAGGGGGAACAGCGCTCGTAGCGTCAAATGAGGTCAAACCACCCCCCCCCCCCGCTTTCCCAATTTTCAGCGCCGAGTCCCTTGCGCCCCCCTCCCTTTATTTGGTTGTGGATTCGCCCTTAAAATTAGACTTTTTGCAAGAGAACTGGCGCTAGCAAAAAATGTAATTTTGAAGTACAGTTCCAATAACGTTCTAATAATGTTACTTCTGGTACAATGGATTTTACACGAGTGCCAACTATTCACAGAAATCGCGCCCACTGCTAAAAATTGGGAAAAAAAACCTTCAAAGAATAAATTATACAAGTAATTGAATTTGAGAATTACCGTCCATGCATTCACGTAACTGCAAATTATTACAATTGTCGACAAATGTATGTCCCTATTGAACTATTATCAAAAAGCTATGTTAGATTAAAGAACATACTGATACTAAACTGTAAACACCTAGTAAAATTATTCCGTCCAGCGAAATCACGAAATATAGGTAATTGTCAACGACCAGTCAATTGACTGATTTTTGGAATAAAGAGTGCATGCTGTTGACAAAATCGGGTGGTTTTTTTTTTTTTGGTTTTTTTTGTTTACTGTTTTCTCGAAAAGTGCACCATCCACTGAGCTGAAACAGGTAAGGTTTTGAACAGTCTCGCAATTTTGAGTGGTGTTGCTATTGGAAACGAACTAAATACTTGGAAAGCAATGATCCCATATGCTTTTAAAAGTAAACGTTGTGCTTTTTGTTTTAGTTAACCAAGCTGTGATAAGTCAGTTGTTTTCAAAAAATAAAACAATTATTGTTTCTCAAAAATCATCTGCTGGTAAAAAGCGTAAGGATCCATTAGCGGAATATGAGGCCAGCTTTAAATGAAATCACTGCTCCGCTGAGCACTGAGGTTTTAATTCCGCAAACTTTGAGAGATCACTCATTTCACTCATGGCAATAACTCCGCATCTATGCGCCGCGTCGGTCGCGGGGGCCCTAGCGAGGCCTGCCGGTCGGCAGCGGCCGAGGATCGGCGCGGGATTGCGGGCATGATTGATGACCGCGTCTCACGCTAATACCCTCCCGTACTTTGTTCCGCACGTAAAATTGGTTTCTCCCTCCCCTCGTTTCTCCCTGGGCCGGACCCTCTCTGCCTCTATGTATGATCAGTTTGCCAATAATCATCAAGACCGGTCTGGTTCGGGCCTTGTATCCGTGTCTGCCATACGCACTCTCTGTGCCTTGAGCCCGCAATCCCTACAGTACAGGAGGACGGGAACACTACTCTACTCCCACAAATTAAATCGAATTAATCGAGTGTAATACCTCAGGGGAAATCTCGTTCAAGCGTATCATTTATGATTCCCTTTCAGATCCACAGATAGTAACCTATCCAGGTTTTCTTTTCCCTGTGACTGTCCTTAATTTTTTTTTCTTTTTATCTATTTTGACGAAGATCTTCCTGGATGGCATGATCATGTGCAGCTCTCGGATGCCCATGGGGTATAATGCGGTCTATAGCCGGGCCGTGTCGGGTGGGTGGAAAATAATAGGGCCGCTAGGGTAATTATAGACATCAAAGTTGCATCGGGAGATCAGATTATTAGGAGATTTAGCGTCATTTGAAACTTCCTGAAGGAGGCAGGGGAAAGACTAAGGAGTTTTTGATTTCTTCAAAGCTAGGGCGGTGCGGTCATAGACTGATACTTTACTCCGTGGATCGAGTTAATACCGTACGGTTGACCGTCTCTGCGCGCGTTCTGCCTCTCGCTATAACGTTACCGTATGCTGTCAAAACTAGAACCATATTGTGAAGACGCTTATGAAATCCATCCAGTGTTTTTCCCGCTTTCTACGCACAATAATGCATGAGACTTTTTTTCCAGTTTGTATGGCGCGTAACTATAAGTAACGTCTTTTCACATCAGCGATGTCGTTAAATACATTAAGAGCTATCTTGAATTGCATTTAGAGATATCTTGGAATCATAATCTTAAAGTTGATTTTGAGATATCTTGAATTTGATTTCAAAAAACCTTGAACTTAGTTTGAAGATAGCTGGAAATAGATGCCGAGATATCCCTTTTCAATTTCTTCACTACTTAAAGGGGAACTTTCGACCGGTATGCACCTTTTGGGGTCGCTAAAACGCGTTTCCTACGAAATAACAGTTGGAAAGATAATTGAAGTAGACAATAAACTTGCACACATCATATACCTTAAAATGTGTTTTTGTGTGCAATTTTCATGCAAAGGAATTTTGGGCTACTACATTTTATTCCTCAAGACTCGGGCCTATAGTACTAGTCTTTATTCAAGTCTCAAATGTTTCTTTTCGAAACGCTTCTTCAAACACACGTGTTTTTATTGTTGTGGGACCTGATCAAAACTTCGTCATTGAAGCATAGAAAGCACTTGTAGTGTAACTTTCAAGTGGGGGCGTTCTTTAAACAATATTAACGTAACGAAGCTTGTATCACAGATTAACAAAATGACAGCTGGAAAAAAGACTAGACAAGACTAGTAAAGCTGGTCCCAAAGCGCACACAATTCTTTTCTTTGATTCCGAATGGCTCACTGGAAGAAGTTTCATGCATCGTGTCTACACAAGGAGCCGGTTTGGGCACATTCATTGGTGTTACGGGGTAATCCTATACAATAGCACCGCTAGACTTACTTCACCGGCTTGAAACCAGTCACTGGTGACAGTCTGACTAAGCTGGCTCTTTTGGGCCAGCACTGTCATTCGAATGGCTTTTTTTTAAAGAGATCTCAGAGGGCGTGGCGTTTACATGCTAGAAGAATATTTCTCAAAAGACATTTTTTGTTTACTTTAAAAGATAGACTGTATGTTTTATTTCAAAAAAAGAAGTACTTTTTTTCTACAGGATGGTGCAAAAAGAAGGAAATCCACTTGGGACATTTTAACCAACTTACTTAATTTATAGGTTTTCCCGGCCAATTTCCCAAAATGTTCATTCACTTCGTCCGAATTTGAGAATCGCTCTGAACACGCGTTTCATTTTCGCTACCAGACCATTCGATTCCATTTCAGTTCAATCAATTAAGTGATTGAGCAGCACTTTTCATCCATTGTGAAAATGAATGCACAGGTAACGTAATTGGCAGTCTGTTTCTCAAAACCGAATGCACGGACAATGAAAACATAAAACTTTCGTTGAATTGAAATGGGATTAAAGACGTGCATTCAAATTCAGACGAAAACGAATGACCGATTTGCAGAAGTGAATGAACGTTTCAGGACATTAGCCGGGAAAACCTATATTTGAACTGTCTTTTTCAGTGTAGTAAAGTATAGCTCTTCAACAATACGTGGTGAAAAAAACCACGCAAGAATAGTGTCATTATTCTAATTTGACTACAAGTCACCAAAATCACTGTTGTCCACGTGTAAGTCTATGTTTTTTTGTCTTCGAATCAAGCTCCGGAGCTCAGTCAAGTGGATGGAATAAAGCCGTTCGTGGACAAACAGGTTTGGCACATGAATTTTTAAATTATTATCTCAGAGACAAAATATGCCTTTGCGATCAGTTTTTCGTCACTTATGTTTAAAGATGTATATATTTTTAATATCTATAATACCCTTAAATTGAATGTTTGAAATATGCTCAAAAAGTAGGTGAAAATTGCTGTCAAAAGTGGGTTTCCTTCTTTTTGAACCACCCTGTATATATTCGGGCGTATCATAATTCCTCCTGCCCAGACATGGAGAACAATCAAAGAGCGCCAAGTTCAGGGACGCGCCACGGTGGATATAGGAACATCCGTCAGGGTTTCTATAAGTCGTGCCCACGTGTCCTCCCATTTACGTTCTGTTCGCAAAAATCAGTATAAAACTCACAAAATAAATACCATTGATGTTTTATTCATGGTATTCTTAAAATGAGCAGTCTGGTCAGACGTTATAGGAGACGGTAATATGCATTTGGTGCCACACTGAATTAGTGTAAAAACGACAACGGGTGACGCAGATGGTGTCCAACGTACGGAGGCTTTTTTTTCAATGACTGGTTTTCCTTTTATGGCCAACGCTGATCCAAAAAGCTCGAGTTACCCAAAATACCCGACTCTCATAAATGCATAAAAAAAAATCCACAGCAGGATGTCCTGGCACAATAGCGCGCTTTCCATCATCCACATGTCTCCAGTGTTCAATTTCATTAGGGAAATGAATTCATCGAAATGATAATATCCCGAATGCCTCTTAACTCATCCTAACAAGCTAGACGGGAATTTGCGTCGTCCGGGCGGTGAGACTATAACATCCCTAAACCGCAACAATCTGTTTCTTTCCCCAGACGTACAAGCAGGCAGCGGCAAAACTAGTGAAACGGGGGGAGGAGGGGGGACGGGACGGAACGAGCACTGGCCCGTGACGGCCGATTCACCACCGCTGGCATCAAAACTCCGACGTACCCATCCCGTAGATGACGACGATAATGAAAAGGATTTTTTACCGATTTTTTTTCTCTCTCTTCTTGCAGCCTGAGGCTGCACGGAGCTTGTGGAAACATGATGGCGGAAGCAGTGCGTGACAAACGTAGGGAGATGAGCGGGGGCCTTAAGTCTGTTCGGTTTCATTAATGATACAATCAATTATATTACGTGTCTCACAGGCGGATACGCAGGTTTGTCGACGAGGTGGTCTGGGGGCACGTAAACTTTTAAAGGAGCTTTTCAGGATGAGGATGTTGTGTCGACCTTGATACTATTACGTTTACAAAATACTTTGTCAAAGGTATAAAATCCTGCTATGATCTTTGCCTTCGAAAAATATCTTGCTAGGATCGCAATTTTGGCCCTCTAACTTTTTTTCACTTTTTAAAAATAAATCAAGTGCCTGAATGATCGTTTTATAGTGTAGTTTATGATTTTGTATTTGAAAATTCTCAACTTAATTCAAACATAAAAGTAAGAGGTTTTTTTTTTATTTGAAAAAAAAATGGTTACTTCAATTTACTGACTTATTTTACAGCTTTTTCTGAGTCTACACATTTTTCAATTTGGAAATTGGTTAGTGGAAGTCGTTTGAAATGTTTGCCGAATCTGATTGGTAAAGTTTTTTTTCAAAATGCTTTAGTTTGATGAAGTTGGTTTACTTTCGCTTTGTCATTGTCTCTGACCTAAATTTGCCTTCATAGTGAGCTGTGTATTTTGGGATTCAAACGCGTCAATTGGGTCAAATTTATGAATTTGGTTCAATATTCATTAGCTTACCTGTGTGAAATCGAACGGTGAGGTGTCATCCCAGATGGGCACAGGTGGCACCACATCTTGATCTATATTTGAGAACAACGAAGAACATTCAATTAAAAAATATAGAGAGAGGCTGTTTCCTTGTATTTACTTTGAGTGATTCAGTCATGCAGTTGATCCCCTATTTTACTTTCGGAAGTGGTGTCCCGTCCGGGCTTCCGTCCTCCCGAATGATACTGCAACATTCACAAAGTGGCATCATTAATGCACCTCATGTCACACGAGATAACACGAGATTTATTTTCTGATTGAATCGAAGAGAAGCCACTTTCGTAGAGTTGGCAAAAAATTCCAAGCAAAATACATGAAAGACTGTTTCCCTCCTTACTCCTTATGTCGTGTGTTTGTTCATGGGATCCTTCTGTTGACCAACTCCACTTACATGTTTTGTCCTAAGCCATTAGTCATTCATGCTTACTGTTATTTATTTGGCTTTAGTTAATTTTAGTTCTGTATTTCATTTACCTTGTTTATAAATCTCCCACTGACTCTGGTAATATTCCCCTTTCGCATTTACATACATTGTTTATTTAATGAAATTTTCCTTTGTTTTGGTTGTGTTTTGTCCTTGTTCTATGAAGAATTTGTGTTTATCCTGAGATTTTTTTTTATTATACAGTTAATGATTCCTCAGTAAATAATGGTATTTGTAATAATTTAGAAAGTGGAGGTTTTATAAAGGTCTTGACATTCCTGTCCAGTGTTGCTTTTGCTATTTTTATATGAATTCCAGGGGCCTCTGTAGACATTTTCTACGATATACAGAACTATCTGCCCACCTTATCTCATGCTTTATATTCACCCAAAGATACAACGTAAAATGGTATGGTTTACTCTGTTGCGCAAATACGAGTCATTATTGGTTTAAGGAACCTGACACGTGACGTTTCTAAACCAGTCATATTTCAGTATTGACTGTTGCAGAATCCTTCTGCACGCTGATTGGTCATTCTTATATAGTACGTTAACCTGTCCTGCCCAGCTATTCTCATTGTTTCGATTTTATTCAAATTCAATCAATTCGGGTGTAAACTAACTGCCACCCATTTTGTGCTGCTTCATCTTATGCATTTACCTCGGAAAAAAGTGCACTTTTCATGACTTTAATTTTATTTGCCTCATAAGATGAGGCGTTAAATACAAAAAAGAAAACGCGCAGTAGAAAACGAGGTGTATAAACTGAAGGTGGCCCAGGAGCTTGTAAAACAAAGGGGTTCACCTCCAAAATTACATGTATTGCAAACTAACACATTGAGGATTTTCTCATATTAACCCGACTGAGTTTTTGTTGGGGGGGTGCTACCGTGCTAGCGTGCTATAGAATTTATTTTAGTTTTGAAATATTCACTTAGATAAATTAATGTCGAATAATTTGCGGTCGGCAGTTAAAGTCAGTCCCGGAGGGTAGACTGGTTCCCTCCTCTTATCCGTACCGATCCATGTATGGACCGGGAACCGTACAGAAAGGATGTGTTTATATGCAAAAGCAACTGAAATAAAACCACTTTTGTTTGTCGGGGGGGGGGGGGGGTTCAGATGCCTAACTTGGGAACAAAAGATAAAACATACATGCTGACAATTATCTTGAAGAAACAATGAATAAGCTAAGGAACACGGGCAGTACGTTTTATATAAGCCATTAGTGGCTTTCTATAAGATCGTCTCGCACTAGCGTACCAAGCAATACATCCATTCAATAAGAAAAAAATTCATTGTGATTTTCTTCTAATTTTCAGGAAATACATATTTTAAAATTTCAACGTTGAGTATTTCCATCGTAAGCCATCAGCTACACATGCATTTTAGTTTTAGTTTTACAATGTGGAAATAGTGCACGATACTATTTAATTAATTCCCTTCCCGTTTTTGAAGAAAAAAATACTGGAACCTCTGCCCCTCCCCCCCCCGGAAATTTGGTTCAGGATCCGCCCCTTTCTGTGCCAAGTTATAAGGGTGCTAGACTTTAATTGCCAACAGTGCATTTCAGCTATGCTTTCACAAAATGTTATGGGAATATGGGATAAAAAAAAACAAATTAGTAGTGGGTCGAAAAAAATGTTTTATGTATACGCATCTCATAATTACGCGCACTCACTGGGAAGATTTAAAAGAAACTATAACGCTGTTTTGCATTGACGTCTTTTCTCGTAGTTGCACGGCAACTCACGAAAACTGGATCTTTCTGAGTACAAATTGACCTAATAACTAAAACGCGTTCGGTCTATTCCGAAACTGTAAGACATCTTGGGCATTGATTTACCTCATGCGCATAAAGACTCCACAATTGTATTTTGACAATGATGAAGATATAACTGGACAGTGGACAACTAATGGGCAGGCGCAGTTTTAGAGCCAATATTTTTTGGGGGGCTTGCAGGGTGGATCCAGATTTTTTTTCAGGTAGGCGTGCTGAAATGTACACCGGTTATTTTCTCCGGACACTCCGAAAATCAATAGATTGATAAAATCGCTAATATAATCCTACAATCAGGCAAACTATATCAACTAAAGGTGTACAAATGCACCCTTCTCACGACTATTTATCTAGGGGAGACTGTTTGCATGTACGTCGGCTAAAGCCCTCCGCCCCCCAGAGCCGCCACTGCAAATGGGGATGTTTTTGCCTCTTTTTAGAAAATACAGGGTCTCTAGAGAAAATAAACGCGTCGGCACTTTATTACCAATACTAGTAATAAACTCGGCCCGATTTTAACCGTTTTCTAAAACGAAACAAATGCGGCCACTTTTTCAGATAAAAATGCCGATTAAACCCTCTAAAAAGTCCCGATACTTTTCAAGTTCAGACTGATACTTTAAAAATGGCACGTCTGCCAATGTTACCGGTCTTAAATAACGGATAAATGATCAAGAGAAGTGTCTTTTCTTTCCTGACAAGTATCGGGTCAACCCCCCCCCCAAAAAAAAAAAAACACCTGGATGTGTTATATAACCTGCGTAACGCGCTTGAAAACGACACAAAACTTGCCTTGGTTGAAGTAATGGCCCTTACGGACATAGACGCAGCCCAGGGACATGACGTGCAGGAAGGACAGGCGAGCTTTCACGGCGTTGGGTAAGGGAAGCAGTTCCCTCAGCCGGTCAATCTCCGTCTTGATCAGCTCCCGTCTCTGCTTCGATGCCTTGCTCGTAGACCGGTGCATGGTTTGCACTACAACGCTGACAGCACCGCAGGTGAAGGAAGGACAGAAACTTGCCGGATGCTTCCCGAAGTACTTGTGTTGATGATTGGTTTCTTCCAACGATATGTTGTTGAATAAGTTTATTTTAATGCGTTGGCGTCACAGTCAAATCTGTGTTAAATTTCCGAGCAGTTCTAAAATTTTAGAATCTACTACGCAGACTCGCGGAGCCTTTCAAAGTGGATTTTGTTGCTCGAGAAGGACTGATGACAGGCTGACTACTCATTGTTTTGTAAACTCTTAACCACTCATTTTTCACTCTGTCCAATTTTCTATATTCTACAAGCATGGAATGACAGTACAGTATGCAGAGCGGATCCCTCTCAACTCTTCATTGAAGTTTTGACGTTAGTTGGCTTTGTAAAGAAAAATGGAATGTTGTTGTTGCTGAGAATTTGAGCAGGTCGTTTCATTGACTCGCTTGTCTTTTTGTGGATTTGTTTCTAAGAAAAAATAAGTTGCTGATGATCTCAAGTTTCTTACAGCCTGTTGGGTATTTTTTTAAGAAATGAACAAGCTTTAAGAAGTGTCTGGAGATCTTTTTTTTGGCTAGTTGATAGTTTGTTGAAATGACTACTTCTTGAATTTTGTGAGTTGTTTTTTTTAGAAGCACTTTAAACTGCAGAACTTTGGCAAGCCATACGATCAGTTTCCACGTATTAGTTTGCGTAGATTACAACTCAAAAAGAACCATTTTGTGTTTTATAATACATTTGAATTGCTGTCCATTTCCTGGCGTGGCAACTTGCGACTATCTGACAACTCTTCAGCTGCAGTTAGCGTCATCAGTCGGTTGAATCCTGACGGGCATTTCTGTCAGTCCGTGTGCCTATCTGACTGGCTCATCCGTTGTGATAAGACAATGTTTTGCTTGTCAGATGTCCTTCCTTTCCTCAAAGATGTCACAGACTGCCTCAAAGATGTTCCTCTGATCACTTGAGAATCAATGCAAGATGAATTTGCATGTAGTCGTTCTGGATGCCTCACCACGACTTCCAAAATCCTTGTCTCTTCAGAACCAACAAACTGTAACTCGAGATGCAAGCTCCAAGTCGGAAGCCAACTTCTTGGTGCCGTAATAACGCACCCTCATCTCCACCGTGTTTTGCCGCACGTACTCCCCCCGTCACATCAGCCGCGACCGCCGTTCAGACCCGCCTCCCCGTGACTGCTCCTTCGTGACGCATCCCGCATCGTTCAGCCGATACTTAGTGCATGCAATCTCCAACTTACGCCCGGCAGTGAGCTGCAGTGCATACATTGAGCAGTGCGGTCAAGTCGGGATGCTGAGGAGGAGCATGGTGATGTTCGTGGTTTAAAATGATAATGACCCTGCTAAACTTCAAATCAGGCTGAGTCTCTTCCAATAGAAAATGTCTCGCATTGATTTTCTTAAATTTATAATATTATTTTATTTCTTTTACATTGCAAAACAACACACCCATAGATTTTGTAAAGAAAATTTGACTAAGGAGGTTAAGGAGCACTTACACAATTTACTCGTAAAAAAGGTAAATAATTCTGATTAAGATATCAAACTCATACGTTATCACAAGTCACAAAGTGCCAAGCTCTATATTCAAATGAACGTCGACAAATGCAAGTTCCTTTTTTTCTCTTCATTTTCGTCCCGTTTACTCTTGTGACTAACTGGTAGTTTTTAAAAGAGGGGATAATTTTCATTGAGGCAAGCAAATTTTTCTTAACGTTCACTTAATTCGGAATCTTTAAAGAGATTTGATAAGTCGATTTCATGTTTTCAATGAATTTGGAGATTTTATTTTCATAACATTCACGTTGGATGAATTGTGGATGAATTGTTGCTATAGGCGGTGATTCCATAAGCGCCCCTGCAACAGCATGGGATACTTGCATTATTGGTGTACTTCGGTAGAACGATAAGCAGTGGCGAATCCAGGATGTTCCAGAAGAGGATGACTGTGGTGTTCTCTCCTATGATTCTATTCGAGTGAAGATATACTCCCAACAGATGACGCCTTACAGGACCAGACGATTTAGAGTGGAATTCGTTCAATCGCATCAGGGGCGGATCCAGACATTTTGCAGAGGGTGGTCAGTCCCGTCAGATTTTTTTTATGTCTGATTGTTGCGGACAGACGGACATAGTAATGCAGCACATTGTTACTGATGCACTAATTGTTATTAAAAAAAAATGTTTTGGTGTCTGAGCGGGGGGGGGGGGGGGGAGGCGTCCCAACGAGGTCGAGTCCCAACGAGTGATTGACTCGACCCGAGTCGCTGCGAGAAAATGACTCGACTCGACTCGAGTAACAAAATCAGTGGCGCTAATCAATCGTTTAGTCCCTTGTTTCACTCATTGAAACTTAGAGTCCATGGTTTTTCAAGATGTGGAGTGGTGAAGCAACGCATAATAAAAAAGCAAAGATGAATTTTCAATCCTCAGACAAGTTTGGATGACTGGTCATTCGGAGGTGTCAGTCCAACCAATGTTACCCCCCCCCCCTTGGATCTGTGTATGAAGTAATTACTTGTAATATTCTCATTTGTTTGTAGTTGTCGCCGCACACAATGGTTTGCAAATTATTCAAACGTCAGGCCGCGACGATAAAAGTGTCGAGACAGGGTCCTGGGTAACGGCAGGGCTTCTGTAGAACTGATGCGATATATGAGGGGCACAGGTTTTGTTTTTCTGATCGTGTGAGCAATGGACGCCATAGACCCCTTGCATCTGGAGTTGCACCAGAAGGCAGGTCTTAGTTCTTCGGTGTACGAATGAGTTGAGACTTTGTAGTTTAATGTCTAAGCGCACTGCTTTGTAAACATGTTTAAATACTAAACATGGTTAGGGTGAGGATGGCTAGTGTTTAGCCATTGAACATTGATGTTTAGGAATTGGACACGTGATGTTTAGCTCCTAAACATGTTTACAAAGTGATAGCAAGATTGTGTTTAATTGCTAAACACAGTTTTTAGAATGCGTTTAAATAACAAAACCTTTCCTCGGTGAGGGCGCATTATGCAAGGGGTATTATGCATGTCTATGGTATTATGACTGTCAGTCATTGGCGTAACTAGGGTTAAACTTCCGGGGGTCACCAAGGTACAAGGGGTGCTGAAACTTCTCAGGGAGGGGGGGGCACTGATAGTCCATGGAATATCCCCTTGCACAGCGAGGGTCTATGATAATGCGAGCAGATCGGAGATTGATTATGCAAAACACGACTGCGTCTTGACCGTCGAGATTCTGACCATTCGGCGGGCGCCTTCTATATTGGGTCCTCGGTAGCCCGTTGTTGCATTAAAAAAAACTTGGCATCCTAGTTGAAGAATCAACAGCTCAGTCCACATTTCTTATCGAAACGAAGTCGCAGTTTTAAATTAAAGTCAACTCGGATTGACTGACGCGCTGGGTCGCATACAATTACACGTAAGGATATATCAGACGTTCGACTGACGGTAGCTCTGCACACGTGGATGTCAATCCCTATTAATAGGGCTCTGAAGGCAAAATGATATATTTTTGTTCAATTCAAGATTTTTAAATGGTAGGGGGACGGACATATTCGTCGCAGAGCTGACATACCGGCGAATCGATCATTTTGGCGATTTTGAGATTTTGTTATTTTGGGGGTTTATAAAGGTTGCTCCTTCAAGTAGGCCTATTTATGCCAACATTCTGAATTCTTGTCACAATAACAAATCATAATCTGACATAGTGACGAATATGGAATTGCGCTGGTAACCAGTTTATGTAAGGTGCACCTTCAAAGTACCACGAATATTATTCGCCAGTTTGTCAGATCGCGCGCACGTGCATGCGCGATCCGACAAACTGACGATTAGCATACAAACAGTGTGAAGAACAATCGGCTTAATAGAGATTTGTGTAATTTGACAAACTGACGAATAAGTTTACGATCAAATAAAATCACATCGCACAACTTCTCTGATTTAATAAGTGACCTGATGGATACTACGTTTCCTATTTTATTTCGAATATACACCAAAAGGGTTATTATCGAAACATAAAGGGTAAAATACAACGCCCAACATGTCCAACTTTATACGCGAATTTCTCGAAACAGGCTTTTCGCTTATTCGTCGGTGTGTCAGCTCTGTCCCCTCCCCACCCCGTAGTTACGTCACTGCTGTCAGTTGGCGTGTTTACACGCATGATACGAAGAAAGTAATTGTATTGTCAGGGTATTGTCGGTGTTTTTTTAGTGTATGTTTTCATCGTAATGCAGGGCTGCGGATGCAGCAAACGGACAGAGCAAGCACTGGTTCTGTTTCTAATGAGCTGTTTAAGACGGAATTTCCGAAGATGAGCTAGAATTTGCTCTTGTACGCTTGAATGCAGACACAGACAAGTTTTTTTATTTTAGCCTTGGACGGGCTCACTCATTCAACATCATTTTGTTATCTTCAAAGTTCAATCAAGCTATTGTATAGATGTGTTCTAAGCCTTCAATTTGACATATCACATGTACAAATAGTTTATTAAACTCTACTAATGAGGGCAGTTAAAGAGTTCAATTTTTAGCTGTATTTTTTCGTGCCGAAAGTTGTCACCCGCGTGCGGTGTAAATAAGAGTACAGTCTATTGATACTCATGACTAAGTTTTATTTCTAAATAAAAAACTTAATTTTAAGAATTTTTTGGAATTAGAATAAATAAAAGTACATGTACGAAGCAACTTGTGATTCTTTCTAGACACGACACGAGCCTGCCTACTGACACGCTCTGTACCGGTACCGCAAGCCGCTGAAATGGCCCGGTAACACACGGACGAAAATACAGACGGTCCCGCTAATAAAGTCATCAGAACACGTCAAATGGCACGCTACGAACACACAATGGCGGTGCGCTATATTGGGGAAAAGCTTGTCGTGGATTCTAGGGTTAATAAAACTAGAGGAACTGAGTGACACGAAACTTACTGTGGCGTTACGTACACTCTAAAAAACATTAGTCAGATTTGACTAGAAACCAGTTAAATTTGACTAGCCATTTAGGGTCAGCTGGGTGCAACTGAAAATCAGTCAGTCTGACTAGATTTTTCTAGTCAGTATTATTGACTTTGGAAAAATTGTCATGCAAATAAATTTATTGGAGTCGAACCCAACTACTTTTTGTAGTCATTATGAAACTTTGCATGTTTGACTAAATTCCTAGTCAATTTTCAATAATTAGGAAAAGCAGTCAATAGTTTGACAAAGTTGTTTTAGAGTGTACGTAGACTACGCGAACTGAACCCCCCCCCCCCCCGCACCTCCTTTTAATATGTATAGTATGCGGCAAAGATGGGGTATAGTGTCGTTTCAACTGTCTCTGTGTCATAAATACTACTACCAACGTCGGGTCTCTGCGTCAATTATCACATTTTTCAAAAATCTTTTTGTTGTGTTTTGTTTTTCGGTATAAAGTTAACCTCAAAACGGTCATAAAACAATATACACAATGTATAAAGGGGCACGTGCAATGGCAAAAATGGAAAGTTGGCTCGTCCAAGAGCTGGGACGCTCGCCAATATTACCAAATGGAATACATAAAAAATACAATGTAACTTAATACAATTATAATATTGTAGAGCAACTCAGCTCGACGGATAGTCTGAGTATCACCCGTTATCCACGGAGCCAACTCCAGTGGAGAACGTCTGACATCTCCTGACATGCAGAGGCCGGATCATACAACAAAAAATATAGCTACACAAAACTGAAGATCCACCGCCCGCCCGCGCAGCCCGTGTCCACAGCCACATCGATGTGCTCAGTCCCCGCATGGCTAATACTTCATGGAAGGTCGCGTGCAGTCATTTGGGGGTTAAAATTTTTGAAAAGGGCACTTGCACATCCGTTGTGAAATGTAGACAGGTTTTTTTCAACGGACACTGGCCTCGGTAAAATCAAAAAGCGAGGGGGGGGGCTGGTACCATCTGTCGTGGGGGCGCTATTCAAAACAGACAATTATGCACACAAAGGGCCAATATATGGTGCTTTTCAGGGATCGCCCTGATATGATACATGTGCGAAATTCTGAAAAAGGAACCCAACACGGCAGATGCCACAAAAAACGGCACCACTTCTTTTTGGAAAAAGGGCACTTGTTCAGAAAAAGGGCACTTGTTCAGAAAAAAGTTTACTTGTTCGTAAAAAAAAAGGGGCACTCTTTACAAATTATTGGGGGGGGGGGTAAGCCCGTTGAAAAAAGGGCATTTGAATGGAAAAGACAGTCTTTACAAAATATTGGGGGGGGGGGGTAAATACCCCCCTTAACACCCACCCCCCCCCGCACTGGCTACGCCTTTTATTAGGAACAGGGGCGCAGGGATTTAAATACAACAAACTAGTATAAGGACATACGAAGATATAATGGGTGGAGCAACAAGAGAGGCCCTTGCTGAGCCCAAATACAAGAGCGGAAATAATGCATTCCTGCCCCCCCCCCAAAAAAAGGAATACTTATTAACACTAAGAAAGTGGCCATTATCAAATCAGAGACCATTTGGTTACATTTACCCTCCCCAGTAGTACATTCGCGCTCCTGCCATATGATGTTATCCCAACCTCGTTCCCAGGGTGTCGAGCAGTACGCGCCCACCACTACCTGCTCTCTCACCCTGGTATTGGATCATTTGCATGTGCAAGATTTTTGCAGACGTATGCAAATAAGGAACAGTCTGGTGCCTGGATATGCGTTACACATTAGCGTTTGTTTTTGTATGCGGTGTCTGGGGTAGGGTAAAAACAGAGTCAATTCGTAGCAGCGCGAGCACGGCGTGAGTTACGAAAACACGATTTTTGAAATCAAACTGTTACGATCTTATCAAGACAACATGCAGTATCATATTTCATATTAATATGAGCAAATTGGAAAGGAAATTAGTATTTTCGAGAAGGCGTGGACGAATGATCGCGAAAACACGTACTGCACGTTGTGAATATATAGCACCAAGTACACGATAAAAATCCATTACTAGCCAATTGCGGTATCCAATCAGGATACAGGAAGAAAGTTTCCTATCCAGGGTTTACTATTGGAAACGCGGTTGGAAATAAAGTAAGCACTGGGGACGAGGTTGATGTTATCCTTATCAAGTCCCTATATCCGAAGGACATGGGACCGGGAACCAGTCTAATACGGTCCGGTAAAAAAATCTCCACCCGAGAGCTAGAGAGGGCGCTGTGCGACGATAAAACATAAAATCCAGAACCACCAGGTCCAGGGTAGTCGTCAATCGTCTTAAGCAAATGTGAAGAAAAATCCTTTTGGGTATCCAGGGAACGTCATCATATTATTGGTAATAACTACTGAGAAGATTTTAGGGGTTTAGAGTAATTGCAGAATACCCCGCCACTCGGAAATACACCCCTAAATTCTCTCTACGAGGTAGCCCCACTAGTGTGGCCGGCGGTATGCTGCGCTGAACCTCTGGCCACACACCGTGGTACCGCGGGCTACTGAGGACGAAGTTTTCATAAAATCTGCGGTCCGTTTCTTACATTTCTCCAGTTGTGAGGACTATGATGTCTCACCTATCACTTCTGGGATGCTTAGGTCTAATGATGTTCCATTTTCCGAGATATTCTTCAATCTTTCTGGAGCCCATATCAATAAGCACTCGTGAAACGTCTGGTGGTGATGGCAGCCATTTTGAATGTGACAAGAGATGACCTCAAGCTGTGACGTCGCGTTTATGCAAATTGCTTGTCGAGCGCGCGAGGGCGCGAGTTGCAAATGCGACGGCTGTTTCCTGTACCATGCATTTATCGTCATTGGGCCACGTGCACTGATCTCTATTCAGGATCTACGGCACAGGAAACAGCCGTCGCATTTGCAACTCGCGCCCTCAAGCGCTCGACAATAAATTTGCATAAACGCGACGTCACAGCTTGAGGTCATCTCTTGTCACATTCAAAATGGCTGCCATCACCACCAGACGTTTCACGAGTATGGGCTCCAGAAAGATTGAAGAATATCTCGGAAAATGGAACATCATTAGACCTAAGCATCCCAGAAGTGATAGGTGAGACATCGTAGAATACAACCATAAGAAAGTAAGAAACTGAGAATGTAAGAAACGGACCGCAGATTTTATGAAAACTTCGTCCTCAGTAGCCCGCGGTACCACGGTGTGTGGCCTTTGGTTCAGCGCAGCATACCGCCGGCCACACTAGTGGGGCTATCTACGAGGTTGGAATCACTGGAAAAGAAACAGTTAAGTCATGTAAGTCCATGCCAGCTACGTGGATACTGAGTGGGGGTCCATTATTTGAGAACGAAGGAACACAAAAGGAATGGGAGTTGCTGAAAAAAATGCTTAGTCCAAACCAACCACCCTGTTGGCGGCTACGAGGCTACGGAGTGGGAGTCCCCTTGAATATGCTTGAGAACGAAGCAACACAAAAGGAATGGGAGTTGCTCAAAAAATTCTAAGTCCAATCCAACTAGTGAACTACCCTGTTGGCGGCTACGCGGTTACGAAGTGGGAGTGCAATTGGAGCATGACGCATAGTAGCGCTGAGAATGTTTATTGAGGTCAACCAACCGTGATGTCGTAGCCGGCTACGAGGTGGATAGATCGAGTGGCGGGGTATTCTGCAATTGTGCCAGGGGTTTTAAATAGCGTAAACGCCTCGCAACAAGTCAGGGAAAGAATGTATCCGTCTGGCCCCCAGCTACGCGGTCCTATTTCTACGCACTCACCTTCAATTTGTGTGTGACAATGCGCGCGTTGCAAGCGTTACCTGCGCAGATTATGGAGCGTCGAGGATATATCCAGACACCACTTCAGTGGTGTGCACAAAGTCTATGACTAGAACGACTATGGAGAGTCGAGAATATTTTCAAAGTATTTTCTAACAAACTTTGAAATGTTTCTCAGTCCCCGATTCATGTCTTTCCCGATCGCTATATAAGGATCGTTGACACCATACAAATTACAATGTTATCGGCATTTAGTGGCCATTTAAATATATTTCTGTCATTCCAAAAGAGAACATTATCCCTTCGTTCCCAGAGTGCAGAAGTAACGTGCGATGTCACAATGCTTGCATATTTAACACTCGCTGGGTTTTTTTTTGTTAATGCTTTTGCACGATATAGATACCTTAAGTTTTGGGACTCTCGTACACAGTATTGAGAGTCCCAAAGTTTCGGACTATACAATACACCACTGACGGAACGACCAAGAGATAGATAGGGACCGACGTGTCAGAGTCGTGCAACAAGCACGTCAAGCCACTTGACAAAAATAGTCCCAACCTCGACTTCTGCAACCCTTGCAACAGACTTGTTCCACGTGGCTCTCCTTAATGGAAGAAGTTCAGTATTTTGAGCCACATTTATGGGGCTACTCTGACAGCAATCAATTCAATGACAATAGTGTTTACATAAACATGACCTCAGACAAAACTTAAAATGGCATCTGAAATTTGTGAACGGACGAGGCCCGGGACTACTGAATGACATTATTTTCTTTGTGATCGGTCACTGATCCTCAAAGCCTTCAAAACTTCATGATGTATTTTTAGATTTTGGACGGATAAATGCATTGTGAGAACAGTATCAAGCCTAGTGGCATGCTAATTCCTTTTCATGTCTTTCAGAGTTCTTCAGTAGCCTTCTCGTTTGTATCCAACACTGTGCCTCACCAGCTGACCCCGCCCTCCTTGTGATGTCAGAGGTCACATGACATGTGAAGGATGCCCCATTGGACGGTGCACTTGGACGGCGGACCGCGGCGAGTGAACCATGCGGCCGCACTGGTCGGCAGCCAGATCTATCTGTTTGGTGGATACTGCACGGGTGGTGATTATCATTCCTTGATCCCCATCGATGTCTATGTATTAGATACCGGTAAGAACCTGCAAGTTGTCTTGGTTGGCTCTGAATTTTAGCTGGGTACCAGAGGGCTAGCCTAGCGTCCTTTTTATACCTATCTCACTGACTGACTTTAGTGATTCACTGACTGACTGTCACTGACCGACTGTCACTGACCGACTGTCACTGACCGACTGTCACTGACCGACTGTCACTGACCGACTGTCACTGACCGACTGTCACTGACCGACCGTCACTGACCGACCGTCACTGACCGACCGTCACTGACCGACCGTCACTGACCGACCGTCACTGACCGACCGTCACTGACCGACCGTCACTGACTGACCGTCACTGACTGACTGTCACTGACTGACTGTCACTGACTGACTGTCACTGACTGTCACTGACTGACTGTCACTGACAGACTGTCACTGACTGACTGTCACTGACTGACTGTCACTGACTGACTGTCACTGACTGACTGTCACTGACTGACTGTCACTGACTGACTGTCACTGACTGACTGTCACTGACTGACTGTCACTGACTGACTGTCACTGACTGACTGTCTCCGACTGACTGTCACCGACTGACTGTCACCGACTGACTGTCACCGACTGACTGTCACCGACTGACTGTCACCGACTGACTGTCACCGACTGACTGTCACCGACTGACTGTCACCGACTGACTGTCACCGACAGACTGTCACCGACAGACTGTCACCGACTGACTGTCACCGACTGACTGTCACCGACTGACTGTCACCGACTGACTGTCACCGACTGACTGTCACCGACTGACTGTCACCGACTGACTGTCACCGACTGACTGTCACCGACTGACTGTCACCGACTGACTGTCACCGACTGACTGTCACCGACTGACTGTCACCGACTGACTGTCACCGACTGACTGTCACCGACTGACTGTCACCGACTGACTGTCCCCGACTGACTGTCACCGACTGACTGTCACCGACTGACTGTCACTGACTGACTGTCACCGACTGACTGTCACTGACCAACCACTTACTAGTCAAAGACCCCTGTGTTTGTCTTTCATCCTCGTAAGTCATGGGCATTTTTATCGAAAGGAATTGGAGGTCAAACTCTTCATTTTGAGAGTCATCAATTTGCAATGAGAGAGCAAACAAGAGCGGGCGTTTATTTACTACGTTTGAGAGCCCCATGGATGGGACACACCGCGTGCTCGTACTGGCTTGCATGCGTATAATTTTACTCTGAATGTGCAGAAAACCATAGCATGTGCGTCAGGCGTCTCATGTGTCGTCGGCAATGCATTCGTATGTCACTTACAAGTGGTCTCCCTCCACTCTCTTCATTACCATAGAGGGGGTACTTGTGCACGGAGCCCATAAACATTTCCACATTTTGAAAATTGTGATATTTAGAAATGAATAAAACTATTGCAAACTGCTCACTGACTGGATTGGCCTAACATAAACAAATCAAACTCGGCCATACGTTTCGATGCTAGCAGGATTTTAGTCAATCCTAAAAAAAAAAATTCAGAAAATTATTTATTGCCCTTGACCGAATAAGCCCCTAAGGACGTCTTACACGTTGTAGCTCCTATACAAAGTATTCCTGTAAAATGTTGAGCTGGGTTTTTAGGTCAAATTGCATGCTCTATTCCAATTCTTCGCAGGATTCAAAGTTCTGGTCAGAAAGGATTACAAATTTGCCCAAGGGAGGTTGGAAAAACCTTCTAGTGAAAACCCGAAGTCATTGGATTTCAACATGATAACTGACCTTTGCCCCAAACGTATTATTATTAATATTAATCCTTTCTGGTAATGAAACCAAGGATTCCTCAAAAGTGCCCTAGGCACTGTAGCCCGCAAGCCTGAAGAAACCTGTGGAGAGAAGACAATGAGAAGAAATTACAGTTTTAGAGGTGGGAGGAAAAGCCCAGAAGAATATTCTGGGGAAAACCCACGGAATCAGGTAGGGACTGAAAACCCAATCCACATGTTGGCCCAGGCGGGATTCGAACCCGGGTCACAGCTGTGGAAGGTGAGGAAAGTACCGCTACGCTAACCTGACTCCCCTGATGATTAGAAATGTCTTTCATGCACTTGCAAAATAAGTTGTTGTATTGCAAAGTTTCAGCAAGTCAGTTTGTAAACATTCAAAGAAAAAAAGAATTAAACACAAGAAATTCAAGGGTCCTAAGGGTCTCGAGTAATCTGTTTCTTTGTAGTCTTGTTAAGATGGAAGAAGTTGCCCTATGCCAGCAAGGAAGAAATCACCAAGAAGTGTTTCCCGTACCTACGCTATGGCCACTCTGTCGTCAACTATGAAGGGACGATCTACCTGTGGGGTGGACGCAATGACAAACATGGCGCATGCAATAATATATTCAGCTATGATACAAGTGAGTTGACTTTGGTTTCTATCAGACTTGAGGCTGGCTTTTAGTCGGTCATGCAATGATGAACGTCCGAAACTGATGGTTGCTGGACGCTGCGCCCTTTTTAGACAGTTTACAGTCATCACACAACGGTTTAAAACATACGCGCATCGTACGTGCTAGCACGTAAAATTCAACTGTGAAGTGTGACAATCAAAACTTGTCTCTGTTGAACAAAATATTACTATTTCCAGCTCTGGCGGCTATTGTTTGATGTTCAATTTTTATCTATGTTCCTTACCCTAAAAACAAAAGTAAATACATTGAATAATTAATATTAGGTAAATAAAGACATAACAGATGTATAGTGTCGATTTCGGATGGCACTGCGTTGACATTTGCTTTCACAATTATTGACAGGAATAATTTGGAAAAAGATTTTCATTAATTTGTTTATTCTGTTATCAGCCTGCCATTTAGCAAACCAACCGGAAATGGCTTTATTTTATAAAATCAAAAGCTAAAGCAAATGGAGCTATCGGAAATTAATAAATACCTTGGAGAGTTGAAGGTTTCTGATTGGTCGAGACTCGATCACGTGGCCGGTCATTAACGGTGATAATGGACCGGCTTCAAAGATCAAGCGAATAAATGGCCCCGGAACCAGCATTGATCAAGCCCCGTTCAGCCCCATGCAAGCCAATGATTGGTCAAAATATAGTAACAGTCCTACGGTAGCTTTTAACAATTGAGCACTGCACATGCGCTCAACCCTCATCGCGTGAGACTGACGCGCGCGTACGCAACACAGTTGCTAGGGATGCGTGCGCGCGCGTAAGGAAGTTTTGAAACGACATCGTACAGCAGCGCAGTATATACTGAGGATGTTTACGACGAAAGCGTAGATCCGATTTATTTTCTTTGAAACACTTCACCCACCGACATATTTACCTTTCCTAAACCAAGCATCTTTGTAATTCCGGACACAAGGAATGTGTAAACGAGATTTCAGCTTCCTCCATCAGGTAAAGATATGAAAACATTGTTGTAATTTGTTTCGCTACGGCAGCAGTTTCTGTTGAGTTTACGTCGTTATAGCTGTTAAGCTAAAATATGGCCCATGAATATGAACACAAAAAAGTCTGGAAATATCGCCGGAAAAAAAGTCACAAAATTGGAGCATTTTAACTGTTTATTTCGTTATAAAGGTATTTATTAATGGGAATAACAGTGTGAGGATCCGGTCTTCACTGCGTGATAATGACCGGGTGTGGGGTTGACCGCTGTTAATGGACCTCGACTTCGTCTCGGTCCATTAACAGCGGTCACCCCCACACCCGGTCATTATCACGCAGTGAAGACCGGCTCCTCACACTGTTATTCCCTTATTCAAAGTTTCTCCTTTTCTGTACCAGAGACTTTGAAGTGGTCCAGACCACACCCTACAGGTGATAAGCCCGGCGGGCGAGATGGCCACTCGGCGTGCCTCATAGGGGACCTCATGTACATCTTTGGTGGCTTCGAAGATGGAGTAAGTAGTAGAGCTTGTCTCTTCATTGGACATAGTGAACAGTAAATATAGAGTGCCGAAGTGAATACATCACGCGCACAATTATGTAAAAGACATCAGCGCGTAATTCAGCCGGTAAACCAACACGCCCGCGTACTCATTTCGTTCACTATACTTCCTGGATCTAAATGATGTCACACTTCGGTACTCTATACACAATCCCCACAATCCTCATATGCCCTTTTTTCTGTTATCACATTGCAGCAGATGACTTAATGAGTTCAGTGATTCTTGTTACTATTCTTAGATTTGGATGTGATTTGTCCATCAGTTTAGTTGGGTCGGTTTTTTGGTTTTGTGTTCGCGATTTTCGGAAATAAACGAAACAGAAGGGAAATTCACGTGGTGCACTATTTAGTGCAGAGTCAATGCGCCCGTTGCAACTAAAAATGCTTTGCGGTCTGTCTCGATCGGTCTGTAACATGTAAGTTGTGTGAAGTGCAAAAGGTGCCTGTACATGACAATTTGTTATCAAGTTTAGATGGTCATTTTATCAACTTCACAAGGAAATAAGACAAAAACCTGTGTTGTAAGAATTTGTTTTGCATACAGTGCATAGACAAATCCGGCGGCAGCAGCCATTTACTGCGGTGGCACCAGACTCGCGCGCTCAGTTAGTACACTTGCACTCCAAGCTCCTTCAACCAATTGGAATACAAAAATGCGCGTGCGCTTCGTCTTTAAGAATGCGTGCAGCATGCCCGTGAGTGTGACACCACCGCAGTATTAGTAAAAGCTTTGAATTCTGGTCACCAGTTTTCACTATATCAAAAAACAAACAAACATTAAAGGCCTGGCTTGTGAAGGGTCACTTTGCAAGGTGAAACTTTGGTACCCACTCGTGATCTACGTGGCAAGTTGAAACTTTAACCTGATCTTTCATACCGTGCAGATGATGCAGTGCTATGCTAACACAGTGTACAACCTGGACTTGACTCTCATGCTCTGGACATACGTCATGGCTAAGGTAACAGTTCACAATATCAATATGTATGGCATAAATAGAAAGTTAACAAGCATGTCTGCCTGGTTTATAGAAAAGTTGTGTAGATCAGATGCATGAAAAGACTGCCAATTAATATCAATTCTGAATATAATAGAATTTTGTGCACTCTGCACAGCCTGTCTATTAAGGCTGTGTCCGAAACGGGCTTCCAGAGCTACGGCTACGTCTATTGTCCCCGCGTATTTTCAATGGGCGCAGACTTAGACCTAGCTCTAGACAGCTGATTTGGCTGCAGCCTAGCTATTACCCTAGGACCAGTTTTACTAGGCTTGCCTAGTCGAGTCTGGTTCTCACAAGTTTTCAGATACCACAGAGTACATAAGGGGGAGTGTGACCTTGTTGTTAGTGTTTGTGACTCATGATTAGAGGGTCGGGAGTTCAAATCCAGCTGTTGGCCATATGTTGTGTCCTTGGGCAAGCCACTTTACCCCCACTTGCCTCTTCCATACAGGAATATAACAGAGTTGTAACGAGTCACTGATTTTTGTGACTCGAGTCGAGTCGAGTCATTTTAAAGAAGTGACTCGAGTCGAGTCGAGTCATTAGGTCAACAAGGTCGAGTCGAGTCGAGTCGAGTCACAGAGTGTGGTCGAGTCGAGTCGAGTCGAGTCAAGTATTAAGCTCGAGTCAATTCGAGTCACAAATATTTGAACACTATATAATAAATTACAATAAAAAGCAACAAACACAAGAGAGGAAATACAAGGCACCAGTCTATTACGAAAATCCAAAGACATAAAGTATGCTGTATGGTACCCAACCAACAGTTTCCATTGCTAGCTCACGTCACAGATAAGAAGATGTGAAACTTCGGACTTATAACTGGTTTGGCTTCGGGTCTAGATTTTGTTGTTTGCTGATCGCTGACAACGTCAAAACCTAATTGCATTATACAAAACTGTTTCTGATTATTTAAAGGTGGGCCCGTCCGTATCCATTTGTTTTGTGAATTCGGGACATAAATTTAGCCAGCGTTCCACCAAGAACTTCAAAATCGCCCGAAACCAATGATGAAACCACGGATTGAGAAATGCGTTTTAAGTCTGGTTCCGGGTTTAGCATTACATGCTATAGAACCACAAGGTGGGAGTCCGCGACACGGTGTATGTTTGTTATATCATTATGGAGGAAGGAAAACAGACGGCCACTGTACATGAACGTACATTATTCGCGAACATTAACGTGACGTGAACAAAAACTGGCAACGCCAACGGCGCGGCGTAAGTCATTGCAAATATTTTTCTCAAATAAGTTTTGCTTTTATTTTTTGGGACTCGAGTCTTGTTAGCCTTCCTCGAGTCGAGTCGAGTCATTCTGATGAGGGACTCGAGTCGAGTCGAGTCATTTGCTCGCAGTGACTCGAGTCGAGTCGAGTCATTTACCCGTCGGGACTCGAGTCGAGTCGAGTCGCCAAAAAAAGTGACTCGAGTCGGACTCGAGTCGAGTCATTGACTCGAGTCATTACAACTCTGGAATATAAATGGGTGCCGACATTAGGTGGGGAGTAATCTGTGATGGACTGGCATCCTATCCAGGGGGAACAGAAACAAAGGCCTGCCTGATGTGCCATATTGGCTAGCGACAGACTTTACTTTACGCATTTATATCTCTCTTCTCACTAAAATTTCATTCAAAAAGTTGTTTCATGACTGTGTTGCAGGGTGAGATTCCCCATTGGAGGGACTTCCACACGGCCACCGCCCACCGCCACCAGATGATCGTGTTTGGAGGCCGTGCAGACAAGTCAGGCCCTCACTACACCAACCAAGAGTTCTACTGCAACAAGCTGCAAGTGTTTGACACCCAGACCAAAGTCTGGAGCTCCCCGCCCACAACCGGAGACGTCCCCATTGGCAGGAGAAGTCACTCTGCTTGTAAGTTTTTGGCATGTGGGTAGAACGGCGTTAAGAGCGGGCCTAAAGCTCTCCCATCTTCCAGAGTTTTCAAAATTTGAAGCAGCATTTGATTGTTACCTTTTCTTGCAGTCATCTACAGGGGCAACTTGTACATATTTGGCGGCTACAATGACCTCACCAAAACACACTTCAACGATCTATACCGACTTGACCTCAGCAACTACGAGTGGTCAAAGGTCACGACCTTCGGCGAGACGCCTCGTAACCGGCGGCGGCAGTGTTGCATCGTGGTTCAGGACCAGGTCATCATGTTTGGCGGAACAAGGTAGATTTTTTAATCCTTGTCCAGAGAACAGGGGTCAATCTAATAGGAACACTACAATCCATCTCAACTGAACCATCCATACTATGAAGCCAACATATTAGCTTAATATGTACCCACTACAGGCTGGCTCAAAAAAGAAGAAAAAAAAGTGTACACTTTTTCAGAAGCAGATTTCTCAATATTGGAGAGACCTGTTAAAATTATTTTAAGATATTCCAAAACTACAAGATCTTGGTGGTATATGGTGAAAACAGCTTTGAAAATAAAGCCTAAATTAAGAAATGGCTGCCATTTTATACAGAAAAATGCTCGATATATGAGATATGGTCATTGTTATTGCAGTTCTTTGTGCATGCAGTATTTTTGTTCTTACCATATCTCATACACGTGTGTGGACAAACAGGTTTTTGCCCAATTTTCTGTAAGTGGCTGCCATTTCTTAATTGAGGCTTCATTTTCTACGCTGTTGCCAGTATATACCACCAAGATCTTGTTGTTGAGGAATATCTTAAATACAATTTCAACATGTCTCCCCAAGTTTGAGAAATCTGCACCTGAAAAAAGTGTAAACTTTTTTCCAACGACCCTGTAGACTTGGTGAGCCAATGTTATGGCCATTTTCATCCCATGAGCGCCAATGGAAAATGGAATAATATAGTGCATCTGAGTCCCACGTGCCACAAGGCCAAGGGGGTAATAAGGGGACGTGGACGCACTACATTTTTAGTGTTCCATGACTGCGAGCGGGATAACAAATTTATCTTCCAGCAAACTTGGAAAACTGTAGGAACTTTACAGTGCTAATCTTATTACATGTGCGCGCAGCAAGAATAGCGTACATGTCTCAGAATAGCTTGATACGCGGAGTACGATATGACCACCATTGCCATTGATCAAGCCATCAGGATCAATGTTTGAAGTTGCGTGAAGATAATTGTCATAAACACATTGTTTTAATTGTGTCTTACAAAACAAAGCAATTAATTTTGTATGCAAAGATTAACATTTAAAACGATAACTTATGATGGCTGCCATAGAAAATAAATATTAAAACATTTCAAGAGAAATTCCAAAAAAAAAAAAAATGTGCACATGAACTAAATAGCCGATGAATATTTGTTGGTCACAAAAGTAAATTTATGAAGTTATTAATTTTGATGGCACGTCGTTATTTCTGGGTATAAGTTGGGTTTAAAACTGCTTTTATACCTTTTCCCCCCCCTTTTTATTTTGGCAGTCCTAAGGATAAAACCATCCCTGGAGGTTCTGATGATGAGAACTTGATGGACTTGGCTGACCTTCACATTCTGGACTTTGGTATGTGATCAATCCTGACATCAGGTGAAATCTATGGCCTCATTACAGTTTGCACAAGTATCCCCACGGGGCACAGGCCCCCCCCCCCCCTTCAATTTTGAGAAAGCAAATCATAGCTTTGTATTGTTTGAAAATATGACCAAATCCACTGTGTGCCCCCTTCAGAAAATTAGGCCCCTCTAAGTGCCCCCCTGCAAATGGGACCCAAGTTATAAAATGCTGCTGTTGTTTTTGTGCAGATTTGGAAGAAAGTAGTCGGTATACCTCTCACTATACAAGCGTGAACTAGTGCCGTTCACGCATATTAGAGCCGTGTGGAATACTGTGGCCTCGTGGTCTGGAGCATCAAGTTCAAGATCTGTGGGCAATTCTGGAGTCTAGCCTATCCTGTGGGCAATTCTGGAGTCTAGTCTATCTGCTCCGTGCGCAAACAAGAGAGGGCGCACCGCACACGCATACTGAGCTTGAAGTACGCACGACTTATTTTATTCTGAATGTGCTCACAGCCATAGCGTCCTCGTGTGAGCGTCAGGCAGCAACGTTGATGCGTTCAAATGTCACTCCAAGTGGTCTCCCCCAACTCTCCCTTCCTTACCGTTGAGGGGGTACTTGTGCATGGAGCCCATAGGGTTGCGATGCGTGTGTCCCTGGGGAAGTCGATAATTGCTTCTCCCCACTTAGGAGCAAATTGGGGTATCTGTGAGGGCAGAGATGGTTATTGTGTTGAAATCAGCTGTTTGTGCCTGAAAAAATGGTTGCATAGAGCTGTTTACTTTTTATTTAGGGAAGGCAAATAGTGGTTTTTTATCTGTAAATAAGTAGACACCTATCTTTACAAACTATCTTATGCACTTAAGTGGAATTATGCCATTGTGTAAAATATCCTGATATCCTCTGCTGATAATTGAGTGTACTGGTTTGATTATTTCCCCCCCCCCTCTCTCTCTATCTCCAGCCCCTACCCTGAAGACTCTGTGCAAAGTAGCTGCGATCCGGTACCGGCTGGATACTACCTGCTTGCCGCAGGACATCAGGTGGGAGCTGAAATCAATGACGACCAACAACAACATCAGTCAGCCCCTAGAGATGGCCCAGGGCTGATGGGGAAGTTTGCTCAAACTCACTGCCCTTTCCGTGGGCGCTGGTTGCAGGGTCGTATTTGAGTCCTCAAACCTCGGGTCCTTGTCTTCAGTGTCAAGTCTGAGTTTGAGTCATTTGGGATCGATTCCAAACCTTTGTCATAAGTCTTGAATGTTGCGTCCTGGTCTGAGTCACACGTCACTTACATTTTGGTGGTGTTTTTTAAACCTGATATTTAAGGCATATGTGATAATTTGCATTTATCCCAAAGTAACCAAATTATTATCAAAAGGCATGCATAAGAAACTCAAAAGGGGGCCACTTTTAGCAGTTTTTTCCAATGGTTGTGATGTTTTGTTAAATACCTGAAACTACCAAAGAAGAATTTCAACACATAAATGGACATGCAGCCTTTTGCTAAAGATAATTTGAGTTGATTATTTATATTGCTTTTTGACATTACAATTTCCATCATATACTATTAGTGGACGGAAAACTTTGGTAACTTTTGGAAATTTTAACGGTGATTTTAAAAATTTACAAAGTTAGAAAGAAATAATTCAACACATATTACATGTATTATAAGCCTACATGTCCATTCACATTTCAAAAACTTTTTGGGGGGTTTCAGGTACTGTAAAAAAAAATTACAGCCATTGGAAACACTGCTAATGTGACGGATGCAAAGTGGTCCCCCATATTGTGTTTCTGGATTATAACAGACATATTGATACTAAACACACCATGAAATTATTCCGTCTGGGTTGCCGTCATTTAGAAGAAATAAAGAAATGTAGCCGATTTCCAACGATCAGTCAATTGACTGATTTTTGGAATAACAGTGCTGTTGACAAAATCATGTTTCGTGATCACAAGGTTGTGCATGGTTTCTCACTGTTTTCTCGAAAGGTGCAATATCCACTGAGCTGAAACTTCCACAGGCTAGGTTTTGACCATTCTCCTTTGAATTTTGAGTGGTGTTATTATTGGAAACGAACTAAATGCATGAAAAGCAAATGATCCTGTATGCATTTAAAATAACTTATTAGTGGACGGGTAAAAGAAAGGAAACAATCTTACAGTTTTGCTGCGGAGAGGGGCATAGTAGTTTTACAGTGGTTGTGCAACTTAGGAAAAAAATATATGGTACAATTAATATGAAATTTAGTATTCAAATATTAAAAACTATTATTATTAGAGAAGAAAATCTTCAATTTTCAAATGGTGAGTGGGGTTGGTTGGATGTTGGTCATGTCCCTGGACTCGGTTGTGTTACTAGTGAATGCATGGTTGAAAATTGTACCTTGCTATTTTGGAATGTCTGAACTGTTTCTCGGCTAAAACATCGGTTTTCCATGCGAATCTTGTGAAAGTATAACGGTATTAACTTCCAAATGTTACGATTATTTTCGCCTATGAAGTGCATAGCTTACTGGAGTGTTTATTGTTGAAGTGCCCTATCATGCAGGACAGCAAAATGAAACAGTATTTTTATTAATAACCAAATGCGGTGATATTTCACTTATGTAGTTTATAATTTATTGCAGTCTTGTTATCAAGGGCATTATCATGCATTCATGTCTTAATCCACTATAAACTTACTTAATATTAATGTTGTCCTTTCTCTCTTCAAACAAGTGTGTGTAATAATAATAATATTAATGAAAAACCAGTCGGGTTTTAATTAAAAATCATAAGCCATTCTCTCCAGACCCCTTGGAGAGGTTTTGTTTTGGAATGTTATAAAGCATGAAAGAAAAATTCTCGGATTGAAAAGTGGAGCCCACAATTTAATGACAAAGTATAAAGTGTAATTTCTGTTAATATACCCTTAACGATAACTTGTTGGTCATAAGTTATACCCTAGGGAGACAAGGTAGATTAGGGAGACATTTCAATGTCTCCCTAATATCACAGCTCCTATTTAGAGGCAAAATTTAATGTCGCAAATAGGCTAGATCGATTGCTCATGGTCCAAAACGTAAATATACCAACATTCGTGGGGTTGGATAAGAGAAAATTGGGGTTAGGGGTCACCAGAGTTGAAAAAAATGTTGTGCACAACCCTATGGGAATGTCCACCTAAGGTACCATTTCCCGTAATTTAAAATGCATAGTATTACATAGTTTACGTTTATTAATATACAAAGTGCACAATTGTATAAATGATGTAAATTATGCAAGAATGCACGTTTGCAGTGGGAAAACCCTGACTGGAAAGTATCAAGAGAGTTAGTTGTCAAGTCTTATAGAAATCCTGTGCAAGGGCGGATCCAGAACACAATTTCTTTTTGGGGGGGGGGGCAAAAAATGTTCCACCAAAAAGTGGGTCCCAAAAATTACGGCGAAAATATTTTGAATTCGAAATGCTCTGTGATGTGGTGCGATCCGAGGCAATTTCTGACCACTTTAACCACATTTGTTTGAGGAGAAGATGGTGGTGTTGATGGTGGTGCAGTGCCTGCCTTTATTGCGACGTCACTTAAAAACAAAAATGGGTTCGGTTTTATTGGGGGGGGGGCATGGCCTCTGTTGAAACACCCCCCCCCCCCTGGATCCGCCCTTGATCCTGTGCAGCTTTGAACTTTGAAAACAAATCAGGTGTGTTTTTTTTATGCTAGAATTCTAATATATACTGAAAATTGTAAAAAAGAAAAATAGTCGAGGTATATTCTGTATAATGTGCAGGTAGCATTACAACGGTTGTGCTGGTCCCAGAGGGGCACCTGATAGTCCTCTTTGCACCTGACTGACTGTCTTGACTTGACTCTCTGTCACTTGGTAATTAAACTTGCTAAGTGTCACCTTGGGCCAAGAGTTTAAAATATATGCCAGCTGCCCGCGTAATTTTTTTCTGCAGCATACATCGTTTTTTTTTTTTTACCTATCACACGACGCACGTACCCTAACATGAATATTCATTCTTGTGTGGATGGAAGACACTTAGATTCTCGTAGTGTTTTCCCTTCAATTAAACCTATCCCAACCAACAGAAATATTTTATGAAAATGGGCAAGGGCTCGAACCACAGATCTTGCGATCCATAGTTCACTCCACTATTCACTAGGCCAGTGTGGCAGCTTGACGAAAGCCGTTCTTTGAAATGCTTTAATTTACATGCTAGACTGATTAATAGCAATGGTGTGACATCATTGTCATTTTCTTATGAATATACATCAAACTAGCTGAATAATCATGATCCATTTACGATGTGTGCTGCAAATAAAAACACGTAATGCCATTGATAGGACACATGCAAGGAAAGACCTCCATCCTGAATCGATTGAATATAATTTGGTGTGCTCTGGAACCAGCTTTACTAGGTTTCCCTTGTCTTGTGTATTCATTTGATATGCACAATGCGCGGTTTGTTATTTTTATTTTTCAATGTTGGGGAGAGAGTTGTGATGATTGGGGGGGGGGGGGTGTCTGTAAAGCTGCCTGTAATTTGGCGGGAATAAACAAACAAAAAAAGTAAAGGGGGAAATGGAATGCATTTAGTGTATAAGTCCATTCCTTACCCTTGTTTTGCTGTTCTTAAACCCGGTTCATACTCTGCGCGAAACCGAACGCGAATTGGTGACGTCACGGCAAGTATTATTCACGCTGCGAATTCGTAAAAGTTGAACAAATTTCTGCTCGGGCGAATTTCGCAGAGAATGTTTCATGACGTCAAATTCGAGTATGAACCGGGCTTTAGTGTGTTTCAATTTATGCAAATTTCACAACATTACAACCAGCATGAGAAAATTATGCCCCAAGAATGTAACGAGTAAGGTAGATGCTATTCAGTTCCGTACCCGGAGGAGTGGAGGGGGGGGGGGGCCGCCGAACGACCCGCCCCAAATTAGGTGTAGTCCTATTAAAGTTCTTTTTTTTTTCCAATCTGGAAGTTGCTCCGCCCGTGCTCTTCAACATATTTTTTCATCCCCTAATGATTTTTCAATTTGTATGTTTCATTTGTATGTATGTTTTGTGAAATTGGAGGAATATTATCGCTCGGTAAAATCCGGGCTTTTCCAGTTCACTCGGCTTCGCCTCGTGAAATGGAAAAGTCCCGATTTTACCTTGCGATAATATTCCTCCCATTCCACGCTGAGCCACTCAATATTTGTATACCATGGATCACCTCGGCAGGCTAGTTTTACTACACCACTCGAAACATTTAATATTTGTATACTATATCTATGTAAATACCACTCGGCCTTCGGCCTCGTGGTATGTGGGACATTTTTCCGTGTTCCACTCGCGCTCGCAAGATAACTAAATTAATAGACCCACTCGGTTTATTCATATATTTCAACCGTGCAGTTGAACGACAATCAGAACCGCCGCCATAGCCCTAAACGAAGCTGCTTCCGCATCGTAGTGACCGTTTTAGCCGATTTTCGGCTAACTTTGACCGATTTTTTGTTATAAACGAGTTTGACAGAAAATTTGACAGAATGGATTTTTTTGGCAGATTTCTGGCAGAATTCTGAAAAAATGGTTACTTGACAGAAAAACAGCAAATTTGAAAAAAAGGGAGGCATATTTGGTTACAAAAGCTTCAATCTTTAAAAACAAACCTTGCAAAATAGGAAAGGTTGCCTGGTCTAGGTGCTGAGGTTCACTGGGAACCGGAGTTCGTCGTGACGCAACCGCGTTTTCCCTGAAATTTACGCAATTTCATATTATCTTTATGTGGCTATAGATTGTTTATAATGTAATTTGAACATTAATTAAGGCAATATTACAACATCTGCATGTGATTTAAAGTGTTTTTAGTGTATTTCGAGTAATTCTGGGGAATTTGGCAGATTTTTGATAAATCTGACAGATTTTTGAAGTGCATTTAGCAGAATTTAGTCATGACCTTACGGTCACCCTGTTCCGCATTGATTCTGTATACATGTATACGGGGAGTAGAGAGATCGTACCGCATCACAGATGCAGAAAGCTCATAATCATCTTACGTGGCGTCAAGTCGAAGATGTGGTTGCGGTTAAAAGGTAAATTGTTGGCCATCGATATCTAATCGACATGGTTTGGTTAAATGAGACAATGTTAGTTAGTCATATTATAGGATATTGTTGCATACTGTTTGTCGAATGGCCGGAAGTTGATCAGTCCATACAATCTCAATTCTCTGTGGGCCGATTCAAAATCAGTTTTATTTTTTAAGGACCATCTTGTGTCCCATTATTTAGCATAGTATATTTTGCTCCCTATTTCCTCCTATATAGTATTAATCTAGTCTCATTACTACGTAAATTGTTGACCCCTGTTGTCTGTATGTTCGTCAGTCCGTCCGTGGTTACTATTTGTGTTTCATTTCGTACCTGCCTATGAAGTGGTTTTCTGGTTTTCTTTAAATTCTTTTAAAAAAAATTGCATTTAAGAATAGGCATGCCCCTATACGCTTCGACTTTTTCAAATCATGCCTCCATATAGGCCTATAGGCCTATGTTCCTCATGATGCTTTGACTTTGCTTTTGATGGAAATAAATATCATAGGAATTTAATTTCTTTTGAAATACCGCGTTAGCTATTGCAACCTATACTATAGGCATAATATAGGGCGGGCCTAGAGGCTGATTACATCATGTCTATAGAGTTTGAAGTGCGGTCTAAATGAAGGCATACAGACTCTAATTTTACACAGGGCACCGCAGTGGGGCAGGTATAGGGGAATTGGTGATTCAAGCATGGAATTTGGCACACAGTCAGAGAAAGATATTTGGCTAAAGGCCATCGCAGAATTTTGATCTTTAAAAAAAATATATAGGTAGAATAACAAGCAATGGCAGCCATTTTGAAAGTTTTAAAACTTCTTGTTATTCTACCTTTATTTTTTCAAAGGACAAGTCTGCGATGGCCCTTTTGCCAGTAATTTTTCTCATGACATACTCTGACTGCGTGCCAAATTCCATGCTTGTATCATGAAAGGCACAATCCCATCACATATCTGCCGTACTACCTGAGACCTTTCGGATGGGAGAGTGCTCGGTCATCGCGCGATAAAGACTGTTCACTCGAATTGATTGCCAGGGTTTCCCCCATGTATATTAGTGAGAGATGCGTCGATATTCCTGTCTACGGGGAGTGATAGCCTTAGTACTGGTTGCGGTGTGTGTGCTTGAACTTCTGCTAGTTGCCTTTGGCGGATCCGGGGAAATAAACCAGGATCTTCACCGAGAGGAATCCCTGGTCGGAGCGCTAGCGGGAGCCAGGAGCAAAAGGTAAGTTTAAAGGGCTCATGCAATGTAGTTTTTTAATGCAATCCTTGAAAATGCATCTTCGTGTCCAAGTTAACCTTCTTTCCAATTTTCGTTTTGCCATTTCAAGGGTATTTTGGTGCTTTTTTTTGGGGGGGGGGGGTTGTGCTAATGAGAATTTCCATATTCATGAGCAAAAGTGTGATGTCATTTCCGGCAGAAATCTCAGCTAGTTCAGCACCAAAAAACGAAAGAATTTGGGATATTTTGCTGTCGTAGATTGTTTTTTTCTTTTGTGATGCGTTGTATCAATACATGGCAGTGAGCAAATGAGCAAACTTTTCTCTCAAGTATTGTGAGCACATTTTTGGGTTTACTATTTGAACAGACAACTCCTAAACTGAACAGTGTCTTCCTGAAATGACATCACAACAACAGCGCCCTCGTTTGTCAAGAAAGCATGCACAATTTTAAATGTTCACAGAAGTGCACTTTTCAATACAATTAACCAATAAGGGACGTAATAGTTTTCATACATTCGAGAGGAATAGAAAGTTGCACAAAATATGTTCTCAAGTAAAATCCATGTCTTGGGTTCTTTAAAATCTCACGACAACAGACCGTCGGATGAGGCACACGAGCATGCAAAGAAGACTCAACCAAGTGCGCCCACCGATAACCGAACAGCATCGGAGGGAGGTACACAAACCAGCTACAATGTAGACGAGGTTATTGCCAACTTGTCTAAGCCATGGGTGGGAAACGAAACACGCAAAGTCGGTATAAGGTATGTAACTAAACAATACTTAACAATCCCTCACCCTCCCTCTATACTTTGACATTTTGTCCCTCGGAACTAAGTCAGCACGTCGTATGGATGGCAAGACCTAAACATGTATATTTTCAGTTCCGGTTGGACTTCACATTTAAGGTTTTTACAATTATCTGTTTAATTATAAATAAGGGAATAAATGTGTGCTTGGGAGGTGTTAAACACTATGTTTAAGACTTGTTGGACTCTGGAATGTTGATAATTACCCGATGCGAATCCGAGGGTAATTGTCAGCATCCAGACTCCAACCATGAACATAGTGTTTAATACCGACCAAGCACATATTTATTCCCATTCATAAATACCTTTTCGGTAAATTTTTTTTTTTTTTTTAAATCTTTGCGCATGCCTACGTGAGGATTGTGAACGTTCAACCAATAAAACGGTGAAAGGCACAGGATTTCATAAGAGTCCAAATTGCATGGGACACTGGAAAAAGTGTTTAAGACCAGCCAGCCATGTCTGTATCATCCGTTTCAGACCAGCCACGTGACGGGTTCTAGACCAATGGGAATGGGTAAACTGTCTTAGGTATTTATGAATAAACAATAAAGACTCTTCTTAGCTGAACCCTTTGGTTTTTAACCGACAAATTCCTTCAATATACTTTATTCACAGTCGGCGATATAACAAACAAATTGAAAGCGAGGTAAACTCTTCATTTTTGAAACTTGCGAGTAATGAAAGGCTGCAATGAAATAAAATAACATTACAAATCCATATCAGTCTGCTCTGTTGACTGATTTAAAATGTTTGGTTAGACATACCCTAATGTTTTAAGCCACATTTGAAAATAAAGGTGAGGCTTGGAACGCACACCAATCATAAAATAGTCTGGCACCATCCCATTCAACAGTTTACAATTTATAAAAGAGATTCAGGGAACACGATCTAAAATGGCTTCCTCGTGAATACAATCTATATGGAGAACATACATGTAGTAAACGGTACATGGCTTTTGTGTCGATGTCGCATAATGCTTAAAGGGAATATACAACATTTGCAAACATCGATAAATAAAATTACCAAGATTTTATGAAATACCTTACTAGGATGTTGGTAAATGACAGTCTAAAGCATCCTGTAAAATTATGGCACCTGGTGTGAAGTCATTTTCAAGAAAATTGTAATTTTGTATAAATTTCCAACAGTGGTCGGCCGACCACCGTTGGAAAAACCTAACTATTTTTCAACTACTGCTCTAACTTCACCATTTTTTTTCAGTCCAAATTTTGTTTGCTATTGGTTAGATGTTCATGAACGGGTGCAGGCCAGCTAGACTGGTTCCCATACCTTACAAATTTCCGGCATCTTTAAATTGATCCATTTTATCTTTAGTGGAGTCAGGGAACCAGACTACTCCACCATTTGTGTTTTTCTTGGTTTTCCAGCATTTTCGAACACAAACCTTCAAACATATCAGTGGAACAATATTTGATCTGTTGATCCATCATGGTAACCCTTCAAATAGTTCATTTCTGAGAATTACAGCAAAAACAAATGATGTACATTCCCTTTAAAAGTGATATCATTTTCTGAAGGCCTTCACGGCAACATTGTTAACTATTTTGTTACTTAATTGAAACATTAAACCATTTTGGTCACACGTTTTACGCATCAAATATCAGTACGTTTTCAATGGCATCTAGTTAACATTGCATGTGGTGAATTACGAATGCTTCAAATTGAAATTGGTATCCAAAAAAATATATATAACGTGTTGCCATCATTCATGAATTGCTCAGTGAACTACGCAGGAACATAACTATTTTTCTTGTTATATATCGTTTGTTTCACTCCAGACGTAAGCTCGACAGCGTTATGAATGCCACGGAATATGCCGTCCTAACGAAGCAGTTCACCGTTCTCGGGCAGAATTTAACCTTTGCCATAGACCCGAGTGTAGTTCGTAATCTGACGAATGAAGTGTATCAAATGCTTCCCGAGGTAGGAACAAAACATTCTCGAAGCCATTGTTTGATCTTGTTTTGTCTAACGAAGTTAATGTATATACAAGTCATGTTATTTTGCACAATGTTCCCAGTTGGACACTAAAACATCAAACCCGGCAACAGAACGCACGAAAATGGGTCCAGTTTTCAAGGAAGATCATCATGCACATTTTTTCTAATGTGGAAATGGTTCATCATGACCATGTTCATGATGTGAGATCTCGTTGCCTTTTACTTGCTGTGTTTTCTATTCTTTTCGATCCACGTAGACTACACCTTAAATGAATTCACAATCTTGTTCTTCGTTTCAAGTTCACGTGCAAGTATGTACCTATTAAAAAAGCGCTCAAAGTGTGACTCCAGTTTGCATCTGATGTACCGCATCATCGATTTGCCTCGAAATCGGTTGAGTCTGTCTTCGACATGCCTTTATTGAACACGAATAGTATTAAAACTCTTTTATATATCAAACCAGTACTCACCAGAGATAAAGTTCAGATTCCAAGCTTTAAAATGGAATAAAAATAATGGCGGTACGTGTTTCCGCGCCGACGCTAGAGCCTCCCCCCCCGCCCCCCCCCCCCCAAAAAAAAGTCGCGGGCATTTTGGGACGTGCTGTACGTTGTTCCGTGAACAGTGTCGTCATTCAATATCGCAATTGTGTTTGGAAACATTTATTTCAATGATGTCATTCATTACAATTATGTACAATCATGTATAAATTAAGAAAGGTCAGTAGTAATATATATGACAGTTATGTACACAGTGATTACTAATAAGTGTAATATTAAATGACAACAGTTAGGTATAAGGTTAAGCAGACGCTTTTGTGCCCTTACCTATGGACAGACATACAACCAAAGTACTGTAACAAGGGACAAACAAAACACAACGGTAGACAGACAGGACAAGTGTGTGAGACAAGGCCTAAATATTAATGCACATATAACATTTCAATTTATGAATATGATTCGATAAAATGAGTTTTTAAATTTTTGACAAAGACAGATAGTGAGGGTAACAGTTTAAGAGAGTCATCTAAACTATTCCAGTACATTCTTGATTCATTGGGTCATTCTTGATTCATTGGGTCAGGCTTCATGTCTTTCGCTCCAATGCCCTATTACCCCTTCGGAAAATCCAGGACATGGTATCACAACGAACAACGTATAATCTCTCTCAGGCTCAAGTGCTTATATAGCTGATGCTTATTGGTGAAAGTATTGGGCCAAAGACGCTCATCTTATAAGAATTTCGACCCGTGATTTTTTCTTCCTCTTCTGCAGCAATCACCATTCTCAACTTTGAAACTGAAACGATGTAGTGTTGTCGGGAACGGTGGTATTCTTAAGAAAAGTTACTGTGGAAAGGCGATCGACGGTTCCGACTTCGTATTCAGGTAAAATTGCTAATTGTGGGGAACCATTACATGAGATCTGTGAAGTGGACTGAAATCCTGATCATTCATGCATATTGAGGATGTTGCAGAGGCGTATCTAGCTGGAGGGGGGGGGGGGACAAAGCTAACACTATGACATCCGGCATCTTTTGAGACAGAAAGACATAAATCATAGCAGTGCACACCCCACAGTCAGTGAATACACCCCTCCTGCTTTTAACAATTTGAGAGAACAATAATGTGACCGAAACCTTTCCAGGAAAATCACAAATTTTGGCCCTCGACCAAAACTTGGATACAGCGCTGGGTGGAAATCTGTTGGTGTGCAAAAAGACTAATTTTACGTAATTGGATGACGGACTGCATATTATATACAGCACATAATGTAAGGTATAACTCAAGTTGTGCATTTTGATTGACGATTCGGGCAGTTTTTTATGTTTGAGTCAATCCGTTATTTGCAACTGTGAACCATTTCCCCATGTTTTTACCCTTAGATGCAACGCTGCTCCGCTGAAGGGATATCAACAGCATACAGGGACCAAGTCCAACATGACTTCCATAAATCCAGGCGGGGTCATCGCCGCCAAGTATGCATGATTTGTGTTAGGTCTCGCTCGTGTACACTTGACCATTTTGGATAATAATATTTAACTGAAGGAAGCCCATAGTTTATAGCAAATTTTGAAGACGCAGTACCTGTCACTATAATTATGTGCGCAATACGATTTTGCAATAAGAGAGCTTCTGTTTTGGGTTTTTTTGGGAGAGTTTTATATTTAACAGGGATTGGCTTAACTTATTTTGTTGGACATATTGAGGTATTACCCGAGCTATGTTTAACCAAGACTGTTACACTTTACAAAACTGTGGTGTTTAAATAACACTTTGTGTGTATGATTATAACCACTCGTCTGATATACCACAGGCGTGTTTAGTCATCATCTCAGTTTGGGCAGTGCAGGCTACCTTATTTAAAGGGTTTATACAATGATCGTTTTAATGCACGTTTGTGTCCCATTAATCTTATATTCGTTTGGCCATTTTGAAGGGTATTTGTGTGCCTTTTTATTTTTATTCTTATACGAGTTTCCATATTCTTGAGCAAAACTCACGGTGATGTCACTCCGGGCAGAAATTAACCTCAATGTTACAGTTAGACTATTTCAGCACCAAAAGTTGCTGGAATTTTGGATATTTTGCTGTCGTAAATTTTCTTTTCTTTGGTGATTTGTTGTTGTGTCAGTACAAGCAGTAAACCAATGAGTAAACCTTTATCACAAATGTTCCCATTTAGCAAATATTGGGTTCACAATTTGAACAGAAAGTCCCTGAACTGTACAGTGTCGTCATGACATCTCAGCAACAGCACCCTCAGTTGTCCGGAAAAGCGTAGACATTTGTTAAGAGTAAAAAAAAAATGCACTTTTCAATAAAACTTACCAAAAAGGGATGTTATATAGTTTTCATACATTTAAGAGTAGTACAGAGTTGTGCAAAATGTGTTCAAAAGAAAAAATCATCACATGGACCCCTTAAATTTCAATTTGTTAAACTCCAATCGTCTTTTAAAGCATGACAAGCTTTCCTGTCGGCAAACTTTGATTTCAATCAACTCATTATCATTGTTAAATAGATACAAACGGCTGCCTGATATAGGGCACAGGAACCGATTTCTGACGGACATGAAGGCATACGGTGATCTCCTTGTACCGGTCTATGGCGTTAACATCAACGCCTACACGACGAGCATGCTGGCCCTGCGGCTGCTCCACCAGAAAGGCTCCAGGACGCGGGGACTCATCATCAATCCGGATCACTTCAGAGGGCTTCAGGACATGTGGAGGGAGATGGGCCTTCGAAGTCGAATGACAACAGGTAAGAACTACCTTACCTTATCCAGGACCTTGTGGACCCTCAGGCATGTATAGCGGCCATCCTAGAGGGCAGAATAGCGCCCTCTTAGAGGGCAGTACACATTTGCGCCGGATAATTTGTGTGCAATTATTCATTGTTAGTGAATTGAAACTTAACCCCTCTGAACATTTGTCGCTTTGTGTGAAGTATTTTATCGCACCAATGTTTATATCCTTACACCTAGTACCCAATTCCATGGATAGTTGTTTAGCACAGGAGTCTGCTAATCGAAGGAAATATCCTTAGCAGAGGCGGTTATCATGGAATCACGCGATGTATTCATAGCTTTTAAATGCTTGGTATTTCTTAAACACTTGAACTTGCTGAGTGTTTTTTTGACGAGCGGTTTCCACCCAGAATGTTAAGAGCGTTTTATTCCAACCAAGTACACCGCTGTGTTCCAAAAACATTTTCCACAAACCAAATGGTGGTAATTTAGTGAACCTGATAATCAAAAAATACAGAACAATGTATCAGCCGACTCTCGTTATTGCGGGCTCGGCTAGGACGAGATTCTGGTTATGACGAAGATATTTCGCCAGTCCCGACCGAAGCGTACACATTCTGATGAGGAAATAAAAAAGCTTAATACGAGCTTTGGTAAAAATGATAATTCGGTTAAGACGAATGCTTTTTCGACCCCTTGTGTAGCAAATGCATTATCTATTCATTTCAACGATCATTTTGGGAAACAACTTGTCAACAGTGGGTCCATTCAATTTTGAGGGGTGCTAATCACTGTTTTACGGCGTTCGATCTTTTCTAGGTAGGTTTCTGTGTGGACGCCACGTGGCGACTGATATTCAAGTCCTGTCTGCGTCATTATCAACTTAATCATCCTGCAAATGCCCTAAGAAATCCAACTAGATAATCGAGCACGTTATGCTTTTCGTATTTACGATTAAACTACCAAACCTCGGCGTCCGTCAGGCTAAGCCTGAGATACTTACATGTTCCTCTCTAAGGATCGAATCAGTTTCACAATCGATTTTTAAAAAATCATTGACCGGATTGTTCCTCATGTTTTCCCCACCTGCAGGTTTTTACCTTGCGTCGGTGGCACTGTCTGTTTGCAATTCTACCGATCTCTACGGCTTTTGGCCGTTTGCCAAAGGCCCCAATCACCGTGCAGTATCCTACCATTACTACGACAGGCTCAATATCTCCAAAGGCGTCCACAACTTCAACTGGGAATTTGACGTTCTGTACCGTTTGCATATGAGCGGTGTATTACAGATGCACGCCGGACCGTGCACGTAACAACCAAAGACTTGAAATAGAGATTTATGAAAACAGTACTATCTGTCCTTTGTAAGAAAGAGATGTACAGCCAATCATGGACATGCTTTATATGGCGTTAGGAATATATATATTTTTTAATATGTGCGTTTTAAGGCCCACACGTCATAGTAATTATTTAGTAAAAAGAACATACATGTAGGCCTATGTAAATTTAATCAGTAGGCTTGACAAACAAGGCAATAAGTTTGACAAGCGTATTATCAATGACGATGGAGATGCTTAACAGAAAATATTGCTTAAAAATGTATTTGCTAAGCTAATATGAGTAAGTTGAGACCTAGGCATTTTTGTGGAGTGCCGAGGCCTCGTGGTCTGGAGCATTGAATCCGTGGTCTGCGGGTAATTCTGCAGGTCGTGGGTTCGAGTCCAGCGTATGGTGCGTGTGTCCTTGGGCAAGGCACTTTGTCACTCATTGATTCTCTCCACCCAATAGTAAATGGGTACCTGTGAGGGCAGAGATGGTTATTGTGGTTGGTTTCAGCTGCTTTGCGCCGAAATGACAGCATCGAGCTATCTGTATACTCCCCAGGGAGCTGAGATTGTCTTTGGGATGTTTCATTGGCCCAATGAGCAGGGTAATAATGATGTAGCGCCTTGAGCACCAAAAAAAGCGCCTTGCGCTTTATAAATACAAAATTATTATTAATATTATTATATAGGCACAAGTAGTATAAATCCTAGGGTGTTTTTTACTGTTTACCTGATACTGTTAAGCAAATATTTTCCATGCTTACCAATTGTTTTGATTTCGCTTAGGAGCTCCTAGAAATTGGCTCGAGACTTCAGACTACATTCCTTAATTTATTCTGTTCACTTTACCAAACAGTGCTTCACACATGCATACACGACAATTTCTTCAGCGACCTATCATGTCATATACTTTAAACCCATGAAGGAATTAATATTCTTCGAGTTGTTACTTTACAAAGATTGCTCTTTGCCCAAAAAAAGGTCATTTCACTTTTCGTGGACATGATGCTCGTTGGTTTATAATAATTAATTTCATTTACTTAATCGTGGTCAAATCAAACGCGTGTAGTGTAAAGAAATCTATGTCTGCAGATTTCTTCAATCAAAATTGGAGAACAAATTATTTTGTGCACTGCAGTAAATACAATTTCTGAATTCCATTCACCAGAATGAGGAGAGCACTACACAATAAACCTTAATTATCCTGAGCATAGCAACATTTTCTGTCTTTTCCTTTTTTTCCCCTTTTAAAAAAAAAGAAAATGCAAAGTGTTATTACTCGTAAATCAATCACTGGCAACATTCTTAAGCTGGCTGAATAGTTTCAACATCTATTGTTTTAAAGCTTGAAATTACTTCTTTTTTTTCATTAACTTTTTTTCGTGGAGATGTGTCGTCTAGTATAAGCTAATTGATAGTTTTACTTTGCAAAATTGCAGCATATTTTTTACAATTCTGATGCTGCATGGCATGATAATCCAAGCACATAATACAGACTGAAGTCTGAAGCTGACTTTCTTTCATGAAGACCCCCATTTATACCTTGCGAAACAGCTTAATACGAGTCCCCTCACAGACAATAAGCCTCCCATCTAGCGTGAATCTAACCGACCTCGGGATACGCAAATCCCTAGCCACGCAGCCGGCGTGTCTCCCGTCCGCACCGAACTCATGCACGGAACCAGGCTGACTCAATTGTAGCTTGGGGTCGTTGATGTAGAACGGAACGAAGATTGAACCATTGGGTCCGAAGCAGGCTCCCCAGGGCGAGACCTGATTGGACGGATCGATGCTCTTCGAAGGAATGGAGAACAGGACGTCACCGGTTGTCGTGCTCATGATGTCTACTCGCTTGGAAACATGATTCGACACCAACATGCGACCTTTGTTATCCACATCGAGATGAATCGGCTGTTGAGTTGGCTTTAACTTCCTGATAACCTGACCATCGACAATTATGTATATTGTTTTCTGCCATGCGTCGCCCAGGTAGATGGTTCCTCCTGCGTCGACTGCAAAGCACCAGGGGCTCGCAGACGGTGTCAGTATGCTGTTGAGGTGACTGCCGTTTCTGTCGTACACGTCGATGTTGCTGGTTTTGCCGAGTATCAGGCATCTGCCGTCTGGGAAGAACGCCACGTCCCAGTCCCCTCGTTCGGGGTTTCCACTGGACTTGCCGCTCATGGTGACCTTGTGTTTGCCGTTCGTGTCGAAGATGCAGGTGCGGTTGTTCCTCTGTTCTGCGATTGCAATGTCTCCAGCGGGGCTGATGGCAACACCGCGTGCGCAATTGAACTTGCCGATATCGGAGCCAAACGAGCCGAACTTCAAATCCAGAGACCACTCCTCGTCTTCCAGCAGATCCCCGAGGTGCAGGTTGAATGCTGGCGTCCTCTCTGCGCTGAACTTTAAGAAACCCAGACCATGAATCACTTCAGGGCGCGGTGGCGGTTGGTGTTTCATTTTCTCTAGGCCATTTTTGATCCTACGGTGTAACGCCAAGATGGCCGAGTCGTCTTTACCCTCGAAATCGTTCTTCTCTTTAGGAATGACGTCCTTCACCCCGCCCAAGACTCCCTGCATCTCTACCACGTACCTGCCGATCACACCCCTCCTGGTACCGGTGATGAAGTCGACTTGATCCAAGAGCTGCTGCTGCTTTGTCCGCACGTCAGCGATGATCATCTCGGTAGCTTCGCTGATGTCCTTTCTCGCCCTCTGCGCCGCAGCAGTGAAATCCACCTCCCTGTCCTTTACGATCTGCAAGGTTTGGTCATACTTTGCCTGCTCCTTCTCAAACAGGCCCACCAGATCTTTAAGTTGAGCTCTTGGCCCTCCGGCGACGTTGTCAATGTCGGACACAGTGTGCTGCGGAGGAAGGTGAGTGTCGACTGTGCATTGTCGACACACCGGCAGCTTGCACTCCACGCAGTAGAACTGAAGCCTCTGGCCCTGGTGTGCGAGGCACGTGGGATGGGAAGGAGAGGGACCGGCGGCGGGTCTGCTCTGGGGTAAGGGTTGGGGCTCCGTGGCCTCTTGGCCAACCTCGATACTCCCCAGATTCATGGTGGTCATTGCCTCAGCCATGCTTCGTGCGAGAAGGTTGGGCTTGAGGGCGCCGATTCCTCCAGATGGCATGGCCGTGTGTTGCTGGCACAAGGGGCATTTTATGCTCTGTTGTAAGACAAACCAACAAAATACGGTTAATTATCCCGCATATAGGAATATTTAAAACATGTTAACTTTGTAAAGCGATGTAAACCTCAGGGGAATTATATGACAGCACCAACATGACATTAAAAGTTATTGTCCGATTTGATTCACAGTCTCTTGAGATTCTGAAAAAAAATCCAATTTGCGAACTCACATAGGTAGACGCCGATTTTGATATCGACTGCTAATTTGCTGTCATGTTGTTTGCATATTAAGGCATATGCAAAAAAACACCTACAGTTTCTTGAATATACATAGCAATAACCCGACCATGGTCAAAGAAAATGACGTTGTCTTGCAGGTGTCGGAAATGTTAGATTGAAGGGCCCATGTAATGTTAATTTTTTAATGCAATCGATCTTTAAAAATGGACCTTTGTGTGCCATTCACCTTACTTTCAATTTTCGTTTTGCCATTTTCCAGGGTATTTTGGTGCCTTTTTTTTTTTTGGCTAATATGAATTTCCACTTTCATGAGCAAAAGTGTGATGTCATTTCAGGCAGAACCCTCAATGTTACAGCTATTCTAGCACTAAAAGTTGCCAGATTTGTGATATTTTGCTGTTGTACATTTTTCTTTTTACTGGTGATTCTTTGTTGTGTTGGTACATGGCAGTAAACAAATGAGCAAACTTTTTTTCACAAAATGTGAACAAATATTTGGGTTCACAATTTGAACACAAAAGCCCTAAACTGAACAGTGTCTTCCTGAAATAACATCACAGCAACATCACCCTCAGTTATCCGGAATTGAAAGCATTGACATTTTGTAATATTTAAAGAAGTGCACTTTTCAATCAACTTAATCAAAAAGGAATCTTAAATAGGAGTAGAAAGTTGTACAAAATGTGTTCCTCAGAAGAAAAAAAATCATATCATGGATCATTTAAAGGAATACACTGTAATAGTGTCCGCCCCGAACTAGTGTCATAATTATTTTTTAATTAACCCCCTCCCCCGGCTTTTCGACTTTGCAACGGCCGGCCGGCCACTTGTACCCCCTCCCAAAAAAATGGATTCTGAGTTCGCCAGTGTGCCTTCTCGAGCTGTGTAGAGGGACCCCCCCAAAAAACACCTCAATTTAAGACATTATTGCTCATCGATTCAGTTAATAGTCAGTGACTCGGTCAGTTAGTCAGGCAAAAGTGAAATTATTGACAGACAAAAGTTTGCCTACCTTCCTGCTGGACTCTACCACTCCTGGGATGCACGGCCCACAGAATGTGTGTGAGCAGTCCAGTATACGAGGATCTCGCAGAATCTCCAAGCAGATGCCGCATTCTAACTCGCGTGACAGCGGTTCTATCGCCGGAAAGGACGCCATGATTCTATTCTACAGCTCAGCGGGGAAAAATCTCTCCAAAACTTAAAATTATCGATAGTGTCAGACTTTTACTCTGGGTTTTATTTAATTGACTTTCAACAGTCGCTGGTAATGACTGGGTCGTGTTCGGAACTACAATGATCAAAATTGACAAAACTGAGCAGTGAATTAGTCGGGATGGTTAGACCGTGGTTGGCTCTTCGTTTTATATTCTAAAGTGGAAGAAAAAAAATACACTTTACGTATATTTCACGTGACGACTGCTGATAAGAATCGTGGAAAAATACGCCGTCTGTTCCAAAGTCAACCGGCTTAATTTATGATTGCTTTATTGGCACGATCAAAGGTTATAGGCCTAATATTCCCGTGATTGTTGCGGTTATCAATTGCAAAAGCCGTTTTATCGGATCAGTAATATTCCATGAACGATATAATAAGCAAAAATCGTGTATGACACCGACTCACTTGTCATAACAACACAATCATTATACCTCTGATTCAGTATGTTTCTTTGATCATACCAGAGAGAAGTGCAAAACCAAATTGTGGTGTATCTTTTTTTCTTTTTTTACAAAAAAAGGTACTTTTGAAGTGCTTTTTAAAACTTAACCCAAATTCCAAAATTCTCAAACAAACAAAACTCATTCTAGATCATTAAAGCAGTCCTAAAAATAGATTGTACACGTTTTTATGTGATTTTATCTGATTTCTGTGTGTGCAAGTAGCTCACACTGTATGAATAATTAGCTGGACCAGCGGAAGCGAGAAATTTCCGGGAAGGGGTGGTACCTCAGTTTAAATTTTGCCTGATTGGCTGGCCCTGGAAGTGGGGCCGGGGCGCTGGGGCCGGACTACGCACGGAGGGCAGGCCATCGCCAGCATGACGCAAATAAAATTGTTAGGTCATTGCACAATGAAGATGGGGTAGAACCTGGGCTAACAAAATTGTGTGGATTCTACATAACCGCGTTTTAGTCGCCTTTAAGGAACTGTTACTGAACGAACTCAAATTCTTTGCCTCAGGCTCCCCTCTTTCGTTTATTTCCCCCTTTTCTTCGGCAAGTATGGAAAGCCGTCAGAAAAAGAACAAAAACAATCAATTATGACAATGAGTCTTTTACATTTATAATACACTAGTGCAGGGCCCGTTGAAAATATGCCTATTTGGGAGGGGCAAATTTTACATAAGCTTCACAAATGAATATGGAATTCATAATTTATTACATACAAATGTACATGTATTTACTATTACACACAGTCTAATATTTTTGGCCGTCCGTACATTTTTTTTCGGGCGAACGCCATTAAACTAATATACCGCCCTCTGTCGGTTGCATTGGCAAATTAAATGGTTAACAGGTGCAGGGGTCACGTGACACACGATCCACTCGCAAAAATTAAGCTGGTAACCGTGCTATGCATAAACGTATATATTTTGATTACCAGCGATCACCATTCGTAGTGTACAGCAACGACCGACGCCGATGGGCGGAGCGAACCTACACAATGAGTCACACATTGGACATTTGTGTCCGTAAAAAAGTCGTTAGTAAACAACGGACAACTTATTTGTCAGGGCATCGATTTTCTTTTTGATTTTCTTGGACTTTGGAACGAGAATCGTACGTCTTGAGGACACGAGTTTAGAGGTTTGTATTGCTTAAATTAAACACATTTATTGCTTAAAATTCTTTCCCCAGTGTCTACCAACACTGGCAACAGCCTCAACAGGGATACTATTAGACCCGTGAACGTGGCTTGTAAACTACGCCACGTTCTTGTGTCATTTTGAACCTGGCGAAATTGTCCCTCTGACTCCCTCCGTGGAAAAATTCTGCTAACCGGACACCACTTTTTTCAATTAATTTTCTAGCGCCAAAAGTTACCTCTTTTATGGTTATTCCCTCCACTTTCCCTCCTCTACTCTCACCCCGTCCTTTCCTTAATTTCCATTTATCAATCAGTCGCTCACTTCCTCGAGATTCGAACCTCGGACGCTTGCTTGATACACGAGTCTCTTAACCGCTAGGCCGCGCACGATCGCTGTTGCAATGATCAATCTTTGGATGTATTTGAAGTATCCATTGAAATAAACTAAATATTCATGAGAAAATAAATATTCATAATGACGTGTTGCACTATCATTGGCCGGCTCATGCGACGTCTCATGCGACGTCATGGTTATCGATGTCATGCATATAATGTACCGCTGTTCCAGGCACTTCAATCAGTTTTGACCGGCTGCTTCAACTCAGATCTGCACTACATGTGCATGCAAAATGTGCTCCCAAAACACATTTTTACCAATTTTTTTTCGCATGTCCACTCTTTCCTGGATTCCTCTTGGTTGAAACCACAAGGTGAGGTGAACATTTGGATGTTTGGCGGCAGGTAAGTGGTGTCCGGTTGGCAGAATTTTTCCTTTAGGCTGTGTAATTTCGACGAAATTTGCCCATCAGTAAAGACCCATACGAACGTGTACAGAAATTTCATTTTTACACGACAAGTGACCCTAACAAATGACCCCGGACGAGTCGCTTGGACAGATTGACGGCTGTTTCATGTCGCAACCCCGAAAAAAACAACCCCGCACCCGATTGGCTGTTCGGCTCATCACGTGTACGTGTGCGCTCACGCACGTGGGCGCTCGTGCGCCAGCGTGCGGTGCGGTGAGAGAGGAAAGGACTTGAAACTTGTCTAAAACGATGTCTCTTTTAGCTGCGACAGTAAACAGCCGAAGAATCATACGAAGGACGGTACAATAAAACGCAATGCGCATGCGTCACTTGGGAGAAAATGGCAGCTAGCAGGACATCATAAACCGGAAAATCGGGGCCAGAATTTTCGTCAAATTTCGTCAAATGCAAGTTTTGACGTGCAAACGGATTTCAAGACAGCTTCTTATGTGAGTACTTATTACATGGGCAAAATAACATCCAGTGTGTGTAACGGAGGGAGTCAGAAGGACAATTTCGCCAGGTTCAAAATGACACAAGAACGTGGCGTAGTTTACAAGCCACGTTCACGGGTCTAGGATACTATAGGCCTCTACTGAGTGGAACGCTGAAACTGCGGTACCCTCCGTACTCCACCGAATAGGCATACTTATGCTTAGCTCTACTGAGTGGAACGTTGAATTACGGGTACCCCTCCATACCAACGCTCCACCGATTCGCCATACTTTGGTGGCACCGTCACAGTAGCATAGTCACAAACCCACGCGAGGACAAAAAGACCCCAAAAAACCGGTAAAGAGATTACAAATGAGAGAGACAGTTATCCTGGATTGATCTATACATTCTTGACATTCCATGAGCATTCCATATGCAGGTGGCACACGCGTGTGGTTTTGGGGGAAAACGTCCAAGTCCAAAGTTGGTGCCGGGAAGTGGATACGCGGATACGGGGATACGGGGTGGCACACGCGTGTGGGTTTGGTTGAGCATCCAAGCGTGACTCCGTATCCGCGTATCCAGATACGAGGTGGGATAGGTGAGTGGCGGGGTATTCTGCAATTGTGCCGTGCATTTTTTTGCATTACAATGCATGCGCCGAACGCAGTGGGTTTATCTTCAACCATATGAAGGCAGCACTTAAAAGGAAGAAAGAAGAAGAATACAAAAGGCCTCAAAAAATGGTAAAGAGAATACAAATGAGAAAGAAAGTTATCCCCGATAGATCCACACATTAATGACATTCCATTAGCCTCTTAAATTGTTCCCAACAAGCGTTAGTTTGAAAAAAAAGACAAATATTCTGATAAACCTACCGCTCACTATAAACGTGTCTGCCAAGTTGTGCCATCCATTTCTTGGCTGATCCGTCGAGCGCGTGTGTGACGTCACTATCACAGAAAAACAAGTCACGCTAAGTCAACGACTGTTTCATGTAATGATATGTGCCTCGCGATTACCAGAGCCACCACGTGCGCGTGCGCGCCTGCTCATATCACATCAGTTTTTGGAATCGGGCTGGCAGCACGACCGCTGTTTCATGACACATTGTGAGCGGTCCGCGAGAAATCGAAAGAGAACGCATGGACCATGTACAGTGCCTGAAAGCAAACATGGGGTCGTGCTCATGGACCACTTACAGTGCATCATAACACAGCTACGTGTACGTCTGGCGTGCGCGTGGTGTCTCTGGTAATCGCAAACTGTTAGCTTTAAGTTAGTCCGAAAATTTGGGACTCTCAGTACTGTGTGTGAGAGTCCCAAAACTTAAGGTATTGAAAACATGCAAAACAAGAAAATAGACTGGCACCTAAAACAACCAGTCCAACACAGCTTCAGTACTGCATCAATCAACCATGCCAAAAGAATTTAAGAAACATGTGACATGAAGCGGGAACTAGTCTCAATTTACTTCACATTTCTCCATAGTCAAGCCACCAGACTATTGACACTGAATGAAGAGGTCAGTCTTTTCAAATAGTCGGACCATGGTTGGACATGTACCAGTCTAGTCTTTAGCCTCATTTTGAAATCACTTGACTTCCTTCTCATGTGCAAAATATTGAAGAAAAGTCTCCTTTAAAAATTGAATTGAGTCTGCAAACTTGGTTGGTGAAATACTGAGGACATTTTCTTTGCCCCAGTGGAATTTTTGGAGAAATTTGCTGGCTAAACTGTGAGAAAAGTGGGCCTGATTTAGTATTGCACGTTTCAGAGCACTCCAGAGCCCTGTCTGGCTTTAAGTCATCTTAAAAGTACTTTTACAACTTGTTAACGCTTTGTTGACGCTGGCTAATTAACGCTTAATAGCACGACCCCACGTTTGCTGTCAGTCACGGTGGCTGTCGCTTGACTTTAGTAATCCTTGGTGTATAGTGCGCCCTCATGCGTACTATACACCAAGGATTACTAAAGTCGGCACAATTGCTTAATCCGTCGATGAAGTTGTCATACATCCTTTATATCTCTATTTGATGATCACTGTTTAGTTAAAAATTCATTTTAATTTTCAATTTGTTAACACAGTAAATTCCTTTTTTTACTTTTTGCTTTCAACTCATTGTATATTGGTGATTGTGAAGTTAATGGCCTAGCTTTAGTTTTAGTCCTTACAGTGTTTTTATCGTGAGAGCAGAAATCTTCTAAATGTGATAACGAAATTCACAATTTTCTTGCAGTACACATTGTTTTCTGGACAAAAAACCTCCTTCAAGTACCAAATAATTGTGATGCGTGTATAAAAATTTCATTGTCTTCAAGTTAAAAATACAAATATTTATGTTATGATGTAAGAGTGCGTTCCAAAATATTTTAAAGTTTTCCCAACATCCTGATCCAGTCAATATATTTGATTGTCACATCAGTACTTGTGACACTTTGTTCACTAATCCATGTGCTCTTCAAACCTTTCAAACTGGGATCAATACATTTCTAGTGATAAGACCTGTGGATAATCCTTTAATCTTGTTGGCTTTAACAGCCAGCCATTAATTCCTCTTTAATTATTCATCCAAGTGGAGACCCTTAAGCCAGCCATGGGTGGTCAGTGTTCTTTTGTGCACCCCCACCCCTCCTTGCGTCCAAACATTTTGGAACTTTTTAGATGAATGTTGGCAAACAGCCAGTAAAGCCCCAGTCACACAATCATGGTTGGAGCTACGAATATCCACAGTTTACCAAGAATCAATCATTCACGATGAACCGTCGAGTTTCTTTGAGAAATCAACATTCTAAGAATGCACTACAGTTTTAGGACGGATAGCCACGACTGTCCTAAGGTTTCTCTACGAATACACCGTGGTTTGTCAAGAATATGGATGGATTGTTGAACTTGAAGTATATTGACGGTATTACTAGGAATAATAACGTTAACGCCACGATTGTCTGCGATTAGGCCACGGATGACCAAGGTTCTCCTATGAATAAAGCAAACATATATTCGTAGTACAGCCGTAGCAGAATCCTAGCATATCCGGGCATATCCGTGGCAAATTCCTAAAGATTTCTACCACGAATGAGCTACAAATCTCCAAGAATATGTACGAATAGCCACGAATAATACTCCAAATTAGTACGGTTGTCCTATGGATGTCCCACAGTTGCACTACGGATTGATTTTCATGACAATTCACCACGAAGTTTGGAACAGTCTAAAACTTCTGTAGCCCTCCACGAATACCAAAGGAAGATGACGGATAACCACGGAGGTACTAAGGATGCATACAGTACTCTCACAGTTTTATCATGAATTTTAAAACGTGGATATCCGTAGCTCCAAACCATAAATTTGTGACTGGGCCTTTTCTGGATTGTAAGAAATGTGCTTGGGACTTCTAAACCGTGCTTCTTCACTCTTTGAATCGCAACAGAAGTGTAATAGATTTTGATGACCGTGAGCAGCCGAGCTAGTTTTTTTCCACTGAAGGAAACTTGGAGTCAATTCTTAACCAGTTCATGTCGGATGATGTATTTGCGGTATTCAGAACGGATGACGGATATACACGCAATGAGCGAGGCTAGGAAATATCTGTCAGTGACCCGCTCGCAGTGAGCGAGGCCAGAAATATCAGGGTGTGCTACCCACAGATGACGGCCTGAACCCATCTGGCATCGAGGTTTGTGAAAAACAATCCCGAGCGTGGGTCCGGTCGATGTCAAAATAATCCCGGCGCGAACTGGTTTATAGAATCTCGACCGAATTGGAGTGAAGTTAAAAAGAAAAGGTTAAATTTTTATGTCCTTAGTGGACTTTTTCTACATGTAGCTCACATGTGATGTTATTTGTGAAAACCCTTCACATTTTGAAAGTTAAGATCTTGAGAAAATGATATATTGACAACATTCTAGTTTGGTTTTTGAAAAAAATCTAAAACAAAAATGCTCATCACTGCTTGTATGTGGTATGCAAATTTTCCTCCACTTGAAGGGTCTTAACAGTTTGCATCACATTTATTCTTCCCTACTTCTGTTCGGGTAGGATTTTTGTCAGTTCTGCACAATCGTGTTAATTTTAACTGCATGCTTATTTTCCAGAGCAGGCCAAGATGTCAGAAGGGGTCAGTCATGCAGTCAGCCAAACATCGGGATGAGGCATGGAGCAAGCTAGGCCCTACAATGCTGTGTACCATAGAAAAGACGCTGAACAAGTCTAGCCAGATCAAGAGTCCCTGCCAAGTTGAAGATCTGAAAATCTTTTAGATAGGTAAGAATGGAAATTCATGTTGTATTTGGTAAACATTAATAACAAAACTTTAATGCGTTGTTTAAAAATTCTGCAAACCCCATACAAAGGCTGCTGCCCCTCCCCATAGAAGGGGCATGGAAAACTTCATCCAGGCGTATCACTGTTTTAAAAACATCAAACACAATCATTTGTATTCACATTTCTGATTGATTGTAGAATTAGTTTATCGATCACAAAGAGGAATATATTTGTCTTCCTTGGATGTGATCAAGTAATGTAGTGCTTGTAATGGTCGCAGGCAGTGCGTATGCCAAGATATTTTACCCCCTGGTCATTTGGCCATTGCAAAATCTAAAAGTGGGGTGGGGGGGGGGCTGGACACTATCTAACTGTATGAGGTGCTGTTAAAAGCAGACGATATTGGACCAGATTGGACAATAGGTGGCGCTCTGCATTGCGGCAAATAAACAAAGTTATGAAATGCCTAAACACATTTTTTTCATTGACATGTATTAAACGTCACTTCCTTACAGTTTAGATATCACTATATAAGCCTCCAAAGATGGATGACTCGGGGGATCAGGACATGTATGTGTCGCAGCTGAAGGAGGTTTTTGATAGCTGTGATGCTGGAGGCATCGGCATGCTGAACAGGGAAGAGCTTGCGGAACTATGCTCCAAGTTACAGCTAGAGGACCAGGCAGAAGAACTCCTGAAACACCTGGTGGGAGACAGCACCAAGGCCCTGGTATGTAGGATTCACATACCATTCTAATTGGATTGGTTACTACATGTTAATTGGCCAGTGTGCCTTGAAGCCACTGATCCGCCATCTTGGATCCCCAAAATGTCATGTTGGGACTTGCATGTACATTGTTCTGCAGTTGAGGTTTTCTGTTTAATTTTGTTTTACTTTAATAAAACTACAATTCTCTTTATTAGCAATTATTCTTTAGATGTTGGGCAGTCCTGTGAAAAGGATTGTTTAAAGGAAGAGTATATTATTTGTAATTTGTGAATTTTTTTCGTTTGAAGAAAAAAAACAAAATCTAAAGAAGGATGCTTAACAACTAACCTGATGAACTTTTAGCTCAGTGAATGTTGTATATTCCGAGAAAACTATATTCTAGGATATCGATTTCAAATCAAAAGTTGCCATGTCATGTTTTGAATTGCGCCCGAAATCAATGTCAGGACACGTTCTCATTCAGCCGATTGCAGCTACGCCATGTCGCGCACTGAACCGACGAATTATAGCAACCGCGCGCTTGTGAGTCATGTCAACGCTTGCACGCACCCATTCACGGCTTCGCCGAATAAAAACGAACTACTAGCAGAAATTTCTAAAAATACGTCTTTAGACGCATCTTTGGAAATGACCTTCTTTTATTGTTTTCTTCAAAATGACAGCATGCCAGAAGGAATAATTTCACAGGGAGTTTTACTATCTTTTAACCAAGTATGCTTTTCAACAATAATTTTGTCAGTTACTTTTTGGATAGCTGCAAATGATATACTCTACCTTTAAATCTCAAAAGCCGGTCAGAAAATGAAATTCTAATTTTTTGATTTTCGCTGCCTTAATTTCAGCCTTGATTCCTGAATCGTAAACCTGTCTGTTGTGTTTAAAAAAAACAAATAGTGGGTGAGAACAATGATATTTTGTGGTTTTTGGTTTGTAGGTTGATTTTGATACTTTCAAGGAAGGCTTTGTGATGGTGCTCTCCAGCGCTGTGGATCTGGATAATATCAAAGGCCTGAGTGATGGGGAAGACAACGTCAGTGTGGGAAGCATCAATGAAGGTGAACTAATTATGGACCCTCGTTTTCTGCCTAAGCCCCTAGGCCCTTTTGGCTTGGAACCATCCTAAATCCTGCAAAATCCTCCAATTTGCCGGCATGTAAAAATTTGGTTCAGTCACAATCCTCCAAAAGCATCCGTTATTTCTTGAATTTGTTCAGTGGAGGGGTGACCATTGCCTCAATCCTTCAAAATCCTCCAATAATCACTGTTGATGGGTTGAGGCAGTGCCGATGACATTCAGAAACAGTGTGGGTGATATTGAGCATAGAAGTGCAGGACTCAATTATGCACGGTTGAACATAAACAATGCTGGGTACAGCTGAAGAACTCGACACAATGCAACCTACAAAATCAAGGGACACTTTTTGCCATTCAGCCTCAATCCTCCAAAATCCTCCAAAACCACCCAGAGGATTTTGGAGGACTGAGGGGGGTTAGGGTTAACACTTCAAACCCATTTTGTTACAATGAAGCACTCAAAGGTCACAATTTGAATTTGTTGAAGAACATGGACAGTCCATCTTTAAGCATTGCTACAATTTGATTTTTTTTTTAAACTGCCCTAGAATTTTCCTTTCAATTAAATAACTAGAGTTACTCAGTCAGGCTAACTACAAACCTCTGCCTAAGGAAAAGCAGATCAGGTCTATTTTACCAAGTGCAAATGTTGCCTGCCCGTGTGAAATTTACTGTGCTCACAGCGTATCTGGGACCAATTTTGTGTTTCTGCTAACCATGGAATTCCACACTTGTAGAGCTGTAATCAATGTTATCCAGATACAGGCCCAAACAGTATCGAACTCGAATGTGAATTTTGCAGTTACTGTCTGATATTTTTTGTGAGTGTTTGTTGTTGAATTGTTTTTTCAGTGTCCATCGCGGAAGAGGTCGAAGTCTCCCCAAAATATGTTAAGGGTAACAAGAAATACGGCCGCCGGTCACGGCCCGACTTTGACCTTAGCTACACAGCCGATTACTCAGACATTGACACAGATTTCAGCAGCCACTATGGCGGCAATGACACGTCGCGGGGGAGGGAAGGGAGAGGCAGTGATCGGTCCAAGAGATCGGAGAGGAGCTGGAAGCCCAGCAAGTCACTGTCCTTTGCTGATGATGTAAGCGAGGTATGGTGTGATGAAGATCAAATGAAGTCTAATTTAGTAACCCTTGCTCTATCACATCCTCAAATTTACTTCAATATGTTCCAAAAGTGACTTCCCTATATGTTGACTTGCCCTTCATCTACTGCAGTACTAAGATTTCCACTCAGAAATCACTGGCCATTAACAGACCAAAGTATATGAGTGTGTAGTGAGCTTCCCAGGCCCGCCTAATCCCTCCAAATTAGTGCCCTTGCTGAACGGCAGATAGGCCTCTAATGGCATTTGGATGCACTCCTGAATTCACTTGGCTGGTGAATCGAAGCACCCTTCAATACACCCACGGTTACGTAACATACCTAGTGTGGACATTCCTTTATTTTCGTGTAGTCAAGAAAAACCTGTGAAAAAAAGTCATTTTACTCTCCAGCCAATACTTTGATTCCCTTGGGTCTTCCTTTTCATTTTGCAACGGATAAACCTAACCCAAAAAAATGCCTCTAAACCTGTTTTCTAGAGAGGGGGAAACATTGTGAGGCAGACATGCAACTTTTCCTCGGATCCGCTGATTTCCTCATTTTTACTTCTCTTGAATGCCATTACAAATTGAACATACTGTACAAAGTCTTGTGGGGTTTGAAGATTCCTCTTTTTTTCTAAAGTTCCAGTTGCATGCCTGGTGTGGACATGGGCAAGTCTACACAACGTATCTGAAAACAGGTTCATGTGGACAACTTTTGTTTGGAAGTCCACACAGTGAATGTTTTGTGTGCCTTGCCATGTCCAACCATAGAGCAAGGACCCAAGGAGTTCGTACTCCAAGACTTCAAAAGTAAAATGATGGTCGCCGCGCTCGAAAGCTACAATAGAAAGCACCTGGCGCCAGCTTGCTCAGTTGCTCACTACGCTAATCTCGACAATAGAGATCCGCACTCACTAATGCCAAAAAAAGGAGTTCGAATGGCTTCGTAGACAGTACCATGGTAAATACGCATGCGCAGTTGTCATACATCGCTAAAAATGAATGATTTTGAAGTGTTTGTTCGCAGTTGGATGATACTGTATATAAATGTGGTCAACATCACTGGAACAATCATTTCATGAAGAACAAAATGCTCTATACTTTTAGTGTGAAAACTTGTGAAATTTTCCAAAAAAACACATTTCATCAATAATATATTGCCAATTAAAATGTCTGAAAATACATGAAAACTTATCTGAAAGAAATCCAATTTATCTCCAAATTACAGGGACAGATAACGCTTTTAAGCACCAACAACTGCACATTGCTAACTTGAGTTCATAACTCACATCTAACAACTGCGCAGTTGTAAAAACCTATCTTGTCGTAAAATATATTTTTCAAAAAAGAGCAGCGACGTGACATGACTTATTATGCAGCATATAGGGAGTTTGTTGGTTACCAACTAAAAAGGCGGCGACGATCATCGTGTTCAAAGGCCGCTGGCATTCACGCTTTGAATGGTCGAGGCTTGCGGTCACAGTGCTGTAGCTATAGACATTCCTGAGGGATTGGTATGTTAATGGTCAAAATGTAAATCGCCCAAGAGTTCTGACTCCTTGGGTCCTTGCTCTATGGTCCAACTGACACGCCATAAATTACACCAAAAGAGCAAGGCATCTAGTTCTAGTTGGAAAGGATTTGTCCCCACCCTAACATCATGCCCTTTCCTTTTCCAGATCTTTGATGGTGATGGTCATAATGAAGATGTATTTGATCGGGAGCACAAGATTGTTGGTGGTAGCCCGTCGTCATCTAGCAAACGAGAGATACCCATGATTGTCCACGAGACGTTCGAAGCTGAAGGTTTGTATATGAAAACAATCACACGATATTTACAGTGTACTTCCAGAAACACAAAAAAATTGGTTTATTGTTAAATTTGCGGGGCACTTAAGAAATGAAAATGATTTTAAAAAGTTGAAAGAAACCAGCCCCCCCCAAGAAAAATCAGATATTGGGACAGCAAACAAGTATGGTATGGGTCAATCTGTAAATTTGGGGTCCACTTTTTTCCTGTCCCTGTTGCATCTGACATCTATGATTTTATGATTCCAGATGCACTCCTCAATGCAGTCGTCTTCCAAGAGTGATTACGAATAGCAAACTACTTACACAACAAATAAATAATCGTTGGAAGTCATTCTTAATGATACGTGAGCGGTAAATTATAAAGTTCAGAGGTGACGGGGACTGGAAAAATGTCACACTTTGGACCCGAAATTTATACAGGGTGACCAACAAAAAAATGCAACTCTAAGGCCAAAAAAAATAAGTCTCCGGTTTCTGGTATGGAGCTTGCCCCAAAAGTGGTGCGGCGACGCGGCTTTTTTTTTTTTTTACCTGTTTTTTTTTTTGGCTTGAAATGTCGGCTGATGACTGCAAATGGTGCCCGACTAAACTTAGTGCAAATATATGGGAGTCCAGAGAGGCCACATAAATCTTATTCTCGATCATAACCCCATCTAAAAACACGTTAAAATTGTGCAGCAGCAGAATTCCAGTCAAACCAGTGAGTTTGGCGGTATTGAAACATCATCTTGTATTGAAAAAAAAAACCTTTTCATTTTGCCGACGCGCATGGCTACGGCGACGCGCGCGCATACCAGAAACCGGAGACTTTTTTTTTTGGCCTAAAACATTTGCCTTTAAAAAAAAAAAGGGATCTGTGAATTTGTATGTTTTTGGTATCAGATTAAAGCTGAGAGCTTTTTCTTTCAAAAACTGAAAAAATCATAAAAATAGCACTTTGGGTTGCTGAGAAAATGCCAGTTATGTTAAAGTAGTCATTTTCAACCTGTTCACAAGCACTTCAAACAGTGAAACATTTTACTGTAAGCGTACTGTGAAATTATCCTTCATTTGTGCAATTTCTTTAGTATTTTGACATATTTATGATGCTAAAAGGGTTTGAAATAGGACTAAAAAGGATGAGATACCTGTTCAGGTGGAAAATAATGGTATTTCCATCAAATTCATTTGTACTCTTGTCATATTATGTGCCGTGTTGTTTGTAAGGATTAGGACATGCACAAACAGGCACAGTGAAAATCCCTTTCTGTGGCACAGAGTACATAACTTGTTTTACTATCAAGCATCAGGTGTTGTCTGCAGTGAATGTCCCTCCCAGTGGTCTCCCCCAACTCTCCCTTTGTAACCATTGAGGGGGTACTTGTGCATGGAGTCCATACAGAAAAATAATAATCATGTAGTTCGGGCATATGTACCATGATACCTTAGTTCAAAGAACGTGTAATTAAAAATTTCTGCATGGCTTGATTTATCGATTCAAAATTTGAAACGTTCGTCACTATAATGATGAAGATAATTTTTTTTCCTGTGGCCTCAGGTCAAATGAACGCATCGATGAGTCTGATGGAATCGGCCCCCACCGAAGCAGACCAGGTGCAAGCCATCTGGGACGAGGTAGGGGTGGGCGGGGACGGGTTCCTGGATATCAATGAGCTGGCCACTGTGTGTCAACACATCGGTATGGAGGACATGGATGATGAGGTGAGTGCGTAGAGAGTAGATAGTGACAGGAAAGGACAGGGGTGTAACGAATAGGGGGAGTTGGGATGCCTACCGTAGCAGACAAGGTGCAAGCTATCTGGGATGAGGGAGGGGTGGGCGGGGACGGGTTCCTGGATATCAATGAGCTGGCCACTGTGTGTCAACACATCGGTATGGAGGACATGGATGATGAGGTACGTGCGTAGAGAGTAAATAGTGACATAAAAGAATTGCTGTCGTGCACTCATGTGCCTTTGAACAATATCGTCTCGCCTACCCGTGCTGAAATCAACACGGGTACATCTTGAGCATAACCATTTCCGTTTGAACACGATTGACAAGGCAAACCGTTCACACTGGTACAGACCAGGGTTGAATTTTACCCCTATTAGAAACCATGATGGATTCTTGCTAGTGCGAAAGGGGTTCCTGAAATCTCTGAGTTTATCATGGGTCCATCAAGGTGATTTGGGGTAATTTGAAAGGGTCTATAGTCAATTCAAGCAAATTCCGTATCATTTAGAACTTTTCCTTCCACCTCTAAACCGAACAAGTTTATGTTGCATTCTCTCTCGAGGATTATTTGAGCTTTTGTGTACAGGCTTGGTGCATTTTGAGGCTGCTCTTGGTGTTCATAACATGGCTTTCCCCATCTTCAACAAATTGGAAACTTCTCTTTTTCTCTCCTGACAAATATTGCATTTGTTTGATACATTTTGATAAAAGAATTACTTTTTTCGGGTTGGGGCATTGGTAACCCCTTAAAAGGCTTTTATTTCAGGTTGATTCCGTGCCTCTAAATCTCTAATGCACAAAAAGATCCATCTGAATTGTTATCACCTGAATTTTGGGGCTGCAAATAATTCAGAATTTGTAAAGTGATTATTCAATAGGTATAAGTGGGCAGATTTATTTTGTTTCGTGTTTCATTCTAAAGTGAATAATTTTCGTATCGGTATAAAAAAAGCTCATGTTTTCCAGGTTGAAACTAAAAAAAAATAGCATTGGGAAAGCCATTTTAACCCCTTAATGCCGGTATTGTTCGGCCACTGACAGCCGCACTTTGAGTGGAATGTGTACGTGCAGGCATTTGGTGGTTGTCTGTGAATGAATGCAGCTATGCAGCAGGATACGGCTATAGCAGTCCCCAGCTTATCGGCTTTCATCGAGCTGCATCTATAGCCGTCACCCGGCATCAAAGGGTTAACAGAAATAAATAAAGATAAACCCCATGTGCATGTTCTAGTCAACTAGGATCTCCTTTATCTATGGTGTCTTGTTTTTGTATTCTGATAGGAGTTAAACAATCTCTTCAACAAGCTCGATGTGGATCAGGACGGCAAAGTAGGTTTCCAGGAATTCCTGGAAGGTCTCTTCCGTCACGAGGGTCCGCGACCCACTCCCACCACCCCTCTCACCAGCGGTCTGTCCACCGCCCAGAAGGCCAAGCTCCGTATGTCCATGATGGGCAGCGCCATGGACGATCCTCTCTACCGGACGGCGACACCGTCTTTCATGCTGGTACCCGGCACCCAGCTTCTGACCATGCTGGATCACAATAACACAGGGTGAGTCATGGTTTATTGGAAGTTTTTCTAAAATATTGGCTTTATATCCGACGTCAGCTTCAGGAGATAACTAGCTATTGCATTTTCGAATAGTTTTGTATTGAGACAGGACTGTATGTGTTCACATTTGCGTGATCAGGGCATGATTGCTTTGCCTATGGTTATGCTCTGTTGTGAGATAATGGTAAAACCACACCTACATTTTAATTGGGATACAGCCCAAGGTGACGTGATCAACTGTTAATTCTGCTTACTTTTCATGCATCAGAGCCCAATTTCAAGGCGCAGCTTAACAGATAGCAGAAAAGTTGTGCCAACTATAGCAGAAAATCATGCTGCTGCTCAAGCACTATTTCATGGCGTGGACGTGCTGACAATTCCGCGCACTCATGGAGATTTCTTTTGTTTTGTTACTGATTTAAACAACTTTTTCCTCCGAGGTGAAGCGAGCTCACATTGTCCTTACTGCTTACAGTCTCTGTGAAATAGATGAAGCTCTGTCAGCACAAAATCGACTGTTAAGCAACGCTATGAAATTGGGTCCTGGTATACACAGTGGGTCAGATTTAGCCCATTCATTAGCGTTACAAGAGAATGCTATATGATAGCACTGCCCGACTCACAAGTGACAGTCAGTCAGTAGGTTAGTCAGTGAATCAGTCTGTCAGATGGTATAAAGAGGACACTAGGCTGACCCTCTGGAACCAACAATACCTAATTTTTTTTTTTCATTTTTACTTGAATTAGATTGAAATGTCCTTTTGAGCATGGCTTAATTTTTTTTCATTTTTACTTGAATTAGATTGTAATGTCCTTTTGAGCATGGCTCAATACATCAACTTGCAGTGCTGTTGTTGGGTTTTTGCAAAACCCCTCAGAAAATATAAATCACAGTTTTATATTTTGAGGTTTCTTCAAAATCTTGATGTGGTCAACCGTAAGACTCTGATAAAAGCGTTCCATGAACATTGTCACAACATATGTCTGGATAGCTCAGTTGGTGGAGCGTCAGCACAGTAATCCAGAGGTCTCAGGTTCAAACCCCGCTCCAGTCAATTTCTTTGTTACATTTTAATATTAAAGGTTTCCCTGGCCAATTTCATCCAAAACAATGGTTCATTTTAACACAAGGCCCATTCAGATTTGTTTTAAAATGAATGCTCCCTTATATTCAAACATCACAACAAGTCTTTCGATTTCATTATTTGAGCAGTCTTTCGATAAATAAGGTCAATCAAATTCAAATAGTCGTTTCGTTCATTCATATTCGTCGAAGGGCCTAGAAAGAGGTTGATCAAGAATTCAATTTAATCAATTGGCAAACATTTTTCACATGTCTGCATTCAAATTTGTTTCTGTGGTATGCGCTGTTTGATTAGTATTTGGGTATTTAAAGGAAACAAAAGCAAAATTATTTTGTTATAACATTGACCCTACATTTGTTTCTACAAATCTTTGCGTACTTTCAATTTGAAATGGTCCAAATAATTATAAACAGAAGTAAAGAAAAATGAACAGAACCTGTACACACATTCACAAGCAAAAAAAAATATTTAAAAAATCCTGCCTTGATTTCACATGACTCAAGAGACAGGCGTAGACACAAATAACAAAATAATGATACAAAGGAATTATTCAAATCAAGACAATGATTATCGAACAAGAATATCATTCAGAACAACTTACAGTGAAAGAAAGATAGCAATACGTACTCCAATAATCCATATCACAACTTAATTGAACACTCAGAGTTTGAACTGATTGACTGTAAACGAAAAAGAAAAACTCACGCAGATAAAGATCCTGTATGCTTCGATGACTTTTAATTTGATTGCACCAATTGGAAAAAGACAGTAGAAATTAAACTTAAGAATGGTGAAAGTGTAGTCTTCAATGCCTATAAACGAAATAGAATGATTAAAGCGAACCCGAATGGCAAAACCAAAATTATGTGTGCACGAAAGTGAAATTGAATGCGATAAAAGGGCAAAAGAAATTCCAGTATGAACAAAATGTGCACGAATCTGAATGTGTGTTGATGAATATGAAAGATTTTTGGGTTGAAATGGCTGGGAAAACCTATGTACCTACATGTAGTTAGTTTCCCTTTGTTGTGTACTTGGTTCTAGAAAGGAACTTATTTTGCAAAATGCCCAGGGCTAGGGAGTAAGGGTTATATATTGCAGAAATTTGTCCGTGTACATATTCTTGAGGGTAGCAATAGAAAAATGCACTCAAACCATTTTGTGTCTAAATTGCCATTGAGTTACAGGTTCATGTAGTTATTTCATTTGCAGACAGTGGTGTAACTACAGGGAGGGGGAAGGGGAACGTACCCCCTAGCGGAGGTCTGTTCTCCCCCCCCCCCCCCTCCCCATTTAACATCTTGAGTTGCACAAAAACAATATACCAGTTGCCTTCAGTGCCTCTCTTGAAAAATTGGTGCACCCCCGGTCAGGGTTCTAGCCAGGGTGAAATTATAGCGTAGGGGTAATTTTGGTTTGACGACTAATGCGAGCGCGGAGCGCGAAGCCCTTACGGCGTGGGGTCCGGGGCCCGCTTAAGGGCCCCGGAAAATTTTGGACTCTAGATGCTCTGTGGTGCAATCTGAGGCGATTCCCTGCCACTTTCCCCTGATTTTTTTTTACCAGAAGTGTTTGAAATTATAAGAAATTTTGTTTTATTTGTTTCAAATGATTGATACTCTTGCTCCTGTAAAGTTTCTTCTGTTTTCAAATTTTAGAACATGTTTACAATGTATAAATTGTTCCAAGATCGATGCTTGCTTTATGATGTTTAACCATTTTTAGTAGTTCTTCAATGTTTTATAAAAAAATTGAGATTTACTTTGTCAATATTAAGTGTGAGAACAAATCGCATGAACATTTCATATTCATGTAACGATTAATTGGGTAATCCTTACTTTTAGGACCCCGTTCCTATATAAGGTTACAAGACTCACCAAAACAGCTGACTAAATGACACTCAAAAGTGACATTCTGATATTTCTTGACTTATATCTGAACAGTATGACCCTTCTTGAATATCAGCAGGTTTAATTTTGTGGAAAGAGGCTGACAGGGATTTGATTTATGAGGGAAATTAGGGGGGAAAACATGGCAATGACAAACAGTAAACAGACTCAAAAACCAAGATGGCAAACTGCAAAAAAGGGTAGGAAAGTCACATTTTCTTTAAAAGTGCTTTCAAAATTACAACTTTAGAACATTAATCAGAAGATAAAAGATTTCTTTAGCCTGCAAAGGTCACTTTGGTACTGGACAGTCTATTGCCAAAGTCAGTTTTGAACAGAACTTGTGAAAAATAGAGGTGTCCTAAAGATAAGGATTACCATTAATTGAATTCAAGTTTGAAGTCAGTGTAATTTAATCAATCTAAAACTAAAACAGAGTAATTAGGCATGCATGTACAAGGTTTTACATGGACATGATGGAGGAATAAGAACAATCTCATTCTCAAGAGACACTGACAGCCCAGTTTCAATTTCAAGAAGCCTTGTGTTGTGTAGCGCTGCCGTAGTAGCAGTAGTTCCGATTTTAAATTTGTAAATAAAACCATCCGATCGGCAGGGAGAAAAATTGTAAAACCATGGAGGTCTCAGACATGTCAGACAGAAAAAGTCGTCGGCGATTGCAATTTCCATATGCTACAACACAATGTGAAGGAGAAATCTCATTTTGTTATGTTAAAAAATATAATTGTAGATAATGTCGATGAGAAATAATCACCAGGAATTGCTTCCTATCCCGGCCCCGGCCGGCCCGGCCCGGCGTGCGGGCGCGGGCCAGCCCACGCCGGCTACGCCGGCGAACTACACGACCAAATTTCCCCTCAGCATTTGAGAAAGCAACGCATTCGTGGAGCGTTAAAAACTTGCTTTGTTGCAATACTTGCTGATTGGTTTTGTCCTAAGAACAAACAGATCCGTTTTTACTACCAAACTTATCGAACTGTTATTATCAGCAACGAGTAGTATAGTCAAAAATCCCAATTTCGACAGCGACATTCTTCGAGAAGAATTACTCACGCGCGGCCATCTTTATGGACGGATCCATCATCCATTGATATCGTAGGGGTGCTTAACCTTTCTTTGGACATCGTTTCTCGAATAAATCCTTTACGAAAATTATGTTCCGACGTTGAAGAACTTATTTTCAAACAGTAACATGTTTTGGACTTGATAAAAAGTATTATTTATAATTTTAAAACAGTTGAAATGCTTGTAAATATTGACCTTAGGAAAGCACACCCGATACCGCAAAATGGTGTGGTCCACGGAGCGCTCTGTATGTGACATGTTGGTGACACGTACGTCCGTACGGAGCGCTGTATCTACGCAGCACAAAACAGCACGTGCTTATTGCTTTCATAGCGAATGCGTGTGGCGCAGCATCACGGTAGGGGTATCGTACGGGGTACGTGCGGTGGGATCGTTGTTTATTTTTCGCTGTGTCGTACGGCCAGTGCGCAATGCTCAAAGTCGCTGCGCTTGTATACGAACAAACGGCAGATATTTTTTTTTCGCAACCAAAATTTATAGCGTAGCGGTAGCGTAGCGGCGCGATTTAAGCGTAGCGCTTATTTCCGAAAGCGTAGCGGGTGTTAGCGCTATTTGATGCCTGGCTAGAACACTGCCCCCGGTGCCCCCTAGAATGTAACCCTAGTGTACATGTTTGAACATGTGATTTGTGCACAATACATTTACAGCAATAAGTGCATACATGTACATACATGTACATGTATATGTACTGTTAACGGTATGAGGAAAAATCAGAAATTAAGCAAATTTTTTTCCCTTCATGTTGTACAGAATCGTAGGAAACTTAAACTTTCAGATATCATTGGAATGATAACATTCCAATTTTAAAATGTGTTTTTCTACTTGAACATAACATATGTATATAGATTGTATTTCACTTGTTTTCTAACCAGTCTGTTATACATAGTATATTCTGTATGCTACACAAAGCCAATATGTCTGAAAATATGGCCTGCTGGCAGTGAATCCCATACGATGCATTGTCTGTCTTATTTGCATATCAACAAACATTTGCCCCACATGTTGTTTCCCATTGTTCAGACAATCCCAACATATGGTGTAAAAGTACATGTACATTTACATGTGCATTGTATTGCAGAGCCAGATGATATACATGTAGAACTGCATACATGTGTAGACTAGATGTCAGACCTGGGTAAATTGTACATATAATTATAGTACAATGTACATACACATTTAAATTGCACTATTGGCGTGGGTGTGTGCGGTATACTTTAAAGTTATGTACGAACACGGTAACCATTGGAGTTTTGACAAGGAATTTACTATAAAAGGCATCAGGATATTGCAGAAAAATGTTCAAGAAATACTTCCAGGATTTTTTGCCCTTCCAGCAGAAAAATCCTGCCGCAGCATCAGAGCTGAAACCAGCTGGGACAGAACAGCTGGATGGGTAGGAAAGTTTAGTTTATGGAAAATATTCAAATTGTAATTGCCGGTGGTAATGATTTTTTTGTAATTTGGCTTTATGTGCATAATGCACTGTAGTGGCATATGCCTGAAGCAAAGTAGAAGTTAAAACCTTAGTAGGAATTGCAATAGGTTTATGGTAGTCAGAGAGAAGCTTTTAATTGCCAGTAACTGGGGAAAAGTTGACATTTGTGTGGAAAACAGCATTCCTTTTGAACATGGATTTAGCAGTTTTTGCTTTCTTCATTGTAAGGCATAATTTTAGTCAAATTTGTGGAGACGAATAACAATGAGTTTTTCTACGAGGCTCCCAAACGCACTTATGTTTGTGTGGTACTGCAAATGAAAAATGAAGAACGGGTGAATATCTGAAGGATAATATACGCGTGTGTGTGCAGTGTGTTTACCTTGACGATGAGAGGTAATGTCTTGGAGAGGAAGGCCTGATGGTACTCTATGGGCTCCGTGCACAAGTACCCCCTCAACGGTTACAAAGGGAGAGTTGGGGGAGACCACTGGGAGAGACATTCGAATACATTGCCGATGACACCTGAAGCTCACGCAAGGACAGAATCTAACAAGTCTTGCTTACTTTGTGCCATTCGCGCACGCATTGTGTCCCTCCCACCAATGGTCAATTTAGAGGGGTTTTACCAGACAGGGCTCTGGAGTGCTCTGAAACGTGCAAAACTAAATCAGGCCCACTTTACTCGCAGTTTAGCCAGCAAATTTCTCCAAGAATTCCACTGGAGCAAGGAAAATGTCCTCAGCATTTCACCAACCAAGTTTGCAGGCTGAATTCAATTTTTAAAGGAGACTTTTCTTCAATATATGGCACATGAGAGGGAAGTCAAGTGATTTCAAAATGGGGTTAAATACTAGACTGGTACATGTCCAACCATGGTCCAACTATTTGAAAAGATTGACCTCTTCATTCAGTCTCAATAGTCTGGTGGCTTGACTATGGAGAAATGTGTAGTAAATGGAGACTAGTTCCCGCTTCATGCCACATGTTTCTTAAATTCTTTTGGCATGGTTGATTGATGCAGTACTAAAGCTGTGTTGGACTGGTTGTTTTAGGTGCCAGTCTATTTTCTTGTTTTGCATGTTTTCAATACCTTAAGTTTTGGGACTCTCATACACAGTACTGAGAGTCCCAAATTTTCAGACTAGGGTTTTACATGCACAGATGGATGTAACTTTGGCTCTGTGCATGTCAAATTGTGCCTGTGCATGCATTTTTCCCCGTTTTCAGCCCATTTTTAAGGAAACATCTCAGTTATGCATTTTTGATTTTCTAAAATCGACCCCTGCCTCCCACTGGGGCTCTGGAATGTAGCCACAAAGCGCCATCATTGGAAGAATACATCTTGAAGAAATTTTTTTTAAATTTTTGCCTTTCCTTGGGCAGCTCCTGCTAACAAGATGTTTCCTTTGTCCAAAGATTTAAAATAAATAAATTAATTAATTCATGGAGTCAACTGTGAAGCACTGGTATTGCACATGTTAAGAAAGTTTAACCCATTTGATTGACATTCCTTTAAAACATGCTATTGCTATTATATCACCAATGCTTTAGGTATGTCAGTCCCGAAGACATTGTGGAACAGTTTGCAGCGCAAGGCATCCACAACCCTGTAGAAGTCCTGCACGTAAGTATTCCCAACATTCATAAGATGTTTGTTTCTGAATTTTCTGATTCTAAGCTTTTTAATGCATCCATATTTGTTCCATGTTTCAAACTCTCATAAGAAAGTACACATGTGGACAAACAGTGACCTCATATCTCAGGTTTTGCAGTGTTGAAAATGTTCCAAACACGCGCGCTTGTTGCTCGAAATGCGTTCGAAATACGACGCAGCCGATGCGCGTTATGCAAATTCACGCTCAAAATGCCGATGCACGTGGATGGTCTGTAGGAAATGACGTCATTTGAACGAGATCTATGCATGTACATTCAATTGACAACATATTTTCCATGTTTGTCGCACATTCTTAAAAGGTTGGAGATTTTCTTTGTGTTTATTGGGTTTTTTTTTTTTTTTTTTAATAAATGTATTACCTTAATCCAAAAGGGCTATCCTTGAACTACTGGTTGTGAAATTATTTTACATTCTACCTCTACTTTAGTGCTTTCTTAAATTATTAATAAGTCCCTGTGCTCTTGTTGTTTACCAATTTAGAGTTTAGATGTCGACACAGAGGCGGGTAAAGTGAGTCTGCCGGAACTCTCTGTGGCTCTGGAGCATGTCTTGATGACGACTGGAGACACCAATGGAGTATATCAGGCTGCGCTGACGTCATACCAGTCAGAACTTAAACACCTCAAGTAAGATGAGGGTTTTGAAAAAAACAAATAATACTAAACTCCAAAAATGTGGCCTGAAGCCAATTTCATGGAGCCGCTGAGCTCAGAAATTTGCTCAGCGGAGACAAATGTCGCTCAGCAAAAATGGGTTACCAGCCAAAATGTCATGCAATGCACATTGGTGATGACTGGTCCTCAGCTGAGTTTTGCTAAATGTGTAGCTTTGGTAAGCAACATTTTCTGCTGAACAGTTTCATGATATCGGACCCTGATGCCATAAAGCTCAGTTAATGAGTATTAACAGAAATTGTTTCCATTGAAGCAAAATAAGATCCAAGCCAATTGAAAGGATAATGACTTGAAAATGGGTTGTTTTTTAATCCATTTTTGAAATTCAATGTAAAAAGTACTGATCTCAGTGTACACAGTATTTATAAATGCTTTAAAGGGAATATACAACATTTGCAAACATCAAAAAATAAAACTACCAAGATTTTACGAAATACCTTACTAGGATGTTGGTAAATGACAGTCTAAAGCATCCTGTAAAATTATGGCACCTGGTGTGAAGTCATTTTCAAGAAAATGGTATTTTTGTATACATTTCCAACGGTGGTCGTCCGACCACCGTTGGAAAAACCTAACTATTTTTCAACTACTGCTCCAACTTTACACTTTTTTCAGTCCAAATTTTGTTTGCTATTGGTTACATGTTCATGAACGGGTGCAGGCCAGCTAGACTGGTTCCCTTACCTTACAATTTTCCGGCATATATAAATTGATCCATTTTATCTTTAGTGGAGTCAAGGAACCAGACTACTTAAACATTTTTGGTTTTCTTGGTTTTTCCAGCATTTTCGAACACAAAACTTCAAACATGTCAGTGTAACAATATTTGATCTATTATACTAACCCCTCAAATAGTTCATTTCTGAAATTTACAGCAAAAGCCAATGATGTACATTCCCTTTAAGGTTTGTCATGTAAAAATGAAATAAACATGAAGTGGGTTCAAATTCTTCCCTAGTGAAGGAGTCACCTAATGAAATACCCAGGATAAGTTGCAGACAAGGCCAATTTGCATTTTTGTTGCAGGATTCAGAAAAAACATTCCAAACTCTTTCCGCATTGAAGTGAATCTGTTTGTGAACAAGGCTGATAACTTCATATTGGGAAAAATAATTACTAAAAGGTCTCTCTCAAATAAGGCCAAAATAAAAAAATAGTCGGTCTCTGGTCAGACCGAAGTTCCGGAATTGATGCGGCGACGCGTGTTTTTGGGGTGGCTTTTTTTTTTTCAAGCTTGTATTGTACAGACAAGGTGGGTACTATTTTGCTTTTTTGTGTCATTATACATTGGTGTTCTCCATAATTTGCCTTGGTGCCCTTTATCATTTGCCTTGGTGCAATTTCCCCATTCCTTGGTGCTCCTTGGTAAAAAAATTTGAGGAATTTGCTGTTGTAGCTTCCGTGTTAATTTGAAAAAAAAAGAGGAATTTGCTGTTGTAGCTTCCGTGTTAATTTGAAGAAAAAAAAGAAGGTTGACGCGCATGATTAAAATCGACGCGCGCGCTGACCAGAGACCAAGTATTTTTTTTGGGGGGGGCCTAATGTCACTTTCTACAGATTGCCATGTTAATCAACATTTTGGGTGTCAAATTTTCGTGACCGCATCTATTTTAAGCAACATGCGCGCGTGTTTAGAACACTTTGCATACTGCGTGCGCATGCACCTGATGGCGTTGAACACGCGGCTGTAATTTTCCTACGAAGATGGCGTCCTATGAGAGAGATCTATAACGTATACAGTGGGCCTGTGGGCTCCGTGCACATGTGCCGCTCACAGTTACATAAAGGGAGAGTTAGGGGAGACCACAGTTAGGGACTTTTTATGCATGGCTACTGGTGCACATTCAAAATAAAATTAGGCATGCTTACTATGTGCTGTTATTATGCGCGTAAACCAGTACGTGCCTGCTGTTTGTCCCTATCCCACTGGGCATATGAAAGTGTTCACAGTGCGCCATCTGCTGTTTGTGCACGGAGTCCATTGTGGATGAAGTTGTCTGCAACTTTTCCCGGATATAAATTGAAATGACTCCTTATATTCCTTTGTTTCCACCCAGATCTCAGCTGGATTCCATGACAGATGAACGGAACAAGTTGAGAGCTGACACCACCGAAGCCAACCAGCGTAATGCCATGCTGGTCAAGGAGGTGGATGAAACCCACGCTAACATCATCAAGACAAACGAGGCTAAGCTACAGTGAGAAATACACTCATTCAGGACTAACTCTGTTATTAAATCTTGTAATTTGCTATTATCTCGCTGCTGGATTTGGTGGGAAATTAATAGTTATTTTAAAGCTTGCCAAGGGACACTTTCGACTGGAATGCACCCTTTAGGCTCTAAAACACATTTTAGTCGTTTCTCATAAAATGACAATAACAAAAATTAAATAAAATGACAATGACATCACACAAATTAATTTTGGGTTACAATATTTTGATCTTCAAACTCGAGCTGTTGGAGCGCTAGTCACATTTCCAGTCACATGTTTCTTTTCATAAAGTTGTTTCAAACGCATGTCGCTATTTTTGAGTGGCGCCTGTCTTACGTTGACAGTTTGGCCTGAAATTGGATAGCTTTTTTAACTTCTGGAAATATGTATAGACAAGGCAATATATCACTGCTGCATCAACTGTAAACAAATGTCTTTTTCAATGTTTTCTCCTTAAATGTAAGACATTAGGCAGAATTTCTGTGACCAAGACCTTCAAACTTTTAATACTACTACAGCTTAGTCTGTGAACATTCTAGCCATTCTAAATCAATGGAATTGAATTTGTTGGGCTCTGGGACCAGCTTTGCTAGGATTGCCTAGTCTTGTTTCATGAGCATTTAGAGACTGATTAACTCAATGAATCGACTTGGACCTTGTTCTCCTTACAGGGCTGCCGAGAAGAAGCACCAGGAGAAACTTGGGGCGATGCAGGCCGAGGTTGAGAAGGAGAGGCAGCAAATGGCTGCCCAGGCTGCCAAGCAGAGGCAACGGCTGGAAGAAGAGATCAATCAGATCAAATCTGGGGATGCGGGACTGAGAGAGAGATTCACTGAGATGCAGAAAGTAAGTGCCGAATGCACTGATAATTCGAGTATTCGGTCACCGACCCAATATCTGAATAGAATTTTTCCAAGTCAAATATTCAACAAAATATTCAATAGAAATTTGTTACCTCATGAAATTATTCTTACCATTGCACTCATAAACATTCAGTATTTGTATAGCGTCTACATTGCTGGCATTTGGGATAATTTGAGGATTGGATTATTCAAATGTGGATTTGATCAAATATTCGATGGCCGCCTATCAAATTTTACATGTGTTAGCATAAATTACGTGCACCACTCGGGACTTGCACGTGGTGTTCAGGATCTGCATGCACAGCAATGAACAACTGAAAATGACTGGGATGCAAATGTGGCATTTGACAACAATAAAATTGCGCAACTAAAACAATACTAATACAATACTAATACAGCTGAAAAGTAGCCTTGTGTGACATGTACATCTTCACACTGTGTGTGCAACAAACTAGATACAGTGCCGGCACGCACTACAGTCGAACACCTTTATAACAAGGTCCTTGGGACTTTACAAATTACCTTGTCATAACAGGTACCTTGTATTATCAGTAATGGAAAACAAAGGAAAACAAAGACCTGCGACCTAAAATTGTCCTCGTAATAAGCAGCATGTTGTATTAACAGTGCTCTTCATATCAGGGTTCGACTGTATACTGAAGTTATATTTGGGAAAGGAATATAGTAAGGATTAAAACCCACATTGTCCTGCTTTGATTTGTAGGAGATCACACGGTTGGAGCAAGAACTGACGGAGGCGGCAGAGAAACTGCTTGAAAATGAGAAAACCATTCTCAAGCAGCAGAGGGACTTGGATGGGTTTCAGGAGCTGGAGGAGAGGGTAGGTTCACTTCATAGAGCAAGGAGTTAGTTTCTAAGAGTAAGGAGTCAAAAAATAATCGCAGAAAAAGTTTTGGAGGAAAAAGTCTCATAGTATAGGTCTATGGGCCTTATTCACGAGTCAGCCATATTAAATTGAAAGCGAGGTAAATATCTTCATTTTTGTAACTTGCTAAGAGAAACGGAAGCAATGACATAAATTTAATTACAATTTAATACCAGTCTGCTCTGATAAATAATTTAAAATACGTGATTCACCATGCCCTAATGTTTTAAGCCACATTTAAAAAGAAATTGAAAGTAAGGCTATAGTGAATAAATAGTCTGGCACCACCCCATTCAACAGTTCACAATGTATAAAATACATTCAGGGAACATGACGAAAATGGCTTCTTCGTGAATAAGGTCCATTGCATCTGGGTAAGTTGTAGCATTCTGTACCAACATTCTGTAGTTGTATTGATCAAGATTGTTGTCAAACCTCTTGTGCCAAAATAAAAAAGTTACAAAATTGTTCTTGTTCAAACATTCAGCTGGCCGAATTGGAGTCCAACCGTGAAACTGTCTCCAAACAGCAGGAGGAATACTTTGAACAGAACCTGAAGGAGTACCAGGAACACGTCAGGGTGAGTGAATGCAATGAATGTGGTTGTTGTAGTCTTATTCCCGGACTTGAGGATCTATTGACGTCTATACTGAATCAAAGGTCAGGTAACCATCACTTTCTAACATAGAATATGATGCAACAAAGCCATCCCCTCGTCGAAGTATATACTCTAGGCACAAGGCTTAAATGGGTTTCAGATTCAGATACTGGACATAACGTCTGACACTGAATTTTGCAGATGTAACTTTCAATTTTTTAAACTCAAAATTGTCAGGACTGACAATAAATGTGGCAGATGTTTTGTTGTTAAATGTAAATAACTGAGCATAAACATCCGATTGTCAATGAAAATGTGTTTGGAAAACTTCGATCGTTTTCTGAAATGGTCAGGATCCTATCCATTTTGGTCAGTAGGACCATAGACATATAATAAAACCTAGGCACGACATTATCTGCTTTTACGTTGTAAATTCTGTGAGCAAAATGGGCTGCGTCACGCGGCTTAATTACGCGATGTGCGAATGTTATGCATATGGCTTCGATTTACGCGCATACTTCTTAGTTATTCTATACGCGCAGCAAATTTTCTCGCAGGCGCAATAGCAAATGTCGCGTCTAGGTTTTATTATATGTCTATGAGTAGGACCTACCTGTCCTAAAGTTTGTCAGAATAGTCAGAATCTTTTGGTCTGGGAACCAGACTATCGTTGTGTCCGGCAGTAACCAGTTCAAGCCTGTTTGGAATTTCCTTTTAAGATTACTAGGGGAACCCTGTGAATATGACTTTCCAAGCACTGTGAAAGTGGCCTCTCGATGATAATCTATTGGTGGCACATTCTATCTTGAAATACTTCTGTTGAGTATTTTGGCTTAAACAAAAATTGATGATCATCAATACGACTTTCAGGTGCTACAAGACCAGCTGGATGAGATCACCCAAGAGAATGAGCTGTTGAAGCACCAGACCTCGGAGCGCAAGATCAGACGACGAGGCAGCAAGCTGCAACACTCCAACAAACCCAGCCGCGTGGGCTCAGTCCTGTCTGACTACACCAAACCCACCATCAGTAAGAGGTCATCCAGTGGCCATTCCTCATCAGGTGGGTTGCAAATGGGTCATACGTGTGCTGGTCCAAGACGGCTGGTCTAGAGTCCACTTTGTACATGTACCTATCTTACTGAGTGACTGGCACCATGACTGACTCTTGATAGCCAGGCAATGCCATTGTATAGCAATACCCTGTAGTGACAATAAATGAATGGGCTAAATCCGACCCATTGTGTAGAATAGATGCATGAAAAGACTTCCAGTGATAGGACATTCTGAATCGATTGGATAGATTTGTGCTCTCGGGGACCAGCGTTACTAATCTTGTCATCTGGCCTATCACTGGAAGTGCAAAACCTAATTTGATTTACATCACCCTGACGCAAAAATGCCATCTTATTAGTAGTTAATGCGGTACCCGCTGCTATGTACATTAGATTCGAACCAGCCAAACCGATCCCGTTAGCTCGGTGGTCGAGTGGTAAGACGTTTGCACTAGAAAGCAGGAAGTCGTTGGTTCGAGTCCCACCAGAGTGATTTTTTCCAACTTTCACTCGGAAGGTAACACACTGAGTATACAGTGTTTATACGTCGGTGAAGGGCAAAACCTAATTTAATTTACATAACCCCGGCGCAAAATCCCATCTTATTAATTGTCTTGTCTTATGTCATAATTTGATACATTTTACGACACTGTAAAATGTAGCGGCAGTTTGCGATGTTTGCATCTTGGAGTATAAGTCTCATTTCGGTTTAAGAATAAATCGACTAGTTAATGCTTTTTTGTTGAAAAGTTAGGTTTTAATGGTGCCACTTTTTCCATAATACGATGTATCATGCTGATGTATCACTAGCAGATGTTGGTCTACTATTGATTGACTTCAGAAGTATCATACACCTACACGCTAATCACAAAGTATAAACTATCCCTGGCTGAACTTCGGTCATACCTTGTGCTGAAAGAAAAAAATGCCCTGGCTTCCTGTACATTATGATGCAGATGGCTATTGGTAACCAGTGATGCAATCAACTTGTACAGGCTTGTCCCAAATAGTTGCCTAGACTTGTCAAATCATTGTCACCCAGTATGCACTCATGCAATGACAACTATCATTTTACGAAAACTTTTTCATAAATCTTTGTTGTTTCCTTTTTCCCCCTCCTTCAGAGAACGAGTCTGAATTGGAAGAGTTGGATCCCCAGGGCAAGAGGCGGTTACCTCTCACTGCACGGTCAGGCGGTGACGGCAACAGCAATGAAGAAGAGGACTCACAAAGTCAGTCAAATTGCAATTTTTTTCTCACACCATTCAGGCACAAAATACATTCATTCAGTCAATGGTCATTCATATTTTAAAGGGACAGTATGTCTTGGAATGCGCCCAATTGGGCTACAAAATGCATTTCTTAAACGAAATTATGTTAATTGGAAAGAGCATTTAAAAGTAGGATAGAAAAGTCCACACAATCATCCTTTAAAAAGCGGGCATTTTTGTGTTTTTCTGGCGAGAAACGTGTGAGAACAAATTTCAGGGGTCAAAAATTTCAGACACTCAAAAATTAAGCTGTTGAGTGCTAGTTGTGAATCCTGCTGCACATTGCATTGTGCGGACGTGCAAAAAACAACATCTGTGTATTGGTAATGTGTAGCCTACATTGAATGGACACGGCTTGAAATGCTTATGGTTATGCCACAAAATGTCTGCCGAGTCCAATGTAAACCACTGGGTTTTTTATTTTCGTCTTTTTAAAGAAGTGCCTTTTCAATAAAATTAACCAAAACTGAATTTCGAATAGTTTTCATACATTTCAGAGGAGTAAGAAAGTTGCAGAAACTGGGTTCCAAAAAACTTGTGGACCCTTTATTTTGCTCACAAAAAAGTTTTAAAAAGTAAACACTGTTGAGTCATTGTACAAGCGAAAACAACAAGGTTAGCATGTGGATATCTTCTTCTTTTTTCCCATAATTGCATTTCCAAGGTAATGTCTTGGTGGCACACTGTATTTTGCATAGCTTCTATTTGCTTCTAACAGTCAAGTCAGGTCACATATAATTGGATGATCAATAACAAAGGAGTTATACAGTTCATTTGGATAGCTTCAATCTTGACTTGACACTGGATGACTTGTGATCATCTTGTGATGACTTGTGGAGATTTTTTATTGACTGATTACATCTCTCCTCGTAGGAGCGAAATTGGAGGCTGAGATTGAATCCCTGAAGGAGAAGCACAGCAAGGAGCTGGCTGAATCCCGGACGGCCTTCGAGCGTGACTCCAAGGACATCGAGTTCCGCTACAAGATGGAGATCACGGACCTGGAGGACGGCTTCGAGCGGCAGAAGGAAGAGATGCGGGAGGAGTTCCAGAAGGAGCAGCAGCAGCTGATTGAGGAAGTGGAGCGTCGCTTTGGCAGCGAGAAGCAGGAGATGACCCAGGTGTTTGCTCAAGAGAAACGGGAGCTGGAGGAGCTGTTCTCTACGGAGACCAGGGAACTCAGGTCAGTCGAGGATCTCATAACAGGCCCTCTTGGATGAGACTTTGCAGGCTTGTGAAGGAATTTGACCAATCCATCATAGTGGCTATTTTTTATGTCTTAAAAAAGTAATTATTTGTGATTTTCTTTTCAATAGAGATCGCTTGGAAGCTGAGTACAATGTGGAAATGGACAACAGGATTGCCGAGGTCAAACAGAAGCTGCTGGATGAAAAGGCAGGCGTGGAGAAAGAGCTGTCACAGGAGAAGTCCTCTCTCAGTGAGGAAATCATCCGAGAGAGGAATTCAGCAGAGATAAGACTGAAGAAGATGCAGTCCGATCTGGAGCTGCGGTTCCTGGAGGAGAAAGGAGAGATGCAGGCCCAGTGGGAGCGGGAGAGGGCAGAGCTGGAGCTGATGTACCAAGAGAAGGTCCATGAGCTCGAGACACTGTTTGTGGACGGGGAGGTGGGACTCAAGGGCCAGCTCAGGAGAGACTTTGATGAACTCCTGGCGCAGCACCGGGCTGAGATCGAACGTAACTTCCAACAGGAGAAAGAGGCCCTCCTGGAAGGCTTTGAGCTGGAGAAGGAAGCCCTGATAGAGGAACTGGAAATGGAGAAGGCCGAGATGCTGAAGTCCAGCAAAGGAGACAAGACCTCACTCCTGCAAAAGGCCAAGGAGGAGAAATCAGAGTTGATGAAGAAGCACAAAAAGGAGAAGCTGGAGCTAGCCGAGAGGCACAAGAAGCAGGTGACGGACCTGGAGGATCGACGGGAGCAGGAGAAGAGCCAGATAGAGGAGCGGATGCAGCGGGAGCGCCAGAAGTTCAAGCAGGAGCGGGAAAAGCTTGAGTCCCGCTTCCGGCAGGATCTCAGTGAGATGCAGATGAGCCTGACAGTCAACAAGGATGAGCTGGAGAGATCGGTCCATGAAGAAGTTGAAGACAAACTCAGAACAGATATTAGAGTAAGCACAATGTTGTCACCACCAGAGGTTTTCAAGTCCATCACATGTCAAATCACAAGTCGGTCACAAGTAAAGCCACCAGTAACAGGTGATGAAAAACAAGAACAGAATACCTGTATTACAATCATTTAAATAGTTTGGGACTTCAAGCTTGACTGGAGGGCTTGTGATTGACTTGTGGAGACTTATGAGACCTTTTGGGGACTTGTGAGGACTTACCAAACCTTGTGAGAACTTAATGAAGACTTGTGAGAAATTTTGAGGTCTTCTGGGTACTTGTGAGGCCGTGTGTGGACATGTTAGGACTTGTGAGGCCATGTGTGGACATATTAGGACATGTGAGGCCGTGTGTGGACATATTAGGACTTATGAGGCCATGTGTGGACATATTAGGACTTGTGAGGCCGTGTGTGGACATATTAGGACTTGTGAGGTTGTGTGTGGACATATTAGGACTTGTGAGGCCGTCTGTGGACATATTAGGACTTGTGAGGTTGTGTGTGGACATATTAGGACTTGTAAGAATGGGCCAGGATTTATGAGGTCTTCTGAGGATTGTCTGACCTTGTAAAGTGTTGTGGGGACTTAAGACAACCTGACTACAACTCTGGTCATTAGTCCAATGGTTCTTACAGCTGTAACAACTTACAGTGAGACAAGTTGCACTTAACTTTTTGCAACTCCTTTTGTTTTCTTTCAAGCTAATTCAAATGGAAAATCATTTACTCTAGCAATTTTTCACTGTGACTTTGCCAGAGGGAGTTAGAGAAAGATCTGGTGGAACAGATGGAGCAGTTCAAGAAAGGTTACAAAGAGGAAAGGAAAGAGCTGGTCTACCAGAAGGAGGAGCTGGAATCCAAGTTGCAACAGGTAGGGAGATTGACATTTAAATATTTGGTTTTATCCTTCACTGATGTGATATTAAAAGTACTGCATGCTGGGTGCTGTCTCTAAGTATGTGAGAAAAAAAAATCACAAGCCTCCAATTTCTTATCTTCTAGTGCAGATGTCTTAATCACCTGACCTGGGCCGGCTGAATTGTTAGAATCTTATTGCAGTGAGAATTGCAATCTCACAGTGAAGCAGCCCAGTTCAAACTAGTCTCGTCTTTTGTCTCTTTCCTTGATGTTGCAGGCTGAAGTAGCTGCTCAAGAAGCAGTCAGCGTCGTCACTATGCACACTCTTCAGGCTACGCAGAAAGAAGCAGAGGCTGACAAGGTAGACATATGTGAAATTTATGCTAAACAATATGCATGTTATTCAGCTGAGATACATTCTCAAACTGTATATACAACACTTGATATTTTAGGCAGTAAACTGTTTTGCTCTTTTCTTAGAGATTAGTTTCTGTGCTAAATGATTTTTCCGTGCTTAGCCGCTCCTTGATATCGGCCCCAAGTCTTTCTTGAGATCACTTTCACCCAAAAAAAATTTGCCAGTGTCTAATCTTTTTAGGGTGACTTCTTTGCTTTGCTGTGTTTGCAATTTTTGCATAATTTACTAATGAGTGAAGTTTGACTTCAGAATTGCGGTGCACATTTTGTTTGTCCATTTAACAACCTCTTCTCAACTACATTCCTGCTAATGCTGACATTTTCAGAGCCAATGATTTTCCCTTTCAAAATTGTCGAGTCGGTAGTTGGAGAGTACTAAATTCTGTGGTCAATCTTCTGTGTCAATTCATAATTTTATTTTTTTATCTCATACAGCACCTTAGAGGTTGTCAAAAAGGCTGAATTCCATTTTGTAGGGAGTTCAGTAATTCCAGATTTTTTCCCACTAAGAGGAAAATTGTTGTCCCAACATTCACAAAAACTGTCATTTCATCAGCTGATTCACAAAACAGATTGTAACATACCGAATGAGTAGGATATGTGCAACAACATACTCAAGTGCAACATACTCAGTGTACAGTTTTGTATCGATCACAAAACACTTGCGGAATAAGCTCTACCTGCCAATTTGAAAATTATATTTGTATTAATTTTTTTTTATCTGGCAACAAATCTAAAACTTACTGTCAAGGGTGATTCAATTATTTCTGACCCTAAAAGCAATAGCTGCAATTCCTGAATATTGATAAATTGGGCAAACACAGGCTTTAAGGTGATCACAATAAGTATAAAACAACCATTTTTATTTGTACACTGTAAGTTGTACCACCGAAAAGCAAATGACTTACACAGTGTGAAACATTCTCAAACTGTGTCATAAGTTGTCACACAATTTAAGCGGTAAAATGTGGTAAAACGCCCGTTCTAAACACTGTGCCACACTCAATTGAACGTTGCTCAGCTAAAGCACGGCAGTTGCTCTAAACAGTGGACTAATTAGTCAAACTAAAGGCATCCAAAGTAAGCCACCATTGTTAAAATAACTTTCAAGCAGTCCAATGCACTTTCCATGCCGTCAAGTATTCTTCCTGTATTCATTCCCCATGATGCAGACGCAAGAGAGGTCATTGTGAGCATATATGTTCCTAAAATATTCGCCCTAACTTCACATTAAATTGAGTTTGGCACAGTAGTGCACGGCATTTAGAACAGTGCCATGCCACTGTCAGTCGGAACAACTACAACAGGGCAGATCCTGTCGAGCCAAAGGACAGTGCCAAATTAATTCAAATTAAATTGAGTTTGGCACGGCAGTGGCACGGCACTTAGAACAGTGCCATGCCACTGTCATTCGGAACAGCAACAACAGTTCAGGCCCTGTCGAGCCAAAGGACTGCGCCACGCCAAACCCAATTTGTGGAGCTGAATTATTCTAAATGCCATGCTATCGCTGTTCTAAATAAAAGATACATTGACTTTTGCAAGGCAGTGGCTGGAGTTTCACCATAGCGTAAAGTTTTGCAGAAGCAGCTTCTGATCTTTCCACTTTCGTTCTTTTCATTTCCTTCGATTAAACCACTACTAACAATCACTTTTCCTATCATCCCACCGTGCACCCATGCCATAGTCTTCATATAACAAGCTGAGCGCTGACCACAATCAGCTGCAGCAAACGGTCAGCCATTTAGAAGGGAAACTCAAACTGCTGAGTGAGATTGAGGAGAGTCACCAGGTCAGCACTCAGATACATGAGGTCAGAGTTCAGAGTTCAACTCAGATTCACTCTGTTGCTGTCGATATACTTGTGTTGTTCTTTGCTTTGCAATAACTAACCGATCCACCGTTTGCATCACTCATTTTGGCTTAACCCAACCTTGTCAGACTCTTCAAAATCGATTTTGCACCAGACATCTCTGAGATTTCAACGAATGAATAAGGCGGAAAAAAACCCCTAATATTGAATTTACATTCCCCAATGTAAATTCCATCCTGTAAAAACTGACAAGGTTTTGCAAGATTTTGGAGGATTGAAAACACTGAACTGGCTTATCACAGAACTTAATTTCAACATGAACTGAAAAGTTCAATGGAAATAATATGTTTTCTAATTCCATTTTGGGGTTGTTTTTTTTTTGGGTGTGTAATTTCCAGGCCCAGCTCAGGTTGGTCGCTGGTGAAAAGGAGAAGTTAGCCACAGATCTGTCTGATGTCAATCGACGGGTGAGTTGCAATCCTTTTCCATTTAAACCTCTCAGCCAATTTGCTTGCATTAAAGTAGAACAGGGATTAGTAGCAACTAATTCTGCGTTAGATGCAATGAAGGTGGACATCTCATGGCAAGATTTTTATACAGTGTTCCCTGAACAAAAAAAGTGAGGATGATTCAGTGCTTGGCAACATGGCAACAATATGTGGGCCTCTTGGATGCTACACTGCATGTTCCAGCTGACCATGTCATGTACACATATAGATTGGCATCAGACATTTGGTTGAGCAGTGTCGGCTGTGACTGGTCAAAACTTTGTCGGGTGAAGCTGAATGGATCGGTTTAAAATACTGTTACAAGAACTGTAACCACAATTGCTATGGACTCCATACATTAACAGTAAATGGCTAAACTCAATACATTAACAGAAGATGGCTAAACTCCATGCATTAACAATAGATGGCACATTGGGACCACTGTCGAGAGCCCCAGTGGGAGAGACACAATGCATGCATGGTCTGGTTCGCGCGCTTATGGCACAAACTATGCATGACTAATTTATACTGAATGCACACGAACCCAAAGCAAATTTGCATGAGCACAAAGCGCAATGGGTTATGGGTTTGAAAATGCCTCCCAGGTGCTCCCCAACTCTTTCTTTGTGACCCTTGAGAGAGTACTTGAGCACACATTCCATTGAATACTCTTTCAGTACAATACATGTGTGGATTATCTTTTCTTCTCCCGCTGCCATCTGCATACTGATTAGATGCTTGAAAGATAACACGATGCAGGCTGTATTTTAAAGATATATGTACATGTAAGACGGACATGAAATACATCTTTTGATGAATAACCACCTTTGTTGTATCACATATTCACACAGCTCCTGGAAGCCCAGATGCAGCTGTCAGTGCAGGAGACCCAGCACCTGCGGGAGCTGCAGAGAGTGAAAGGCAAACAGTCCGAGGTCTCGGCCAAGGAGCTGCAATCCTTACGAGAGGATCTCCTACGCAAGGACATACGGCTGGCGGACCTGGAACGAACGGTCAGCGAGAAGGACCAGGAGGCTGGAAGGCTGACGACCAGAGCTCAGGAAGAGAGCCGAGCGGAAGTCAGGAGACTGCAAGAGGCAAAAGTGGAGCTTGAGAGGAAGCAGAAGAAGATGAGAGCCATGCTGGACGAATATGTCAGGAAACTCAAGGATCAGGTCAGTTGGAGTCAGGGCACTGAGCCATATTTTTTAGCAAATTAGGGAGCTACAACATTGCCTTTAGGGGTCATAAACGGATGTGAATACAAGTTGATTGATGTAAGTCACTATTGTATGGCATTAACTTAAATCAACTAAACCGTTTGCAGCGACTACAAAACATCAGTGCCAGACTAATCTCTCTCACTAGTAAACATTCTCACATCACTCCTGTATTGGCAGATATCCACTGGCTTCCAGTATCGTAAAGAATCAAATACAAACTTGGCCTATTCGTTTACAAAATCCTCCACAACAATGCCCCAGAGTATCTCATCGACCTCATCCACCCGTATTCAACAGTACACACCGGACTCCGCTCCAGTGAGCTCATGATGCTTCATGAGCCCAGGACTTCCACTCTTTGGGGTGACAGATCCTTTACTGCAGCATCAGCCCGAGTGTGGAACCAACTCCGTCTGGCTATCAAATCATCTCCATCCATCACAACATTTAAGACAAACATAAAATCTCACCTGTAGAAACAAGCTTACTCTCACAACACACAGTCCTAACTTGACTTTCTCCTCAAGCGCCATGAGCGCCTTTTAGGCAGATACCGGCGCTTTGCAAATGTCCTTCTTGTTATAGTTAACATGTTGCTCTAATTCAACAATTGAATTTTTACAATCTTCTGTTTGAAGATTGCACCTCAAAGATAAACAGGTGGTGTCAAGGAAGGTCCAAGGTGGGAGCCCCTGCCAGACTCCGTGTTTTTTGGTTGTTTTTTTTAAGGCTGTGTTACTTGAAGATCCTTAATAATCCAATAGTAAATGTGATCCAACCCAACAAAATGAGGCTGAAGTCGTCAGAGCTTCTATTTTCCTTGACTGAACTTGCTCTAATTTTGTCATTTGTTTTTTCTAGCTGACGAGATCCACCCGCAGCGACATCATGGTGAAAGAGCTGTACATGGAGAACTGCAAGCTGCAGACAGCATTGCAGATCACGGAGGAGCGGCAGAAGAACGCCGAGAGGACCTGCCACAACCTGACAGAGAAGAACCAGGTCTACCTCCGACTCATCAGGAAAGTCTCTCCGGCCGTACTCTGATGAGGGCACTCTTTTGTTGGATCCCTCACCAAGACTAAAGTGGAAAACGAACCTCGACTCATTTGAAAAGTCTCTCCGGCTGTACTCTGATGAGGGCGCTCTTTAATTGGATCCCTCACCAAGACTAAAGTGGAGAACGAACCTCGACTCATTAGGAAAGTCTCACCAGCTGTCCTCTGATGAGGGCGCTCTTCACTGATTCCTTACGTCATGTATTCCGGCTGAAGTGAGATGGAACCTCATATCACATGTCTATATGAGGACAGGCAATGTCTTCAAAGCTTCTAAAATCATCTTGGTGGCTTTTCATCTTGTCCATGCCACTTTTCTCTAGTCAGATTATGCTGTTTCTCCTGCACATCATACGTCACACAAAACTCAGTACTTTATTTGTACTAGTGTGGATATTTCAGTTAAGGTGACCTGTACCGTGAGTAATTCTCCAGCCTTGGGTTGTGATGCACAGGTCCTTAGTTACTACTTGTTCCTACCCATCGAGGAGTAAAATGGGTACCTGTGAGGGCAGAGATGGTTACTGTGTTCGAAGAAGCCGTTTGCGCCTGAAAAAATAACTGAATTGAGCTGTACCCTCACCAGGGAGCTGAGATGGTATAAGGAATGTTTTATAGGCCCGATGAGCAGGGGTAATAATAACGTGAAGTGCTTTGATGTTTGTTATAAGTGCTACATAAACACCCATAATAAGCCAGTGGCGAGCTGACAAGTCTCAGTCCCTTAATCTGCTGTGAGAGATTTTGAGGATGTTGAAAAGATCAAAGTTGTGACTGTCTTCAAGCAGTGAATGAAAACATCACGGCAGCCTTTGGTTTCAGTGAATTGTCCTAAACTGACAAAAAATGCTTTTTCACAGAGTTGCGGGTCGTATAATACACATCTGATGCTTTGCATACAACATGCGGACTGTTATTTGAAGTGACGTGTATGCATTGGCGGATCCAGGGGGGCAACGGGAACCATCCCCCACCCACGATTTTTGTTTTTAAATATCAGAGAAGACGCCTTTTTGTCTTAAATCTTTAGGAAACAGATTTTTAAAAATTGTTTCTCCCTCGCAAGCCATCAGCTACACATACCATTTAGTTTTAATATTACAAATGTGGAAATAGCACAGGATACTATATACTTAATCGGAAAATCTGGTTCTGGATCCGGCCTTGCATGCATGATGTAACAGTTCATGTTTCGTAAACTTAACAAGTCACATTCTAGACAAATTAAATAACAGTATCAACGAACCACTTTAAAAACAGAATTTAAGACGCTCTGAGTAATGCCTCTAAAGAGATGTTATGTATTATTAGTCTTCATCTTAAGAAACTTAATGTACTGAAATTGCTCTATCTAATAACAAGGAGAGTGAACCAATTTGAGCTGTTATGTTGCCCATCATTGATGACCAACTGATGAAATAGTTTTCTTATTATTAGATAATTGGCAATACATCTGATCACCTTGACTCTGTTTCATTGGAGCTCTTTGTTTAATCTTTCAAAAAATAACTACTTTGTCATGTTCATGTATTGACCACTTGAATTTCAAATGTAACCGATAACTCCGTCCAACTAAAGGCAAAGTACTAATTAAACATAGGATTTACAATTTTCAGACAGACATTCCAAATTAGAAAAGGTTATTTATTTCTATCATACTTTGTATGTGATTATTATGTTAACTTTAAGAAAACAATTGCTCCTTAGCATTGTGACATTTATTCCTTGAAAAAAAAACTTTGTAAAACTTGGCATATGGAGATCGATATCTCTTTTTAGATGGTATTACATCGACTTAACTACAAGAAAGGCATTTATCTTCATGGACATTGAAGGCATGAATACCTTCTCACTTTAAAATAATCATGTAGTGAAGGACTGCGATGTTGTGCAAAATATAGAGCTAAATAGAAACTCTCTTGTGAATTGTTCAATCACAGAACCCTGTGACAGAAGGCTTGCATCTGACTTTTAGTCTTTAAGGCATGTAAGGTAACCACAACCCTCGGTGATGGCTGCTGATGCAAAAGGGTTGAGGGAGACAATTAAAAAATAAGGTGAGCGAGCCGTCATTCCAAACTAAATCTTTGTCCACATACATGTACAGAGGGTATATGTTTCCTGTGCTGGCAATATCTGTCTCATTCCATTCCGAGGTTTTGCACCATAAAAAGTGTCTTCCACAATATTGGACAGTTATGGTTTTTTTTATATTTTGTAACCATGACACATCATAAAAGACAGGTGTGTTCCTTTGCCTGAGATGTACATGCACATTTCATCCTGTTAATAACATTGATCTAGTTTGTTGGATAACGTTATTGACATGACGATTGCCAAACAGGGTTTGAATACAGAATTTAATAGGATGGGCCTTACTCACGAGTCGGCCATATTGAATTGAAAGTTGGGTCCAAATCTTAATTTTTTGAACTTGCGAAGAGAAATGAAAGCAACTTAATTTAGAAACAATGCCAGTCTGCCTCAATAAATACTTTTAAATTTGTAATTAAACATTCCCTAATGTTTAAAGCCATATTTAAAAAAAAAAAATGACAGTAAAATAAGGCTGCATTGTGCTTGCATAAATAGTCTGGCTCCATTCCATTCAACATTTAACAATTAATGAAATACATTCAGGGAACTCGACAAAAATGGCCGACTCGTGAATACGGCCCATAGCTAAATCTTGCTAGAGTGCCTTGCATTTCATATTGAACTACTGAGCTGAAGGTGTGCCTGAAAGTTCAAGAAATCAGTATTCACAATTTGATTCATATTTGATTCATATTTTTATGAAAATGGTACTTGTATATTTATACAACTGTTAAATAAATACATAAATAATGTCTGGATATTATACTGAAATGAATTTGTAAACAAATTTTCTATAATCAGTCTTTTTAAAGATCACATTAAATTTTCCATTCATTTTGCTCATTTCAACTAAATTTTGAAGTCACTGTGTATATATACTCTGTTTTGGATAAGGACTGTGTTTTTTATATTGGATGTTATTTTTTACATGTAAATTTAATATGTCATCCATGACATTTTTTTCTTTAATACACAATCTTGAAAACTGTTTTGTCCAATGTACATATTTTGTATTTGTACATATCCCAGGTTTGTTTTACTACTTATTCTGTAAATCATGTTATTTATATTTGATTGTCCAGTATAGCTCACTTTTTACCATGTTACTTACTTTTATTATGTGTTATTGTTACAAGTTACTTTTACACAAAAATAAGGTTTGCATGAAACTTGTGATACTTTAAATAAGTTTGAAAAGAGGTATTTCTGAAAGGCTTCACGGCCAAAGTGTGATGTGTTCATTATTGTTGAAATTTATTTTACTATTATAATATTATTCATAAGATGGAATTTTTTTGCGTCGGGGTGATGTAAATCAATATTAGGTTTTGCCCTTCACCGACCTTTAAACACTGTATACTCTGTGTGGGTTCGAGTCCGGATCCCACCCGAGTGATTTTTTCCAACTTTCACTCGGAAGGTAACACACTGAGTATACAGTGTCGGTGAAGGGCAAAACCTAATATCATAAAATGAGCATTTTTTTTTCACCCAAAATGTGACAAATCTTTGATAAGTTACAGGTCAAATTACTAAGATCCATTTACATTTATGGATATTCATTCCCAAATCGTGCTGTCTCTCATTCAGTTTTCCCTGTGTGAGTGATGTGAAACCTAAGTGTTTTTTTTAATCAATGACAGTAATAAAAATGCCTTAATGTGCGTCCAACTTGAAAATTGTTTCATTCGACTGTTGCGTTTTATAGTGAAGTATGGTGTTTAAACTTTGACAAATACCTGAAGATATATTCAGGGTGGTTCAAAAAAGGAAACCCACTTTTGACAGCAATTTTCACCTACTCGTTGAGCATATTTCAAAAATTCAATTTAACGGTATGGTTATATTGATCCTTAAACATAAGTTACGAAAAAAAATGATTGCAAATGCATATTTTGTCTCTGGGATATGGGTGGTTTAAAATGTTCATGTGCCACGCCTGTTTGTCCACGGACGGCTATATTCCATCCGCTTGACAGCTCCCTGAAGGGGGGTGGACAACAACACTACACTAGGACAGGTGAACAACAGTGATTTTGGCGACTCGTATACCAATTAGCTGCACAATAACACTATATTCTTGCGACTTTTTTTTAAAGATGTGTTCATCATGTACGGTTGAAGAGCTATACTTCACTACATTATTTAAAAAAAAAAAACTGTTCAAGAAAGTTAAGTAAGTAGGTTACATTTCCTGTCAAAGGTGGGCTTCCTTCTTTTTGCACCACACTGTAGAATAATGAGAAGATAACTCTGCGGGTCAGCAGCTATGTCTCTTGTATAATTAGCGCCGGAAAATTTGTTTTCAGGCTGGGCGTCAAATGCCTTCTTGAACCATTCGTGAATGAGAAATTAATTGGGTCAACGGTAAGTTAAAGATTCAGTCCGTTTCTTAGTCAATTCAAACATATTGCATGTAAGTATTGGTTATTATCATCGTTGTCGTCAACCTTCCCTTGTTTTTTTCCTCAAAAACAAGGTTCAGCAATGATTTTTTCCTGATTTTTTTTTCTTTTAAAGTACTGTTTATTCCCTCAGAATCTCAGAATCTCAGAAAGTTGACCGGATATCGCCGCTAGGCATCATCATCCAGTTTAACTTCACGCCGGTGCCGTGCAAGCGTGAAATTAAGGTTGTGATGAAAGATGTTTTCCTAGGGCTGTCTTAAATTGGGATGATGATGTTTGATGGATATCCCTATTTTAGGGGATAAATCACATCACTGGGAGTTTTACCGGAGCACGGATATAAATATCAATGTCCTTTCATGCGAGTTTTCACTTCAAATGCTACGTTTTAAAAGCATCAATATTAAAGACGTGGGCCGATGGTACCGGCGGCCCCGCCCCCAACCAGCACAAGCGCATAGCATATGCAGAAACATCTTGAGGGCGCCATACGCTTGTTTCCTTGTTGTTTCGCACAATCAAAAAATAGAGAAATCGAAGATGGCTTTCAACGCACAAGTTGGGGTAGGTATTTTTGGAAATGTACGCTACAACTAGCCATGCACACAATATTCAGTTTTCGATGTTAGTTTCAATATTTTGTTCCAAACATTTCAATGGCACACAGTGTAGTAGTTTTGTGCGTCAAAATACTCAACAGGCCATGGGAAAATAATGCATATTTTTTTCACTTAATTGATGCAGTGCATATGAAATGGTTTTGGGTAATCGTGTAATTTAGGTTTAGGACACCCCTAGTGTTACTTTTACCATGGAGGAATAAGAACTTACGGTAATCCTTACTTTTAGGACACCTCTAATTTTTACGAGTTCTGTTCAAAACTGACTTTTGCAGATGTCTGTCCAGTACCAAAGTGACTTTTGCAGGCTAAAGCAGTCTTTAGAAGTCAAGAAGGTGTCATTGCCAATTGTTCAGATGTGCCAAGAAGTATCAGAATGTCAATTTTGAGTGTCATTTAGTCAACTGTTTTGGTGAGTCTTTCCCTTCCTATATAGGAACGGGGTCCTAAAAGTAAGGATTACCGAACTTACATTCATAAATAAAACCCTGCCCACTTTCCACAAAATTAAGCATAAGCTTAGCTGATTAATATTCATTTCAACATGGTATGATGGTATCTTAGCGAACTAGGTAGATAGATGATTCCAAACACGTAAAGTGACTTTTCCTGCTTGTATTATCGGCAAATGTTTAGGCATTAGGCCCAAGTCCCAAAACATCAGTGTCTTTAATTCGTTCTCTTATATGAAATGGGTCATATAAAACTACACGATTACCAAGTTTTCAACTGTGCCAGTGTTTTGACTGTACAAAAACATGTCGAACTTTGTCAAATTTTGATTTTCACATTTAGGCTTAGTTTGTAGGTTTTTTTTGCTTTAGAAGCATACTCACCCTCTTTATAGGCTAATCAGAAAGTGCTGCCTTTTTCAGATGTCTAATTTTCGTGAAATTTCATGTTGAAATTTTGATACTCAAACGGGTGCAAACGAATCTGGAAATTTCACGAAAAATAGACATCTGTAAAAGGCAGCACTTTCTGATTAGCCTATAAAGAGGGTGAGTATGCTTCTAAAGCAAAAAAACCCCTACAAACTAAGCCTAAATGTGAAAATCAAAATTTGACAAAGTTCAACATGTTTTTGTACATGGTGGAAGTGTGGCCTTTATTTACAGAGGTAGTCCAGTAAATAAGCCACTTGCGTGTTAAATTTGAATAAAATCTGGAACGCTGACTTAATACAATGCTTTGCACATTTTAACCTAGCATTCTCCCGACCAAAGAGACTGTTACTATATCACGTGATTCGGGGCAAGCCTTATGCTAGCAACCCCCAGCTCCAGCATGGTCTGGTGTCTTTGTGCCATTCTCACCCATTGTGAACGATGTATTGGTGCTGAGCGTCTCTTACGTAACTATGCAAGAGCTTGCCCCAAATCATGTGATTAGCAACAGTGTCTTTGGTCTGGAGAATTCACAGTTAAAATGTGCCAAGCATTCTGAGCAAGTCAGTGTACCAGACGTTTTTCAAATGTAAATCCCAAAGGGTATAGGTTACACGCAAATGGCTTATTGGCCACATTTATGGGGCTACTGTGACATTTGATGCAAAACTTCTGCATCCGCTCTAGCAAGGCACTGACTCGAGTCCAAAAGTCAAAGTGCGCCATGTTAGGGGCCACGCCACCTGAAGTACCATCAACTAGATATAGGCTATATTATTTAGTATAGGCCTACCTTCAATTTAGGCACAGAGAATAGTTGGGCTGCTGGGCAGGACAGCCATTTAGACAAACCAGTAAAATGTCCAGTTTGGTTTGGTTGATTACAACCAATTTGGAGAAAGAATGTCTGTGTACGTTTGTACAAAATGGAAGTACAACAAAATAAAGGATGAAGTAACTTTAACCTAGGCCTACTTTAAGACGTAGGAAAAACCACCAGGATATATTCACAATTCGTTCAGAGTTGATGATAGGGGATTTTTAAAAAAATGCAGTATTCAGTTCCAAAATCTTACTTCCTCCTCCCCCACCCCACTCCCCCAAATAGAGAAGAACCCCCCAAAAATGGTTTCAATATTGATAAAATATTTAAAAAAAAAAATATTTCTTACTGAATCACCAATTTAAACACAAAGTGTATCTTCATGTCTTCAGGATGATGCTGACGAGGACAAGCTTGATGACTACTGGCACATGTCATCCAGGACGGGCCGAACCAAAACCTCCAACTTCTTTGATGACTTCTCTCCGGACAATGTGAGGACATATTTGTTTACTTTGCCCAGTCTTCATGAAGTTGACGATTCTGTTTCTCATCCAGAAAAGATTAACCTTTATTTTGTACTTGTGAACTTTTTTTTCTCTTATAATAGTTTGTTTTAATTGGGTTTTATGGGTCATGTAAAGGTCTATTTGTCAAAGACTAATTTTATTTTTACATAAGGGTCCTTTGGTACGAGGCGTACATATACTTTTTTGGCAAATATTTGGAAAAAGTTCATTCAGCCCAAATCCTCCATTAGAAAAATAAAAAACAAAAGATAAGAGAACCAACTAATGTATCTAACCATCATACGTGCTGTTAGCCCTGGGCGAGTAGTGGATTTTTCTACTCGAGTCCTCGCAAAGAAACTACTCGTGAGTAGTCGAGTACTCGCCAGTAGTTAACCAAATTCCCATAAAAGCAGAAAAATGACCTGCGTTAGTATGACCTGAAGTAACTTACAAGCAAATAGCATGCAAGTCACGCCACATTCTTCAGCACTAAGATATCCTGCTGTGCGAGGTTTTGGATCATTTGTTCGAATTTTTAATTTTTTTTTGCGAATGGAATCCTAGGGAGAGAGAGGTGGAGGGAGTGATTCCCTGTTTACAGGGGACGTATTAAGCCGTGAACCCTAAACCCTAAATTACTACTCGCAAGTACCTGCTTCTGCTTGCGTCAGGACGAGCGCTCGAGTAGATAAAAACCACGAGTAGAACAACGAGTAGCATATACACTCGCGAGTGCCCGAGTAATTGAGTTACTGGCCCAGCCGTACTTGCTGTCACTTGTTGCAATTTTTGCTAGCATGAATTTTCAAATTCAAACCCAGAACCAGAATAATAGTAAGGAATTAATTGTGAAAAACGAGTGCTTGGTCGGTCAAGGCATTGTTATCACAAGTCATCACATGTCGATCACAACTTCACAAGTCAATCACGGGTTGTTCCGTTTCACGTCGAGTGACAATTTATTGAAATAAAATGTCATTGTTGTTCATGCTCTGTACATGTTATTTGTGACCTTACTTCCGATTTCACATAAGATTGAATGTCTTGATTACACCTCTGGGCCAAAATAATTTCGGGGACTTTTTCTCTGCGCCATCCATTTCAAACATGCTATTGTGTCTAGCACTCTTAAAACAAATTCGAGTACAACTTTCAGTAAACTCACAGAACTGCAGTACGCGTGTTGGGACAACTGGTCTGTTTCACTGATGTATAGTCGTGTTCCCTAACGTGGCGCACTTCGAAGCTTACCCAAATTTCCTCGTGTAGTGTTGCCGAACCTCTTTGTTGACAAACCTCAAATTCATGCAGTGAAATACTGGTACTTTTACCTTATTAATGCTTGCTGTTTAACCTCTATGAACAATTTCGGTTTCATAAAATTTAAGCCCAAATTAAAAAACGGTGGCGTCCGGAAATTGGGCACAATTTTGCGGAGTGTTCCCTAACGTGGCGCACTTAAATAAATCTCGGAAAATTCCACATTAACATTTAAGAATTTCTGTAAACTTGATAAATTCTGATAAATCATTATTATCTCTACTTACATACCCGGCCAGATGTTTGTCACAAAATTATTTTCTTATTTTTCGGGGCATTTTCAAAGGGTTCACTTTGCACTTGAAAATAAAATCGGAAAATCACGCCAAAATAAGTTTTCTTTTAACTTTGTAGCGGGTAAATAAACTCGCGATTTATGAACGGGAGTGTTCAGAACTTGATGAAATTTCACTTTCTGTGAAATTTCAGTTAAAACTTTTGCTCTAGCTAGGGGCTACAGGCGAAAAATCAAAGTGCGCCACGTTAGGGGCCGCGCCACGTTAGGTTACATCAACAATATCCCTTTTTGTGATTAAATCTTTACCAGGACGGGAGGAGTGTATTTGGGGCCGACAAGAGTCAAGCCCTCTCCTTCAAGGAGACGATGAAAGCTGCTGGTCTTGGACTAGACGAAGATGAGGAAGAACAAGATACCATCATTGACTGGGATGGAAGTGAGTTCTCTGACAAGTTCTAGATCTCTCACAGAGCCCAATTTTGTGACAATGAGGGGAAAACCTTGAAAATGAGTTCCCACTTTTCCGGGAAAGGAAAAGACAGGGAATTTGGGAAAACCAAAATCAGGGAAAACTCTGGGAATTTGACAGTTTACCAGTTTTCGTATGTGAATCTTGGGCCATATGTCCAAGTTGTGTCCATTGGCTGACTCACTATGGTGGTAATTTAGTGTTTATTGCAGTGTGAATATAACACCTCTCCAGACAATAACAATTGGCTGTGCTACATGTACATCTATAACCACCTCTTGACTTTCCAGCAACCTTGCTGGGAAAATATTTTTCTTAGAATTTTGGAAGTTTCTCGGGGAAATATCAGAGAAAGGTCGGGGAATTTTTTTTCATGAAGTGCTTGGAACCCTAAATTGTCTGCTAGTTAAGCTCTTCTTCTATCTCACAGAGACTGTAAACAGTAAGCACAGCAAAAGGCATGCTATCCTCTGAGGAACATTTGCTTAAATTAATGACATAACAATAGAAATCTGCATGTATACAGAACCATGTGTACATCCGTGACATAGAGTTTAGGGTTTTGACAATTTTCTGCCATAGTAGGCACAACTTTTTTTTTCTGTTAATTTATAAGCAAGTTCATGATTTGGCTGATGTTGCTGGAGCAAAAATCTTCTATATGCCATATTTTTATGTATGAATAATTGGATGATTATAGTGTCAGATTTGACAAAGGTCAAAGCACCTTTTATCACTGTCCCTGCTCATGGGGAGTGGCTTGCTCACTTGAGCTGATTTTACAATTAAAAGTTTCTACGTTTTCGTAAATAAATTACAATGTACAAATCTTTGTAAATGAATTCTTCTTGATTGAAAGTTTATTTTATTACTTAACCCTATCTCCCTAGGCCCTTTTTGCTAGGAACCATCCTCAATCCTCCAAACTGGTCCAGATTTTGCACTTATGTTCAAATGAAGGATACCCAGCACTTCAATCCTTCAAAATCGTCAGACAGTCCTGCCTCTCAAAATGCATTCATCCTAAATTCTCCAAAATCCTTTAAAGCGCCATGAGGTTTGAGGTGGATTGGGTTTAAGGTCTGCCTCTAATTTTTCCTACCTTACACCTTTTTTTGGCAGTTGTCTGTGACAATTTTCCACTGTGTTGGTTTGTGTTTTACTTCCAGAACTATCAATTTATTTTTTTCATTACAAGCTGTTTTCATTGTGTTTGTTTATTGTTAACTTCCAGAGCTATCATCGGTGTCATTCAGCACCAAGGGATCAAGCCAGCCCAAACCTCCAAGGCCTTCCACCATGCCCCAATCAGCCAGGGGCACCATAGGCATCACCACAAAGCCAGCAAGTACCATTACATCATCGTACCCAACCAGTCCACCCTCCGGAGCAGTGTCAGCCCGGAACCAGCCTAGCGGGATGAGGAATGGGAGCGTACTGCTTACACCTGATTCAGGCGTAAAGGGTGGTGGCCGGCCTCACTCTGCAAGCTTTTCAACTGAAGGTCTGTATGCTGGAAGCTGGGCTTTAAAGGTCAAATGATTTGGAAAATCTGCGTACCTGAAATATACAAATCCCAAAAGGTAGAGGGCCTTATGGTTTGATCCTAGCATGACCTACCAGAGCCCAGTCCTAGCAGAGGCACTCGAATGCATAGCCGCCATATGCCTGACACATGATGTGATGACTGTCCTGTGTATTCGCTCTTTTCACACTTCTACCATGGGCATGCAGAGCCTCGATCTGGCAACTTACACAATAAATATAGCCAATTCAGTGATTCCCGTGTCGGGGTTCAGATCACTGAATCGGCTATTTTTATTGTGTAAAGTTGCCAGATCGAGGCTGTGCATGCCCAATGGCGGAGTGTGAAAAGAGCGAATCGTAATAACTAAGATACCAAATTGGTCATTCAAAGCCCTTATTTTGTCATGCAAATGTCATAGAACTTCATTTTGTGAGAACCTTGCGCAATATCTTCATTAATGGTATAGTCCGTCATTTGTAATTTGTGCATTTTGTTCGTTTGAAGCAACAAAAGTGCTCAATATCTGAAGAAGGATGCTGAACAAACAATCTGATGAAGTTTCAGCTCAGCTTCAGCAGCCTTTTTCGAGAAAAACAACATTCTAGGATCTTGATATCAAATCAAAAGTTGCTGAATCATGTTTTGAATTGGGCCTGAATCCAGCGTCCGAGACACGTTCTCACTAGCCGATTGCAGCTAAGCGATGTCACGCACTGATCCGACAAATTATAGCAACCGCGCACGTGTGCGTCGTGCCAATGCTTGCGCGTGCTTTGCCAAATAACAAAACGAACTACTAATTCGAATTTCCTACGGTGCTTCTTTCCTTGATTTCTTCCAAATGACAGCTTGCCAGAAAGAATAATTTCACAGGGAGTTTAGTCCCCTTACTATCTTTCAACCAAGTATGTTTTTCAGCAATAATTACGCCAGTTACTTATTCCCTTGTCCTTTTTCCACAAATTTTGGTATGTTTACTAATTAAACCACGAGCAACAAAAAATAACCTAATTGTGACAGTAACATTTTGCCTCTAAAGGGGGGCTGTGACATTAGGGAGACATGAAAATGTCTCCCTAATGACAGATGTCTCCCACCGTTCGAAGAAATTACGATTACATGTCTCCTTAATGGTACATTTAGTGGAATATAGCGCTTTCCATCATATCAACAATCTCAAAGCGCTTTACAATTATTACCCCGTTCATCAGGCCATGGGACCACGCGGCAGCTGATATCAGTGCTCAATCGGTCCTCGACCCTCACAGGTACCCATTTATACTCCTGGGTGGAGAGAGGCAATTGTAGTTAAGTGTCTTGCCCAAGGGCACAAACACCATGTTCCTGGCCGGGTTCGAACCCACGCACCTTCGTACATGAGTCAAACACCGTAACCACTGGACCATGGCATTCCATGGAGGTCTGTGCCTGTTAGGACACAAAAGTATGTAGCAGACTCTGAAGACTACAACAGTTTGACAGTTTCTTTTTCTGACATTCCTTTTCTCTTAATATCAGGTGCTGATAAGAGGGCCATGGATGAGAGATCAACACACAGTACAGGTTCATCTTCAGCATCAATTGAAGACGGTAAGAACAAGCCCATGATCTATGATGAAATTCTTGGTACTGTAACAAAATAATACAACCTGTCTTGGATAATTCTACTTGAAAAGTACTTGCCTTGAAACATTTTGTTTACCCCATTGGCTAGGGAGGCAGTCACAGCTTCACATGTATTTTCTTTTGGAGTCATAAACTCCGCGAGATATTCATCGAACTTGCTAACAATTGGATCCACATCGTTGGCGCTGCTGTCCTTATTTTTACCGCTGTCGTCCATGTTGTTTAATTTAGCGATGCTCGCGCGCTTTGACCCTTCATCGTCATTCTGCAGCCGTGGTACCTCCACCGCATATTCCTCCACAGAGTACTGATTACCGCCGTAGTAATCGTCCCATTCGGTATCATGGGGTGGACAAAATTAGTTTGCGTGAGGGAAGGCAGCCGTTTGAGAAAATTCACAATTAATCACCATTTCTTGTTGAACTTGTTTCATGTCCTTCACTTCTTTTGTCAAATCTTTCATAGTTTTGGCCAGCTAGCTCAAAGTTGCCGGTATTTCGGTGTTACTGGTTACTACAAGTCAGTCATAGGTCGGTCACAAGTCAGTCACAAGTCAATCATAAGTCAGTCACAATTCAGTCACAAGTCAGTCTCAAGTCAGTCATAGGTCAGTCACAAGTCAGTCACAAGTCAATCATAAGTCGGTCACAATGGGGTCACAAGTCAGTCACAAGTCAGTCACAGGTCTGTCACAAGTCATTCACAAGTCAGTCACAAGTCAGTCACAAGTCAGTCACAAGTCAGTCACAAGTCAGTCACAAGTCAGTCACAAGTAAGCCACAGGTCAGCCACAGGTCAGTCACAGGTCAGTCACAGGTCTTCAGTCACTAGTCAGTCACAAGTCAGTCACTAGTCAGTCACAAGTCATCCCATCTCAAGTCAAGGAATAAGCCCGTCTTATGAACTGTGAGAAAAAGCATTCCTGTGTCATTGTTCATACCCTGTTACCTGTAATGTGACTTACAATTCTACTTTTGATTCTGTTACTTTGTGCTCTTCACTTCTTGAAATATTTTGTGTATGTACATGTAGCAATCCGAAAAGATTCCAAGCCGACTCTGGCAGAGATGTCCAAACTGCAGGCAGAGGTGCAGGCACTCAGAAGGAAATTAAAGGTAACATGTCATCCATTGTAATAACAAGCAAGCTTAAAGATGTACTGCCCACAAAAAAATATATTTCTCTGAAATTGTCATTTTTTTCAGGAATAGAAATGTCATTACTTTGAACGAGACGTCAGAGGGAAAAGATCAGTCTATGTTTAGTCAAGGAAGATTTGTTGCAGGGTTGACTGGTTCCTGCCCTCTATCAGAATTGATAATTCTGGACGGATTGATTTTTGAGTAAGAAATAACCCCAAAAATTCACATTTACAGAGGATTGCAGACAAAATTATTCAGGACAACAAAAGAAATCAAATTAGTGTAAGAGCCCAGACAGTACATCTGTAAGAAAGAAGGGAAATAGAAACAATGTAACAATCTTCCGAGGGTGCATTCTCCTCTTGCAAGTATCGTGTATGGTTTTGCAAACAAGTTAAAAAGTGGTAACACGCACATCCATGACATAATGTGCATGCCAAATTAGTACGTGTACACAACAGGCCAGTTTCCAATTCGTAGACTACACACTGCCATCTATGGACTCCGTGCATCAGAACCCCCTCAACGGCTACAAGTGAACAGTTAGGAGGGACCACTTGAAGGGACATATTGCCGACCGCACCTGACGCACACACAAAATGGGTATTCGCAGAAACCAGTGCACTCTGGAGCTTTTGTGGTTGATAATTGAGTACCATTTACTGTCATACACCAAGTCCATAGTTCCTACAGAGAGTATAGATGAAGTTTCTGACACACAAACTAACATTCAACTGAAATAGTTTTAAAAGCTCCTCCCTCTTCTCTTGTTGGTTGATAACATTTGTTTGTTTTTTGCAGAGTGTAGAGCGATCCCGATGGGCTGCCCTCCCCGTGGCAGACACGGTAACACGCATCATCACAGGGGAGCCTTACTCCCTGGAACCGTACAGGTCACTACAGGACAAGCTATCGCTCCTTGACGCTGCTGTAGGGTACCACGACGGCAACGCTATCCTAACGGTAGGTAGGACATGTCAGAGTTGTAATCAAGTCAATCGCAAGTTGTCACGTCTCAAGTCAATTCACAAGCTCTTTAACTCTACTGTAGTCTGAACAGTCACAGACAGTCAACAAATCAATCCTCTTCCCCTGCCATGCCTAGTTGCCAACAGTCACATCACATTTCTTGTAAAGGTAACTAGTATGTACAGCTGGCTTATCAATCACCTACAGTCAAGGCATGGCTTCAGCAAGTTACATAAACAGTCACAACCAGTCAATCCTGCTTTATGTAGGTACGGAGCTCATAACTGATTTTGACTGCTGGGATGGCTTTGTTGAATTTGCCAGCCAGAAAGGGAGGTTTAAATGATGTGTAACAGAGGATATCATTCTCATTGTTCATCCCTTGTTACTTGTCAACTGACTTGTGGTTTAACATGAAATTTGACTTGTGATTTACTCATGACTGACTCGATTGCAAGCCTGCATTGTGAAGGGGTACCTTGAACAAAGACTCAAAGAGAATAATACTACCCCACAAGTTGGTCTTTGTTGAGTTGCACCTGCCAAGGGAAAATTTAAAGAAGAGATATAATAGGAGGAAAAATGCAAGGCCCTGCAAAGACGTGTGTAAGGCAGTATGTTCTTACACCTCATACATGCATGAGCTGAATGCTATTTTTGTCAGGCATGCAAGTTTTCCTTGGATCATCTGGTTTCCTTGTATTTTGTACTTCCCTTGTATTAAAAATCATACAACACTGCTGAGTGTCTTGTAAAGCATGAAATAAAAGTAGTGATCCAGCACAACAAACATACCATCTGCCAACTGACCAATAGTTCCAGTACCCCAAGTAGCCATCAGTAACAATTACAAGTGCTGGTGGTACCACACAAATATTTAATGACAAATGAATTGCACTGTTAAAGGTAAAGTCCATCATTTGTAATTTGTGCATTTTGTTCGTTAGAAGCAGCAAACGTACTCAAAATCTAAAGAAGGGTGCTGAACCTGATGAAGTTTCAGCTCAGAGAATGCTGTGTACTCAGAGAAAAACAACATTCTATGATTTCCATTTCAAATCAAAACTTGCTGAGTCACGGTTTGAATTGGGCCTGAATTCAGGGTCAGAGACACCGATTGCAGCTAAACGATGTCGTCGCGCACTGATCCGACGAATTATAGCAACTGCGCGTGCATGTGCGCCGTGTGTTGTGTCAATGCTTGCGCGAGCTTCGCCGAATAAAAAAAACGAACTTCTTTCATTGATTTCTTCAAAATGACAGCATGCCAGAAAGTCATGTTTCCGGGTTAACTGTGAAATTATATATATTTTCTCCATCAAGTTTCCTCTACTGCTTATATTCTAAAAACTTGAATCAATTAAATAGAATTGTGAGCACTCTTGGACCAGCTTCACTGCGCTTGACTTGTCTTGTATGTTTTCCGTTTTCTCAGATCGTCATGTTCTTGAGGAGGACTCTCTCCAAAACGGTCTTCTATGATGAGATGAGGCGGAGACCGGTCGCTGCCAGCCAGTACATTGCCCTCATTAAGAAACAGAATGAACAGAGTGACAATGTAGCTAGTGAGATGGGGTAAGATCGTTGTCTATAGATTAATCCGGCGAACAAACTTAGAATCCATTTTTGAGGTAGCACCACGTTTGCGTGCATGTCACGCGCGTTCCTAAAGACAAGGCGCGCATGCATTTTGATACCAGTAGTGGTCGAATAATGCAATATGTAGTAAATTCACATTTAATCATAAAATCAAAGATTGTAAAAATGTAACTTCTGAAGGAAGGCAACAGTCAACTACCTCGGGTTCATGTCTGTTTGTATCCCCTGAAATGGCTCCCAGAATTTAAGCAGATGAAGTCAAATTCCCTAGCAAAACACCCAAGTAGTGTGCTTTCAACTTTGAACAAAATGCCTTTATTGTTTGTTCACCCCAACAGCCAACTTGGAAGAATAGAAGATGCTGCAGTAAGTAAAATTTGAGTTTTTTATTTCAGATTTAAGGCAATGACCCAGTGGTTGTCACCGATGCAAATTAATCTAACGAACAATTCCAAAAAGGGAAAAAAAATCATTTGTAACAGACATTTTTGTGTTACAGTTTGCCATTTGAAAATTGGCTTTGTGTTGAGGCGGTGGGTTTAAATACTTAATTTATCCTATAAGTTTAAGCACGTGGACTCAACAGCAAATATAACTGTGACAGGTTTTTTTTTCTAGGAATGGCTCATATTTGAACAACTTTTCTCTTCGTGGTTAGATTTTCCCATGCTATCTTCTGTTACCCCGGACAAGAAATTTTACACTGAATTGCTTCGTTTTAACCTCGACCTTCTGGATCCTTTCAAAATCCACCAAAATCCACCAGGATTTGTAGGATTTTGTAGGATTTTGTAGGATTGAGGAAATTAGAGCTGAGCCACTATCGCTTTGGGTGGGGCTTGATGCTTCTTGGAAGTTATTGTACTAATAAAGTGTCATTGGTTTCATGCAGAGTGGAGCAATTTAGAGGATTTAGGAAGGACCTTAGCAATAATAAGAATAATAACTGGTATTTAATAAGTGCCTTTGCAGATACAAAGTGTTAATTATTACCCCTGTTCATCAGGCCATGACTATAAGAACATATTTTTCTGCAGCTCGAGATCTGCTCAATCTAGTCTCCACCTTCACAGGTACCCATTTATACTCCTGGGTGGAGAGGGGCAACTGTAGTAAGTTCCTTGCCCAAGATCCCTTAAAAGCATCATATTTCCCGTCAGGGTTTGAACATCCGTACATGTACCCTTGCAACAATTGCCTAGAGAGTTAGGTTCACTTTTTTCCGAGTTTTGCACACTTGTGACAACTCATTACTGCTAAATCCATTTTCAAGGAAAGCATGTTTTATGAAACTATCAATCTGTGTGTTTAGTTGTGGAGATATAAAGAGGCAACTGAGAACCAAGTACCCCATGGACAGCTGATGAACCTAAAGGAAGTGCACAGGTGAGCAAAGATACAGCGGACCCATCCTGCCCGTTTATCAAACACTTGTCATTGGCCAATCAGATCACGACTTTTGGTCGTGTGACCCTGGGAGCTCAGGCAAACTCTGTCACAAACGCTGTGAGAAATGTACACAAACCGAAGGTGAGCGGGGCTTGTGGCCAAATCCGGAGTAATCCATCAGAGAATGCAAATAAGAAATGCCTGTAGAGTACCGAAGTGAATGCATCACGCGCACAATTATGTGTGTAAAAGACATTAGCGCGTGATTCAGCCCATGAACCAACACGTGCGCGTACTCCATTCGTTTACACTTCCCGGTTCAAAATGAAGTCAGACTTTGTACTCTACTACAGAGATATGACCAATAGAGTTGTTACCAGGGTTCCCACAGTTATGGGGAAAATCCTTGAAAATCCTGGAATTTAAAGCTATCATGGAAAGTCATGGAATGTCATGGAATTTTGTTGTTTGACAAGGAGTCATGGAAAGTTGATATTCCAGGAAACAAGCCATGGAACAAGTCATGGAATGCTGCATATATTATGATATTTAATATGTCTTCCAGTTAGCATTCCAGTTTGCTATACGTGTACTTCCTCTTTATGCATGTGTGCTCTATACTTGTCGCTTGTTCAATGCACCATTGGGATGCTTTTGTGGTGCTCAGTGGTCTTGTGCCCAGTGGTCTTGGTGCCAAACTGGAAGGCTGAAAGGGAGTGGCGTCCCTTGCCTACGGAGCAATATGTTCCTAAAAATTCCATTTTCAGATTTCTGTGGGAACCCTGTATTACAGTACTGTAATTATATGGACTCTGTCTGTGCCAGGATGGTAGTTGTTGTATATAAGCACAAGAACTCCATCCAGTTTGCACTGGTTTCCCTGAATGTGCACATATGTACCGAGCTAAGTCGAGTCGGAATAACCCTCTGTCACTGTTTTGGGAATACTTAGGAAAGGAGTCCAAAGAAAGAACATCCCTAGTTGTAAGAGATTTTGGTTCCCATTACTTTTGCTAAAGGATCCTAGATTCTGTGATGAGAATCGGTGAGAAATTTTCTATTTGTAAGGCTGGCCAATTTTCAAATCTTGACTTGTAATTTGGATTCTGTGTTGTTTACAACTGTCTATTCCAGTTTATGGTTTGATAAGTCAGCAACCCTAGCCACTGAGTCCGAACACATCAAAGAGCATATAAGTTTACTCAACAGGCAACTCCAAATTGAGGTAATCAAGTTAGTGGGTTTTTGGTTGTTGTTGTTGTTGTTGTTGTTGTTGTCCTCCCCATCCAAACCCCCCCCCCCTCCCCAAGGCCCCCCCCCCCCACCCCTCAAACACACGCACACACACACAAGTGTGTATTTGTCTGCAATCGGGGACCCCCTATTATCCCTCTTTTGTTTGTACCTTAACTTTTTAGGAAGACCTCCCATATGTTTTGTACATGAACACCAAATTGGGGACCTTCGGGAATTGGGGACTCTATTGTTCAACGTCCCCTATTGAATGCAGAAACAAACTCCCACACACACACATATCTATGTAAACACCGGCAATCGTGTACCCCCTATTGTCCCTAATCCTCATTCCCTTGTTTGTACTCTAACTTTTTAGCAACAGCTCTCATTGATTTTGTACACGAATTTCAATTGTGGACAAATTGTTTGTGCCCTAACCCTTTTGTCCTAGGTCCAGGATTGCTGGTGTTTACATACTCAGCCTTACCTTCTATACCTAATGTGAACATTCCTTTGTGTTCGCGTGGTTAAGTAAAAATGAAAAATGAAAAAATCAGAACAAAGAGACAAAAGAGAGTTTATGTAAATAACAATAAAAACAATAACCAAATACCTGATGGATATCGAAAAAAAAGTGTACATCCTGATTTCTTTCAACAGGCAATGGATGAAAGAGCCCAAAGGGAAGGCAAGCCACCGTTCAGAGAATTCCCCCGGAAATTCACGTTGTACTTCAAGTCGGTCATCACCACCCTCTTCTATTGCTGCTACTATCATTACGGTGAACCAGAGGTCAGTTGGAGGCCACAATTCCCAGCCTGTCTCATGATTTTCTTTCTTTTCTGGTCCATATACTGCTAGTGTTCCATCGGATGGTAGGATAGAGATTCCTCAGTTTTTCCGTTGCCAGAATCCTTATTTCCCACCTCTTATTATCTATTCCAGTTCAACATTTCAGTTCTGGAAAAAATGTCAACAGATTCCTTCTTTCCATTAACCCTAACCTTACCAACTCCATCAAAATCCACCCCCCCCCCATTAGGGGGATTTTGGCAGATATGCCATGTGTATGCCAAGTCCATCAAAATCCACCAGCACCTGTCGTGGATTTCAACGGATTTGGTCCTAAAGTATTATGTGAAGAGTGAGTGATGGATTTTGACGGACTTCGTCTACTTAGTAACATTAGGTAGGGTGTTAGGATTAAATTCACTTTTTTTCTTTTAAAGCCAACACTCTGAGTTGCCCTTGCTTATAAGTGATGGCAAAAATACTACAAAAACAACATTTGTGAAGCGATCAAGCTAAATGAGTTGTTTGTCGGGAATTTTTATTTGGAGATACAGGCCAAAATAGGGCCACTTCATCACATCACTTCATCACATCTCTTGGTGTTCCAACCTCCATAATTTTTGAACTAAAGATGGTATCAGCATGTGGTTTTCACAGCAGTAATGCTGAGATTGTGCTCTTTTCAAATCCGTAATAAAATTTTTTTTTACCAGGGTCGACAAATGACTCATTTAGCTTGATCGCATCACATTTGTCTTGTTGATTTCCCTAAAGAGTTTCCATTTTCTCTGGCCTAAAGCCACATCAAAATCGTATATATTCCTTCCACCCTGCTGTAGACTGTGATGATCATTAAAAAAAAATACTTTAGGCTCTTTGCATTTTGAAAGGAGTGAAAGCATGTTAGAATACACCACTTTTAAAAAATCTATAAAAAATGACAAGACACAACCTTGTTAATCAAAATACATTCAACTAGGGCTGAGTCCATTGAATAATTCACTACTCGAATATTCAAATTCACAATCCCTGGACTATTGAGTGTACCATCCTAGAAATGCAAGCCTGAGCTTGGACCTCCACTCTTGTCATGAATATTCAATACCCTCTGAATATTCAGTATACCTCATTATCTCTGTCAAAGGTCAGCGTTGGCAGTCCTCTAGGGATGCGCCAGTTTCACAAGTTGACGGAGAAGCAGTACTTGTTTACAGCATTGTTGTCTCGTATCATGCTGAGGCGGTGGCTAGACCTGGATGGCTTGCTGACATCAAAGGTGGGTTTTAGTCCGAAACCAGACCTTTTGAATCTTTGTATAATTTGCAAAGAAGGACAGTATTACATCGTTTCAAATTTTCAGACTTTTTTCAATTTACAATTACATCCCTGCCATATTTCCTTCAAAATGTGTATGTTTAACAAAGCTTGGCATACCTAACTGTAGCCCTCACGTCACACTTAACAGAAAAAAATAGAGAATTTCCCCTACCCAAACAACAGTGGTCCACCACGCTTGGAAGCTGTGTGCCTTGATGACAAATGAGCAGCGCCATACCTTGAAATAAGCAATGCCACATTGGTTTATTGACCCTAACATTCCTACATCCACCAGTAAAGGTGTTCTTTATACCATTGGTCACCCCATCACTTGTGATCTGATATTTTAGTTGACTTGTGATTGGCTTGTGATTGACCTGTGACTTGAATTGTGATTGACTTTTGACAGACTTGTGATTAAACTGTGATGGACTTGTGACAGACTTGTGATTGACTTTGTGACAGACTTTGTGACAGACTTGTGACAGACTTGTGATTGACTTATGACAGACTTGTGATTTACTTATGACAGACTTGTGACTAAACTGTAATGGACTTGTGACAGACTTGTGAGTGACTTGTGAGTGACTTGTGATTGACTTATGACAGACTTATGACAGACTTGTGATTAAACTGTGATGGACTTTTTACAGACTTGTGACAGACTTGAGATTGACTTGTGACAGACTTGTGATTGACTTGTGACAGACTTGTGATTGACTTATGAAAGACTTGTGATTAAACTGTGATGGACTTGTGACAGACTTGTGACAGACTTGTGCCAGACTTGTGATTGACTTGTGACAGACTTACCAACCACCCTGATGGACTCAAATTTTTATTATGACTAGAATTGGAGAGGGAAGGCCACTATGAAGTCAGCCGTCAAGTTTGAGCAAGTTGTGGAAATCCTTGTGCAGCAAAATGCACCACATGATGTAAGTAAATTCAATATTGCATTTTGCCCTTCAACGAGCGTTATATAAACACTGCATACTCAGTGTTTTCCTGAGTGATTGTCAGAAAAAAAGACTAGGGTGGGACACGAACCCAAGACCTCCTGCTTACTAGTGCAGACATCTTACCCCTCGACCACCGAGCTTGCCGGGGTCTGTTGGCTGGTACGAATCTTATATAGTAGCGGGTACCGCAATCAAAATATTCATAAGATGGAATTAACATTGGGGTGATGTAAATTCAATATTGGGTTCTGCCCTTCACTGAGCGTTTGCTCGGCGAAGGGCAAATCCCAATATTGAATGAACATCACCCCGACACAAAATTCTATCTTATGAATGATGTATGTAACTGCTTGTTCATAGCCTTTGAGCATGTGCTTTTTGAGATACATCTTTGAAAGTCGTATCCAGGAAATCTACACTGCCTGGATACGACAAGATACGTTCTTCGAGGAGCAATGACAGGGCTGATATCAAAGAGCATTGCTCATTTCCCCTGTCCTGACCAGGCCCTGGACAAATACCTGAAATACATCGAGGATCCGGAGTCTCGCATCTCGTTAGCCATGAAGCTCAACCGGCATGCCGTGGTGGTGGACGCGCTGATCCAAGTCAAGGACCGCCAGCGATTGCTCAAGTACCAGAGCAAAGTGCCTGGGGGAACGCCTGAGGCGAGACGCATCGAAGACGTCATGAGGAACTCGGTGAGTACATGTGAAGCGATACAAATGTTTGAACGCTTGAGGATGCTGTTATGATGCCATTTTGGGGGTACAGATGTGAATCCACCTCAGTACTTAACAAAAATTGACTTGTTATACTTGGAAAATTACTTTTTACAATATTTAATTCTTTAAAATTGAAGTTAAGTTACTGAATTGTTTCAGTACAAAAGGTATTTCTACAGTTTGCATCCAGAAAATGGCGTTGGTACAGCCCTCATTCACGCAAAAATTGGCCTGTTTGGTAGGCTAAAAATTAATGGACAAGAGCTGATATCATTGGGTTGCGGTCCAATGCAGATAGAACTTGACACTGTCTGACATTAAATGGTGCTGTTGCCGACATTTACACAGTTTCGTCGTGTCAGTGCAACAAGGTCGTATCTCCTAAAATGGCATGAATGACGCAAGACGCGAGTTTTAGAATGTCAAAAGGTGGTATCTCGCTTAAAATAAACTGGATGTACACGCAAAGTCAATGGACGCCGAGATACGACCTTGTTGCACGGAGCGTATTCGTGGGAGATATGACTTTGTTGCAGAATGGAGATACGACCTTGTTGCACTGACACGATGGTTTGTTTCAATTAAAAAAAAGATTTTGCAAACAAATCATTTCTTAGAAGTTATGTACCTAGACGACATGATCAGGTTTTGGAAACCTTTAATATTTTTCACGGTTTAAAACAACGTTGAAAATGCCGGTTGTCTGTAGAAACATTTCAAATGTGACTGTTTAATCACTGAGGTTGTACGTGTCGACGGCTGAAACTCCTCTTTTTGATGTGGATTGTTTAATTAAGACATAAATAATCTTCCAAATGAGTCAATGTTTGCCACATCAAAGGGACTGATCTTTAAGCAAACATTCCTCCTGTATTTGTATTTTTTGTGACTTCATCACTATTAGGCTTGTGGAAAGTTACAACTTTTGTTCTGTTCTTCTTTCTTTCAAATTTCAGACATTCAAGTGGAAGAACTGATCTTTCAGCAGCTTCATTCGAGACCATTCCATTCATCAACTTATGAAGAGATTTAAGAACCAGTTAACATCCGACTCCAAGTATTAAGCAAGTTTTATAGCCTAAAGGTCAAGGGTCATTCAGAATAGCAGCTTTGGATGCTGAGAAGTGACACCGAGTATTTTCTTGTCTTTCCTTAACCTAACTCCCAAGGCCTTTTTGCTAGGATGTTGCCTCAATCCTGCAAAATCCTCCAATTGGCCTCATGGAAATATAGCATATAGCCTCAATCCTGCAAATTCCTCCGCTATTTCTTGAATGTGGTCCATGGAGGGGTGACCACTGCCTGAATCCTGCAAAATCCTCCGGCTATGACTGTCAATAGGCTGAGGCAGAGGCAGTGACATCCTGGAGCAGTGCGGAGGATGTCAAGTATAATCAAGGACTAAATTTATGCACGGCTGAGCATAAACAACACAAGGTCTGGCCCAAGACCTTGACACGTGCATCCTCCGCAATCAGCAACGCACTATTGCCATGTAACTTCAATCCTGCAAATTCCTCCAATTTGCAAAGATGATTTTGGAGGATTTGGGATGGTTAGGGTTAACCCTAACTGTGACTTACTGGAAACCTTTCTCACTCTTGCAAAATCCAACACCATATGGTAAACTCTACACCCAAACTGTTGGACTCTGATAATGGTGGTATGCCTGACCCCATGTAAAGCATAATCAGTTCACCAGAGCAATACTCACTCCAACAGAATCAAACAAAACATGCAGTTAGATTTTGAAGGGTTGGGGTGGTTTAGGGTTAACATATTTACTTCTGTAAACACAACTTTTTTCACTTGGTGAGTTGCCGCTTCCATTCTGTTGCGGTAATCAGTGAAAGTTGTTTATCACAGATGTTACTTGAACATGAAATGGCTCGAAAGTAAATTTATTTATCTGTATATTTTGGTTTGCTAATATTTTGGCCTTCTGTGACGTACTTGTTTGAATTTCATGCGCATTAAACCAAAATCACATTATTATTGTCGTATTTTGTGCTGTACTGGTAAAGGGTTAAGAATATGTTCAGTCACAAACAAAATATTCCTCACCTCCAAAAATTAAGCCTCTAGTGCAATAATCAGGTCCTTTCTCAAAGGTACGTAGGATCATCTGCTTCTTGTGAATTTTTTCCTCATTTGAAGCAGCATTGCTCACAATCTGAAGCAGGGTGAATAACAACTAACTCGGTGGAGTTTCAGTTCAGTGGATGCAATACATTTTGAAAAAAAAACACCAGAAAATATGTGCACATTTGATTGGATCTTGTAAGTGGATTCCGTTAACGCGTAAAAATTGTGCCTTTGGGGGTTGGGTGCCCCATTCTGATCCACCTCCAATGTTAGTTTGTCTATTAGAAATGATACCATTTCAGGAGGAATAATTTCGCAGGGTACTTGATACAAGTCCAATCTTCACGTTGATCGAGGATTTTCTCGTTAAATTGGTAGGCACTCTTCCAGAAAATTGCAAATGATCCTAAGTTCCAAAGTTTCTGAATATATGGTGGTTCAGTAAGAATCAAGACTATGTTGACTGGAGTATGAATGTGTGTTGGATACAGCTTGCCCAAGGTATTCATGACATGAATTTGGTAAAGAAATTTGCGAAAGGACTCGGATTTGTTCTTCTGTCCAAGTCCAACTGCAAAAGCTCAAGATATTTTCAGTGTACCTTTCACTGATTCTTACCCTAAGTACTTTCAAGTATTTGAATTTTGTTTTTTATGAGAGTCTCTCATCACAAAGCCTATTCAAGGGCCACTCAAGGTGAGAGCTACACAAAGAAGGGATAGAAAAGGAAATCTAAGAAATATTGAAGTAGAAAGATAAGTATTGAAGTTACGTTTGAGCTGTAATCATAATCAACTGAAAAACAAGACAAATACTTCCTAGAATTTGCTTTTTTGGGAACGACGTGATTCTGACTCCTTCCCCAAATACTTTTTCAGCTTATGTCTTTGTTCAAGTACTCGCAGCAGATTTGTTTATACAATGGCAACCCCAGAGAAATGTACTGTTAAAGGGAGGGACTTCAAATCCATCTTGATGCCCAGGATAAGTTGTAAATTGTTAGTACTTTGTATCATGTCGGTAATTGTCACTGGGTGTATGAAAGAGGATATAGTGAAGAAATTTTGATAAATGTTTTGAAAGACCCATTGCCTACAGCAGCCATGTTGGAGGTTATTTTTTAGATAGTGGATATTTTGCCGGAGGTAATGACGGCAAACTAACGTTTACTAAAGGTTTGCCGGCGGCAATCCATATCAACAGAGGGCGCTGTACACTTTAAGATAGGGCTGAATTATAAGATGTATTAAATTCCCACTTAAAGTTGTGTAGCACGTTTGGTGTAGTGGTTAAGCAAAGGCTCTAGTAAGCAGGATGACTCGGGTTCGATTCCGACCGCACCACACTCTTAAGGTTTTTTTTCTCATCCCCAAATAAATAAGAATATTCTTCTTTTATTATTTTAACATGTCTCAAACATTTTTTGCAGAGTATTACATTTTCTTTTTCAGATTTGTGGCTCTGGAGGATTTTTTTAAAAGGGAAATAAAGTCCGAAATTATAAAATGGTCTGAATCCCATCTTGTGAATACGAGGTTACAACGATAATTTTGGCATGGAGCCAGACTAAAATTTGTCACCGGAAAATTTTAAGTAAAAAAAAAACAGTAACTGCGCATGTTCAGTGCATATCCGGCAAACTAACGTTTACTAAAGGTTTGCCATCTCCGGCAAAATATACACTGCCTATTTTTTAATATTTTAATTCAGTAGCGATGAATACACAAAAGGTCTACTTGTGTATTTCTGTGAAACAAAAGCACTGCAAAAGATGGCCGCCGTGCAAAGGGTCTATGCACACAGAAAATTGTTTCCTTTATTTGGAGGAACAGAATGTTATCGTATTTTATGACAAATTATATTGAGTTGGTGATCAAGAGTATTAAATTATAAATTCAGAGTATTAAAATAAATTTGTACGAAAACAATTTAATTTGCAAAAGAAATTGTTTAATATCTAGAATAAACATACTACATGTATAATAAACATATAAATAAAGGAAAAACATTTGTTTTTATGTGGCTTTTTTTGGTACAGCGTTGGCAATTGTAAAAAATTACCAGTAGTTTTAATATCCCTTCACAATTGTTTTGGGTCGTACTGAGACAAGAACATTGGCAAGTAGAAGTTGACAATAATAACTATGCACACAACTTGCAGGAACCCAACTTTACTGAAGATAAAAGTGGTGTTTTTTTTTAATAATTTGGAAAAAATTAACTATGTATTTAATGAAAATTCGATGGGATTTTGATACTTTGTCATATATAATCAGTGATATCAGACTACCCAATAAATACAAGACTTAAGCAATTGTAATATCTTAATATTCAGAAAGCACTTTTAACAATACAAGTTTGTAAATAGATAAATATCTTTAAAACATTAACAGCAAGAATGTGAATCTTTTTGAAATCGTTTTCATGGAAATGCATTCACACAACATGAAAAACCAAAATCTATCAAACATGGTTGCATTAACATCATGTTCGTGTACAGATTTTCTTTCCTTCGAAAAAAATTTCGTGAAAAACTATCCATTACATACATTGTAATATGTATAAATAACAGCAGGTAACTTAGGAATACTTTTAAGTTAGATTCAGAATTTTTATAATTGACTTGTAGCCTCTTGTCTGGAAATATTTTTCAAACCTTTCACCTCCATACATTTAAGTACACATGTTGCATAGCAGAGTGGTTTTAATTTGTTTTGTTTTTTAATTTTACAAAAAACAGTACTGGTATCATGGTACATGCAGAATCACTACAATGCAGCATATGTGTAAAGGACTTTATACATGTGCAATACCGGAATAAATCCCTGTCATCTGATTGGTAGGTCGTTGATCACGTCATTGAATTATTCATCCCAGCCCACAGCACGGCCATGCCAACCTCGTCCCCAAGGTGTCGAGCAGTACGCGCCCACCACTACCTGCTCTCTCACCCTGGTATTGGATCATTTGCATGTGCAAGATTTTTTAACATGTATGCAAATGAGGAATAGTCTGGTGCCTGCCTGTGCGTTACATTTGCGTTTGTTTTTGTATGCAGTGTCTGGGGTAAAAAAAAGAATCAGTTTGTCGCAGCGCGAGCATGGCTTGAGTTACGAATACACAATTTTATTTTAATTAAACTGTTGCGATCTTATCGAAACAACATGCAGTATCACATGTCGTATTAATATTAACAGATTGGAAAGGAAAGGAATATTTTCAAGAAGGCGTGGACAAATGATCACGAAAACACGTACTGCACGTTGTGAATAACAACACCAAGTACACGATATAAATCCAATTCTAGCCAATTGCGGTATTGAATCAGGATACAGGAAGAAAGTTTCCTATCCAGGGCTTACTATTGGAAACGAGGTTGGAAATAAAGTAAGCACTGGGGACGAGGTTACGGCTGTGCGACAAAAATATAACTTCTATTTCAGGGTAAATAGAAGTTGCATTGCACGGTCACACTTATTGTTGGCTCTGGCCAATCAGATGACGAGGATTTATTCAGGTGGTGTATTAAACAAATAATGAATGTTTCACATTCGCACAATGGAAAGAATACTTTAATTCCGTGACAGGTGGAACGTTCCATTCAACGAGGCGAACATTCCATCTGTCACCTCATGAAATTATTCTTACCATTGCACTCACAAACATTTGTTATATATATAATAACATCAAATATATTTAGATGGTGAACAGAAAATTTAAGACGACAAAGATTACGCACACAATTTGCATAGGGTGGTCCAACTCCCTAAAAAATGTAAGTGTATGTATAACTCTATTGTGAGCACACTTCTCTCAGTATGAGCTCCGTGCACTGGTACCCCATCAACGGCCAGAAAAGGAGAGTTGGGGGTGACCTAGACTGGTTCCCAATCCATCCACTGCGTATTCCGAATGATCCAAAGTTATTGGGGCGGGGATTAGTCTTGGAGACCACCACAAGTTGAATTTGAATGTATTTGCGCGCTAACGAATGCCTGACGCTCACGCAAAGACGCGGTGGCTATAATTGCTCATTCGGGAAGTCGTGCCTACTTCGCGCGCGAACCAGTACAGTACAGTACACGCACACTGTGTGTCTCGTCCACGGAGCTCTCAAAAGAGGTAAAACCGCGCCCTCGCTTTTGGCGCACGGAGCCCATACAATGTTGCATTTCCCATTAGCTGATTCTTGCACTTGATTTCAAGTAGAAATATCGCCTAAAAATATATGTCAAAACAATAACAAAGTGATATCTTTTTGAAAGCTCTTTTACCTGAAGTGTTAGTAGAAAATGAAAAGTTCAACTCTTCAACTCGTCCTCAAAAGAAAGATTGGAAATGCTTGAGATCGTGGCCACTATAGACTAGTGCCTGAACAGCCGATTGTACGTCTTAACAACCAACAAAAGCTCTATTGCACATCCACTGCATGGCACACAAATTTGTGCACAATATGATGCAAGTTATGCACAATAATTTTATATTTAAATGTCCAAAAAACATTGTGCAACCTGTGTTATCTATGTCTGAGCACAGGGTAAGACTGGCAATGGCGATCAGTTGCTCAACTCTTGTGTCACCCTTAACCAGTTCGCTTCAGAGGTGATAACACACACTGGCTGTGTTTATACACAGGTTTAAACGTCAAGATTGCCTCGACTCGCCTCTAGGTGACATCAAACACACTAATCCCTCGTGCCCTTTGTACACACACACACACACACACACACACATGCAGTCCGTGAAATCTGTGGAGGTGGACCGTGTTGATCTTCAATTGGCTGTCGTGCACGGCCTATTCTACAATTTATGCTCCAGTACACACCCCGGAGTATTGAAACATATGAGGTTTCGGCAAGAAATATTGTACAAATACTGTGGAAATGACTCTTGCGAATCAGTATTTGTGGCATTTTGCTGTATATCAGAAGTTAGCTGGGAAATGTTGCAACCTGACGCCACTTTTTTCTTCATATATCATCTCAATGAAGGTCAGTCATTGCACAAACTGACGATAAGACATGAATCTGGGACTGAGAAACATTTCCAATTTCGTTAGGAAATACTTCTGGACTCTCCATAGACTTTGTTACACAACTGCTGAAGTGGCGTCCGGTTGCAACATTTTGTCGTTCGCCTTTTGCAAAAATCGAAATTTTTGGCAAAAAAAACCCCGGCGCGAAGTGGTTAAGTGGGTACTTGCATTCGGAGGCAATTGGCATTCGATTCTGGCTGATTCTGGCCCTGGTCACTTATCTCAACACTAGAGGGCGTGATTTGCCATGCCCCCTCGGTAGTGACTCCCAAGCATGGTAGCGTCCCCACACAGGGGAGTCTTCTCTAGCACGCCCTGGGCCTCCTCAAGCGAGGTGTGAAGCACATCCATACAGATCTTGGTCAACGCTTCGGGTAACAGCACCTTGCTGACGTAGTCAAAATACTAAGTCCAGAGACAGATTGGGAGAGACAAACAAAAGAAATACTGTTCAATATTTTCTCAAACATTTTATCCGATTTGGTTTTATACACCCTTAACTGAGATATTGTAATGGTCGATTAGTAGTCTGGACATCTAGCAACCATTAACTGTTTAAGTACAGTGAGCCGATATTAGCATGAAATGGTGCCCACAGGCGATGACATGCAAAGTTATCTCAGACGAAGAGTTGCATTTATTAATTGAATGCATTTATTTATTGATTGCAGATATCTTTTTATATTTGTTAATACTTTTTAAAAGTGACAAATTGTGACAATTATGAACATTTTTGAAAGTTTCACTCAATGATAAAAGTAATTTTAAAGTTGAACAAATAAATTGACTGTAGCAGGTTTAAACCTATGACCTCCGGATTTTCGTTCCAGTGTCTACCAACTGAGCTATTCAGCCAATATGTTGGCGGTTCCCTATTTTGCCAATGTTCTTGTTCAAAGGGCACTAGTAAGCCTGTATATGCCATGTAGCCAGTGATCACACGCAAAGTCACGATGCTGTAAACCTTGAACTTAGCAAATAGGGATCACTCAGTCAGGACACAGCTTTTTATTGCAAAGTTCCAAATAAATCACAAAGGGCAACTGACCAGGCGCACTTTACAATAATTTTACAGTTTGAACAAACAATTGACTGGAGCTGGGTTTAAACTGGTAACAAAAGTGTGGGACAACTTAAAACTTGTGATTGACTTGTAATTCGGGCGATTCACAATGCAGTGCCCCACCAAGAGTTTGCCACGGAGAGTTCATTTTTCCCAGTGCATTGTGGGAGATGGTTGACAAATTCGCAGCGCGGGACATTTGAAATTGTTCGTTTCTCCGGTCAGTAGTTTCGTAAGCGTACGATTCGAGTATCTGTTTGCCCTTTTCTTTTCTTTTTATCAATATAGTGTTTTTGTAAGGCCACAGAACGCTATGCCCAATCTATAACAAATTATTTCAAGTTGTCTACTGACACTCATTCGACCGTAAACTTGAAAATGGACTCTCCATGGCATGCCTCTTGGTGGCGCACTGCATTGTGAATCGCCCGAATTGGACTAGTGATAGACTCGACTCCAGCTCTGCATCATGTCCCACACTGGATGGTGTGAGCATGACTACACATTTGAACTCACCTTGTTGTGACTAGCGCAGTAGATTGTGACTAACTCACTCATGACGCAGTCCACTTGCTCCTCAGAGTACGGGCCATACCAAGCCTCGTAGGCCAAATTGGCTATGTACAGAGAATTGACACAGGACCACTGACATTATACAAATCACCCGCTATAGCATTATCTGTATGTGTTCTTGGTCGGTTTTAAACACTATGTTTAAGACCAGTTGAAGTCGGGATGCTGATAATTCCCTGAGCCGAAGGCGAGGGTAATTATCATAAATATCATAATCACAAATAATCATAAATATCTTTTCGGTCAAATAATCAAACTTTTCAGTCCAAAAGTCATAAGAAGTTAAAAATTATAAATTTCCAACGATTTTGTTCAACAATTTTACCTCGTGTTTTTCGGGACACCCCTCTAGCTATATTATTGTATGTCCAGTCGTAAACAACTCTTAATATGGAGAGTGGCGCGCACGTCAAGCGTACTGGGCGGTGTGGCGCACAATGCAGCTGTGCCGCTGTATTGTGAATTTAGGACTATGAAATTCTGACTCACTGGTAGTATTACGCATGCCTACGTGAGGATTGTGAACGTTCAACCATTAAAACAATAAAAGGCACCGGATTTCATGTGACACTGGAAAAGTGTTTAAGACCAGCCAGCCGGTTTGTACTGTTTGGAACTCGTACCAAACCCATTGAGTACCCCATCCAGAAAATGAGGCTCCCCCAAATGCCCCTCTGTGAATGGGGCCTAGCACTTAGTGGTAAACTTGAAATGACTTGGCCCCCGGGCACATGGCAATAATGGCGTTTGTTTCAAACCCGCCACCTCTTTCTCTTTACTTTTTTACCATTTTTAACCCAGATCAGTGCTGAAATGTACTAGATGCTTACCTCGTGTTGACCCGCCTTGCTTGTAATCAGCATGCCTCTTGCAAGGCCTCTGCAAAACAATTTCAAGTCAACAAAGGCAAAAGAATATTTTTTTATTATTAAACGAGCAAGGAAACATAGGGGGGTTGTTAGTAGGCTCTTTTTTGGCAGGATATTTGTGGTATAGTACACATTGTAACAAAATATTATTTGCAATTGAAGAGAAAATATTGAAATTGAATATATGGACTTTGCTGCATAACTATGGCATATTGGAGGAAAAGTACCTTTTACATGATGAGTGTCGTTGGCTTTTTGATGGACAGTGGGAATACTTTTATTGTAGCAAGGTTAACCAAAATTTGGTTTCAAATACTTACAGGCAACAGTGATGCCTGTGACCTTACACAAAACATTTCCCCACATTACCTTGTCTCTAACGAGGAGTAAAAGTAGTACTCATGTTGGCAAATGAGTATGGGTTGGCAGTAAGTGATATTTGTTTTCAATTTTTTCCTATGTGATTTTTTTTCTTTTCTATTTTCATAAGGAAACTGTTAATGCAAGCACCGTACTCAGAACTTAGCAGTGCAAAAAAAAAAATTGGAACAAAAACTATGCTTTTTGGAGTTTTTTACCTTTCCGACAAAGATTTCCTTGAGGTACCTCTTGTTCCTGCTCACAAGTCGCTGCAGATGAAGGGAGCTGAGTTTACTCATACCTCTGCAGGAAAACATCAAACCAAAACATGGAGACAATATTAACCCTAACTCCCTAGCATGATGTACTTGTAACCATACCCATCCTGGCAAATTCCAACATTACCCATCCTGGCAAATTCCAACACCATATGGGAAACTGCATACACATATTTCTGACTTTGTTTCTGGAGGTGTGCCAACCGACTGTAAAAGACTAAGTTTTTAGGAGTACTGTACCCATCCTGACACATTCCAACAAAACATGCCGTTGGGGTTTGATGTGTTGAGTTCTGTTAGAGTTAAATGGTTCAATTTGAGCTATTTTACAATAAAGTGCCCAACCCAGGATTTGACTCTTTCCAACTGCTGCAGTTAAACCACATTTTGACACGTCACATTTTGAGTGGTATTCAACCCATAGACCGTTTTCAGGGATGCTGCCATCCTTGCGGTCACGTGGTAACCTTGGGTCATTTCATTGTAAAGACTGTCATGTCCCATATAATGCCAGTGCATCCTGAGCAAGCATGATGGAAATCTTTTCAATGAAATGCCCTGAAAGCTTATCCCGTGATCACTAAGATGGTGGTATCCGTGAAACAGTCTGTGCCTTTGCACTGAATGCTTACCTGTTTATAACTTTTTGCTTGCTGCAACTCAGTTGATTGTAAAGATTGAGATGTAGTCATTGTGACAGCATGAAAATAAGGTCTATAGATATCTTGTGTAAAGCTCCCTCACTACGGTCTTTGTTCTTATGTGATAAGCATGAGTAGACACTTTGTACTTCCACTTTTACTTGGTTTAAGTAACAAAAGCTGTCCACAGGGAGGGCGCTCTTTGCAAGAGGTCTATTCACAATATCTGTCCATTGATTAAATGCAGTATCACACAAACACGTTTCATCCATACTCACATAAAATAATTCAATTTGAACTATGTACAACAACAAATGGAAGACCTGCCAAGGTAGCGCAAAGTGAATGGAAAAGAAGTGAATTTTTTATATAATGCGTTGAGAAAACAAAGTGGGCTTTCTGTTGCAACCTCTTGGCAATGCACTGTATTGTGAATTGCTCCAGGTTAAATTCTTTGGAAACATGGCTTCTGACCAGCACCCTTGAACAAAAAGAGTGATTTATCGAGAGGCCGCCAACGTAGGGCTGGCTCAGTTTGTAGAGTGCCGGTACAGTGTTAGAGAGGTTGCAGGTTCACATCCGGCTTCAGTAAATTTCTTTGTTCAGCTCTAAAATTATTATAATGCACCCATTCAGAGATAAAAAGCCATATCCTTTTTTTAGTGATCCCCGTTTGCTATTTCCCCGGTTTGCAGCATCGCTAATGTTGCTAGCATCACTACTTTGGGCGTGATCACTGACTACATGTACATGTACATGGTATATTACACACATATAGACTGGCAATGAGGCCACTAGTGCATGTCTATGTGCCCAGAGGGACTGTAAATAGGACCCTCTTCTGGTCACACAGGTCCAAGGGGGCATAGACGTGCACTAGGGACCGAATTATGCCGGTCCATATGTTTTTTATAACTCACCTCTGTCCAAAATAAAAAAATAAAAATAAGAAGATAAACTTTTCAGAGGTTTATAATTCAACTGTTTTTTCAACAATTAACTCATAAGCAATTCAACTATGTGCAATTCAACAATTCAAAGAACTTTTTTACTTTCCCTAGATTCAGTTGTTGAGTTAGAGTTTTTTAAAGACACTGTAACCAGTCAAAAGTCTTGAGTATAGTGCCCGATCGGGCACTATACTTCAAAAATTACGCACGTGATGTCTAGTTCACACTGACGTGAATTTCATGCACTGGCCTTCCAGGATGAAGAACCAGCAAGAGGTGTGTTATAAACCGGTTTATGGCTTCTGACTAGTGCTCCTTGACCAAAGATATTGACGAATTGGGGAACCGCCAACATAGGGCTGGACAGATCAGTTGGTAGAGCACCAGAACGGCAATCCGGAGGTCGCAGGTTCATAACCCCGCTCCAGTCAATTTCTTTGTTCAACTTTAAAATTAAGAATTTGTATTGATTAGTATCTTGTAGACACTTTAACAAATGGACTTACTCAACATCTTGCGTGATGTTCTCCAGACAATCTACATCTCCATCTGAAAATGCCTCCTCAGCGCACAGGTCCACTACCTCATCAGCAACAGCTGCCATCTCAACATCCTTAGCCTTAGCAACCGCATCGCTAGCAACTGCACCAAGTGTCTGCTTTCCGGTTCTTGGGCCCAACTTCCTATCTCTGCCGCCCGCAGTCTCTGCTTCTCCATTGGTATCACTGGCTCTCTGTCTCTTCACTGGCTCCCGGGTTTCTCCGTCTGAAACGGATGCACTGGTGTGAGCTGACGTGGCTGAAATCTCTTCCTGGGCCCAATCTCCGTTCCTTTTCCTCTTCTTGGGTTGTTCCGGGATGCCAGCAGCCCCTGTCGCCAATTTTGAACCTCCCCCGAGTCTCAAAGCCTCATGCTTCTTGACGATTTGTCCCTGTGCAGCGTCACTCTTGGAGTCAACACTAGATTTCCCTTCAGCGCATCCATTGATGAAACCGGCTTGAAAGCCTTCCCTGCTTTTGGCATCTCCTCCTGTGGCTTCAACTTTGTCCTGATGAGACACCAGTCTTGTGGCTATCCCATCAGGAGTGTCACAGCCACTCTCTGTGGTGTCTGGCTCTGTCTGTGCTGGCACTGCATGGTCCTGCCGTTTGACACTGAAATAAGAATGAGACTTTACTTAAGAGGTAAAAGTGTGAGGAGGCAAAATAACTGTGTGGTTTTAAGCTGGCTAGGGGCCTAGCTACCGATAATGGCCCGAGACAAAGACAAGGGCTATTATGGCTCCCTAACTATTTTTTATAACATCACGTTTATAACTGCTCCATCACACTAATATCCCCATTCATAAATATCTTTTTCGATCAATAACCATAAAAAAATTCCGATGACGTTTTGTTCAAAATGTTATAATGTTCCTGCAAATTCTAAGGTGCGAGTCCCGGGCATGGTTTACTGAACATCTTCTTTAATAGAGATCATATCAGTGGTTTCAGGCTCCCGGTTTTAGGCATAATGCGCAATACGCGCGCATGTGGCGCGGACTGTTTAAGACCGGTCTTAAACAAAGCTGACCAGCATTCAAACGGTGGTTTAAGACCACCCAACTGGCGGGCGCTTGACCATTAGGAATGGGTAAACTGTTCCAGGTTTTATGAACGTGTTTTTAAACTCTTCATGAATCCAAGCCACTGTGGGCAACATGCCATGCATTTGTCAGGTGTCATGATATGTTAACAATGCCAAGCCCCTCATCAGCAGCTAGTTTCATTAAACAGTGTGAACTTTACGCTGCCTAGGATTTGTGCAACGCATTTCAATCAATTTCACAAAAATTGACAGAGCTGCGCAACACTTTGAATATTTTAAGCATCCTTGTTCCCAATTCCACTAAGTTTTGGCGCTAGGAAGCCTGCATGATTCGCATTACATCAGATCCAGCAGGGAATAAATAAAAACTTACATTCTCTTCAGTTTATTCCTCTTCTTTTGAGCAGATACTGTTGCCTTGGTGATGCTCTCCGTGTCAGGATTGGTTGCTGACTGGAAGTAGTTGCTAACGCCCACTGAGTTTGGGTCGGTCTCCCTGTACATGGTATGAAGTAGCTGGGCGGTGGTCTGAAGCACAGTAAAGGGGTGGTACTCACAGACATAAACGTGCAACGTCTCAGGGAATAGAGTTACGTGCTCGAACTTTGCCCCTGCATCAAATAATCAGATGGGTGTCAATTAATATGTTGTGATGCGACTAAGGCTGTGCATTTTTTGAATAATTTAGTATTCGATTATTCCAACTTGGACTTGAACGAATATTTGAATATTCAATTTTGAAATGCACTGATCAAAATAAATATCCAAATTGGGATTTGCGTTCACCTGCGCTTGTCAATAATTGACAGAGTTATTTATAATATGAAGAAGAGGTAGAGGAGTGGCTGATATTGGACTTATTTTACAGAAGAAATGGAGGTAACATTCTTCACGAAAGCTCTCAAATCATGCGTGAAAGTGGCTTTCAATAAAAGTGTGGCATTTGACAACAAAACCACGCAACTTATACGTTTATCATCATCTCCTTGAGACTGCTAACATTTTCCTAACATTTGAAGGAAAAAACAAGAAAATGCGATTCTGATATTTCGTTGATGATCGAGTATTCAAATGTATTTGTTATATTTTGAACAGCCCTAACCAAGAGCATTTTTGAACAATTGCATACTGATGGCACTTCTCATGGGCTTTTGGTTCTACATGGACTAGTCTTGATCCAATACTGGATTTTGTTTAATTTTTTTTTTTCTATTTGAAGCTGGTCCCAAGTCTAATCACAAGTCGCATCACAAAGTCAGGATATAAGAAATAGGCGATGAACAATGACAAAAATAATTGCTTTTGTCACGGATCATTTGAATAGCTTGCCAATGAGTTGTGATTGAGTTTGGAATGACTTGTGGTGACTTGGTATTATCTTATCTTGTATCAGGGAATTTTGCATCAGGGAGATGTGTGTCGGGTATTGCTCTGCACCAGCATGATTTCATAAATAGGACCTGCTGCTTAATTGGATTCGAACCAGCCAGCCAACCCCTGCAACCTCAGTGATCGAGTGGTTCAGACTTCTGCACTATTTAGTAAGCAGGAGGTTGTGAGTTCAAATCTCACCAGAGTCAGCTTGTGACTTTTTTCTTGCTAGATCTCAGACAGCGGTGCTTTTAACATTATATCTGTAGAAGGCAACACCCAATATTTAAATGATAACCACTTCTTGTGATAACTCCAATAACAAAAATTACCTTGGATTGGACATTTGGGAGACATTCCCATAGACTTGTGCACACAAATTTTCAAACTTAAATGTGCCCTAACCCAATATTCCCTTGTCCTTTTTCCACGAATTTTGGTATGTTTACTAATTAGACCACGAGCAACAAAAATAACCTAATTGCGACAGCAAAATTTTGCCTCTAAAGGGGGGCTGTGGCATTAGGGAGACATGAAAATGTCTCCCTAATGACCAGTGTCTCACACCGTTCGAAGAAATTACGATACCGTCTCTCCTTAATGGTACATTTACACGTATAAGCTACCGTACTCTTTTGGGATTGAACATTAAAACAAATATAGTTATATGCATGTATTTACTCATAAAAAGGCATCGCTGTGTGACAGGTCTCTTGGTAAACTTGTAGCCAATCTTCACTGTTTTACCTGCAAAATAATTACAAGAACATTGAATGCAAACAAATCCAGAAAACCATTAATACGTTATATACATGGTTACAAAAAAAAACAACCTGTATTTCAAATTTGTACATTTGTTAATTTTCATAGGAGTGGCTTTCATTGATAATTTATTAGGCATTTCCATAATAATGAACTACACTGGACAATCTGCACTCAAATAATTATTGGATAATGCCAGCAAAATGTAGCATTTGTTTGGGGGAAAAGTAGGGAAATTGTGGGATAATGTTGTAAGCTGGGCTAAGCTTTGCAGTAACTTAGGCTATGCTAAAGGTTTGGTTTTGTTTAATTTTATTGGAGTTCTTATCAAACGAGCACAAGTCAACAGAAGGAAATTACAATTGTGTCATCCAGTCCCAAGCCAAGTCACAGGCTATTCCGATAAAGCTTTGTTTGTTACTCCCCCCCCCTCCCCCTCCACCTCCCCCTTCACCCCCTCGTTACTCGTGACCTTACTGATATTTTAATCTCTGATGGACTTGTGATTGGCTCAATAATACTCCCGTTTTGGGAATGTATTTAAGGAGGGGGGAAGGGGAAGGGGGAAGGGGTGATTGGTGGGGGGCTGAGAAATGTCTCAAGGTCTTTTGTTGTTTGGTTGGCTCACCCTGCAGCATCTTTGGCGGTTCTGCTTTAAGAACTTTTTCTTTGTCATCCCTGCGTGCCCGTGCTGCTCGTTTCTTGGCGTAGAACTCGCGGATCCTTTCAGCGATCACATCTTGCATTAAAGCAACTGTTTCCTGTAAATTGGGAATTTGAAAGCTTAAATTTTTTTACTTCCGAAATATGATTAAACACTTAGGCATTAACGAATTCCCTTTGCACAGTCCAATCACAACGTATACCGCATAGTGAACTACAGCTGGGATCGTCCCAACCATCATGGCAACTGTTGCAATTATAGTTGGAATGATCGCAACAGTAGTTGGTACCACTGCTATAGTTGGGGCGTAACACTTACATGCACTTGTTTATAGTCCTGTACATCATAACAAGATATCGCTTCAGTTCAAAAATTCATGACGATTGATTCTTTTTTTAATTGAGACCACAAATGTATTGCAAACAAACAAAGTAATCTTTTACATGAAACTGCCAAGAAAACATCATCATGTCATGGATGTACAAGAAACTAAATATAACTTGTGTACCAGCTAAGATTCTGTAAGACACAAGAATCTGTGTGACACAAGCTTGTTTACTTACCTGTCGGTGTCTCTCTTGAAACCAGCCATCGTTTCTCTCTTGATTGAGGATGCAGAGATCTAAGGAAACCAGCATCTTACCTAGCTGAGAATTCAAAAAGACAAAGTGACATTTGTTACTGTAATGATCATATACGGGTAATAAATGTGACCTGATATAAATTTCAATAAGACAATAGGCTTATTGTCTTTTTATCTGTTTCCAATATTAAATTGCAGATGTAGAAAGAGTTACAACTCCTTTGGACACAATGTTAGCCGAGAAAATGGAAGAATCCATCATTCCACCATCTTGGAAATTCTGCCGTCTTGGGGGGGGGGGGGGGGAGATGAAAAAGGATGACAAACAGCCTGCCTACAAAATTTCAAATTGCGCAATTATTTTCGAAGCATGCAAATTTCTTTGCACAATTTAAATTTACGTGCTCACTTTATACACTTTAGTTTGTGTAAAGGCGATTGAAAATTAAAGGGAATATACAACATTTGCGAACATTTTCACAAGCATTCTGTAAAATTACGGCACCTGGTGTGAAGTCATTTTCAAGAAAATGGTATTTTTGTATACATTTCCAACGGTGGTCGGCCGACCACCGTTGGAAAAACCTAACTATTGTTCAACTACTGTTTCATATTTACCATTTGTTTCAGTTCAAATTGTGTTTGCTATTGGTTACATGTTCATGAATGGGTGCAGGCCAGCTAGACTGGTTCCCTAACCTTACAATTTTCCGGCATCTATAAATTGATCCATTTCATCTTTAGTGGAGTCAGGGAACCAGACTACTTGAACATTTTTGTTTTTCTTGGTTTTTTCGAGCATTTTTGGACACAAAACTTCAAACATGTCAGTGTAACAATATTTTGATCTATTATACTAACCCCTCAACTAGTTCATTTCTGAAAATTACAATGAAAGCCAATGATGTACATTCCCTTTAACCCCCTTGTGCAAATTTGGCTGGACAGGGTGCAATTTTCACGGCACCGTTTCTTGGCACATTGATACAGGCTACAGGCTGACGGGTTTCTCCACTTCAGGCTTGCGAGCTACAGTGCCAAAGGCGCTTTTGAGGAATCATCGTTGGTTTCATTACCACGGGCACCAGAAATTATTAATAAAAATAATAATGGAAAGATTCCCATATTTGGTCTTCGCTAATTTTTCAGTGACCCATCAGCCATCAGAAAATGATTAGGCCTATAGGCCTAACGTCCTTTAACTAAGTAAAAGTAAAAAGTCAAATTTAGTTAGCAGAGGAGGGAATTAGACTATTTACTGAGAAAACACTTCGAAATTTTCAGACCAGTCTCATACGGTTTGTGCACAGGGTGACAAGTGATGACCAGATATGGGAATCTTTCCTTAATAATGATTCTGACCAAATCTATTTTTGCTGAAACCCCCCCCCCCACCCGGCTGAAATCTCCGCCCCCAACCTGGTTCGGTCCAAAACGTAAAACTGTACTGTGTAGGCCACGTACTAGGCCTACATTCGTTTCGTTATATTAGTCCCAAATTATACCTTCAAATAGTGATGCATTTCTCGTCCATGCTTGTTCATTACGCTGTAATATCATGCAAGTTCACTTTTCAAATTCAAGAACATCAAAGCTGCAGCTGAGTTATGCCCGCATCGTGCAACTTGCAAGATAACGGAGTCCAAATTTCTGGTCAAGAAAATGAAACTCCGCGCCCCAGTGGACTTTTTAGTCAGAGCCTACAGGCCAAAACAATTTTTATGCAGCCTCATATTAAACATGACATGAACAAGGTACCAGACTGACTGTTACATCATTTCGTAGGACCAGGCTGATCTTGGCACGAAAATCAGGCCGGATTTTCGGCTGGCCGGATTTTCGGTTAGGCACTATTTTTACGGCGGCGCGCCGCCGTGAAGATTACCACTACGGTGGCCCGAAACAGTCATTGCAAATAAACCTTAGGGGAAAAGGATTTATAAAGGAAGTTCAACTTCTTATCACGGTGAATTACCTTAAATAACTGAAACTGTTGTTTATTCGACTCTAAAGTAAATCGTAATGAAAACTGTAGCAATTTATTTTAAGAATTGGGAATGTTAATGTTATAAATGTTAACGTTGCTGAATAAAAGGTTCTGCCTTAAAGCCGGTGAGAGGGCGCTATATCCGCCAGACTGCCACTCAAGTAGTGGTGCGTTGCGGGAAGGACCGGGTCCTAGGCATGAGAATCCTGTTTAAACAGGAATTCCTATTTATTTTTGCCAAAATGTCCCGGGGGTGCCTCATTTCACATTTTTCTTTCCTTTTTTTCATAAAAATTAATGCTCAAACGGCCAGAACGCAATTTTCTTTTCCCAAACTACAGGGTTGTTTAGCGCCCTCTACGATACTTTTATGACACGTACGTACGCAGGTAAAGAAAATACGGATATCCCATTTTGAAATGATTTTGTACCATCCTAAATGTCCGAAATGTCCCGTTCCAATTGCAAACACGGGTTGAGGGACATCCAAAGTGTATTCTATTCGCGCCCCGAATAAATCGGTATTGAGACAGAGTCAGCCCAATGAAATTAATCCAACGATTGATAATTAAAATACCAAAGACAGGTTTTTGCAAAGAAAATACGGATATCCCATTTTGAAATGATTTTGTACCATCCTAAATGTCCGAAATGTCCCGTTCCAATTGCATACACGGGTTGAGGGACTCTTAAAGTGTATTCTATTCGCGCCCCGAATAAATCGGTATTGAAACAGAGTCAGCCCAATTAAATTAATCTAACGATTGATAATTAACGTACAAAACAGCCGTTTTCCAAAGAAAGTACGGACATCCCATTTGAAATGATTTTGTACCATCCTAAATGTCCGAAATGTCCCGTTCCAATTGCATACACGGGTTAGGGACTCTCAAAGTGTATTCTATTCGCGCCCCGGATAAATCGGTATTGAAAAAGAGTCAGCCCAATGAAATTAATCCAACGATTGATAATTACAATACAAAAGACTGGTTTTTGCAAAGAAAATACGGATATACCATTTTGAAATGATTTTGTACCATCCTACATGTCCGAAATGTCCCGTTCCACTTGCATACACGGGTTAAGGGACTCTTAAAGTGTATTCTATTCGCGCCCCGAATAAATCGGTATTGAAACAGAGTCAGCCCAATTAAATTAATCTAACGATTGATAATTAACGTACAAAACAGCCGTTTTCCAAAGAAAGTACGGACATCCCATTTGAAATGATTTTGTACCATCCTAAATGTCCGAAATGTCCCGTTCCAATTGCATACACGGGTTAAGGGACTCTCAAAGTGTATTCTATTCGCGCCCCGAATAAATCGGTATTGAAACAGAGTCAGCCCAATTAATTTAAATCCAACGATTGATAATTAACGAACAAAACAGCCGTTTTCCAAAGAAAGTACGGATGTCTCATTTTGAAATGATTTTGTACCATCCTAAATGTCCGAAATGTCCCGTTCCAATTGCATACACGGGTTGAGGGACATCCAAAGTGTATTCTATTCGCGCCCCGAATAAATCGGTATTGAAACAGAGTCAGCCCAATGAAATTAATCCAACGATTGATAATTACAATACAAAAGACCGGTTTTCCAACGAAAATACGGATATCCCATTTGAAATGATTTTGTACCATCCTAAATGTCCGAAATGTCCCGTTCCAATTGCATACACGGGTTGAGGGACATCCAAAGTGTATTCTATTCGCGCCCCGAATAAATCGGTATTGAAACAGAGTCAGCCCAATGAAATTAATCCAACGATTGATAATTAACGTACAAAACAGCCGTTTTCCAACGAAAATACGGATATCCCATTTTGAAATGATTTTGTACCATCCTAAATGTCCGAAATGTCCCGTTCCAATTGCAAACACGGGTGGAGGGACATCCAAAGTGTATTCTATTCGCGCCCCGAATAAATCGGTATTGAAACAGAGTCAGCCCAATGAAATTAATCCAACGATTGATAATTACAATACAAAAGACCGGTTTTTGCAAAGAAAATACGAATATCCCATTTTGAAATGATTTTGTACCATCCTACATGTCCGAAATGTCCCGTTCCAATTGCATACACGGGTTGAGGGACATCCAAAGTGTATTCTATTCGCGCCCCGAATAAATCGGTATTGAAACAGAGTCAGCCCAATGAAATTAATCCAACGATTGATAATTACAATACAAAAGACCGGTTTTTGCAAAGAAAATACGGATATCCCACTTTGAAATGATTTTGTACCATCCTAAATGTCCGAAAATGTCCCGTTCCAATTGCAAACACGGGTTGAGGGACATCCAAAGTGTATTCTATTCGCGCCCCGAATAAATCGGTATTGAAACAGAGTCAGCCCAATGAAATTAATCCAACGATTGATAATTACAATACAAAAGACCGGTTTTTGCAAAGAAAATACGGATATCCCATTTTGAAATGATTTTGTACCATCCTACATGTCCGAAATGTCCCGTTCCAATTGCATACACGGGTTAAGGGACTCTCAAAGTGTATTCTATTCGCGCCCCGAATAAATCGGTATTGAAACAGAGTAAGCCCAATGAATTTAATCCAACGATTGATAATTACAATACAAAACAGCCGGTTTCCAACGAAATACGGATATCCCAATTTGAAATGATTTTGTACCATTCTAAATGTCCGAAATGTCCCGTTCTACTTGCATACACGGGTTAAGGGACTCTCAAAGTGTATTCTATTCGCGCCCCGAATAAATCGGTATTGAAACAGAGTCAGCCCAATTAAATTAATCCAACGATTGATAATTTACGTACAAAACAACCGTTTTCCAACGAAAATACGGATATCCCATTTTGAAATGATTTTGTACCATCCTACATGTCCGAAATGTCCCGTTCCAATTGCATACACGGGTTAAAGGACTCTCAAAGGGTATTCTATTTTCGCCCCGAATAAATCGGTATTGAAAAAGAGTCAGCCCAATGAAATTAATCCAACGATTGATAATTACAATACAAAAGACTGGTTTTTGCAAAGAAAATACGGATATCCCATTTTGAAATGATTTT